>JAWWUD010000017.1:1200000-1800000 GCA_033964015.1 Scolanthus callimorphus | reverse complement strand
TTAAACGCTGAAAAACTGCAAGGATAGTGTGTGCCATTAAAAAGTGGTTACTGAAGATAAAAGTAACATAATGGCCATTATTAATCCCTTAGAAATTACAAGGTTGTTAAAATCCCATTACTAAACTAAACAATTGTGGTTGCAGAAATGCTACGTGCAGGTAGTTTTCAAACATTAAAACTTCAAAAGGACTTCCTGGCTTATCTAAGGATGGACCATTAGAACACCGATGAAGGGGAAGGGGTTGGTACAATTACATATTTTTATGTCTGGATTAAGCCTAAAATGTATGTACTGGATTATTATTGATTGTATTGAAATTTCACGATTTACATTCAACATTCGGCATAGTTATCTAAACTATTTGCTGATAGCTAAGGGACTGGGAGACTGGTCATAAATTAGAGGGGCTGGGCTGGTGCCAATATGGGGAAGGCCTCTAATTTTCATGCAGGTGAAAAAGGGAGGGTCAAAAAATTTGGCTTATTATTTTTTAAGCAAACATTGTAATGTAAAAAAGGTCAGGGGCCTGTGCCCCCATAGTTTTTCCCAAATCAATCCTTAAAACTCCCCATTTTGCATCCTGCATATCAAAGTTCCCTTAAACTTGAGGTAATTTCACATGCTGGGTTCTAAATTTTTGGCACACTTCATGCCGAAGAGAATTTAAACTATCCCTAAAAGCTGACTTGAGTTGTTGATATGTCCCCCCCCCCCCCCAGTTTTTGAGTTTTTGGAGGCTTGGTACGACCTTGTTATAGAATCCTAGATTTACCTATGCTAGTCCGAAGGTGACAAAAAAAACAAGTTTACGTTTTTATAACTACTTTGGAGTCTTTCACATCAAGTATCGTTTCCATGACAACAAGTCACTCGCATTTTTACAAATCAAGAAGGAATATACTTTTTTATAACAACTTTGGAGTCATTCACATCAAGTATCATTTCCATGACAACAATTCACTTTTACACATCAATCAAGAAGGAATATACTTTTTTATGACTACTTATTAAAGTGTTACATGTTTTGTCACCTTTGGACTATCATATTCCTTCTTGATTTGTAAAAATGCGAGTGACTTGTTGTCATAGAAACGATACTTGATGTGAAAGACTCCAAACTAAATATAAAAAAGTATCCTGATTTGTAAGAAATGTGAATGACTTGTTGTCATAGAAACGATACTTGATGTGAAAGACTCCAAAGTAGTTATAAAAAAAGTAAACTTGTTTTTTTGTCACCTTCGGACTAGCATATTTACCAATACCAGAAACATTATAACTTAGTTGAAACGTGTCATAGACAAATGAATCTGATGTGACAACCAGCGAACAACTTGCAATCACTAAACACCATAGAAAACAATGCCCTTGCGTGCAGCCAATCAAAATTCATATAAGACCATTGGGGATTGCACATGCATTCGAACTGTTTTGCATTGGTTTGGGGAGCATTTATATTTATGCCAGGGGGTGGACTGGCAAGAATTAAGGGGGGGGGGATGTTAAATTTGGCACATTCAAGTAGGGGGTCACCAGAAAAAATGAAAACAATTGTGAGGGGTCATCTACGTTTTATGACGGAAGAAAAGCTACCCTGTTCAATTGTTTTTGCACCGAAAATGAGACCCCGTTCTAAAGAGAAATTAATTATAACTGTAAATCAAAATTGTTGTTGTTACGGTTTTATCTGTAATAGAATGTTACTTGTTGAATTCTTTACATTAATAAAACAGTATGTGACCGCCGGGTCACTTCCTTGAAGATTTTACTGGGTGGTCTTCATTATCATACCCCATTCTATAGGACGGTTCCTAAACGGTACCCCATTCTATTGGCTGGAGGAAGAAATCGGGACCCCGTTTAGCGGCACATGCCCGTATAGCTCTTGTAAGGGAGTACCCCCAGGCTTTAATTCAACATATGGATACAAGAGGATGCATGCCTGTAAAATTGCAACAAACTGTTCATGCACGCAGGAAATGTCCTAAAAATACAGGAAATGATCTACTTGGTATTGAGATGTCCCAACATTTCGTCCTGATCTAAGTGTGGGGGAGTATCATTATTATAAAAATTGTCAAAGGGGGTTTTGAGGTTTTTATTGTTTGATACTTGTAGGGGGGTCAAGAATTTTTTGGGGCTGAAGGAAAATCTTGCCAGCCCACCCCCTGGCATAAATAATGAATGCTCCCTTAGAAGTGAACGCACGCGTGTTGATGCAAACAGCGTTGTCTGCACACTCTTATTTACTATGGCAAATCAGCCAATCATATTAGGAGAATAGATTTTGAGCATGGAATTAAAACAGTGAACTAAGCTCTGAGATATGAAATATTACTCATTTTGTGCTTTTGATCTGTTGTGAGGAGTTCACACGCATTATTTTTAGAAAATATGATGAATCAAACCTCCTGTTGCTGATTGGCTAAATGAAGAACCTGAACCTTCCAAATATGGTTTTTATTGATCGCAAGTTGTTCGCAGGTTGTTGCGCAGTTACATGTTTCAACTCACTTATATGTTTCTGCCAATACCTATCAATGTAAGCAATATTCAAATTGGCAAGATAATCATTATCTGGGATTTGAGCAAGATAATGTCTATGTAAAACATACACAGATGAAGTAACTTTCGGGTATGAAAGACATATTGAATCTTGCACTGCTATTATAACCTGCTGAAAGTAGATTTTAAAATGTCTTTTTAGCAATATCTAAATCTGGTGAATGATGGGGGAAAGTCACCATTAAATATGTCACTGCATGGAGGGCCAACATTTTTCGTGCATCTTGTCAGGGGAGGGCTTCCCAAAAATATGTAGACCTAAATAATGCACCAGCCCTCCCACCCTCTAGTTTATGACCAGTCCCTTATGGTATGAAATAATTACATTGTGAATTATTGAGGCGACTACCACTTGTGTCCTTTCATATCCTCAATTCAAGTTTATTGGTGCCCGAAATTTGTGTTGGGGAGGCTCCCACTAGGTCTATTCTTAATGTCATATATGCCATAATATGCAGTAATAAATCAGTTCTACCAGTAGCCAGCTGCTACTTTGAATCCTGTAGGAATGCATATTATGTTCCTACATTTACTTTGCTTTTTTATGTCACTTAAAACCCTAACTTGTTGATGTCAAACGATTGTTAGTTTGCCAACTTGATGTCTTAAGTCTTACCTTGTTATACTTCAACAAACTACATCGCCATACGCTCGGTATGCAGCTTTACAGCCAAAAACCACTCTGTTCAAGCTTCAAGAACAGCAAGCATGGCATGATTTTTAAATTGCTTTCGATCTCCATTTAAGAGCCATGTAAACCTCATCGAGAAGTCATGATTTCATTTCCAGGTTAGAGCAAAACATCCTTCTCTCCAATCTCTCAAATATCTTTCTTTGCAGATCATAAGTAAGAGCTTGTTCAGCTTTGTAGTTTAGCATAATCCCACATCCATCCAGATCTGAGTCTATCTTAATCAATTTCTCCAAGGTTTAACTAACGGTTTTAGCCTGGATATTGAAACTTTGCAAATAATCGATTTGCTTATTAATTCGCCCTTCCATACAGCCAAACAAACGACAAGAACATGCATGGATTTATCCCTGAAAACCTTCGACTCGAGTGTTCCCAACCGCCATTTTTCGGTGGGTCGTGACCGCTGGCCCAACTTCGTTGTTTATATTGTTAGCCAATCACTAAGAAGAATGTTTCTGGTTAGCCAATCAGCACTCACGAGCGGTTCAAACGGTCAAGTTCCTGGAATTCCAACGGACAATTTCAACAGAAGAAGAATCTTCGACCGTAGGCGTAAGGAATGAAGAAAATGACGCTATATGCAGGTATGATCTGCTCCTTAAAACTAAGTTAAATAGCATTTGTATCCTGCTTAGAGCATATTGTAGGCATGTCTGGCTTGAAGACTTCTTTGTTAGGCTAAGAAATCGGCGATACCAGAAACCTATTTGATCATCAAAGCTGAAACCTCCAGGCTACGTTTATCGTCGTTTTGATCGATCAGATTTGAATCATCAACGTCACGTAAATTCCCTGCTATGAGTAAGCATTAGCCACTTAGTCGGCCCCATTTTGTGCAATCGATTAAAGTACAAAAGACTAATATAGTCGTTTAAGCGTGAACACATTCGCCTTTGTCACGCGCCGCCATTTTGTTTGCAGAATGACAGAATGACCCGGCCCGACCTTGCAAAGCAGAAAAAAGTGAACCAGTCAACTTTTTGGTTCTTAAACAATTAAGGAGTACTTTTTGGTAGCCTAGTCAACTTTTGTACCATTGGTAAAGGAAAACCGGTTGGTTTGATCAGCGTCGAATGGTACAAAATATCCCGGTTGGGATGAAATACCGAGTGGAATGGTGCTTGCCATTCACATTTTGGTTCGGCTACCTAATTTGGTCATAAAACCGGTTGGAGTACCAAAAGTACAAATCATTCGGTTTGTTCCAACTGGAACGGCTAGACAACCTCTAAAGCTGAACATCTCGTACCAACCGAAATGCTGTACCATTGGAATCCCAACCGAAATTACCGGTTTTTCGTGACCAATGCCAATGGTAAGCACCCCATTTGGCCTCGTTTCCATGCTGAATAAGTCGGCGGAAAAATCCAAGATGACGCTTATGTGACAAAGGCGAATGACACTAAAAAGTTTGCTAATTGGCTGTTCAAACATCAGAGTTAGTCAGCCAGAATGGTGATGTTTGCATAACTATGGTAAACTTGGAGTGCTTTAGTGCACCAAAATGTTTTCTGTTAACCGTTCTGGCTGACTAACTCTGATGTTTGCAACCAAACTTTATAGTGTCGTGTTCACGCTTAAATGCAAACGACTGTACATGTATGTTATGCACATGTTTAGAAGGGCTGACATGTGGCGAATTGAGTCCACTCCTCGATCGCGAGGTTGGATAAATTTATCCGCTAGTTTACCCTGGGATAACACTATCCATACTTTCAGGAACAGAAACAGAACAGAATTTCTCTGGATACCTTTATCCAATGGAATGAATAATTATAACTTTATTGACATTTAAAACAACGCAAATCAATGTCCAACAGTCACTAAATTAATATACATAATTATTTCAATATACATTTCAAGCATAAGTTCATCAATTCATCAATGAAAAAAAAGAATTTGATTATGTGTATGTGGAAAATGGGCTCAGAGCTCTCATTGGAGCTATTACATTGCAGAGCATGAAAACAATGGCGGCCGCTCTTGTTTTGTCAAGGTTTCTGGTGATATTTCAACACAATGTTTCACGTTTTTTTGTCCAACTAGTTGGGTTATTCTCTCGTCCTGCGGCCTTATGGGCTATTAGTCTGTAGCCCTTTCGAGCTCGAGGTCTAATTGTTAAATAGATAGTGAGTAGCAAAAACGCTGGCACACAACTTTCTAAAATCATGTTTTAGCAGCAACTCGAAGGTAGTTATGCTATATTGGATTTCTACTAAAACAATTAGACTACTCATTCTCATTTTCTATTAGTCAAATAGTCAACTTGATGAGTGTAGCTGGTCGCAGTGTAGTTCTTCAATACATTCTTACAATAATTATTATTTCAGATTGATGCTACTGTGCCATCTCTCAGCCGAGAAACAATGAGTCAAAGGCAAAGTTATGGCTTCAAAAATGCTACAAAACAGATGAAAGTATACGCAATGTCAGCCTGGGAAAGGGGCAACTGAAGAAAAGGTAACAGAGGATCCAAGTTAGACACTGTAAAGATGTACAGTAAATCATGATATTTAACAACTATCCCCCAAAGGGGAGGTGAATAGTGGTGGATATATACCGAGACATGAAGCATTGAGGTATATATCCACCGCTAGGCACCGACCTTGAGGGATAGTTGAGGATAGTTGTTTTAGTATATACCAAATCAGTAGAATAAAATATGGTGATTAAAAAATTCAAAACACAGTATCGCACCCGAAATGAGCCACCATTTTGAGAGAGTTCTCAAAACAGTTATTAAGTGTTTGATATCTACTATTTCAGGAACCAATCAGAGCTCGCGAAAATGACTATTCATTGATTTGGTACATACTAAAAACTGATATTACTTGGTTTGGATATAAACTCATAGTGCAACTAGATTGGGTAAGAACCTAATCTGCTAATGTTTTGAGTAGTTCACAGTAAATGGTGACCCACAACTGTTTTTTTTTTAATTGTTATGATTTACACCCCCATCCCCACCCCCAAAAAAAGAGACAAATGCTCATTTTAAAGATATTAGAGAATCTGCCCACATCTAACTGTATGTCAGATAACCATCTATAAATTGCTCAACCTCTTTTGGATTTTACAATACCTTTTCTTACCAACCGAAAGAACTGCAAAAAAATTTCTACACGATTTAGGTCACGTTGCATACAATACTCCCCGTTCTTAAGGTTACTGAGAACCTCGAAAAAAAATTCATACACGTCCTTAGTTTAACCAAAACATGTCGACCTACGATATATAGGTTGGTACGATATATAGGTTGACATTTTTTGGTTAAACTAAGGGTGTGTATGATTGTTTTTCCGAGGACGTGCCGCGAAGGTTCTCAGTAACCTCAAACATCTGTAGTACCGTGGATGGTCAGCCATGCAGTCAAAGCTGCCGTAAGCCACCACCTCGGGGATTGAAATTGTGGTCGTTAACGGAGTTGGTCGCTTACGAGAAGGGTTCTCGTAAGCGACCACTGGCAGTCACATACTAGAAAAGTGGGTGTTGGTTGCTTACCAGAACTTGCTACGACCAAATCTATGAAACCTATTTGACCATTTTATGGGCAAATTTGAGTTATTTTTTCAACTCCGGATATTTCGAGGCCTAAAGGCATTTTTTATTTATTTATTTTTAGCTGATGCCATGTCTGCCTGCACTTCAACAAGAAGGTGATGTGTCGTCGTTGCAAGTGATCCCCAGAGAGAAGCGGCACACAGCTGCGTCCAAGGAAGTTGAGAGCCAGGATTCAGAGGACACCCTAGACTTCGAATGAGCTAGGCTACTTGTAGCACAATAGACCTTTTTACTGATACGGGCCATCTTGGATTCTATAGTTCAAGCAACAAATTTTATTGGATGCCCATGGTGCAAACGCTGAAAAATTTTATAGTATATGCACAGCCATCTGGATGAGTTTTAAGTTATTCCCAAAGCTTTCAAGTGAGTAAACATCTAAAAGCAAACAACCTTTTACGATAATGAATACCCAAGCGGATAATTATAGAAAAAAATCACGTCGTTCAACCTTTTGGTGACTTTGCACCCTGGTCATCCCATTCTTTAGAATTCAAGATGGCCACCGTATTGGTAAAAAGGTATATTAACATTCACTCTGGTACGCCGTTAAAAGTCATTGAAGGGCAAATTCAGGGCCATTCCATTTATTCCCCTGGTCATCTTCTTGATCCTCTCCTCTCGGAAAATGGAGTCGCTAGCAACCACTTAGATAGTACAAGTACGGAAGATCTTTTATTTTAGCATTGAAAATGATATGCGCCAGAAGTTTTGAGCATTGCCCAAAAGCAATTTAGGGTCGGATATACAGCGACGATACTACTAGTTAAGCATTAGAGCACACATTTCTATGGCTTTATCAGCGCAATAGAGCACGCGTGATGTTGGGAGAGACACGAGTTGGGAGAGACACTGGTATTTTTCCCTGCTAGAGGAAATTTCAGACTGCCGTCCTCAAAGAACTCGAGGTGTGGATATTAAGTCAAATGCAATTTCAATTTTCCAATTTCAATTTATTCGCCATTTCTCTTACATTTACAGTTAAATACATAAAAAACAACTAAACAGGCTAGCTAATGCAACTGCCTAATGCTTATGTAGTCAAATATTTACCCGAGAAAGACGCTATATAGTGGCTAAATCACGGTACCACTCTTGTACTACCAACCCGTTGTTACTCCACTTCAAAACACTTATTAAGAGATGGCGTCATAGTCAATTAACGAATATCCACATTCTCTATTGAAATAAACTTTAGATTGTCACACTTGCATTGCTACTTAATTTTTTCATCGCTTGATGATTTTCGTCAAGGCGAGCTAACATCGTAATTTGACATATACCAAAAGAAGTGCTTTTTCGTTAGCACGCAAATGAAAAGGAGTCTTAGTGTAAACATGTGATCCTTTAGCAGAAACATTTGTGTGAATGCTTCATCCTTGCTCATCTCTTCGCACAAATTGATGAAAACCGGACAGAGTGCGCAATCTGTGTAGTTCATTCTTGCTCGCCTTAAGTTGTGAAAACAGGACATAGAATTTACAAGTGCTGGTCGCCTTTTCGTGCAAATTTGAGCGAGCCCGCAGCAGAGCGCACAAATTTGTGCGAGCCCGCAGCAGAGCGCACAAATTTGTGCAGCTCGTTTGTGCTCGCCTTTTCGCACAAATTTGTGCAGCTCTTCTTCGCTCGCCTTTTCGCACAAATTTGTGCAGCTCTTCTTCGCTCGCCCTTTCGCACAAATTTGTGCAGCTCGTTTGTGCTCGCCTTTTCGCACAAATTTGTGTGAGCCCGCAGCAGAGCGCACAAATTTGTGCAGCTCGATTCGCTCGCCTTTTCGCACAAATTTGTGCGAGCCCGCAGCAGAGCGCACAAATTTGTGCAGCTCGTTTGTGCTCGCCTCTTCGCACAAATTTGTGCAGCTCTTCTTCGCTCGCCTTTTCGCACAAATTTGTGCAGCTCTTCTTCGCTTGCCCTTTCGCACAAATTTGTGCAGCTCGTTTGTGCTCGCCTTTTCGCACAAATTTGTGCAGCTCTTCTTCGCTCGCCTTTTCGCACAAATTTGTGTGAGCCCGCAGCAGAGCGCACAAATTTGTGCAGCTCGCCTCGCTCGCCTTTTCGCACAAATTTGTGTGAGCCCGCAGCAGAGCGCACAAATTTGTGCAGCTCGCTTCGCTCGCCTTTTCGCACAAATTTGTGCAGCTCATCTGTGCTCTCCTTTTAGCACAAATTTGTGTAAAGCTGACAGAGCGCACAAATTTGTGTGGAGAGGCGAACAAGGTAGAACAGCACAAATTTGTGCTGGTCCTCCTACACGCCTCTCTACACAAATTTGTCCGAACTTGACAGAGCGCAAAAATTTGCGTCTGCTCATCCTTGTTTGTCTTTTCGGCAAATTTTGTGGAATTACTTGGAACGTCGAATGGCCCCCTTTTCAAGGTTTCAGGTAAAGTATGATATAAATGTTAATTGCCCCTTTTTCAGTAATGGTTTTCGATATTTGATAGCCAGGATCCGTCCCATTTAATAAAAACAATACTAATTCAGTGATGTCTCGTCTACGGACTATTTCCTTGCAAGAACGACCACTGATATTCCTAAAGTATATAATATGAACGTTTTGTTGTTCCAGTGTCTAATGGCAAACAAAAAACGCGATGGAGCGCGCATAAACGGTCAAATAGAGGGTGAATTACGCATTTGCTGATTTACAAAATACAAAAAAGTCCCTTTCGGATAGGTTGACCAACACCATTAACCCCAGACCGATCAAAACGACCAATACATGGGCATAGCGTATGCTGCCTGTTTCATTAAAAAGGCCTATCATAACATTTATCATAGGTCCCATTTTTCGGGATACTTGTTTTGACCCAAAAATATTTTTTCCGAGGCAGTGATTTATCAAAAGTCTGAAAAACGTCCCTATAGCAAGGCAACCCAGAGAGGGTATATTTCGCAGAAATGACCGATTTGTTAAATTTGTTGCTGTTGTTAAGCACTGAATTTAAGTAAAATGACCAGAAAAGGTAAAACACTGAATGATTTTCCTGGAAAATGCCCAATTTTAGAACAATTATGGAAAAGTGCAAAAGTGCAAAAATTGATTTTAGGTTGTTATGAAAGATACACGCGTAGACTTGCATAATCATTGTCCGTTGGTTTGGGGTAGTTTTCTTATTGTTTTCATTTGGCAACATGCCGCCGCTTTGAGCGTCAAATCTACGATAATCTCTTGTGCTTTGAAATATATCGATATAAATGGTTGCTATTAATCTAAAGGAGAAGATGGTTAACTCGAACAGCGATGTCGCTGGATGCAATAGGATGCAATATCCGCAGAAATATATGTAAATATTGTAAAAATAAGGCAAAACAGGAGCCTAGAGATGCCAACGTTTCGGATTCTACTGTCAGTCCTTCATCAGGGCGGCTTCTGATGAACGATTTACAGTAAAATCCGAAACGTTAGCATCTCTAGGCTCCTGTTTTGTCTGCTGTTTTGTCTGTAACCCTATTTGGTTACTTTTACTTTGTAGCGGGAGTAGCATAGTAAGCACTGAATTAGCCTTTTTTCTTTGTGTAAACAATAAACCACAAAGCTCATAAATTCCGCGTGTTGACGTTCATTAATTCAACCGCAGTAAAGAACAAAAGAACACCTGTGTGTACAATAAACCACAAAGCTCATTAATTCCGCGAATGCAAAGCGCATTATCTATTCCGCCTCAAAATTAGTATTCCGCCTAAAAAAATAAGGTTAATTCGGTGCATGCTATGCTAACGAGAGAGTTGGCACGTGCAACTTAGAAATTGCAACTACATTAGAAGACAATGACATTCGCGATGTTAAATAC
Organism: Scolanthus callimorphus; assembly: GCA_033964015.1. Taxonomy (NCBI): domain Eukaryota; kingdom Metazoa; phylum Cnidaria; class Anthozoa; order Actiniaria; family Edwardsiidae; genus Scolanthus; species Scolanthus callimorphus. The sequence continues at coordinate 1,789,383 of JAWWUD010000017.1, read as the reverse complement.
GCCACACGTCTCTCATCTTTTTATTCTGTAGGCGGATGCTCAAGGAAGACCGTCGTTCGGAGCCGCGTGTAAGTGAGAGGGTCCCGTTCGTGGTGGTGTATGGAAGCCCTGGGCTCCCCCTCATACAACTTATCAGACGGTAAGCGGGACGAGTTTCCATGGTAACGGCCATCGCATGCAAAGTTCTTGTACACCCTTTTCATTCACGTTGATCGGAACAAAGGCTCTTGGGAAACACAAAGTGAGGCTCCATAATCGACTTGAGATGGAGAGGATGAGAGAACGAAACCCGGGGAGGACTACAATAAGAGTAGACGGAGTTATTCGTTGGCAAAATTGTGTGGTCAACTGTGAATTTTCTAAGAGATAGTGCACACACAAAAAAAGTTTTCCGTTTTATTAGAATGTTAGGGAAATTACCATCAAGCTAAAATAATTTATTCTGTTGTCGCTGAAATTCTATTGTAGGCCACCTGACTCTGATTGATGAATTTGTATTTCCCATTAGCCTTGGTGGAATAGACGCTTCATCCGTTTAACGTTTCTTGAATAAGGTGTTTCGGCGAAATGACGGACGCATTTTTACGCTTGGGCCAAACCGGTTTCATCGACGGCCTAAACGTTTTCATGGATTTTTATCGCACATATTTCTCTCGCGGCTAAAATCTCTCGCGCCTTGCTTTTTCTGTTTTTTTTTTTTTGTCGGATTTAAAAGTATAATGAAGCGGCATCATTTGAAAAATAAAAGTTCGACAGAAGAAGTTTAACTGATATTCAAGTTGGAGCCTCAACTGTCTCTCGATCTTTGATCATCTTGAGGATCGAATGTCAAACAAAACTCGCTCTTGTCCATCTAGCAAATATGGTGAGCAATAACCAAGTCTTCTGTTGGATCAAGTGTTCGATGAACATTCTGCCGATCTTCCCTTACTAGATGTGAATTTCAAACATTTTTAGGACGTTGATCACAACTGATTTACTTCTTTACAACTTTATGATAATAATCATGATAACGTTAATAATAACTCGAATATGGTTATCTGGTGATGTTTTGTTTTTGAGGTTTAAATTTGAATGATGTCATTGATGGCGTTATATCACGTGACCATCTTGTTGCAACCCCCTTGACTTCTGGACAACTTTGTCCAGGTTTGGTTTGGAGGTCCAGACGTTACATTTTCCTGGCAACTACAATTGTCCACGGAAAAGTAACGCTGGAGTATGGTTATCTGGTGATGTTTTGTTTTTGAGGTTTAAATTTGAATGATGTCATTGATGGCGTTATATCACGTGACCATCTTGTTGCACCCCCCTTGACTTCTGGACAACATTGTCCAGGCTTGGTTTGGGGGTCCAGACGTTATATTTTCCTGGCAACTGAAATTGTCCACGGAAAAGTAACGCTGGAGAACTTTCTTGTAATAGCGACTTCAATTCCGCGACGTGGCACCCATTCATTCGTATCAGCCTAGTAGTACAAGCGTTTATTACTACACCTCTATACAAGAGGCGATAACGGTAAACAAAAAACAACCGTAAATACACTGGTCTCATGAGCTGTTCCTTATGTAAATGAGGAAACTACATTGTCTAACCTCATTTGCATTAGGAACGGCTCATGATTATGACTGGCTTACAATAGATTTAGTAAAAAAAATATCAAATCTATAAATGAGCGGAAATTTTCACTTTGCTGTCAAAACCCTGTCGTGAAATCAGGAATATTTGCGTCTGCTATTCATGATATCTGTGAACGATACCAGATCAGATAACATAATGATGCCCTTTCAGAGTACTCAGCAGCGGATTAACAACAAAATCACCTTTAGTTTTTAATTAAAACGGCAGTTGAAATTTGCTGCGCTCTGATTGGGCGCAATTTTTAAATCTTTATCATGCCATTTTATCATGCCACGTACTACGAGGTAAACCTTTTGGGAGGCGCGCGAATTACGCCACGTATCAGCATCTTATCCGTGTGATCTTACCAATCAACATGCTCGACATGCCAGGTCACTGGTCAAAAGTACCACTGGACCTTGAAGTATATGGTCAAACAAATGAAAGGGAATTTCTAGCCCATAATTCATATCTGCTAGAGTCTGTGACACGAGCAATGTCTGTCAAAAAATCTGATTGCTAGAAATTTGAAAACTATTGTTTCTATTTTAGCGGAGCTCCTTGCGGAGCACCATACCTAAGAAAACAGCGTCAAAAACTGCAAATATAGTATTGGGTACCCTGTGTGAGTTTATTGAGTAACCTGTGGAGATTGCTAGGGGTCAGTAGCCCTATTGTGACGTCAAGCATGCTCAACTAACGGGGGAGGGGCGCGTTGCCAGGAGGGAGTGCGGAACTAACGGGGGAGGGGCGCGTTGTCAGGGGGTGTTGATGCTCACGTGAAAGCTAAAAACGCAGGCACAAACAGACAACAGGGCTGGCTGCTAACGGCTGAAAAAACGATCTACAATAATTACTCAAAGGAGAAATGCCCGAAGAAGAAAAGAAGAAGCCATGGAATCCAAAGAGTTGGTAGAATGGGGAATAGTAATCAAGTTGGAGTATTTTCTTTGCCGGCTTGCTCCTGAAATTCTTCCAGTCGGAGTTTCAAGGCCGAGAAAAGACACTCTAACTGCAGAACCGTGCTATCACTTAGCCTCATAGGATAAATATACGCGAAGAGGAAGCCATAGAATACAAACATTGGGTCGAGGGATGAGGAAAGTTAAAATTATCTCTAGTAGAAGAGCAGAAAGAAATGGAAGTACTAGAGAGACCTAGACGGAAATTGCGCCCGGGTAAGAAGGGGGAAGAAGCCGGGCAAAGCATAAGATCAGAGCAGAAAATAAACCACCAAAGAGAGGCATCCTGTTCTTGCCATCATATCTTTTTGAGACTACTCGATAGTCGAGGATTAACATGGAAACGGTTTCGTTTGTTCCCCTTGCCCTTGAGTGAACCACAAATTTTCGGCTCTCCTTGACAGGTGATGGACTAACTATTTTTTTGAAACAGAAACTTTCGGTACCTTGAACTCACAACGCCTGACGAGCGCCGACGCTGAGCGTGGTATAATTGGATCTCACACCGAAAATCACAAACTTCACTTTACAGGAAGCGGAAATAACTGGAAATAAGTTTCAAAGTTTCTATTGACAAACGTCTTTGTTCATGATCACCACGTGACCCGAAGCGGCAAGATTAGATCTTAGTGAAAGTAAAGTTGTAGTTGTATAGTCAAGTTCCTACACACGATAGCCTGCTCTGTTTGTTTTCGAGAGGAGTCGTTTTCACGAGGAAAAATTACAGGCTGCAATTCTATTTAATTAGACACATGTTCTACTTCTCCACTGAATGCGAAAGTGTCAGGACTACAGCTGAATTCACAGGAACTGAAAAGGTTTGTCACGAGTTACAGGTACAACAACAATGGCGCCCAGATCGAGCGCGGGAGTTTTCGTGTTTTGCCGTGTTTTGTGGGTTCTTCAGCTCCCTAAAGACATGGAATAACTTTGAAAGTCACGGATATAATGGGTGCGGTGTGGATTGGAAACTCACTGTTCGCTGGAGTTGGACAAACATTCAGTATGAAGTGGACTAAACTGCAAGCTCTTTACTTAACTTGGTAAGAATCTTTTCTTGTTTTATGAGAAATATTTTCTCTGACTAGACGAATTCTTCAGGAAATTTCATTCCTCGGCCGTACGATTTAGAAAAGATGATCAGACTTTCGACTGTGTTTTGGCCATTCATTGAATTATAGAATTGATTACTTTATTCTTTCTATTCATAGCTATCTATTTTTAAAGTTACTTCGTGAGTAATCGGTTTGTCTCAGTCAAAATATAATTTAAATTTGATTCATCAATAATATTTTCCTTGCTCAAAGGAAAGTCAGCAGAGTGCACAGAACGTTTTCCCATTTCTGTTGGATCAGAATAAAGAGAGCCTCATGTTTCTGCCGTAGTTTCACTTTTTTCACATCTTTCTAAAACCCGAATAGAAGTATCTTGATCCAAGTTTTTCAAACTTTTCTCAGGGGAGCATGCCCCCACAAAAAAATTGTTTTTTTCTGTCTCATTTCTATTTTCTCTCCCCTCCCCCCCCCCCCCAAAAAAAAACCTCCATTTTTTTTTTCAGTATTTGAAGTGCAATTAGGTGAAATTCAAGTACTTTTTTTTGCTTTTCTGGACATCTTGTAAACCTGAAACTTCATGAATTTCAGACCCTTCTACAAAATTGCTCCACCCATAATATGGAGTTATGTATTTGGAACACTTTGGACATTGCAGCCTTCTGCTTAACACCCGTATGGCCAGGAGTATAGTGTCTGGTCTGCCTCGTATCCAGGCGCGTTCTAGTGATTTTCGAGGCGAGAGCGACTGGGAGCGAGCTAGCGCGAAAGGCATCATGGGAAGGGTGAAGAAAATAATGCGTCTCGTCTCTTTCTCTTGTTTGAGCCTTCCCATGATGCATTGCGTAAACGAACCGTTCCCAAGATGCATTGCACGCTCGCTACCAGAACACTCGCAGCGGCTTTTCTCTCTGTTTCTACCAAATAGAGACGCCTAGGGACGAGGCAGGTGTCTGGTCCAATATCTTTTGAAGGGTCTGCACGCATTAGTATAGCGATTCTAAGTGTTTCAGTAAATGGATTTCTGGCCACTTTGCCAAAATTACCCAGAAACCTGGTAAAATGTCTCATATTTATTTCTCTGGTGTATCTATCAATAATATTATCTTCTGAAATTATTCCACTTACTATTCTGTCGGATAATGCAGTTTTTTCCACCGAGGAATAAATATTGTCCTGAATAAATAATGAAAGTTATTGTGTGGTAAAATGTCTCATATTTATTTCTCTGGTGTATCTATCAATAATATTATCTTCTGAAATTATTCCACTTACTATTCTGTCGGATAATGCAGTTTTTTCCACCGAGGAATAAATATTGTCCTGAATAAATAATGAAAGTTATTGTGTCCCCCCTGCCCAGAAGGGCATTGAAAAGTGACCCCCACCCCTATGGAATTTCTAAAAAAAATACAGTATTTGTATGGAAAAGAGCAGGGAGCATGCTAATTCTTACTGTAAGCTGTGGGACATGTGGCAAGCAATAAAATAAATCAAGCCAATCAAGCAATCAAATTTATTTGAAAATTTAGTCATTACTAAATTTGAAACTGCAAACGTTTTTTAGGGTTGAAAAGATTACCAGATATTTTAGGGGGATATTTTTCGGATATGTTGCAGGGATACAGCTGAGGCACCAAATGAGGCAAGATATGGGGATTAGGGGATATTTTGGTCCCCAGACAATCTATACAATCTATACAATCCCTCTGTGTTGAAATCAAACAATTCACTTGTGACCGAGACAACTCTGGGCTGAGAGATATGTTATTTGTGTAGGGACAGTATAAAACTGTCTATCTCAGGGATCATATGAGTCAAGGAATAGGACAGGGAAATTCTTGTTAGGGCTGCTGTTAGGGACAAACAGCAGGGAGAAAGCATTCCTTACTCCCACGTCTAAAAGGCGTGGCACATATTATGATCAACACCTACAGCCCTAACAGCCCTTACAGCCCTTACAGCCCTTACAGCCCTGGCTGGCCTGACAACCCTAACAGCCAACAAACCTAACAGCCCTAACAAACCTAACAGTCATAAACAGCAACAAGGAAGCATTCCTAAAAGGCGGGCACACATTATGATCAACACCTAACAGCCCTGTACAGGTCTGTTAGGGCTGTTAAGACTGTTAGGGCTTCTAGGGCTGTAAGGGCTGTTAGTGCTGTAAGGGCTGTTAGGGCTGTTAGGGCTGTTAGGTCTGTTAGGTCTGTTAGCTCTGTTAGGTCTGTTGGGGCTGTTAGGGCTGTTAAGACTGTTATGGCTGCTAAGACTGTTAGGGCTGTAAGGGCTGTTAGGTCTGTAAGTGGTGTTAGGGCTGTTAGGGTTGTTAGGTGTTTATCATAATTTGTGCCCCGTCTTTTAAGAGGTGGGAGTAAGGAATGTTTTCTCGCTGCTGTTTGGGCTGTTAGGTCTGTTAGGCCTAACAGCAGCCCTAGCAACTTTCTTGATTGCCAGCTTTCTTGATTGTGCGTGCTCCATGTGTTAGCCACAACACCAAGATATCTTGCAATTTTTTCTCATGTGAAACAGGTGCCAGTTTTGTCCCTACCCCAAAGTTATCCCTAGTCCAAGATATCTCACCAATCTTGTCCCTCGTTGACTCGGGAGAAGACCCTGGGGGAGGCTGAGTCACATGACCATTTCAGGGGTTCCAGGGGTCTTGTACTCAACCAACCGCCATCTTGAAAATTACCCACAAGACCCTGGGGACAAGGTTGATATCTCACCTCGGGTGTCTACATTTTTTTTAACGCACAAAGGCAATAATATTAGTCTAAATATAATAAATGTATTTTTGATACTACAATTAACTACTACCATCTTTTATTCCTTATAATAGTTTGGAGCTCCGCTCTTAGGCAGTGCCTAAATCTATATATTAGCATCTTTTGAGAACGTTTGCACAAAGTAGTTATTCGTGTTGGTTAGTTAAAAAATCTTGATAGCAACCTAGGAAAATAAGGTCAAAGTTTACATACAATTTATAGGGATTTGGATAGAATTTCAGTTGACCTTTAATTTTTCTATTACTCCTGCTGGCGAACTTTGAAATTCAATTGATCCGCTATGCATAAGTATTTCCTGGCAAGGGGAACCCAAGATAAACCCTACATGCAATTCTTTCAGAACAAATCAAATTCAAGCCATGAGGTTTAAAACGTCTGAGTTGCTTGAAATCCTGGTAAAATCTCAGTAGAATACAATAATTCATTGACAATGCACTCAGCAGTCTAAAGGACTATTGTTCAGGGGACCTGTAGCGGTCACCATATATGTTTCAATTTTCTTAATACAATTATTTAACTTCTCTTTCTTCGTTAAATAATGAAACAGGAGGCATTAAAGTTCCTTATTTTATTTATCTTACTTTCAAACAGACAGACCTTAAAGGGACATGGTCACCTAGAAAACACTAAAATAATTATTGTCACAAAATACAAAAATATTCTCTGAAATGGAAAGAGTCAGGTTAAAGAAAGAAGTACGGAAAATTTCATTGGATTACGATGAAGGATTGCTGAGATATGAACGAATTAAGATGGCAAAATTAGTATGTTTGAAAAAAGATTGAGGTAAACCGATTTCAAAAGAGTCAGATTTTCTCATGTAAGCTGTAATTACAATCCACGAATATCTTTGCAATCCCACATCGAAATGACCTCAAAATTTCACCATGTCAAGTTGAAAGCATTCTTTACAAATTTGACTTGCTATTTTTATTATTTGTGATATTATATTTTTGATGTTTTCGGTGACCATGTCCCTTTAAATAATCGGGGAAATGGAATTTCAAACTCTCTTATCATATCCACACTTGCGGTTCTCTGTCGATTTCAAACACAAGCAGAAACAGAAGCTGCATTTTTATTGACTTGATGTTTCCAAAGCGTTTATTACCCTGCAGGGAGCTGCCAGTGTCTTGCTGCGCAGGAAAATACCAGTAATTAGCAAGACTATGCGAAATATTTTCTACTTCCTTGATTTCCGCCTATGAATTGACTGCGTCTAATTAGCTTAAGTTGACAACCTGGACATTTCACATGGTTTGAAAGCTTTTCAAGCCGTAAAATGTTATTGTGCCTACACACATCCCTGTTCGCGACCATGCTTATGCACATTGTGGACCAGACTTTCCAGTCCTTCGTTGATGAGACCCCGATCTTCCGAGGGGCAAAACTCGCAGAAGAGTTCAATCGAACGCTGCCAGTTGCGCCGTTAAAGGTTTGCAACGTTTCTTCGTCCGGTTTCTCAGAAGTGAATTGCATGTCAAAGTGTTTCGACGTTCCAGGATGCTTCGCATTCAACGTCGGAACTTCAGTGCTTTCCGGAGATGACCGGCTTCAACTGTGCCAGATCCTTGAAGTGGATAAGTACAGCGCAGGCATGGACCTTGAGCCAAGCGAGAACTACAACCACTACAGCTTTAAGGTAAAAAGCCAGAGATATTTAATTTAATCAATACTATTCACAAGAAGTAACTAAGATAATCGTCTAGGTTTGTTAAATAATTGTTTAACTCTCCGATCAGTACAAATTTACTTTTGTGTGTCTGTATGTACTGGATTAGACCTTTCCGATTTAGCGGAATATAGGCGGAATTGGCATATAGTATTCCGCGGCTATATTCCGTGTACCCTGCTGCGATTTCACATTGAAATGTGGTCTGGATTTATATCCAAATCGAGAGCTCTGTAACTGCACGTAACCTCTTTCTCTTGATAGTTTTAAATTTCATTTTTGGAAATGGTAAGAGGGCCATTGTTTCAAAACAACGTGAAGGCCCGGCTGGTCACGCTGGTGTGAAAGCTTTTCCCTGTTTTCGGGCCTATAAGAGGTAGAAGTTTTCCTAAAAATAAATGCCAGGTTCAAAACAAACTTTTTCTTTGGATAATGAAGACAGAAAGTGTGTTTTGCGAGCCTTATAATTTATCTTTTTTTTTTTGCCCTAGGATAATTTACCATCTTCTGTTGTCTTTACAAACTTGGCGTAAACATCTCTCGCTAAGCTTACCGAGTTACGATGTCTTTGCGAAGTTTGAGAGAGGAATCGCACTTGAAAATAAGCGATTGAAAATCGCTTATTAGCCGGATTCATGGGGTGGCCTATTTTTTAGTTTAATTTCCTGTTATTTCTTTTAATTTAAGTTTCTCCGCTTCTTCTCCTGGCTCGTGTGCCAAGTGAAAAAGATGAACACGTGTGTACTGTCGCACTTTGTAATAATTAACGCACTTTGTAATACCTGACGCAATTTGTAATAAAGTTGACGCACTTTGTAATACCTGACGCAATATGTAATAAAGTTGACGCACTTTGTAATAAAAAAGCTGACGCAATTTGTAATAAGCCCTTGTCGCAGTTTGTAATAAAAAAAGCTAACGCAATTTGTAATAAGCCCCTGACGCAATATGTAATAAAGCTAATTCTAGAGAAAATCATCTTGATGGCTCTTGATTCTTTTGGATGTGCTGGCCTAACCACACGAACAACTTGAAAAACGCAAACGGGCGATACCGTGATAATCTTCTAGCTATATACTTCCGCAATGGTGGCGATACTGGTCTCGTAAGTGTAAGAAAGCTTATGAGTCGCCACGGTCCTTCTAGCGAAGTTGTTTTCGTGAAGTCAAGCGAAGTCAATCCCAATGGGCTAATGCCTCTAGCTTATGTACATGAAACATAGTTGGTTTATCTTTGCTGTCATTTATGGGAAAACAAGGAAACAGGAATAAAACCCTAGGGGAGGGGCACTATTTTCCTGCGCAGGGCTGTGGCATTAATTAGGTAGCCCTATGTTACAAACATCTCCCCCTGTATGGCCACACATTTATGTTCTTACGTTTTGGGTTTTTGGGGGACACACAATTTTGACTTGCCGATCATTGTTTACGTTGCCCTCTAACAACTCTGACACTTTATACTAATAATAAATGTAACTAATATTATTATTTTTTTAATTTGAGAAGCCAAACATATTTGTAATACGCTTTATTACAAAGTGCGACAGGGGTTATTACAAATTGCGTCAGCTTTTTTTATTACAAACTGCGACAGCGGCATATTACAAATTGCGTCAGCTTTTTTATTACAAAGTGCGTCAACTTTATTACATATTGCGTCAGGTATTACAAAGTGCGTCAACTTTATTACAAATTGCGTCAGGTATTACAAAGTGCGTTAATTATTACAAAGTGCGACAGTACACACGTGCTATTGTGCATTGCGTAAAATTTTGAGAGAAATTCAATCGATTTAAAAAAAATACCGTATAGTTCACATTTGCATTTTACTAGTTTATGGTTCTCAATATCGTTCTATTTATTGCAAAATAATTTTTTCAGAGACAACAAGGGATGCGAATTCGGAGCATTTTTCCAAACCCGGGAGATAAGAATCATAAAAAACAGGTTTTAGATGGATTTAATTGCCCGCTTCAAAATTAAATCAAAACCACAAACTTTATTTATCTTCTCAACTTCTCTTTTTACGGAAATCTCTTGTTATCTATGACAAAATTGTTCAAAGTATAAAGAGCTGGCGGTGATTCAGTTATGACCATTTTGTCTACAGACTGAAGAACTAATGCACCAGTCAATTGACAGTCCCGCACCCCGCACCCCCCCCCCCCCCCCCCCCATTCGCGCATTAGCGGGGCATTCACTTTTTGGCAAATGAAAGGCAGTGAGCGCCTCGGTTTGCGGGGACAATCTGAGAGGTGAATGCACCGTCCCCAGGGTAATAATTAAGAGTGAATGCGCTCCTTGCCCAATGAATTTAGAAGATAACACAAAGGATTTTTACTCACTGAAAAGAGTCATGTCAATGGTGCCCAGTTTTCAATGCAGCCGCAGCCGATCGCAAAGCGTAATAAAACCATATTTTTCTACTTGCATGTACTTTCGCTAGTGTAGATTACCACTGTATGCATTGCTACGCGAACTTAAAATTCACTGTTGGGCGATTGGCGATTTTACGCAAGAAAATTGTTGTCAATTTTGTTGAACCGGAAAGTTATACATTCGAGTCGAGGAAGCCAAAGGATAGCTTAGAACCATTTTGGTTGATTTTGCAATCAATGTCGGCCCGCTGAAGTGGCCAAAATCCAGCGTTTTGGTTTGATTGACGGCTAAAAATCGCCAATTGCCCATCGCAACATTGAATTTTGAGGTCGCGTAGCAATGCATACAGTGGTAAAATTTAATATGTGTAATTCAAGTAACAAAACTCTGTACTTGTCGTGTCTTTTGTGAAGAAAGGGTTGTTCATATGGAGGTGAGACAGCCCGGAAAGTGGGATGGTTTCTGTTGTGTTGTGTCCCGGGGAAGAGAGTGACTCCCCGCTCGATGTACTGTGTGGAAGTCGTGAAAGAAAGCGCATCTCCCGACCAACGGGGCAGTAATGTAGTGTGAATTATGTACGAAAGCCCCGCTAGTACCCCGCTAATGCGCGAATCGGGGGTGCGGGGCTGTCAATTGACTGGTGCATAAACGTGGCTAAACGTGCAGGCAACAATGTTGCAATAACAAACAAATGCTTCTGAACCTCATCAGAAACATCTTTGTTATGGGCAACAATGGTTTCTCTAACAGCCACTTCTAGCTACATTGTTGCCACGTTTAGCGCGGAAAAGGCAACATTTTTAGTTGTTCAGACGCTTAGCTTCTTGCTGCCTCGTTGAGCAAGGGCTTATAAACTTGCAAAAGCATAGGAATGGTTTTCTTTTAGAGATATGCAAATTCCGCGGCTAGCTATCCACCCCCAACAAGTTTTCGAACCTGTTAGGGAGTAGTCATTATTTATTGGGAGGGGGGTTGGTAAATGGGAGAAACCAACTGCTGAAACTTTTTACTCACCCCCCCGCCCCGTAAGCTCAAGCTCATAGTTATGCTAATGTAAATATTTTTACACGGTTCCAATAAAAATATATCTATGGCATTAGGCAAAACGTCCCCCCCCCATTTCAGGGGGTCTGACTGACTTTGATAGTTAGAAAACGTGCTCACGAAGCATTGAAACGGCAGCATACCAATAATTTTTATGTTTCACTAGTAAAACAGATAAAACACTCCAGCTCGTTTTGTAAACTTTACATAAATATCACGTTGTCAGATGGTTGGCAGACAAAACTTTATAGCCCCACCCTTTTACGATGCAAAACTTTTTTGTCCCCCCCCCAAGCAACCAAACTTTTTTAGCCCCCCCCCCCCCCCCCCAACATTTACCAACTCCCCCCCATAAGTAATGACCACTCCCTTAAAAAAAATTGCTAAATTTCTTTCTAATTGGTGCTGGTTTTGTTTTCCTGTAGCTTTGATGAAGGATTTACGCTCCCAGGCTTCGTGGGTCACGTGTTCAGGCCCGTAGCTCGCATTCTTGGAGGAGTTCGTTGTCCTCAGTTTTTCAGAAAAAACCTGTATAAACCAAATTTATAGCATTTTGTCGTGTTTCCTACCTGTTTTGTGACCAAAACCCCGATTTTTCTGGCCCCAAGGCAAGGGAGTTCGAAACCCCCTCCCACGGGCCTAGTGTTTTGCTATTCGTATCCTCGCGCGCAATTGTAAACTCGGTTAGTTGCCCTTCAAAATTCCGCCGAGATTTTCTTCATAATTTTTTTTCGCCCTGAGGTTTTTGCTATTAGCTTGTTTTTCTTTCTACGTTCTTGTCAGAGTTTGAAATGAAAGACTTGACTTTCACGCTCGGCCAGCACGTATTATCAGTTTTACAGATTTCTTCAGTCGCACCTTATTTTCATTTTTCAAACGAACACAAGTGAAGCTCCCAAAATCAGCCTTTCGAAGGTTGCCTGTGAAGTGTTCACATTTCATTTTAGTCTAAAACGAATTTTTGAAAATGATAAATTGGTTATCGGCGCTTTTTTTATTGTGGAATATAGCCGCGGAATATAGTATTTTTATTCCACTAAATCGGAAAGGTCTATTGCGGAACGCCCTTTTTGATTTCTAACCAAGCTGAATAGTCTTCAAACTGGAAAAGCTTTTTAATCTTACATAAGAAAGCCTATAATTTTACAGTTCATTTCATAATATTTAAAGGATCACCCCTTATCGCGTTCGAAGACATCAGACCGAGGCCACTAATCAGGTTAGAAACCGGTTTTACAAGACGCATTCGAAATCTATCAAGTTCTCAGTCAACTTATTCTTAGTTCCTTGGTGGACGACATCAAACTCTGTTCGCTTAGTAATTCACCGCCACATATCGGCCGCATTGAATAAAATTCTTTCGCCACCGCCAAGAATAAAATACCTAGAGGTATATTTTATCTGAGGGAAAGAGGCTGATCGTACAAAAAGATAACGGACATTCTAAGTCTTTGCAAGGCGATTCGTCTATGAGCCTACGAAAATCGATTCAGCGAACAATTCAACTGGTAAATCCTTTTGCACGTTTCTTTCCTATGAAAACTTTTATAGATACAGTTCGCTTCAATTCCAAGTTTTCAACAGAATGATTTGCAGAACCACAGGCTTCCCAGGATCATTGAGCGAACTTTAGAGTTGATAGTTTGCAGTTTTATAGTGTCGCTGTGTGAAGTTTGACTGAGTTCGATAAGCGCTAAAATATGAGTATCTACGAAAAATAAAAAAGTTTGAAAAATACCCTTATCTAGTCCTTTAGTACTTCAAAAAATCACTACTTGCGTTTATTCGGTTAGAAATATACTTTTAAGCGAGTTATAGCCAATTTTATTGTCACCTCTCACACTACTATATGTTCTGGAAGGCCGCAAACTGCAAAATTCCGAACGCTCAGCGATCCACAAATTTCCCTCGATTTTTTCCCAAAAATAATCGTCGCTTGCTCAAACAAACCTCGCATAATAAAAGTAAAACTATTCAGCTTTGTTGTTTACCTTTCTCGTGGAAATCAAACCCTCTCTGGCTGATATAAATGGCGAATCTTTTCAGCCTCGTCCATTCGTCCTGAGAGCAATGGCGGCCCCGCCAGTAAAGTCCGTACCAAAACACAAACCGTTGAGACATTTTTTCTCCAGTCGAGGGGTGGGCCAGACATTGTCTCAGGCTCTAGTCACTTCCCGTCCTAGACCCGGTAAAATGTTTTTGCGCGTGATCATTGGATTTGAATCAATCAAGTCTATCTCGCAGGTCACGCATTCGCGCGCAAAAAAAGTAGTGATTTATTGAAGTACTAAAAGACTAGATAAGGGTATTTTTCAAACTTTTTTATTTTTCGTAGATACTCATATTTTAGCGCTTATCGAACTCAGTCAAACTTCACACAGCGGCACTATAAAACTGCAAACTATCAACTCTAAAGTTCGCTCAATGATCCTGGGAAGCCTGTGGCAGAACCTCCGACACACTCCTGGATTATTCAGGTCGAAGGCTAGGCTTCTCTAAGAAAATTCTCAAGCGTTCCACGCGGCGTAAGGGAAGACAAGTTTTCCTTCTGGTGTCTTGTTTGAATGAAACATGAGTCTTGTCAAAAATAAGCTCCGTAGCAAGCCTTTCCCGTCGGTTTCAAGGATCAGAGAAACGTACGAGCGAAGTCAAATGATTTAGGTCTGGCTTGTTGACAAGATTTGCTTTTTAAAAGAATGCAAAGAAACAGAGTTTGATTGACGTCCACTAAAAACCAGTCACGGCACGTCACGCTCACATCTTGGCATGCAACACAAATAAAAACGGATCAGAAATAACGGAAAAAGTCCTTCTTCGAACGCGTTTCTAATCTATGATTACTACTAGTAATGTAATTAATATGCTATGCGAGTCAGACGACTCAAAGAACGCAATGGGCAATAGGCCTTTTGCAACAGATGGTCACGTAACCCGGTCACCTTTAAACGGGCCGCTTCTCAGAAATGAAAAGAGCATATTGATTTTAGTAAAAAGGCAGAGTTTCAGCTCTATACGCTGTATACTCGAAGAGGGAGAGCAAAAAGAAAACTGTTTATTTTACAAGGATTTGTATGATTGGATTGCAAGCCTTGCAATCCAATCATACAAACCCTACTAAAAAAGCAAGTTTTATTTTTACTCCCATTCTTTGAGTTTGCATTGTAGCGGGCTCAAATTTGGGCTTTTAACTAAAATCAGCATGCTCTTTTCATTTCTGAGCATCATTTGGGTGAATCTGCTCATTTTAAGGGTGACCGGGTCACGTGACCATCTGTTGCAAAAGTGCCTATTTGCAGTTCAACAGTCATGTGCTTGTTATTTCGCTACGAGCCTATGAATAGACCTCTAGATTCCCAAGGGTAAATCAAGCGGGCATGACTGGAGGGCAAACAAACTTATTAGCTGACTTGTTTACGAAATCGGAAAGAAATTTAGCTGATAACGTGGCATAATCGACGTTAATTGACCAAGTTCTTATTACAGAGCAGATACGTTTCATTTTTTTGCTATCCAGCACAACCACGTGACAAACGAACTGCAAAAGGCTTTTTGTAGATGGATCACTTAACCTCGACACCCATGAAGTACCACCTATTTTGATCTCCCCCCTATTATATTCCATTCTTTCTTTCACTCTTTCTATTTTATATTTTCATTCTTTCTTTTACTCTTTCTATTTTATATTTTCATTCTTTCTTTCATCCTTTCTATTTTCTATTTCATTCTTTCTTTTACTCTTTCTATTTTATATTTTCATCCTTTCATTAACTCTTTCTATTTTATATTTTTCTCACTAGAGCCGTTGCTCCTCCTCTCCTTGTCGTAACAATGGCACGTGCGTGACGTCACCAATGAATGATTCGTACAGCTGCAAGTGCCCCCAAGACACTAAGGGAGAAAATTGCGATAAGCGTAAGTCGTTTATGTTATTCTGGGCTGTTAATCACGGAATGTCCTGATCCAGCCTCCCCTAGCGATGCTAAACAGTATCCTATTTTTCTAAATTCCGCGGTCACTTGATTTGGATTTAAAGTCCCTATAACATGAACTCGAACTGATTTTACAACTTGGGTGTGAAAAATGATATTACCATCGAGATATATATTATCGCAAAGGATAAGTGTTCTTCCAAGTGTTTTTCTCGTTGTTATTGAGGTTTGAACGAACCACTACGAATGCTAATTTTTCAATGTAACAATAATTAATTCACGAGTTGAATGTAATGAGCCGTGCTATAAGATGTTTGTCATCATTAACGTATGAATAAAATATATTTTCTCTGACTACCATACCAGAATAGAAATTACTGCTTCCATACGGAATGCAGTGTTTTGGGTAAGCTTTTCAATTTTGACTGGTAGGTATTTGTGTTGTCAATTGACAACTTTCACATTCCAGTTCATATGCATTTATCTGATTGGCAGTTGTATCGGAATAATCGGGTGCATGGTTTTCAAGGGTGGGTAAGGAAACTAGAATAAATCAATGTTTAGATTAGAATATCAATTGTCAGCATAAATGTGGCACTGTATCACCCCAATACTCGTTTCTATGCTTCGGATATTCATTCGAAAACGGAGAACAAGTAAGTAGATTGGCGATTTGAAAATCAATCTGACTGTGAAACCGTGAAGACATTTTAAGCAAATCGTTCAAGGCAATGAAGCGCAGTCGTCACGCTAACGTCCGGTTTCAGCACGTGTCTCGCATTAGGGGAAGCCACGAATTTCGTGGGCGGAATTACGGTGACGCTGCCTATTCGTCTTTGTGTGTCTTCGAGAGCAGTAACACTATTACTCTTCCAAGTAGACCGTTGCTACACCTCTCAATTTTTCAGCGCGCCAGCGGTTGTCATAAATTGATCGTGTAAACCTTTTTATGTACCACGTGATGCGTTGTTTATTTACCACTTGATCAGTATTTGTCACGGCTGTGAATTTTGAGAGTTACAAATTGTTTTGCTGCTTTCCAACGTTTTGCTGCTTTCTAACTCTACGCCCACAACTCTTAATCAAGTGGTACAAAACAACTCATCACGTCAAGGAGGATATAAAGGTCCCATAATTCTTAGCGCGCCCAAGTTGTTCACTTGACACCAGTCATGCGTTACTTAAGGTTACTGAGAACCTTCGCGCACGTCATCAGAAAAAAAATCATACTCGTCCTTAGTTTAACCAAAACATGTCAACCTATATATCGTTGGAAAGCTTATAGAATGGACTAGCAGGCTATTGCAAAAAGAAGTAACTTTTTATTAAACAGATTTTTTTTAAAGCTTTTTAAAAAAATTGAGTGTGACATTTTCAAGAGCTATCGCCGTCGAACTGCTTGACCTTGACTCCCAAGAAACACAACGTTTAAATCCTTAAAGGTGTTTCTCAAAAACGTGTCTGCGTTTTTTAAAATTTTGCTTACTTCAAAAGTTATGATTTTTTAAAATTTTTAGAGCGTGAAAATTCTGTAAAATTTGACCTTGGAAATTTAAAAGTTCCATAACTTTTGAACAACGCAAAATTTTAAAAAACGCAGACACGGTTTTTGAGAAACACCTTTAAGGATTAAAACAATGCTTTACTTGGGAGTCAAGGTCAAGCAGTTCGGCAGCGATAGCTCTTGAAAGTGTCACACCCACATTTTTAATAAAACCTTCAAAAAAATTCTGTTTATCAAAAAGTTATTTCTTTTTGTCATAGTCTGCTAGTCCATTTTATAAGCTTTCCAACGATATATAGGTTGACATGTTTTGGTTAAACAAAGGAGTTGTATGATTTTTTTTCCGAGGAGGTGCGCGAAGGTTCTCAGTAACCTTAAATCGAGTGTTTCGCGGCAAAACTAGGTCACTTTTGGAGAGCGTTTTTCGTCGTATCTAGACACTGATATGCGTATATTTTGGTATATACACATTCATTAACTTGCATTTTACCTAAGTTTTGCAAAAAAGCCAGCAGTTGTTGCGAACAAGTTACGAGCCGAGACGATTATTCTTGCGCTCTATAACACAACCGCGACCTTTGTGACTTCGTCACGCGTTCAACCCCTTGGTTAAAAATGTACATGGCCTTCTTATGATTGGATACATTAGAGATTTGTTGCTTGTATATTGTTATATAAGGGTCACACAACGCTATGGAGTCAAAGGTACTCTTATGTACTCAGGTTTCGATGAATGCGACCCTTTCAAACATCGAGCATAAATTGGCGTGAGTTGTCGTTCATTGCAAACCATTTCCGGGCACTCCATTCACAATACGGGCATCTTTTCATCTAGATTCGATCCCTTATCCCTGCTTGAGTTAGAAATAGGCTGGATATTAATATATGTTACTTCAAGACCAAAAAACATGCAAAGGTTTTCCTGGTTTTATGGAACATTTAGCCATCGCTATTATCTTGTGACGAGCCAGTGGGACACGACGATTCATCCCCGGGATTCATCTTCGAATGAAGCTAGTTCGAGCGCCCATTATTAGATATCTTGGGAATTAATGTTGTCGAATGTTCTTCAAAAGCCATACAACACAGTACATTGGAAAGTACTTCTATTTCCTGGATTAACTCAAAGAAGTCAAGAAGTGAGAGCAATCTCAGCGCGCAACGGACGCGTGTTCTAGTCACGGACAAGATTGCTCTGTAGTTATGTTAACAAATAATACGGTAAAATATACGGAGGTTTCACTTTGTCGAAAACCAGCAGAAGTACTTTTATCCTAAAACTCGTAGACATTATTACTTTGCACAAAAACATATTAATTAAACGTATCAAATCACTCGCTGTAGCGGCTTTATTTTCATCTCGACAGGCTTCGCTCGGCGTGTGGCAATCATTCAGGTTTGACTAAGAAACCGACTTCTGGGCCAAAAAGTCTTACAAAAGTATACTAATGCAATCTTTCTCGGTAAAATCGTGAAATTGAAGTCTATTTATTGCACTCGCGATCGTTAGGAGTCCATGTATTTCGGAGCGATCACTTCGTGTTGTTATCTCGGCCGAAGCAAGTGAGAAATGACACTGAGACATCCAAGTGCGAAAACCGTTAATATAGTTTGATCGCGCAATGCATTCTGGGACCTTGGAATCCTCCTTGTCATCACGTGTACATATAAGATGGCGGCTAGAAAGGCGAGAGGTGTAACGGTCTGCTTGGAAGAGTAGTACATGTTCTTGGGTAAAAAGGCGATCATGGCAAACGTCAGGAAAAGCGTTTTAAGAGCGAATGTCAGCAAATACCAGACCAGGTGCGGCCAGTGATGAAAAACCAATCTACCTTTAATTTAGGTTTACAGGTAGATATTAATGAGTTTCGCAACGTTCTGGTGTTTATTTTGCGAAATACGAAGGAATTTATGAATTAAATGAGAAAATCGATTTCGCGGCCTCGAGCCCTGAAAAAAGCCGTCCGAGGACCCAAAAACAAAAAGTTCATCGCGTGAACACCAAGAGCTCGAATATCACCAAATAAACACCTAATTCCGAGAAAATAGACCCTTATCAACTCACAAGCAGCAGAATTAATTTTCTATTTGATGTTTTTGACAGTCTAGGAATACATTTTTGGAGAGGAATTTTGCAACCGTGATTTTACCTTGAAAACTAAGATAATTATTTCGAGTAGTGGCTTATCTCCGATCATCCTGTACGTCAGGCTACAAAGTGTACATATGTTGTTCTTGAACGTCATATAAACATTGGTTTGGGTTTTTGAGGCATCGCTCCGAAATTACTAACTGAAGTTGTTGTGAAATTCGAGATTTCCAGTAAATTGTCACCTTGTTGACTTCCGAGCCGAGTTTTAAATCTCAGAGTAATGCCGAGTTTTCGCGACTAAAGAGTAGCTTTATTCATATAACCCCATCAAAATACAAAGAGAGGAAGACTATGGCAGGAAAAGTTCGAATTTCTTTCTGAGATGGGATTATTTCAGCAGAAAATTACGAGTGACATTGAATGGAATTGCTCGAGGTCAAGTGTAATACGCGAATGCGGGAATAAGTGAACTTTTACCTGATAAATAGTTCATCTCTTCTTTCTGCTCTGTACTGGGTAATTCTAAGAACCATTTGCAAGCAGATATAGCTGGAAATTCCAAAATTCAGGCGGTAATTCTTCAGCATAGCGACACGAAAATTCTAATTGTTGCAGCCGCGTGACTGAAGATGAAAGCGTGACAAGTAATTAGTTTATTAGATTTGCCCGAGGGCCGGGAAATCCTCACAGAGCGAGGCTCCAATTGACGAGGTTCCCTTGGTCAGTGTGATGGGTTAGTAAGTTGTAAGCCCTGCACTGAGGATGGGCAACTTTCGACGTCCCCGTGGTTCTTTAACGTCCCTCTGGTTCAGATTAGTGTGGTGTCATTCATGCAAGATGGCGACCGGTAACACGCTTCACGGCGGTCTCTGAGGTTTTTCGCTCTCGCCCTATACAGCCCTTTTATTTTCGTTTCCTTTTTGTATATGTAACTAGTTAGTATGTCAAGTGAGTTGTTTCGCGGGGATGAAGGGTCGGAAGAGTCCTTGGCAGGACAGGAGAGTTCTGGATGTGAAATCCGAGAAATGTTACAGACTACTCAGAAGGGAGCAGCGTACTTAACTGTGATATCCGAGGAGTCAAGATTCAAGATATGGCTAAAAGTGTTAAAGTTAAGATATTGGTTTGATTTCGGCAGTATGGAGGGCTACAAGGCAGTTTGGTTTAAGAAAGTTGACGATGGCGGCGCTCTTGTGGAACTCATTATTAAACTCTATCGGTGTAAAGAAGGCACTGCTGTAGAAGGCCCTTTATTGTTCACCCTAACTGTTTATTTAACAAAGAGAAAGATCATGACTCAGGGCAAGCACAAGTCTCTTTGGAAAGAGACAGAGTTTGAGTTATTACTGACATTAGTGAACAAAATTCAGAGAAGCGGCGATATGGATAACACGCAGATAAGCGACCTCTTTGTGGCTACTTTTTATGAGCCACGAGAGACTAGCAATGTTATCATACGGATGGCTCTCGGTGATCAGTGTTTGGATATTTCACCGCCGGTCTCGGACGACGAGGATGAGCAGCCGAGAGAGAGTGAGTTTGATGAGGATTTTACGACAATGTCAGAGCGCAGAGAATCCGTTACGAATGTAGCCCGCACACCGAAAACGCCGTTATCTGCTTCATCCCCAAGGCGGTCAAGAAAACGAAACCCGGTTGTTTGTTCTGCCGTGGCGAATAATTATTATAAAACAAGGGCCTTATCTAAGTCAATATTAACTAGCCCTAAAGCTAGAAACACAGAGGAGCCTTTGCCCCAAAAAGTATTTGATTCTATAGAAGCACTGAACCAAAGGTTGTCAAGAATGGAGGAGGTAATTGCTAAGACTGATTCTCGTGGTGCGAAAAGTGATTTTCGATTACAAACGATAGAGAAGGATTTAATGATAACAAAGGACGCATTGTCTTCTACTGTGCAGGATCATATAAAGCACGAATTGATACCCCTGCGGAAAGTTAATGAAACTGCCGTAATGGAGCTGGAGCAGAGATTGCGAAAGGCAGAATGTGAAACGAAAAAATTACAAGGAAGAGTGGGTTCGTTCACAGAAGAGAAGTCCTGCTTATTGAACAGAATAATTGGTTTGGAGGCAGATAATGTGAAATTACATGAGCGTGTTTTGGAATTGGAGCGCGCGTTAGAGTCTCAGCGTGCGAGCGCTGAGAACGATGAATCGTCGGTCAGTGAAAATGCTTTGCTTTCAGTACTGGATGATGGCGGTGAGCAGGCTGGCGGTGAAAGCGCTACTCCGATGATGCATCAAAGGCAAGATCAACCATCAGGTGACGAGAGGGCAGTCCCAAGGTTGACCGAACGGTTTGATTATGTCATTTTGTGTGACTCTAACCGGAAGTATTTGGATAATAGTAAGCTGTTTCCGGGGAGCAAAGTGAAGCTGATACGGTGCAATACCATTGGCAAAGCTACTGAAATTTTAAATACGCCTAGATTTTCCATTAACAAAGGAGTGGTGATTAATGCAGGCGTGAACGATGTTGAACACCATAATACGGACGCGGTCGTGCGCCAGTCTGTAGATATGGTTAGAGTCGCAAAATCGTCATTTCCGGGGAAGCAGATAATCGTTTCCAGTATAACACCACGGCTTGATAGCTTAGACAAAGCGGTGTATAACATTAATATGTTAGTACATCAACAAATCAAAGATATTACTGATGTTACACATATTGACAATAGTAATTTACGTGACAAGCGTCTGTTTCACAATGTTGAGGGAAATATGAAACATTTCAATATAAGGCATGGAGTCCCACGTTTCGCAAATAACATAAAGAACGGGATTAGACAGGCTAATGGATTGCGACCAGTTCCTTTTCGGCAAGTGTCTGCGAATTCACTATCAAGTTCGACTCCGGCACAAGACCAAGAAACAAGGGGAAATAACGACGCAAGCTCAATACAGCATGCAACCGATGGTGCGAAAGATAGCTCAGTCGTCTTACTGCAGGAGATGGTTGGTATGATGAAACAGTTTGTGCAATCACAGCAGCATATGCAACAGATTCAGCAGCAACAACAAGTCCAGCAACAGCAGCAGAGGATGTTAATCCCGCCACCCATGTTACCGCCAGGGTTAGCGTATTGTAGACCACCACATAGTTTTCCACAGATGGAGAATCCTTTATTAAGGTCGGCAGCATAGTTATTTATTTTTTGGGTATTGTTGTTCTATTTTTGTTTTTATTATTATTAGTAGTAGTAGTAGAACTTGTTTATTTAGTTAATTATTTTATGATTATTATTTAGTTCTATTAGTCTATTTTAATTTTTCTCATTTTCTTTGTTCGTTTGGCTGTGGGTAAGCGTTTTCTTGGGAAGTTATGACGAGTCCTTCGTTTTTACGGTTCGGTTGTTGGAATATTGAAGGGCTTTCTGGGAAGTTGAATGACTGCAGTTTCCTTTCAGAGATCGGGAATTTTGATTTTGTTAGTTTGGTGGAAACGTGGTTACCGTATGGAACCACTAATCTTGGTATTGATGAATTTTATTCGTTTTCAAAATGTCGAAAACCCTCCAAGAATGCCCGCAGGAATTCTGGTGGAGTAACTGTGTTAGTTAAATCTCATCTAAGAAAAGGCATAAAGTTCCTCGATAATGAAAGTTGTGAGGATTTTATTTGGTGTAAACTCGATAAAGATTTCTTTCGGCTGGATCAAGATATTTTTGTCTGTACGGTGTATTTTCCTCCAAGCAACTCTCCGAGGGAGGTTAGGTTAGGCAAAGATCATTTTGAGTGCTTACAGGACAGCATCTATAATTTTGCTAGAAAAGGTGAAATTATTTTATGTGGAGACTTTAATGCGAGAATGGGAGACCAACTTGATTATGTAGATGACGGTCTTGATGGAGTTACTAATAGTGTCCAAATTCAGGTGGATAAACGGAACTCGAGGGACAGACAGGTTAATGCTTATGGCAAATTACTAGCAGAATTTTGTTGTGGGAATGGATTAATAATTCTCAATGGTAGAACTCCAGGTGATCTGATGGGCCAGTTTACGTGTCATACGTACAATGGCGTAAGTGTTGTAGATTATGCTATTGTTTCAATTCATCTATTTCCCCTTGTTAGTTATTTCACAGTGGCCTCTTTAACTGAGTTATCGCATCATTGCTTACTGTCCTTTACTCTCAAAGTTCATGTTTCGAAGGCTGTGGATGACTCTCTGGGTTTAACACCTCTACCGGTGGTATTGTTGTGGGATGATGAGCATAAGGGAATGTTTCGCGACAGCATCGATTCGGAGGAGGTTCGCAGGAACCTAGATGCTGTGTTTGACGGGGCATCTGATGCAGTTGTCGATGTAGATGGTATGGTTAGTAACTTTTCGGATATTTTACTATGTGCCACAAAAAAGGTAATGTCTGTCAGAAAAGGGGTTCCTACTGGCAATAAGCAACGGAGACGAAAAGTTCCAAAACAGAAGTGGTTTGACAAGACGTGTTATGATCTCCGAAAAGAACTTCGGAGTTTAGGAAAGTTAGTTTGTAAATACCCGAATGAAGTATATTTAAGGCATCGGTTTTTCTCAGCTAAGAAAAATTATAAACGTTTGACTAAACGCTTGAAAAGGCAATTTCATGAGGATATGTTATCCAATATTCAGAATCTACAGGATGCTAATCCAAAAGCAATGTGGAAGCTTGTAAACTCTCTTAAAGCACAACGATCTACGAAAACCTCAAATGATGTGCCACCGACTGAAATGTTCGAATATTTCCGGAATCTAAATAAACTAAATTTTTCGGAGGAGAGCAGTAGTCCTGAATCCCAAATTGTTGGGGACTTTTGGCTTTGGGCTACTAAAGAAAGTAAGATTTTGGATTCACCAATTGATAAGGAAGAAGTTTGTGATATTTCTAAAAAACTTAAAGTAAAGAAAGCTAGTGCTTTTGACTCCATAAGTAATGAAATAATTAAGTCATCGATCGATGTTTTAGCACCTTACTACGTCAGGCTTTTCAATGCAGTTTTGTCTTGTGGCAAGTTTCCAAAAAAATGGTCAGAGGGTCTTATCGTCCCTCTCTTTAAGTCAGGGGATAAGTTAGATCCTGCAAACTACAGAGGTATTTGCATAAGTAGTTGTTTGGGGAAGTTTTTCACTCTTATTTTAAATGAGCGCCTAAATCAATTTTTAAAAAGTAATAATATTTTGAATAAGTTCCAAATTGGTTTTAGGCAAGGTTGCCGGACTTCTGATCATGTCTTAGTTCTAAAAACGTTGATTGATTCTTACAAGTCTAAACGCAAACCATTGTTTGCGTGTTTCATTGATTTTAGGAAAGCGTATGATAGTGTCTGGAGAGAGGGATTGTTCTATAAAATGATTACATACGGTTGTAGTCGAAAGTTTCTAAGAATTCTTCTTAACATGTATGCGTCTGTTAAATCAGCGGTTAAGCTAAGTCATGGGTGTACTCCATGCTTTAACTCCGAGATTGGAGTTAAACAGGGCTGCAATTTGAGCCCCACATTATTCAATCTTTTTATTAATGACATTCCTGGGATTTTCGATTCATTGCAATGTGCACCAGTAGCGCTTGGTGATCAGAATTTGAATTGTCTATTGTATGCGGATGATTTGGTGCTTTTATCGGATTCTGCAGCTGGTTTGCAAGTGTGTTTGGATAAGCTACACGTTTATACTAAAAAATGGAGGCTGCAAGTAAATATGAAAAAGTCCAAGGTTTTGGTTTTTGGGTCATACGCGCAAAGGCGTGGGTTTCTCGCTTCCACATGGCACTTAAATAACGAGCAACTGGATCGAGTTGAGGATTATTCATATTTAGGCATTACGTTTCATTGTGATGGTGGCTTTAAACGTGCTCAAGCGATGTTGTATAATAAGGCTTTAAAGGCATATCATGCTTTATTCAGATCTTTCTCGAATTCAACGAATAAGCCGGTTAGGCTGCTTTTGAAATTATTTTCCTCACTTGTTGCTCCCGTTATTCTTTACGGTTGTGAGGTATGGGGAGCATATTTGTTGGGAAGAGTTGGAACTAGTTTGGATAGTTTCAGAAAGAAATTATTTGAGGTAGTAAATAATCTGGAAAGGCTCCACTTAAAGTTTTGCAAACGAGTTCTTGGAGTACATAATAAGACGACCAACTTAGCGGTTTATGCTGAATTAGGCAGAGTGCCTATGATAGCGCAGGTCGCTTATCTGGTAGTGAAATATTGGTTGAGAATAACTAATACAGAGTATAAAGACTCATTAGTGGGGAAAGCAGCGGAAGTATGCTTAAAATCAAATTTTCAAGGGGTTGTTTTTAGTAATAACATTTTAAGTTTATGTGATATTAAACCACTTAAGGAGCTTTCAATGTCTTTAAACGAAATAGGTAAAATGGCTAAATATGTAAAGTCAAAACTTTATAATCTATTCACTAAGGTTTGGGAAGGTCATGTTCACCAAAGTGCCGGCCAAGGTAATACCTTGGGCGGCAAGTTGCGGACATTTCGCCAAATAAAAATGAGAATCAGTTTGGAGAAATACCTTTCCTCAATCACGAATTACAAACATAGACAAGCGGTAACCAAACTGAGAGTTTCGGCACATAAGCTGCCGGTTGAAATTGGCAGATATCTTAAAATTCCATACGAATCTAGGAAATGTGATTTATGTGATGTGGGAGAGGTTGGGGATGAATTTCATTATTTTTCGGTTTGCCAACATCATGCCTTTCTAGGTATTCGGAATAAGTTTAGAGTGGAACTATTGAAGATTAATTCTGCGTTTTCATATTTTGGGGAAAAGGAATTATTTGTATATTCACTTGGAATGACCGACGATTTATTGATGAAGACTGTTGGGAAGTTTTGTTTTGACATCTTGACGGCTTATGATAATTATGTTAAGTAGTAAATATGTTGTCCTGCTTTGACATTTTGACAGCTTATGAAAATACTAAATAATAATGTTGTTTAGGTTGCTTTTTGATGCCGTTCTGTTAATGTTGTAGAGTTTGTATTAGTGTAAAGTTGTTAGTTTCCTATGTATCTCTTTTGGTATTATGGAATAAAGTTATTGTGAGAGACGGGACCTACGGTTTAACGTCCTTATCCGAGAAGACGCGTAAGCATGGAGGGGCTGCCATGCCAACGCGTTACCTGTCACGCTTGCATCCTCAGTCACCTTCACGTGTCTCTCTGCAGCTTATCGCCGTGTACTGAGGAATTGCCGCCTAAATTTTCGGCATTTCAAGCTATATCTGCTTGCAAATAGTTCTTAGAGCTAGTAGTATCTATTTAGATAGTGAAGTGCTCGGAGGCAGGAAGCTACTTCTAGAATGGGAATGCACCTATCAATGTTAAGCCCGTGGGGGCTTGACAGGCCTTCTTGCCCCATGGTGTGGACTTTGACCTTCAAGGCTCACCCTAGGGTGGGGACGTATGCTCAATCCAGATAGAGAGATAATTGGGCACTATAGAAATTCTCTGCATGTTCAAGATGGCATTCAGATGAAAAGGTATGCATGCATGTAAAGTGAATGCATAAATCCAGATGTATTATCAAGAAAAATTCATCCAACCTGATTAATGATGTGTATATTGCCGTTATTTGTAAAAGCTTCTGCTTCCTTTTTGTAAAGTTTTAATTTTGAATGAAAAGATGAATGTGTGGTTCCAGAAATTATCCATACCCCCCTACGGAAGGGACTAAAAAATTCCAGAGGGGTGGGGGAAGGGTCAATTTACCTGATCTTTTCCATACTAAACTGTATTTTTCTTTGGACATTCAAGAGGGGTGGAGGGGTCACTTTTCAACACCCTTCCGTGGAGGGGGTTTGGATATTTTTTTGGAACCACACAATAATGACGTATTATTATAGGAGTAGTTCTCAATGAAAGTGTTTCATAAGTGATAGAGGTAAGGAATGTAGATTTATTCCTCGAGTTGTTGTAGTGATTTTCAAATTGTGTAAATAGTGTACATACTGTAAATATTGTTAATAGGCTCTTTTCTATCAACATCCGCTGTAAATTTAATCGTTGTTTGATATAAATGTCATTATTATTAGTATTATCATTGACAAGTACTAATGCTGTTCAATTTGATGTTATAACCATTTTATGACACCAGCGTTTTATTAAACCCTGTGTATCTTAATACAACAGGGTCCAGGAAAAGTAGATGTGCAATGTGTGGTTCGAGAAATTATCCATACTCCCCCTACGGAAGGGATTGGAAATTCTGGAGGGGTGGGGGGTCAATTTACCTGATCTTTTCCATACAAATACTGTATTTTTCTTTGAAAATTCCAGAGGGTTGGAGGGGTCACTTTTCAACATATGGATATTTTTTGGAACCACACAATTATTATGTACAATAAAGGAGAGTTGTTGTGTGAAATATTTTCCCTGGGGCTTAACATTGATAGGTGCATAAATTGTATACATAATTTCGAATATGACTGATCAGTGTTTTAATATATAGTTCAGTCGTATCTGACCTGAAGGCTGCCATGGCCAGTAGCTGTTGCAGAAATGTTTCTAGAGTTGTTTGAGCCAAGCACAGTGATTTGATTTCTAAACATGTGAGCTTCTCGGTAGTTACTTAATTAATATCCAACTAAACTTAATATATGTTTCAGGAATTAGGTCCCAGGTTAGAATGTAAATCTAAAGCAGGATTTGTCATTGCAGCAGTACCTTGGATTCTGGTGTTGGTTGAATATTCTAGCTGTGTAGCCATTTTCCCATTTTGAGTCAGTCAATAAATATCACCCACATGATAGCTTCATAACAGACTTGACCATGCCAATCGCTAGAATCGCATTCGAGCTGTAATTCCGTTCCAAGCTCGCCACATAGATCGAAAGACGATAGATCAAAAGCTCACGTTTCGTAAAGTGTTGGACTTCTAGTTCCGTTCCAAACTCGTCCCCAAATCGTGAAACTAAGCGAATTTCCGAGCGAATTCATCCCAACAAACTACTGAAAAACATCCACATAGGTCGATAGATCAAAACCCCACGTTTCGTAAACTGTTTGAGTATGCAAAGGACTTTGGAAGCCGGAAGCAATTAGTAGCCATCTTCGCATTGCAAATGCCTACGAAGGAATCTATAAGGGTGCATCGCCCAAAATCGAAATCCCAAAAATATGAACGTCGTGCGCATGCGCGTGCCACAGATTAGACTTGCTGTCCGCTCGCTGCGCTCGCTCCGAGCAATCACCATGTAGATGCAGAAGGGAGGAAAAGGATCTCTTTTCAGGTAAAGTTTTACCTATTCCTGCATTTGCGTATTACACTTAACCTCGAGCAATTCCATTTCAATGGCACTCGTAATTTTCTGTTGAAATAACTCCATTTCAGAAAGAAATTGACACTTTTCCTGCTATAGCATTCCTCCCTTTGTATTTTGTTGGGGTTATAGGTATAAAGCTGCTCTTTAGTCGCGAAAACTCGGCATTATTCTGAGATTTAAAACTCGGCTCGGAAGTCAACAAAGTGACAATTTACTGGAAATCTCGAGTTTCGCAATAACTTCAGTGAATAATTTCGGAGCGCTGCCTCAAAAACCCAAACCAATGTTTATTACACTTAACCTCGAGCAATTCCATTTCAATGGCACTCGTAATTTTCTGTTGAAATAACTCCATTTCAGAAAGAAATTGACACTTTTCCTGCTATAGCATTCCTCCCTTTGTATTTTGTTGGGGTTATAGGTATAAAGCTGCTCTTTAGTCGCGAAAACTCGGCATTATTCTGAGATTTAAAACTCGGCTCGGAAGTCAACAAAGTGACAATTTACTGGAAATCTCGAGTTTCGCAATAACTTCAGTGAATAATTTCGGAGCGCTGCCTCAAAAACCCAAACCAATGTTTATATGACGTTCAAGAACAACATATGGACACTTTGTAGCCTGACGTACAGGATGATCGGAGATAAGCCACTACTCGAAATAATTATTTTAGTTTTCAAGGTAAAATCACGGTTGCAAAATTCAGTCTCCAAAAATGGGCTCGAGACCGCGAAATCGATTTTCTCATTTAATTCATAAATTCCTTCGTATTTTGCAAATTTATATCTACCTGTACACCTGAAATCAAGGTAGATTGGATTTTCATCACTGGCCAAGAATTTTGATTTTGGTCTGGTTTTTCCTGACATTGGCTCTTAAGAGGCAAGGAGAAACATTTGACTAACACACTCTTGGTGATTGTTTACTGTAGGTTGGGAAAGGCAGAGCGAGAACCCAGTTTGCTTTGGGGCAAGAGATGATTCTTACGGCCGATTCCATGTCAAAAGAAGTGGAGAAATACGAGCATTCAGATTTATACACGTCTCGGGTACAGTGAGTTGCGGGACAGAAGTGGCTGGTCGTGATACCTACTGGGGTTGCAGATGGAACGTTACGTCCACTGAATCAAAAGAGCTTGCGTGGTTAAAACTCGCAATTACTGACAAACACAACAAAGTGATATTCCCAACCGTTAAGACCTCGGAGTATTTTGGTTACGCCATTCCTGGTCTCACCAGCATGGACCCGACATTTGTGATACCGGATTTCAACCCTGGGTTGCAGGTGAGCGCTGATCAAGAGTTCAGGGTGTGGTATGGAGAAGATCTTTAATATTGGCGAGGATGGAAATAATGGAACAACATGCTCCTATGTCGAGGCCATTTACTGGTAATATCCGCACAACAAGAACACTATGTATCGCAATTCACTCTCCACAGAACTGTACCGTTCCACAAGGATCCGTTTCTTGACCACTTTAAAGTGGCATACTAAATGATCATATTGCTGAGAATTGTAAAAATTTGTAATATAACCCTTGTAACCGCATGGCGTTCCCCACAGATCCACACTATACTTTATTTTAATAGGGACTCCAGTAACCGAGTCTGGTTCCACCACAATTCTGTGCAGTAACAAGCTAGGATAAATCGTTGGGCACCACTAAAAAGCGCGAAACAAAATGCAAAGGAAGGTGATAGGTTTTCGCAGTGTTTGCCACAGTGTGGAATATAATATTTACTCAATCTCTTTGGCTTATTGTTATACCTTTAGATGTATAACCAGAAACATATAAGTGAGTTGAAACGTGTAACAGACGAATGAGTCTGATGTGACAACCAGCGAACAACTCGCGATCACTAAACACCATATTTGGAAAACAATGTCCTTGCGTGCAGCCAATCAAAATTCAGATGTGACTTCAGGCTTCGGTGCTCGTTTTGCAAAGCTACATTCTGATTCATCGATGCTTGCAGATTTTTGAAGCCTTACCGGCTTTTCTACGAGATTTCCTGCTGGAAAATCAATAAACGTTGTAAGAAGAACTTCCAAGCTCAACCAAAATGCATAAATTTCTCAGAAGGAGAAAAATAATTCAGGTATTGAGCATATTTTGTTAAAACTCACACCACTCAGTTTTCCTTTTCGGAAAAGGAAGTTGGCCAAGCAGAGTTTTTATGGCTAGGAACTCTGAATACTATGAAACTGAAACTATTGAAGAAATAACCAGAACGGGAGAAATTAATATCAACGTCGGTTGGATTCTGTTGATCGAAAAGGAACTAATTTACACGTAGGAACGAAGGAGAAAAACAGCTCGGCTATTTGCAAGGGATCCGTTCTTGAAACAACAAACACAGAAGAAGGGACATTAGAGTACTTCTCCAGTGCTCATAGTTATAAACTTCAAGATATGTTGTCGTTGAATTTGTACTGGAAAATGAGATGTCAAAGAAAGAAGGATCCAATCAAGCCAAAACAAACAAGTAAGAAGGCTCGACAAAAAATGTGTTTTTTTTTTCTTTCAGTAGTGAATTAAAAAACGTTTAGTTTATAAATTAACTTATCGATGTTATTTCTATATAAATTGTTGTCTTTAGATTTTCATTTGTTCTTCTTCGTGGTGCTTTTAAGCCTTATTTTTGATGGATTTTGAGCATGGAAAAGAAACAGTTCTCAACTCATTTGTGCTTCTGTAGTTCGCGCGCGTTATTTTTAGAAAACATGACGAATAACATCTCCCGTTGCTGATTGGCTAAGCGAAGAATCTGTTGCTTTCCAAATATGGTGCTTTTTGATCGCGAGTTGTTCGCAGGTTGTCGCGCTGTTACACGTTTAAACTCACTTATGTTTCTGGTATAACACAATGAAACATCATAATAAACTACACTCATGCTTCGCATGATCTATATTTACGTTACAAAACCATCTCAATTTCTAAAAATAACAGTTTCTCAGAAACAAAAATAAGGAGCCTCAACCTCGAAATGCGAAGTAGCATTTTTTCTTGATTATACGCGTTGTTTTAGAAAACCTACTATGTCTGCTCTACTCCAAGATGACTGGAAAGATACCAAACTCTCGTGCAAAATCACCTCTTTTTCATCTATTTTATTGATAGGAATATTTACAGAATATTTATAGGAATAAGCTTGAAGAACAAAATATCTTTAAAATTATTCCAACTCAGTATCCAACTCGTTTTTGTCAAACAACATGCGCGACATGCTTGACGATCCATAGCGTGCTTGCAGCCGGTGCTAATTGTAATAACGTTTGCATGCAAGCTACATGGTTTAGTGACTGGCACAAACAAGCGGTGAATTTTCGAGTAATGCTAAATCAAATGAAAGGAATTTCAAACCGAATTCCTGCATGCAATTTATTGTGAAGTGTGATTTTTTTATAAAATGCGGTCACGATATATTTGTATTTTCGTAATTCAATTGTTTTCTCTATTTTAAATAGTTTTAACAAGTATGCACAGGTACAGCCACGCCCAAATCAGTCTTTTACGTGCAAAGAGACAGAGCTCTGCTGCCACAGCCTTTAATAATTGTGAAAATTGACTTTCAATCTCTTTTATTTTCATTTACCATCATTTGCGTTTCTCTGTCGTATTCAAACAGAAACTGTATCTTAATTGACCCTGCAGGGAGCTGCCAGTGTGTCAAGTGTCTTGTTGCGAAGGAAAATACCCTTTAATTACCAGTAATTAGCGAGACTATGGGAAACATTTTCTGTTACTCCCTCTATGAAATGAGTGCGTCTAGTTAGCTTAGGTTGACAACCTGGACATTTCGCATGGTTTGCAAGCTTTTCAAGCCGTAAAATGTTATTCTGCCTACACACATCCCTGTTCGCGACCATGCTTATGCACATTGTGGACCAGACATTCCAGTCTCTCGTTGATAAGACCCCGATCTTCCGGGGGGCAAAACTCGTAGAGGAGTTCAATCGAACGCTGCCAGTTGCGCCCTTGAAGGTTTTCAACGTTTCTTCGTCCGGTTTCACAGAAGTGAATTGCATGTCCAAGTGTTTCGACGTTCCAGGATGCTTGGCATTCAACGTCGGAACTTCAGTGCTTTCGGGAAAAGATCGGCTTCGACTGTGCCAGACCCTTGAAGTGGATACGTACAGCGCCGGCATGGACCTTGAGCCAAGCGAGAACTACAGCCACTACAGCTTTAAGGTAAAATGCCAGAGATATTGAATTAAATCCAGTCCAATTCACAACTGAATAGTTTTCAAACTGGAAAAGCTATTAACTCCTACATAAGAAAGCATACAACTTAACGGTTCCTTTCTAACACCAAGTTATAAAGTAGTATTTCGTTTCATAATATTTTAAAGAGCTACTGACAGGGTTTGACCAATATTTTGACTAAAAATGGTAATACATAGTTAAAAGTGGTACATATGATATGTAAAAAATTGTTCTAAATTTGTTTTTTTCATTGAGAAAAGGCAAAAAATAAACACCACAGGAAGCCCAGTCCAAAATGCAAACAAATAGTCTCGACCCTTTTGTGACGTCACATCCAGAACTCATGACGGCTAAAGATGGCGACTACATCAAGCGAGAAAAACATGTTTAGCTTCTTTTCTGATACGAGTAGGATCTAACAAACCCAGACAACGGAAAAAGCTCATAAGACGAGAGTGAGGTAGGAGTTATCCTACACCGGTTCTGGATGTGACGTCACAGCCTCGATTTCGCGACCCGGGAAAATTGAATTTGACTATCGATATAAAAACGTCTATAACTTAAAAATATAAGGCTTAAATAAATTTCCTGAACGGAAATAGTACATCTATTTACCGCTTCAGTTACCAAGTTGTTTAAGATCGGTACAAAAAACCCTGTCAATTTCTCTTTAAGGATCACCTCCCTAATATATTCCATTCTTTCTTTAGTCCATTCTATTTTACTAGTTGATTACCCGTGAATAAATTCACACATGCCGTCTTTGAATTATGTCGAGTGGATGGCAAAACAAATAGACCAATTTCGATATTTTCAAATTCAAACTTGGATACGAGGCTCATGGGAATAAACAAAAGAAATAAATCTTCATTTTTCGATGACGATGTGATTTCTTTTGTGTTATTCCTATGACCATCGGACTCAGGTAAGAATTTTAATATATCGAAATTGGTCTATTGTTAACTATAGAAATCGCACCTTATAGTGCTTTGACTTTTGAAATCGCCCCTTATAGCGTTTTTAGGTAGATTGCTTACTGATTTCAAAACATTAATGATCTGAAAACCAAAAACGACTTCAGGTTTCAGCAGCAAGTAGCTCAGCTCGGAGTTCTTGCTTGTTCTTTTCTTGGCGCGCGCACTTGAATGGCTTCCCAGGCACGTTTGTGCGAAGAAACATGGCTAGACAAAGCCTAAAAAACAACATTTTCCCGGGTTTTTGTAAAAACAAAACTAATACAACTTAAATGGACAGCTTACCGTTAAATGAAATGGTCTAAATTTCAAGCTTTCATTAACAGAAAATTTAGCTTTGTTTGTAAAGCAACGCCAAACATAGCGGACAGCGTCTCCCCGCTAAAGAAAATGTCTGAATGGCAGCTTCTCTCCTCGCATCGATTTCAAAAATCTAAAACCAGCTTGCAACCCTGTGAGTGGTATGAATCACATCCACGGTGGTAGTGTTAGCTCGACAGGCTTTCCACCTCGGAGCCTTTTCAGACGGCTTAAAATATGATAATGTAGGTGTTTTCATTTGTTTTTTTCACCCTTTCTATTTTTTATTTTCATTCTTTCTTTCACCCTTTCTATTTTCATTCTTTCTTTCTCCCTTTCTATTTTATGTTTTTCTCACTAGAGCCTTTGCTCCTCCTCTCCTTGTCGTAACAATGGCACGTGTGTGACGTCGCCAAGGAATGAATTGTACAGCTGCAAGTGCCCCACAAACACTACGGGAGACAACTGCGAAAAGCGTAAGTCGTTTATGTTATCTGGGCTGTTAATCACGGAACGTCTTGATCCAGTCTCCTCTAGCGATGTTAAACAGTGGCCTTTTTTTCTAAATTCCGCGGTTAACTTGGATTTAAAGTCCCTATAATATGAACTCGAAATGATTTTACAAGTGAAAAATGTTGTACCATCGAGATATATATATTATCGCAAGTTATAAATTATTATAAGTGTTCTTCTAAGTTTTTTTCTAGTTGTCGCGGGGCGACTTAAACACGCTGCGCTGGTTCGATAAATACTCTCACACGATAGGTTTTTTGGGCTTTTCTTTCACAAACTCAACTCAGTCGATCACAGACTCGACTCGCGAAAAGCTTACAAGACACTACCCAACTCGTGGGCCTAAAAATAGCTAAGTGTCAATCAACCGGCCGGAACCGGAAGTGGGGAGGCACATCCCCGCCCCCAGTCGATGACTTCCGCAAAGT
Organism: Scolanthus callimorphus; assembly: GCA_033964015.1. Taxonomy (NCBI): domain Eukaryota; kingdom Metazoa; phylum Cnidaria; class Anthozoa; order Actiniaria; family Edwardsiidae; genus Scolanthus; species Scolanthus callimorphus. The sequence continues at coordinate 1,754,644 of JAWWUD010000017.1, read as the reverse complement.
CACGACGATCCTCAATTGTCCGCAGGTAGTAGCAGGTACAGCTTCGCTACTGGTCTCTTAAATTCTCCGTCCTTGGTACGCACAGTTGCAGCTCGCACAAGTCCATCACGACCCGGATGGGTACTGACAACTTTCCCCATGGGCCACACGCTTCTCCGTTGATTCGGCTCCTCTAAAAGCACGATATCTCCCTCCCGCACATTTCTTTTCTTGTTCTTCCACTTCTTACGCTCCGTCAGACTCGGTAAATATTCTTTGCAGAACCTTCTCCAGAAGAAATTAGCTAACGCTTGTGATTGCCTCCAGATCTTTGTAGAGTTGATCTCTCTGTCGCTAACATCTGCGTCTTCTAAATTTGGATTCGCTCGCAAGAGAAGAAAGTGATTTGGTGTTAAGGCCTCTACATCACTCGCATCGTTAGAAACATGAGTTATCGGACGACTGTTGAGTATACCCTCAGCCTCCACTAGCGCCGTTCTCAAGGCTTCTTTAGACACAACTCTATTCTTCATCGCAGCTTTCAGCGTCTTCTTGGTGCACTGTACTAACCTCTCCCAGGCTCCCCCGAAGTGTGGGGCACCTGGCGGATTGAAATGCCATTCAATCTCCTTTGGCGCGCAAAAGTTCTTAATTCTTTCCTGATGAAGTTCTTGAATACACTTCTTCAGCTCATTATCCGCGCCTACGAAATTAGTTCCGTTGTCACTGAACAGTTTCTTTGGGCGTCCTCTCCGCGCTATAAACCTCTTGAGTGCCATAATAAAGTGATCAGTCGTGAGATCGTCCACCAACTCCAGGTGACATGCTCGCGTACTCATACATACGAATAAACAACCGTACACTTTAACTTCAGAACGCCGTTCCTTCACTATCATTGGACCGAAAACGTCGACACCCGTATTTCCGAACACAGTGCCTACTTCTAGCCTGCAGTCAGGTAGATTTGCCATGTGCTGCTGTTCAGGTTTAACAGTCTGACGACAACAGTAGATACACTTAAACTTCATACTTCGCACTGCTTGTCGACCGTGAATAATCCAGTATTCCTGCCGAATTAGATTCAACAAGTGTTCTGTGGGTGGATGATAGTAGATTCTGTGCATCTCTTCAATCAACAACTGTGATAACGGATGACGAGAACAAAGAACTCTTGGATGTCGGGTCTTGTATGGTAACAGTTGCGCTCTGTCTAGTCTTCCGCCCACAACTAGGAATCCATCTTCGAGTCTAGGATCAAGCAATTTTAATCTGCTCTGCTTAGGAATCTCGTTGCCCTTTCTTAGACACAACAGCTCCTCGTGAAACGATTCTTCTTGCGCCTTTCGCACTAGATAATCTTGCGCCTTCCTCAATTCGTCCACGCTCAACGCTCCTGTCAAACGCGTCTTCTCTCTCGTATTATTCACAAATCTCAAAACGTAGGCTGTGACTCTTCGTAGCTTGGTTAGAGATGAGTACTTCGTCCATTCAAACACCTGATCGTCTTCTTGGACAGCTCCAACCCACTTCTTTCTCTCACTCTTGTCATCATCTTCTTCATACATTCCAACTTTGTTCTCTGGCCACAAGTCCTTTGACTCTCGCAGGAACTCTGGGCCGTCTTGGTAGCGAAAACCTGGGTTAAGATCAGCTGCGCACAGTCCGCGCGTTATGTCATCTGCGGGGTTAACCTCTGTTGGCACGTATCTCCAGCTTACCGTGCCCGCCCCCAGTGTGGTCTCCAGGTTGCTCATGATAGTATGAATTTCAGACACTCGGTTACCTACAAACGCTTTGTAGCTAGAACTGATCTGTTGAATCCAGTGCAACACAGTTGTAGAATCAGTCCATAGGACAACCTTCTCTACCTTCGTCGTTAACTCCGCTGTTACAGTCTCTGCAAGTCGAGCAGCTACGAGCGCTCCCATTAACTCAAGCCTGCAGATTGATTGAGATTTAAGGGGCGCGACGCGTCCTTTTCCTGCAACAAGCTTGCTCTCTGAAGTTTCATCTTCAAACTCGCGCCTCAAATACGCGCACGCTCCATATGCTTCCTGGCTTGCGTCGCTAAAAACATGAAGTGACACTTCCTTTACGGGCTTGTCAGACTTAAGAAGAGCTCTCGGTACCTTAACTTGGTCAAGCTCTTTAGCCTCGTGGAACCACTGCTGCCACTCACGTAGGTTCGCGTCGTCTAACTCCTCGTCCCAACCGACCTTTGATCTGTGCAACTTCTGTAATATCATCTTGCTCCGTATAGAAAAGGGTAACAACAACCCTCGTGGATCCCATATCGAAAAGGCTTTACTCAAGATTTGTCGCTTGGTGGTACCAGGAGTGCCAGTTGGGCCAGAAAACAGCAACACATCCTCTTGTGCGTCCCACGTAACACCTAGTGCTCGATCTGTTGGAAGTTTGTCCTCACTTAACTCGAGAAACCTTGGAGATCTATCTTCTTCAGGTATAGTGGCCAAAACTTCAGGATCGTTAGTGAGCCACTTGTGTAGACGAAATCCGCCTCTGCGCAACAATTCTGTCATCTGCTTGCGCAACTCTATCGCTTCCTCAGGAGAATTGGTAGATGGTAAACCATCAACCATGTAGAAATTATTGAAGACCGCTCTTACACCTAGTGGTAGGTCGCCGTTCTCCTCTGCATTCCGACGCATTGTGTAATTCGCCCTCGATGGTGCAGACACTTCTCCGAACACCGTCCGTTCAAACTGGTACACATTAGGTTCGTCTCCAGTGCTTTCACTCCACAGAAATCTCATCGCTGATTTGTCTCTCTCCGGTAGTCGTAGCATTCACATCAGCTGCCATCGCAATGCGACCTTCACAGAATCTCAGCATAACTCCAAACAACGACGACAACAGGTCAGGACCCGTGTATATCTTTTCATTCAGACTTTGACCCATATACTTCGCGGACGCGTCATAAACTCGTCTCAGACGGTCCGGTTTCTTCGGATTTATCACATATCTATGAGGTAAGTACCACGTGACGTCATTTTCCTTCTCGACTTCTTCTCCACTCAACTTCTTGACGTAACCCTTCTCAATGTCGTCTTCAATAGACTTTGCGTATCTCTCTCTTATCCCAGGATTCTTCTCAAACTTCCTCTCTAAGCTATGCAGTCTTTCTTTCGCCATCTCATAATTGTTGGGTAATGACGGGTGTTCTTCTCTCCAAAGTAGTCCAGACTCGTACGCGTCTTCGCCCTCGATCATGTGTGTTGTTCTTTCCATTTGCGTCATTGCTCGTTTATCCTCGATGGAGCGCGTGGGGTTAGGTAGCTTTAACACACCTAGAGACTCTACATCAGACTGGGCTACCACCAACCGCCGCAGGTCGTCATCTTCACTCACTCCTCTCTCATACACTTTGAACACGTTGTACTGTGGAGCTTGTCTTTTATCTCCCGGCAGCCAGTTTGTTACAGCCCATCCCAGTGGCGTTTGTACTGCATAAGGAACTCGCTCTGTACCGAGGTTACAGCCTTGTGGTTTAACAATTTGCTTTGGGAGGATAAGATCTGAGTTATTGGTTCCGATAATTAACTGCACAGGCGCACTGTCTGTGTCATGTAAGTCTAGCTCCGTTAGATGCGCGTACTGATGCTTTAGCACCGACCATTTAAGCCTCTGTTCTGGCCCGCTCAAATTGAGAACGGTTACACCCGGAGTCACGCAATGCCATAACAGTTGTTCTTTTTCCGTTTTCGCCAAAGACAACTACTGGTAACACTTCAACTAGTGCGCGCCCGCCTTTCTCGGAACCCGAAAAGGATGAGTATTGCTGCTGCTCGCGCTGCGCATGCGCTTCACGCTCCTGGCTAACTACACCGTCCCGCGCAGTACTTTCGCTATTTCTGTCAACTCCCGACGCTCCCTCCGTTTCTCTTCTAGCCTTCGACCTCTCAATAAATCTTAAGTCTACTTCGTGAACCAATGTGTGGTGGCGCATGCCACAGTTAGGTACTTTACAGGTATCCCCATTTTTGCATTTGTTTAGACGGTGACCGGCAAATGAACAAGATAAACAAAGTTTATGATCTTCTACGATTTTCTGCTTTTCGTCTACTGGCATCCCAGAAAACTTCCTACACTCGTGTAGGGCGTGGTTAGAATTATGTATGGGGCACCTTTTCTCAGATTTGATTTCGACGCGCACCGAGGATTCCTTCGCCGCACCAGCAAATAAGCCTGATGATTGCCTATTGGACGTATTTCGATTGTCCGCTCTTTTCCATTCTCTTTTCTCAGGCATCCATCTCTGTTTACTTTCAGAGATTTTTGCTTCCTTCTCGAGCCACTTAGAAAAGGATTCCCAAGTGGATCGACTCGCCTTTCCCTCTACATACTCATCCCATCTACCGCAAAGCCGTATGGGTAGTTTGGAAACACATACTTCGGGGATCTGAGACTGAAGTTCATGTTCAAAATTGTGCTCTTTATATACACCCATGAGCTCTGATACAACTTCTTGATATTGTCTTATTTTCTCACAGTTCTCTCTGATGATGATAGGAAATGTTCTACACGCTTTTTAGCTGCTGAAACTACAGTATCCGCACGCCCGAATGGAAAGGTGACCACTCTAGTGAAGTCCACGTATGGTCTTCTCTCGTGGAGCAGTACCTAAAAAAGCTTCACCTGAGAGACTATATGTTGTTTTAGTCCGGCTAGTTCCATGTGGGACAGGAATCATGCCATCTGCGCATGCTTGCTACAAAATGATTGGCGTTTTTTGTAAACACCCGAAAATTCTTTCATTTTCAATGCAAATTCAATTTAATATAAGTACAAAAGTTAGAATATCATAAGTACTTTACAATATTCGTGTCTATGTTGTATCGGCAGATACAAACACTCGCGCTACACCCTCGTGTTTGTATCTGCCGATACAACATAGCCACTCATATTGTAAATAGTACTTATTACACTATTAAAGTAAGTGTCACGCATTGTCACGTAAATGTCACGCATTAGGAAAAACATCAAATCCGTGGACGGAATACCAGTGACGCTGCTGAGTTGTCTTTGCATCTTTGCATTTCTTCGAGGGCACGAGGACTACATGTTCTGCTATGACAAACTTCAGCCAATCGATTTAAGGAGAGAAGAAGATGTGATCGAACAACATGTGACTAACACATTCCTGAGTTTGCGATAGCTGTACGCTTTGATTGTATAATTCCATTTCAATAAGCAATTTCTGGAATAGATTGCAGAAAAGGACAAAACAGACGGATTTTGCCAACGTTTCAAGCTTTTACTTCAGCTCTTCTTCAGGGCAGTTAAAAAAAACAGTTACAATCACGCGAGTTAATAGACCGTACTGCGCGCGCACACAAGTATAGATAATGGGCGTTCGCTAAAAGGGGAAAAAGTACATCAAAATGCAAGTAAATATATAGGTATAATTGTAAAATTCATTACTAATTCATGAGGGTGCGACCCAATCAGAACCTCAGAATAGGGGTCACATGGATGCACTGTAAACCCCAATACAACTTAAGTAGGGGTTAATGAATTATTAAACAGTAGTATTAACATTTGATACAGACTCCTGCTCAACTAATTAGTATTCATTAACTTTTGATACAGATATCTACTTATTAAAATGCAAAACACAATAGACTTATTTTCATCATACATAGAATTTAATTTGATTTACCCGTCAATTTTACGCTATGACAATATGCCTAACACTGTCTGGATATTTTCAGTATAACCTCGTAAATATCAAGCTGTCAATACATGAATTGAACTAGCACACAAGTTAACGTTGCTGACAAATTATAGAAAACTGCATTATCTGGCATTATCACAATATTTAGTCGCATCTTTCATCTCGGCGTCTAGAACTTTTCGGACAGACGCAAACCTTTGAAAAAGGGTTAAAACATGGTTACTGTCAAACTGTTTTCAGTATTTAGGAAATACAAATTACATAGACCTAAATTGAAGCTTGATATAATCATGTACCTCTTGTCAGTTTTGTCCAGAATGTTCTCTCCTCCTGTCTCACTGAAATGGCTGTTAATAGCACACGCTACCGGGAACCGAGAAATGCTTACCGAGCCGTTCGCAGCTTAGAACTAAAACTCACAACAAACTCAGTCTGAAGGTCATTTTTTCCCGATGGGACCAGCGCGTTTGATAATAAACATCACGTCCGATTTGATTGGGCAAACTAAGCTCAGTTATTAATATTCAATTGTTCTTAGTGCTGAATTGTTCATAGTGCTGAATTGTTTGAGGGCTGAAAAGGTAATAGAATAGTGCATTCCACTTATTGTTTCATTTCACAAGTAAGATAAAATATTCGCGTCCGATCTGTATGGGCTTTACAATGGCTCGGCTAACGCCTCGCGATTGTAAATGCCCATACAGATCTCCCGCTCATATTTTACCTACTACTTATAAATGACCGAGATGTATAAGCAATTTCTAAAACTTTACTCTAGCTCATTGTTTCCTTCAGGTTGGGAAAGGCAGAGCGAAACTCCAGTTTGCTTTGGGGCAAGAGATGATTCTTACGGTCGATTCCATGTCAAAAGAAGTGGAGAAATACGAGCATTCAGATTTATACACGTCTCGGGTACAGTCAATTGTTGGGCAAGTTTGCCGGACCGCGCTTCCTACTGGGGCTGCAGAGTGAACCTTACAGCCCCCGAAGAAGAAAGGAGAAAGGATTTAAGATTTGCAATTACTGACAAAAACAACAAACTGAAGTTTCCAACCGTTGAGACCTCGAAGTATTTAACTTACACCATTCCTGGTCTCGGCAACATGGACCCGATATTTGTGATACCGGATTTCAACCCTAGACTTGAAGTGAGCGCTGATCAAGAGTTCAGGATATGGTATGGAGAAGATCTTGTCAATTTGGGCGACATCGATAATTCTGGAAGAACATGCTCCTATGTTGAAGCCACTTACTGGTAATAGAGCGGTTTTCACATGACTGTCGTGAAAACAATTGCAATTGAGCAATCACTAGCCAATCAGAATCGAGAGAAATCATGACTTGTTCCTAAATGGCTTTTTTCTCAGCCAATTGCAAGCCAAACCAATTACTGGAGTAATTGCTCAATTGTATTTACTACAGAATTTGATTGGCTGAAAAAAATTAGTAGCCAATGAGAATGCAAAGCAATCGCAATTACATAACAAGTGTTGACAGTCATGTGAAATCTGCTCTATCCGCACCACAATAACACTAGGTATCGCAATTCACTCTCCGGACCACTGAACTGCACAGATGCTGTTCATGGTGTTCCACAGGATCTGTTTCTGGACCACTCTTACTTGTCGCACTAAATGATCATTGCTGATTTTTGTAATCATTCATAATATAAGCCTTGTAACCGCATGCCGTTTCCCAGAGATCCACACCATACTTTAAGGTCTCTGTAAACCCGTGAGGGGTGTCTCCGGAAAAAAAATTATCGTCGCGTCGCAATTTATGCTATGATAATCAGCTATATATCATTTTAAAGCTAAAAGATTGCTCTATCTTATAAAGTTGTTTAGTTTATCGAAGTTTAAATTTTTCTTGTATTTTTAAGACCCCGAACTAAAAACTACCTTGTTTACTTAAGAAGCTCCAGACCACTAGCGATTTGTTGCACAATTTCATATTTTGTCGGATTTTAGTCTCGGAGAAATGAACTGCAAAACCGTGTCAGCGATTTTCGATATTTTTACGAAAATATGAGGTCGCGAAGTTGAAAGTCGCATTTTTTACAGTTTGTGGCCGCAAAAATTAACATAAAATCTTTTTCAAGTAAAAAATTAAAATTCCCTCACATGGTTTTTTAGTTATTATCATTTTCTAACGACACAGAAAGTTTGACGCCGAAATATTAAATTGTGCGGGGACAGGAGCTTCGTGAAGGTGAAAATTTGACCTAAAATTAAAGTGCTAGAAAAAGCGTGTAAAATTAATTAATTTACAGAAAATGAGTGGCGGGCAATACAAAAGAATGGGCAATTGAAGCCTAGGAAAACAGTTCGCGCGTCATTTCAGGGTTTAGAAATATACTTTAGGACTGTATGAAATGAATTTCGGGAAAAAGCCATATGGATGTTTTTACATTTTTACCTTTCACGAACCTTAAAAGGGACCAAGTAACCCGAGTCAGGTTTCACCACAATAAATCATTGGGCACCATCAAAAAAAGCGCGGAATAAATTGCAAACGAAGGTGATAGGTTTGCCTCAGTGTGGAAAATGGTATTAACTCCTCTTTTGGCTTTAATATTGTTATACCTTAAATGTATAGCGCAATGAAACTTCATCATAAACTACACTCGTACTTCGTATGATCTGTCTTTACGTTACAAAACCATCTCAGTTTCTAAAAAAAAACTTCTGTTCCGCTTCCCCGACCCGGTCACTGGAAGACGGCAGCTAAACCATCAAAACGTAGAAATCACACTATTCCGAATCTCCGCAATGCATTAATGAAACTGGAACTGTCAATACTTTCAATCACTTCTATATGAACGGCGCATACGCCCAAGCACGTGAAGAGGACAGCCCAGCGCTTAGCGTGAGCTAGGCCACGTCTGGTGCGCCTGGCGCAAACTTGCGACGGCCCAAACACGTCCAGACCAACGAAGCTGAAGGGCGGTGCTGGTGTGACGCGATCTTGAGGGAGGTTGGCCATTTGCTGCGTTTGTCGCGCTCCTCTTGCCTTCTTGCACTTGACACATTTGTTGATGACATGTTGTATTGTTGATGATCAGTCGCCTTTCCCCTAAGATCCAGAACCCGTTGCTTCGTACTGCTCCGTGGGTAAAGACTCTCCCCTCGTGCTGAACCTTTCCGTGGAAGTGTTGTACAAGCAGAGTCGAAACATGGTGCTTGCTTGGAAGGATGATGGGGTGTCGCTCTGCGTCACTCAAGTTGACGGCAGCAAGGCGACCGCCTACTCGCATCAAACCTTGGTTGTCGATGATCGGGCGGAGTTTTGCGAGTGAACTGCTTGTGAGAATGCTTTTTCCTTTCTCGATTCGTTCCAGGTCGTCAGAGAAGTCGTCTCGTACCTCAATATCACGTTCCTCGCACGTTCCCTGATAGCTGCGGGTGTGCTCCGAATGTGACCGAGACGCTTCTTCCTGGGCTGGGCGAGCGCAATTAGAAGGGCGAATGACCTTTCTAGGGTAGACCACTCCGAGAATCTTTGAAACCGATCGGAGGTCAGAGGCCCCTTATTGGCGGATATGGAAGTAGCGGATACGCTTACTACCCGTCGGACTTCAGGATCATCTGGTGCGATCCCTGCGTCAGAGGCGTCGCTCATCTCTTGGGTCTCGTCCCGGGTTGTAGAGAAAATTGCCACGCGCTGTCTTTAAGCTTGTCTGCGTCTACTGATCTCGTTCCTAGGTCGGCAGGATTAAGGTGTGTGGGTACGTAACGCCAGTTTTGTGGGGATCTGTGCGTGACAGCACAGTTTCTTAAAACCTAAAAAAGCGAAGAAGCATATCTTTACCTTAGTTTGGAAGGTGTGATAGATTATCTTTGCAATAATGCTAGAGTTCGTCCTAGTTTTTTGGCCCCAGCACCTACATCACAGCAGCGTTTGAAGGAGTATACGTGAGTCCTGCCTCACTCCTGTATCATATAGGATGTTATAGAATGTTCTAGCTGCGTTGCTTCTCGGTATTGCGTGACAGCTTCTGGAAGTTGTTCCCTCTGGTACAATGGTATAGCGCCTGGCATTTAAACTAGGTGAAACGTCCCTCGAGGTATTGAAGTTATGAAGTCTGAGGTGTAATGTTGTGTAATACCAATGTCATGTATTGTGGGTTTGCAATGAGACCGATTTGCAGTGAGTCTGCTTCAGCGATATTTGGTTCCTAATTTCTCCGAATTTTGGTTCCTAATTTCTCCGATTGTTTTGCGTTTGCTGCCACTTGGTAAGTCGTTTTAACATTCATTTTTCTTCTTCATTATTTGTAAAAGACGGCCAAATATCGGCTAGAAGTTTTATGTATGACTAATTTGTAAAATTCTTTGTTAATGAACTTTACACACAGGATAAATCGCAAAATTATACTAGAGTCAGCTCTGAGAGCGTCCATCCTATCTTCTTGGTTCTTGCAAGTTTATCCATTTTCCAGTTTATCCATTTTCTATCTATATTTATAACATTATATAGTATTACATAGTTCGTATTTTTATCTTTTATTGTAAAGTTTTCATACAATTCAGCTGTAATGTAGCTGTAATTTAATGACTTAATAAACTATCTATCTATCTATCTATCTATCTTATCGTTACAGGTAAGATTAGGCTCGCAATTCAGTTGTGTTTTTCGAGTCTTGCATAGAAATTTAAATATTTCTATGCGTTGTAGCCTTCTAGCAGGTGCTTACAGGCTGATTTTATCGCAAAATCCCGGAGTTCGTAGTCGCGAGTGCCGACGAGCGCCATCTTGGATTTTTGGACGTGCATCCTGGGCCGAGTGACATTATTGAGCCTACTAAAAAGAAAATTTGTCTCGTCTTTCTGTTAAGGAGAACTTTTGTTGCTATTGTCTACCTTCAGGAAATTGATTATTTTGTGTAATCGGTGTGACTTTTCTATTATAGTTTGCTTGCAGTATAATCTCTAGTAATCCACTATTCTAGCAGCAAAAAATACTAGCAATCGGAGCTTGTTTTCTGGAAAAAGCCGGCGATTAAATGTTAGTATATTTTTCCTGTGAAACAGGCGCGGGCCTGTTAACGTAGGCATACGTTATCTTTCTTTGTCTCTTTTACGTGCAACGAGACAGAGCTCTGCTGCCACAGCCTTTAATAATTGTGAAAATTGACTTTCAATATCGTTTATTTTCATTAACCATCATTTGCGTTTCTCTGTCGTTTTCAAACAGAATCAGAAACTGTATCTTAATTGACCCTGCAGGGAGCTGTCAGTGTCTCAAGTGTCTTGTTGCGAAGGAAAGTACCCTTTAATTACCAGTAATTAGCGAGACTATGGGAAAGATTTTCTGCTACTTTTCCTCTGAAATGACTGCGACTAGTTAGCCTAGGTTGACAACCTTGACATTTCACATGGTTTGCAAGCTTTTCAAGCCGTAAAATGTTATACTGCCTACACACATCCCTGTTCGCGACCATGCTTATGCACATTGTGGACCAGACTTTTCAGTCCTTCGTTGATTAGACCCCACGCTTCCGAGGGGCAAAACTCGTAGAGGAGTTCAATCGAACGCTGCCAGTTGCGCCCTTGAAGGTTTTCAACGTTTATTCGTCCGGTTTCTCAGAAGTGAATTGCATGTCCAAGTGTTTCGAGGTTCCAGGATGCTTGGCATTCAACGTCGGAACTTCAGTGCCGTCGGGAGATTACCGGACTGTGCCAGATCCTAGAAGTGGATAAGTACAGCGCCGGCATGGACCTTGAGCCAAGCGACGACTACAACCACTACAGCTTTAAGGTAAAAAGCTAGAGATATTGAATTAAATCCAGTCCAAGTCACAACTAATATCATCGTCTAGGTTTGTTAAACTCCTCGATCAGTACAAATTTGGAGCACTTATGTATGTTTGTATGTTTGTATGTACTGGATTACGAAACGCCCTTTATTTTCTAACCAGGCTGAATAGTTTTCAAACTGGAAAAGCTATTAATTCTTGCTTAAGAAAGCCTATAACTATATTTTCATTCTTTCTTTCACTCTTTCTGTTTTATATTTTCATTCTTTCTTTTACTCTTTATATTTTATATTCCATTCTTTCTTTCACTCTTTCTATTTTATATTTTCATGTTTTCTTTCACCCTTTCTATTTTATATTTTCGTTCTTTCTTTCACTCTTTCTATTTTATGTTTCTCACTAGAGCCGTTGCTCCTCCTCTCCTTGTCGTAACAATGGCACGTGTGTGACGTCACCAAGGAATGATTCGTACAGCTGCAAGCGCCGCACAAACACTACGGGAGGCATTGCGACAAGCGTAAGTCGTTTATGTTATTCTAGGCTGTTAATCACAGAACGTCTTGATCCAGTCCCCCTACGAATGCTAGTTTTTCAGTGTGACCCATTACTAATTCACGCGTCGAATGTAATGAGCCGTGCTATTGGGTGTTGTCGTCATTTACGTATGAATGAAATATATATTTCTTTGACTACCAGAATAGAAATTACTGCTTCCATTCCGTATGCAGTGTTGTGGGGAAGCTTTTCCATTTTGAATTGTAGCTATTTGTGTTGTCAATTGACAATACTCACATTCCACTTCATATGCATTTATCGTATTGGCAGCTGCATCGGAACAATTGAGTGCATGGTTTTGGAAGGAAGGATACGGAAATTAGAATAAATCAATTTAGGTTAAAATATCAATTGCCAGCATAAATTAAGTTATATAAATTATTGCGCAATTCGTTGGAAGACTGGAGTGACGCTATGAGTAACATTGTATCGCCCCAATACTCGTTTCTATGCTTCAGATATCCATTCGAAAAGGAGCACAAGCAAGTAGAATTGCGATTTCAAAATCAGTCTTGACTACGAAACCATGAAGACATTTTTAAAGCAAATTGTACAAATAAAGTCAAGGAAGCGCAGTTGTCTCGCTTCCGGTTTCAGTAATATAATAATAATAATATTTATTACACTATTAAAGTAAGTGTTACGTAAATGTCACGCATTAAGAAAAAGCATCAAATTCGTGAACGAAATACCAGTGACGCTGCTGATTTGTCCTTGTATACTGGTACCTTCGAGGACACGAGGACTACATGTTCTGGAGTAAAAAGGCGCTCATGGCAAACTTCAGCAAATCGATTTAAGAGGCAAGGAAAGAAGAAATGTTATCGAACAACATTTGACTAACACATTCCTGAGTTTGCGATAGCTTTGATTGTATAATTCCATTTCTAAAAGCAAACTTTACTCTAGCTCATTGTTTGTTTCAGGTTGGGAAAGACAGAGCGAAACTCCAGTTTGCTTTGGGGCAAGAGATTATTCTTACGGTCGATTCCATGTCAAAAGAAGTGGAGAAATTCGAGCATTCAGATTTATACATGTTTCGGGTACAGTCAATTGTGCGCATGACGTGGCGGATCGCGCTTCCTACTGGGGCTGCAGAATGAACCTTAAAGTCCCCGAAGCAGAAAGGAGATTGGATTTAGGACTTGCAATTACTGACAAACACAACAAGGTGATATTCCCAACCGTTGAGACCACGGAGCTTTTCACTTACACCATTCCTGGCCTCAGCAACATGGACCTGGTATGGAGAAGATCTTGTCAATGTAACCGAGCACGATAATTCTGATAAAACTGATTCTGAGGACGATGCCAATGCCACCAGACTGAGGGTAGAAAATTGTGTTAGAGCCATTGACAACTGGATGGTCAACAACAAATTAAAGCTGAATGATGACAAGACTGAGCTTCTTATTTTCAGTTCCAAATTTCGATCTCGATCTAATCTTAGTCAAGTTCAAGTTGGTACTGAGATCATCCAAGAAGCGCCCGCTGCACGTAATCTTGGGGTGGTATTTGATCGAATGCTCTGCTTCGAAGACCACATCAGCAACGTGTGCAAATCTGCACACTACCACCTCAGGAACATCAGCCAAATACGCAAATACCTTGATGATAGTTCTACTGAAATGCTGATCCATGCATTTGTTTCCTCAAAGATTGATTACTGCAATGCGCTTTTAGTTGGTTTACCGAAATATCAAATTAACAGGCTACAATTTGTCTTAAACACTGCAGCTCGAATCATCACATATACACGTAAATACGAGCATATCACTCCGGCACTTCTCAAGTTGCATTGGCTGCCTGTTTTCTATCGTATCCATTTTAAAATTTTACTTCTTACTTACAAAGCCCTCAATGGCCTAGCACCAACATATCTAATGGAGCTACTCCATAAACGCACCTATGCTCGTTCTCTGAGGTCCTCCACTCAAGATCTTTTAAGGGTGCCTAAATCTCGGACGGCTACCTACGGGGATAGGGCTTTTTCGATCGTTGCCCCTAAACTCTGGAATGAGCTCCCTCTTGATGTGCGGCACACAGTGGGGGTAAATGCCTTTAAAAGAAAACTGAAAACAATACTTTTTCGAAAGGCATATCCCCAACTGTCATATACTATTTAATTTTTTGACACATTCTTAACCCTGTTTGTTTTCCTTTCATATTTTATTGATTTTACTGATCTTTTATCCTTTTTTAGTTTTTATTTTACATATTATATTTTTATGCCAAGTATTTTGTATTATAAGATAGGTACATTTAAGTATTGTAATCTCACTTTAAGCTTTTTTAGTAATGTGAAGCGCTATGAGCAATTAGTGTAATAGCGCTATATAAATGCACACTATTATTATTATTAATTCTGGAACAACATGCTTCATGTTGAGGCCACGTACTGGTAATGAACTCATCACAAGAACACTATGTATCATAATCTATGTATCATAATCCCCTGTCCGGACCACTGAACTGCACCGTTGCCGTTGATGGTGTTCCACAAGGATCTGTTTCAGGACCGCTCTAATGTGTCGTACTAAATGATAATTCCTGGTTATTGTATTGTAGTGTAAGTCTTGAAGCCGTATGGCGTTCCCCATAGGTCTACACGCGGACCACTATAGTGTCTGTAATAGGAACGCCAGTAACTGAGTCGCGTTCCTTCACAATTCTGTGCAATAGCGTCAGCTTATAGCTCGTAGAGCGAATTGGGGACACGTTGAACAAATGAAAAACAAAGACCAAACTCAAACAAACTTGTAAAAAAAACTGGCCGGGATGCAAACCAGTTGGCTATATACAAACAAATCACCAGTGGCCAGAGCGGGTTGCAAACTCGGGATCTACGGATTGCGAGGCGGCGCCCTAACCACTGAACCATGTTGCCTCCAATAGTTGCGCTATTTACTGTTTATCAACGTTACCATCCTAATGCTAATGCGCAAACCGTAGATTGAATAGAGCGCTTTGTTCTATAAACCAATCGATCTCTGTTGAGCACATTAATAACAATGGATGACGTCAGCTATAGTATGTTCTCGTTGGCTATTTGAATAAATAGGATAAATCGTAAACCTGGCACCATTAAAATAGCGAAATAAAATGCAAAGGTCAAGGGAATAGATTTGTCACAGTGTTTGCCAGTGTGGAATATAAAAACTATTCTCTCTTTGGTCTTAATAATGCTATACCTTTATCTGCATTTCAGTCTGTTAGCCTCAAACTTGGCCAGTTTATTTTAATAAGTGTACTTTTTCCAATAGTTTCGATGTAGTTTCATTTTCTACAAAGTTTGCAATTTTGCTATGTTGACGTGCGCTCGCTTATATTTTATCTGATCTTTAAGTTTGAAATGTTTTGTTATTATAACCGCTTCTTCCACTAGCTTCAAAACATTTTTATGACAGTGTGCCGAGTGCAAAGTTGAAAATTTCATGAGACCCGATAACGCCATGATGCGCCCGCTATTGGACATCTTTTGCAAATTATTCAGCCATGTACCTTGTAAGATACGGGTTCCCTGTGGTTTCTGTTCAGATCGAGTTTGATTGTTTTGTCTTCTGATATAAGATACGATTTTTTGAGAGAACTATTTTATGATGTTCGAATATGCTGTATGGATGCTATTCTTGTCGGCTCGCGTGTGTGGCACGAACGTTTTGCCGGTTAACCAGCGTGCCTGGGCCCCAGATGACCAAATTCAGCACGATGGGAAACACTATGGGAAACAATGGAGCTCCGCTTAAGAGCTCCGGGTAATCCGCCGTGTAAGAACCATTCCCAGAGGACACCTTTGTGTTCAGCTCTCCTTTCATCATGATTCGTTCTACTGAACAAAGGAAGCTTTTGTGACGCAGCTTGTGAGTTGTTCCAGGTTCTTACACGGGAGAACAGCCACAGCTCCGCTATTATGTATAGCACAATGGAACTGCATAATAAACTACACTCACGTCTTCGTTATAGGTGCGTAATGTGACTTTACATTAGAAAATCATGTCAGTTCCTAAAAACCTCCATCTCTTTCTCTGATATGAAGACCCCTTTTCAGAACTCCAAACACTGTTCACAAAATGGGAATGCTTGCATGTTTTTTTCGTATTAGTTTTATGCCTCAAAGATGAAAATCATTCCAGTTTCTTAGAACTTCAAACCTTAGTTACAAATCAGGAAAAGCTCCGTTTGCACTCGATTCTTTGGACTCTTGCATGAAACAATTCTGTTTACGAATTAACCAGCTTATTTGTTTGCTCTATTGCGGGCAATGCAACGATTTCCTGTTCCTGAGAAAGAATGTGCAACAAGATGGTACGTGTCACACATGTTGTCATCAAAACTAGAAAAATACGGGTGTTTGTAAAACACGGATACGGATGGCGGATGACTTTTTTTATTGACTTAGCGGAGCCCCATAGCTTAATGCAGGCGAAGAAGGAAACAAAACAAAAGTGTATATGCATCGGCCTGTTCTGAGTTCTGTTCTCAGATTAACCCCTTCCCAAGATTTTTTTTTCCCCTTCCTTTTTTATAGCTCCGCTATAACGCTCGGATCTTGGGTTGCCTGTGTGTAGCCGGACGAATTACGAACACACAAACTGGAAGTCGGATATTTGATTCTTTGGGCGCGCGGGATTCTTTTCGGCGAGACAGGAATCCCGCGCGTCCAAATAATCAAATATCTCCGAAAAAACCCATGGAGAGGGTCTGCCTGTCTGAGAACATTAAAATAGTTGATAAGATGCGGAAATGCATACTGTATTAGAAGAAAACTCCATGTGAAGGACTTGCTGCAATTTTCATGATTCTGCAAACTCTGCGCCAACTAACGAACCTCGGTTTAGCATCCGTCAATCGAGTGAACAGCTCTGGGTGATTTCACGGAGGCTCTAACAGTTTTTTCTTTTTTGAACTAATAAGGAAGTAAAATGCAAACAAAAGTTTGACGTTCGGAAATGTAAAGTGGCAGTTCGCAGAATTATGAAAATCGCAGTAACTTGAACTATTTTTTCGCTCTGATTTTCAGCCCCCATGAAGTTCTACAAGACGCCTCTCTTCGTATGAACGCGTCGTACTACATCACCAAGCAGATCCTCCCTCCTTTACACAGAGTGTTCTCACTCATTGGCATCGACGTGAAAATGTGGTAAGAACTCCTTAGACCTCGTCCACATGATTGCGTTTTTCTTTGCGTTAAAACAATGCGTCCACACGTAGCGCTGTCGAATCGTTTCTGCTCGTCCACACGAATGTGCTGTCAGTATCATTTTGAAAACGCTAATAAGTCGTATTGCGCATGTGCAACGCATGCGTAGTGAACTGGGACCAGTATGGTGTTTTGCAGTTTTGCTGAGATTGTCTGGTAAACTGTTCCAGATGTTTGGCCCAAGTCTAGATTACCTATCTAGTCTAGTTATTTGAACAACAAACCAGTCGAGCAGGCATCGCACCCTGTATACGGGAGTTTCTGTATACGGGAGTTTCTGTATACGGGAGTTTCTGTATACGGGAGTTTCTGTATACGGGAGTTTCTGTATACGGGAGTTTCTGTATACGGGAGTTTCTGTATACGGGAGTTTCTGTATACGGGAGTTTCTGTATACGGGAGTTTCTGTATACGGGAGTTTCTGTATACGGGGGTTTTTGTATACGGGGGTTTCTGTATACGGGAGTTTCTGTATACGGGAGTTTCTGTATACGGGAGTTTCTGTATACGGGAGTTTCTGTATACGGGAGTTTCTGTATACGGGAGTTTCTGTATACGGGAGTTTCTGTATACGGGAGTTTCTGTATACGGGAGTTTCTGTATACGGGAGTTTCTGCATACGGGAGTTTCTGCATACGGGAGTTTCTGCATACGGGAGTTTCTGCATACGGGAGTTTCTGCATACGGGAGTTTCTGTATACGGGAGTTTCTGTATACGGGAGTTTCTGTATACGGGAGTTTCTGTATACGGGAGTTTCTGTATACGGGAGTTTCTGTATACGGGAGTTTCTGTATACGGGAGTTTCTGCATACGGGAGTTTCTGCATACGGGAGTTTCTGCATACGGGAGTTTCTGCATACGGGAGTTTCTGCATACGGGAGTTTCTGTATACGGGAGTTTCTGTATACGGGAGTTTCTGTATACGGGAGTTTCTGCATACGGGAGTTTCTGTATACGGGGGTAAAGCTAAAGGCTTTCTCTTGACAGGTACGCCGAAGTACCACGTGTTATACGAACTGCACAACAGCCGAGCATGCAGACAGAAGGCCGAAAGGTACATAATTATTTAACAATTAGTCCTCAAACGCGAATGGGCTCTGACTCAGAGGCCATTAGGGCGAGAGGAATAATTGTTAAATAACTATAGTCAAATCACACTAGCAAGTCAATTTTTATAGCCTTTTCATTTGTCATTTTCTGGTTTTCAAATCGCTACTAGTAGCTATAACTTACAGCCTACTAGTAACTCAACCAATCAGAACGCAGCATTGACAATAGACTACTAGTATGATATTTTACCTGATACTTCGGATTTCAGATGAGTGTGGAAAACTAAACGACAATACAAACCCACTAGCCAATCAGGAGTTGAAGCCATTCAACAATAAACCGATCAGGAGTGGAAGCCATTCAACAACAAACCAATCAGTGCGAAGTAAGTCAGACTTGCGTTTAGTCATGACGTGAGCATTGACGCGTTTTGATTTAATTCGCAATTTGATTGGTTGAAAGACGAGAACGACTTTGCTCTCGACCAATAGAAACGCTGACTAAACGTAAGTCTGGCTTACTTTCGGCGGCCATCTGAAATTCGCTGTCAACCTATCGGCTAAGGCTGTTTACGTCTTTTTGCCTCGCATCTCAGATCACGTGATGATTCCTTTGGGTGGATACATTTGTTCAATTTCTTTTATGCCGATGTGTGTATAGTTAGTGTTCATTCTCACTTATTATATTACATGTCGAAAGGTTAGTATGGCTAACCGACGGGCTTCTCTAGCTTGGTCTCATTGCGTGATCCATACATTGGCATAACGCTAGCCCGGTCGCAGCTAAAGGTCCCACATGGGTCTTTGCTGTGGTTTAAAGCACTTCGATTTTTGAAGTCGCCTCTGCAGTTGTTTTGCCAATGAAGTTTACTGAGGCAAACACCGGCTATGCCATGCTGATGAGTCCTAACAAGGACGAAACAGCTGTACATGGTTGCCGAACTGCACGGGTAATAGACTGTGCTAGTGTTCCGTCTAGGCCAGACTTATGCCGATGTGTGTATAGTTAGTGTTCATTCTCACCTAATACGGAGCACGCATATGTATCTTCTGTATAACGGCCTTCACGCAGTAACCACACTGCACTGCTCAAGTTATTTTAACTAGTGCCAGAAAAGATTATTGATTAACCATTGATGATATGACGTCATAGGGTACTATTGCGCAATACTTCGCCACCCTCAGCTGTCCCGTCTGTCAGGAGATGAGTCCCAGCAGGCTTTGCGACAAGTGCCGAGCCGAGCCTCAACGGGTGGTGGTTACCCTTAGCAACCGGGTCAGACAATGGGAGCGGTCTTATAGCCAACTTAGTCAGGCAAGTATAAAACTAATCGAGAGTCATTATATAAAACTTTTAAAGTCAATTCCTGCCTCGTCCCGAGGTGTCTATAGTGTGTCGGAAAAATATTGGAAAAGACAGAGAACGCGAGGAAAGATTGAGAAGCGTCCCTCGCAAAGGACTCTGGGGAGGATCACCGTTGGCGCAAGGGACGCCTTCCCTTGAGGCCTGTCGCACTAGCTCGCCCCCAGTCGCTCTCGCCTTCAAAATCAGTAGAACGCGCCTGGGTACGAGGCAGTGTCAATTCCTTGTCTCCCGCGCAGTCGGTCGTTCGACACAACTGGCGGGTGTCTAGAGAAACTGAACATTTCTCGGTCATTTTTATGCGGATGAAGAATATGACCATCCAGGATATGATAACACCAGGGAAGATAAGACCATAGACCGATCCAGTTGATCTCTCCTCACGGTACGCAAAGAGTTGTTTGTCAAAACGAAACGTTCCTAGGCTCAGCGAAATTAAGCCTCATTACTGGCCGGTGTAAGGAACTCCCCTCCTCTTTACCCACCAGGGTATAAGAACCACCTCCCCTCCACCCACTGGCCGTTATAGGAACCCCCTCTACTCCACCTACTGGCCGGTATAAGGACCCCCCCCCCCCCTCCTCCACCCACTGGCCGGTATAAGGACCCCCCTCCTCTCCACCCTCTGGCCGGTATAAGGACCCCCCTCCCCTCCGCCCACCAGGGTAGATGAACCCCCTCCCTCCACCCACTGGCCGGAAAAAAAGGACCCTCCACCCGACGGGTAGACATAGACATATTTTATTGGCACTGTGTAGCGCAAACGGTTACATGGGCTCGTTTGCCAATAAAAATAGCAGTTTAAAAAAGAAAAACAACAAAGGAAACTTGTGCTTTGAGGCTTTTTTATTGGAGACAAAATAGCTCATTTTAGGGCACCCAAATGGCCACTTGTGAGCGCCCGGTTTCTCTCTACGAGACGGAACATTTTGATTTTTAATGCAAACGCGAGGCGAGCACTTACAGCTAAAACCGTTGCATCGGGATCACGTTTTCAAAACATCAAATTACGTTTTGATTTTTGAATTTGCTGTTCCGCCGTCGCGACGGAAAGCTAGGCGACTGCTCTTGGCAAAACAGGGCAAGAATCTGATTGGCTCATAAGATTTGACTTGCGGAACAGCAAAGCCGGAAATAAATCGATGTTTTGTAAACGCGGGTCGCGATGCAACGATTATAGGTGTAAAGGAAACTTTCAATCAACTCTTGCGAGTAGTACCAAGCAGCTTTTCCCATGCATGGGTTTCTGCAGAAAATCCCTGTGTTTGACGGACAGAAGCTAGTTCGATTGTCAAATGTTGTGTTTGTTGTTTACGAAAATTAGAGATTTTGAGTTATTATAGGACTCCATTTAGACTTTCTTTATTACAGACATATTTGAATATGTGCTTTTAAAAAAGCACATTAAACAATTACATTATACAGGGATTTCGTTTGGGCTTTGTGTTTTTCATAACTTGAGCGGCACAACTGTCTTTGCGAAGGCTTCTGAGGTTTTCTTTTCCAAGAAACTGTCTCGTATTCAGTTATTTCGAAACGGGTGGGCAATTGTTTAGCTCAAGACAACAATTTACTTTCTACTTGAGGAACTCCAAATATTCAAACATTGCTCTACCCCTGTGGAAATTCCAGGCTACTGCATAACCAACTACTGCATAAAAGGCCCAGTGGAAATTTCAGGGTCAGTTTACAAAAGACCCCTGTGGAAATTCAAGGATCAAACACAAAAGATCCCTGTGGAAATTCCAGGGTCAAACACAAAAGACCCCTGTGCAAATTCCTGGGTCAAACACAAAAGATCCCTGTGCAAATTCCAGGTTCAAACACAAAAGACCCCTGTGCAAATTCCAGGGTCAAACACAAAAGATCCCTGTGGAAATTCCAGGGTCAAACACAAAAGATCCCTGTGGAAATTCCAGGGTCAAACACAAAAGACCCCTGTGCAAATTCCAGGGTGAAATACAAAAGATCCCTGTGGAAATTCCAAGGTCAAATACAAAAGACCCCCTGGGAATTCCAGGGTCAAATACAAAAGACCCCTGTGGAAATTCCAGGGTCAAACACAAAATATCCCTGTGGGAATTCTAGGGTCAAATACAAAAGACCCCTGTGGAAATTCCAGGGTCAAACACAAAAGATCCCTGTGCAAATTCCAGGGTCAAACACAAAAGATCCCTGTGCAAATTCCAGGTTCAAACACAAAAGACCCCTGTGCAAATTCCAGGGTCAAACACAAAAGATCCCTGTGGAAATTCCAGGGTCAAACACAAAAGATCCCTGTGGAAATTCCAGGGTCAAACACAAAAGACCCCTGTGCAAATTCCAGGGTGAAACACAAAAGATCCCTGTGGAAATTCTAAGGTCAAATACAAAAGACCCCCTGGGAATTCCAGGGTCAAATACAAAAGACCCCTGTGGAAATTCCAGGGTCAAACACAAAATATCCCTGTGGGAATTCCAAGTTCAAATACAAAAGACCCCTGTGGAATTTCCAGTGTCAAACACAAAATATCCCTGTGGAAATTGCAGGGTCAAACGCAAAAATCCCTGTGATATTCCAGGGTCAAGCGCAAAATGTCCCTGTCGAAATTCTAGGTCAAACACAATAGACCCATGTGGAAATTCTAGGGTCAAACATAAAAGATCCCTGTGGAAATTCCAAAGCCAAAGGCCAAATACAAAAGACCCCTGTGGGAATTCCAGGGTCAAACACAAAAGACCCATGTGGAAATTCCAGGGTCACACAGAAAAGACACTCGGAAATTCCAAGGTCCGAATACAAAAGACCCATGTGGAAATTCCAGGGTCAAACACAGAAGACCCATGTGGAAATTCCAGGGCCAAACACAAAAGACCCCTGTGGAAATTCCAGGGTCAAACAGAAAAGACACTCGGAAATTCCAAGGTCAAATACAAAAGACCCCTGTGGAAATTCCAGGGTCAAACACAAAAGACCCCTGTGGAAATTCCTGGGGCCGGTTCCTATAAGGTCAGTTAAGAGTTATCTGTAGATAAACGCTTATCCAACGGATAAATCCCGAACAAATCCTATACAACAGATAAGTTTTATTCATGGATAACTTTATCCAACCTTTCAGGAACCGGCCCCAGGTCCCTTGATAGGATGTAAGGGTATTTAACAATTAGAGCTCGAGCCCTTGAGGGCTACGGGCCAATAACCCATGAGGCCGCAGGCCGAATGGGCTATTGACCCGTGGCCCTTGAGGGCGAGAGGTTTAATTGTTTTAGTATCACCCAACTAGTTGGACAAAAAAAGTGAAAAATTGTGTTAAAAAATCACGAGAAACCTCGACAAAACGTGAAGCGACCGCATTGTTTTCATGTTCAAAATCGGCGCTTTCGCTACTAGAGGTCTATTGATAATAGTCCCCTAGTAGCGTAGCCAATCATAATGCAGCATTGGCAATAGTCCACTAGTTGGGTGATACTAATTTTAATGAAGGCAGCCCTTTCTGGTTAATGGTTACTCTTTAATGACTTCCGAATTGCAGATTTGCTACCAGTGCTGTGGGTCCTGGGATCCCAAGCTGTGCTGCATTTCCCTTGATTGCCCAGTTTTTCACAAGCTCGTGCAAGTAACACGTGACTTACAGAGAGCCAATGACCTTAGAGAACTAACAGAAATAGTTTAGACCGCATGGATCTAGTAAGTATTAAGGTGGCCCGCGGGTAATTAGCTGTGTGACGAAACTCATTTTGAAAGGCTAGTTATTGGTTCTCAACTTTATCTGATCGCCCCGACATTTTGGGTATCTATGTTTCGTCACACAAGTAATTACCCGCGGGCCACCTTAAATCTCTAAAATTGTCTAGGACAGTAGATAAAATGCTATATTTCCTGTATTTATCGAAAATATTCTTAAAGTGCATATGAAACGAAATCAGTTTTTGCATTTTTTAAAGAAATGCAAAATAAAGTATTATTATGTTATGCCCGAGCCATTGCTCTCTAATTTTAGCGTGCTAGCTAAGTGCTCAAGCAAATTTGATTGCTTGATAAAGGAAATGCTTTTGATTAGAGAGCTCCGACCAACTCTCAACGTGCAGAGTGACTCGATAAGCGCAAAAGTGTTTATCTAGACGAATGTAATTTACCACCAATTGTATTTATACTGCTTTATATTCACTTTCAGTTGTAACTAGAATTGTAATGGCTTGATAATGGCGTAATGGCTACGCCGAAACGTTGCGTATTAAATTTTACATTATTAAAGAGGTAAGCACTTTTAAAAGAATTTCGGTAAAATACTGCGATGTTATTACGTATTTTGCTGTTAGCTCTGGATAGCACATTAGGCATTCAGGATATCAGATGCAGGGCCCGACACTGCGACCATATGGTCGCAAATGGCGACTAAATTTGGGGGCTTGGCGACCAAAGTATTAGAGCTAGTCACCAATGGCACCCCATCTGTTTATGTGGCGACTAAATCTTTGCATTCTGGCGACTAAATTGTTTAATGGCGCCAATGGCGCCTAGCGAAAAAAGTTAATGTCGGCCCCTGGCCCGACACTGTTTCGTGACGTAATTTTGTTTCTGCACTACAAGGCAAAGTTCGGCGTCCTTATACCCTCCAGACATCCAGCAGGGAACTCAATAAAGACAGCTAAAGGAAAACATTTTTATCTTCATAACCAACCAGTTTTTTAAGGTTTAAAAGACTTCGAGATCGCGGTCATACTCGTTTGCAAACAAAATGATGAGTCAAGTTACATTACTCACATGCTAATTAGCTAATTAGCTCATGACTTTTTATCAAAACTCTCTCAAACTTGGTCAGCATGTTTGTCTAAAAATGATCGATCCAGAGATCAGGTTATCAGGCTCGCTCGCTCTCGGTTGCATCAAGGCTTGTGCGGGCATGCACACACTTGCGGTGTATTGGCCAAACGAGATGTTAGTTCTAAGGATGGACCCTTCGACTGGTCCCTTAGTGCATAGTTTATGGAGGGGAATGGGTAGGAAACCTGACACCCTGGTATTGTACTTTATTTTTTTCCTCGAGGGCACGGTAACGAATTCTGCATTCTGATTGGTTCTTAGAGCGCGCGCGTGGGGGCGATATTTTGCTATCTCTGACCTAGGTCACGGTAACCATTTGCGCGCGCTCATTTTCATCGAAAAAATGAAATTTATAGTTGGAAAAAAAAAGTAAGTTATTTACCGGCTTTAGGTAGGTCCGTATAGGGAAAAACTGTGACCTCGGTCACAGTGTTGCCCGGGCGGGCGACATCACTGGAGCGAGAAATTCAGGCGGCGCACTATTTTTACACCGAATTTTCTTTTTGCTATATAATAAAACACTTAATGACTGCACCCTTGGGAAACAGCGAGTTTTGTTTTCCCTCGAATCTCGATGCATCGAGATTCGAGGGAAACAAAACTCGCTGTTTCCCTCGGGAGCAGTCATTAAGTGTATAATAGCCCCTGTCAACATCCAGCCCACGCTATTGTGTTGACCCTTTGAAGTTTGCCGGGCTTCCAAACCATTCCACTCCATTAACTATGCTTAGTGCGAGGTGAGTTTAAAACGTGCGTGAACTTGCATTTCGTTTTCTCGGGTCCTAAGGAATGGAAGTCCGCGACTTTACCGCTAAAATCGTTATATCGCGACCCGCGTTTTCAAAACATCGATTTGTTTTTGGCTTTTCTGTTCCGCCAATCAAACTATCTGAGCCAATGAAACTCTTGCCTAGTGCAGTCAAATGGCTTTTCTCTGAACTAAAACCAGACAATGTCGCGACGGAAAGCCAGGCAACTGTACTAGGCGAAACAGGGCAAGAATCTGATAGGCCCATAAGCTTTGATTGGCGGAACAGAAAAGCCCAAAACAAATCGATGTTTTGAAAACGCGGGTCGCGAAGCAACGATTTTAGCTGTAAACACGGGTTATAATGACTTGACCATGACCTGCTGAATTATAACAGCACTCATTGGTCTGATCTGTACCGCCATTGAATGACCCACCCCCTCCCCCACAGCTATCTCCCGCATCATCACCGCTTCCTCCCCCTGAGTACCCACCACCTCCCCCTGCTCCACCCCCTGCCCCGTGTGTACCTCCCCCTCCTCCAAATCCTCCATCGACGTTGTTGGATGTAGCCAGTCCCCCGGCGCCTCCTTGAAGGAAACCCCTGCCCCCCTCGCCTCCCTTTGGGGCTCTTCCACCTGAACTAGAGAAACCGCCGCCGCCACCACCTAAAATCAAACAAAGAGATAACGTACTGCCTTGTGTTGTGACTGCGAATCCTCGCTGTGTACCAAAAGCCACCAGTTATCAGCATCATGAGCTCCATTCCGAGCACGGGACCCTATATTATTATATTATTTTATTCTCGCTTCCTTTTTCCCCTCCTGGCACGTCGGGTGGCTGTACTATTTATATTTTATTCTCAAAGACATAGTTTTGATGTTCGCTCCTAGTGATGTGCTCCTATCCTAAATCTATTTTCGGATTACCTGCAAAACTCGTATCTTGAGTGGCAGCTGTTGCGCCCTGGCCTCCTGTCCCTCCCTGCCACTGTGATCCGCCATGGCCTGGGTTCCCTGTGGTCGTTGTACTGGCGCTGCAAACTGTGTGCCCACTGGCAGCATACTGTATTCCACCACCGCCACCAGCAACAATCAGGGGGTTGCCACCACGCACAACGAAACTCCCTCCTCCCCCTGCAGAACTGTCGCTCACTGTGTTCCTAGACCCCTCCTGCCCGACGAGAATCTTGATGACTTCGCCTTGGTTTAGTGTATATGTACCCGTTATCCGTGCACCTTTCCCGCGATATTGAATGGAATTTTGGATGTTGTCATAGCCGCCGGTAGCACCGATCGCTTGTATTTTGTACTGCCCTGCTGAAGGGACGGTCCAGAGCTGGATACCGGAAGACAAGGTAACCTGGCCATCTTGAGGCTGTCCTTGGTAATGCGTGCCGAGGGAGGCTGGGCCGAGTCTGCCAGATGCTCCGAG
Organism: Scolanthus callimorphus; assembly: GCA_033964015.1. NCBI lineage: Eukaryota > Metazoa > Cnidaria > Anthozoa > Actiniaria > Edwardsiidae > Scolanthus > Scolanthus callimorphus. The sequence goes on along the minus strand of JAWWUD010000017.1, from coordinate 1,728,058 downwards.
AGTTGTAAACACAGCTTTATTGACAAAAATGAATTACAAGAAGACCAAGAATATTTTGAAATACAAATAGTCGCACAAGTTATTATTTGACGTTTCGGAGCCACCTCGCTCCATTATCAAAAGACGAAACTTAGAGAAATAATGCTGATCTTATAAAGACAAAGAACAAGGAAACTAATTGTGAAAAGTGAAAAGCTTGGCACGGATGGAATCTGATTGGACGTTAAGGGAAGGTTTTAATTCCCTTATGAATAGCATCTCGTGCACAAGGCAGTCAAATTTGCTCGAGCATTTTTTAAGCACCATAAAGTTGTTAATAAGGTCATCGGGAGCTTGACTGTTGTGATCTTTAGAATAGTGTGTATAAGTAGAGGACGACTTTCTCTTATGTTGCTCAACGCGCATGTGGAGGTGTCCATTAGTGAAGCCAACATAACCCATATCACACAGGTCATATATGGGAAGAATATTGTGAGGAATAATTTCAAAAGAAACAGAGCTACCGCCGTCATTTTGTTACATCTCCTACCATCTATCTGTCTTTCATTTTAATATAAAACAATTATGAATCTTTATTATTGGAATTCTTATCGGCTGTCAGGCAAACGTTTGTGATTGGCTGAAAGAGACCTTCCAACACATGAATGAATTCCCTGTTCTTTTCAGAGAAAAGGAATAGCAGGATAAACTGAAAAGGTCCCTAAACTGGAAAGCTTTTTCAGGATAATTATAGCACATTTATACTTGAAGTAAAGCAAATTCTTGGCCGTTTCAAAATATCTGGATAAGAGACCGTTTCTTTATAGAATAGAATTGTTTATTTCAATCTATTTGCAGTTCCAGGAAAATTCCTGGGACTGAATTACTAGGTGATTACATATAATAATTTAACAGCTGTATTTACAAGTAATAAAGTTAGCAAAGCGATTTGTTCTAATTGGCCTGTTATATGAATTTGTTATGATTGTCTTTGACCCTGAACGTAAAAAATAGTTATGGTCTCTTTTGGCATACAAGCTACTAATTAACAAGGATATAGGATTATCAGGTCTTATTTTTTCAATGAATTTTTTACATGCCATAGAGCGGCGATAACCTAAAGTGGACAGATTTGCTTGTTTCAATGGCACTGTCATAATTACACTTCGGAAAAATTCTTGCCATAGCGCGTTTTTGCACCCTCTCAATAATGTTATTCAAATAAGCTGGCAAATCCGCAAAGACAACTGAGGCATACTCCAATGTCGATCTGATCAGGGAGCAGTAAACTTCTACTATTTCCCTACGGGGACAACACTTTATCAGTTGCCTCAGAGCATAGAGCCGTCTGTTGGCTTTCTTCACTATAAAGTCGCAGTAGGCCGTCAGAGAACGTTGTAAAATCACGTGCCACAGGCGTGCCACAGGCGAGTGATTTTAAAATGTTTCGAATGTCTCTCCCAACATCACAAGTGCTCTATTTGCCGAAGAAGTCCTAGAAAGTTGTCCTCTGATGCTTTTATGATATAGCGGGGGAGAACCATTCCTTTATCGGTGTAATAGAGCATTGATTTGGACCAATCAGAGCGCGCGTTATATCGTAGCTATATTATAAATTGTGACTTACCATGGAAGGGGTTAACAGGTGAGCAGGTTTGCCCATTACCAGTGTATCCACTTTTACACTGGCACGTGTGGGATCCCTGTGTGTTTGTGCAGATCGCGTGCTCACTGCAGTCATTGGAGTCGCTCGCACATTCATTTACATCTATGAAGCAAGATACATTTGAGTATAAATCTAATATATAGATTTAGCCACTGGCTAAAAGCGGAGCTCCCGGTTACATATTTTTCTGTGTTGGGGTCTTGGTTTACCTGTGTGGGGGCGCGCAGACACGGACGCGCCAGCGATACCCAAATGGGAATACCGCTGAACCATGAAAAATGAAGTCGATCGTTATACCTGAGTTCTACTTTGAGCTATTGTATTCTTCCTGCGATACCTATGGTGCTCCGCTCTAAGGAGCTCCGCTATAAATGCTAATAAATGGCTTTCCATTCATACACTTCATGGCCCGGGGGGACTCCCCTATTTTTTAGGCGGAGTTGCTCTTCGAACCTTTTAGGGTTTAAAATCAGACCTCTGATAAGGGGTAAATTTTGAAAACTTGCAATTTGGTCGAGTTGTTAGCACGAGTTTGTCCCGGGAAGAAGAGGGAAAGTGTTTACACCTTATTCATCAAAGGTTGCTTTGGTCTTTGGTCATTGAGCGCCATTGTTTCGTGGTCCCTGAAGCAAATCATTCCTTTGTTTCGCGTTAATATTGAAAGAACAAAGACCAAACACCAACCTCTAGGGTAAATCAAGCAACAATGGTTTTATCAGTATCACACTTGTTGGTACCTTTTAGGGGTCAAAATGAAGTAAGCCACGCCCTTCTAGTTGGTACCTTTTAGGGGTAAAATCGTCGGAAAGCTCCTGACGAGCACCAGCCCCCACCCCCCAAAATAGGGGAGTACCCCGGGCTAAACATATTCTTGATTTATTTGTTTGCTGAACCATGTTACTACACAAGACGCGAAATGATTTAGGATAAGCTTTATACGCCGTCCTCTTAATTTATAGCACAAGAGTGAAGTCACGTTTCCAAGATGGCGGCGCCCGCGAAATTCAAATTAGAATCTCGTCAAAGCGAAATGAGTCACGTCGGCCTAATTGGGTTTCTTTTCAGTTATAAACTTTTGTCGGATGTTGTTTAGTTGTTTAAGTTTCCTCTGAGCTTGAAAAGGCTAAACAGCCGGGATTCCCTTTACACTATATCTTCTCTTGATTTGTTTTGTTTGCTCAACCATGTTACTACACAAGACGCGAATTTTCTTTTTAGCCAAAGCACAAGTTACCTATACAGTTGAATCCATCGCCGCTGTACCCAGTTATGCACGTGCACACAAATGAGCCCACCGCGTTGTTGCACGTGGCCTTCACGTGGCAGGGTGACTGAGCACACTCGTTCACATCTATGAAAGAAAAACATTTTTTTACAAAAACACATCGGCTTCCCGCTCATGTTCTTGGACCAAGTGGATTGGTTGGGATATTTCAAGATACGAAAATAGAAAGATACGAAGGTATCGGATTTCACATATATGTTAATTATTTGCGGCTAAGTATACGCAGTCAATTTGGTGAGAACATTCGAACGGGTTTTTGCTACTATATGCTTCACTCATTGAACATTAGAATTTCAAGGGTACAAAAATTATAATACCTAACGAACGAACAGGTTTCGTTTTTTTTTTCAGCCAATAATTATTGATTTTTTAGTTCATTTTCCGGTATTGTGGATGTTTTAATTTTCTGAAATTGCTGCGATCAGCGCATATAGTAGCAAAACCCAAATTGACTCATGCGCATATTTACCTTATATCTTCGTATCTTTGTATCCTGAAATAGTGCTACCCGGATATTTGAGTGTTGGGTATGTTTGAGTTTGAAAACATCCAAATAACTGATGGATAGCCAAACTACTAGTCTATGTTTGTTGAATAGCCATTTAACTGCAAAGCGATTGCAGGCTTCATGGACCTATACAGGGCGGATGGAAACGGATTGCAACACTGGGTTTTTGAAATCTTGTTGAGATGAACGTTTTTCAAAGTTTGAAGTTACAACACAATTTGTATCAAAAATGGCAGTCTTTCCGATAAAACTTACCTACATTGTTTTTTAGGCTAATATCAATTGGGATATTAGAGCGGATTTCACATGACTGTCGTGAAAACAATTGCAATTGAGCAATCACTAGCCAATCAGAATCGAGAGAAATCACAACTTGCTCCTAAATGGCTTTTCTCTCAGCCAATCACAAGCCGAACCAATTACTAAGTAATTATGCAATTGTATTTACTAAAGAATTTGATTGGCTGAGAAAAAACGAGTAGCCAATGAGAACGCAAAGCAATCGCAATTACATAACAAATGTTGACAGTCATGTGAAATCCGCTCTAAGTGATCTGGGGATGAGTACATACAAATGTAGAGTAGTATTTACGAATTTATTCAAATAACCGTGACACAGCCCCTTTAACAGTGGTGTCGTCCCCCACACCTCTCCCCGGGGAATGGACTAGCTTCTAAGTCCGAGGGTTGATTGATTACCTAAAGATTAAAGACCTAACACCCATGTTTGGGGGTAATATTTTTAGAAGAAATAGTAAATACGTTACCTATACAGTTCAATCCATCGCCGCTGTACCCAGTTATGCACGTGCACACAAATGAGCCAAAGGTGTTGTTGCACGTGGCCTTCACGTGACAGGGTGACTGAGCACACTCATTCACATCTGGAAGGGGAAATTATTTTCATTAGACGGGGAGTTGCCAGGGGGCCCGGGCTCCCCTTTTTCGAAACCAAAAATACAGTAAATGCACACGACAGCATATAAAATATCATAGAAAATGTGTTACGAAAGGCATGGGCCCCCTTCTATCCAAAAATACTGGGGCCACGTCTACGTCAACGTTGTAGTTAAATGCAATTTCATTCTAAGGGCTCGAATAACATTGTCGTCTTTCTAGAGATCGAGCGGGCTTCCTGTGGTTTCTTGTTTCCAGGTTCTTGACCGTGAAAACACAACGGAAAATGTACGTAACATCTTTCTCGAGTGTATTTGAGTTCTGGTTGAGTTTTTAAATAGGAATAGCGAAAAACTTAGTACTGGGATTCCAAATGTGGTATGCAGATATTTCCTTATAAGGAAGTTGAAGAAAGTCGACAATTCCTCAAGGGAACTATCTTGATATGAATTCTGCATTCTGATTGGTTGTCAGAGCGCGCGCGGGGGCGATATTTTCCTATCTCTGACCTACAATGTCACGGTAACCATTTGCGCGCGCACTTGTTTTCATCGAAAAAATCAATTTTTAGAGTTGAAACAAAATAGGTTATTTACCGGCTGTAGGTCGGTTGGAAAATGTTGACCTCGACCTCCGGCCTCGGTCAACATTTTCCAGCCCTCGGTCACAGTCTATACGGACCTCCCAGCTGGCACCACTTACTGGCTGGGAGCTGAGGTTCTCCTGAGAAAATATCACTCATTCAAGGTGCCTCCTTTAAAAAAGAGCGGATAAATGTTCCCCAGCAACTTTTAAAATCCATATTTACAAAACAGAAACACCTGCAAACAGCAAAATAAGCCGCGCATAAAGGCATTTTACGAGTTTTCGTATGTCGCCGTTTTTCTTGTGAATTATCGTCAGCTAAGTTTCCTTTCGGTTGGCGTTTATCGTGAAACAAGTACGTGCGATATTATATAAACCTGTCTGGATATTTGAAGTATTTGTCTCCTAACATATCTATAGTATCGTGTTTCTCGCCATTCGAGTTAAACATACCATGCTGCTTCACAGTCAAATTCGTGGTTTCGCGCTGCGCAATTAGGCTCAACAGTTCTTGCCCTGTCTCGCCAAGTGCATTCCCATAGCGACGAAAAACAGATTGAAATATCCAAAGCAAGTCAGTCGACTGCACTCATGTAATTACCATTTCTCTTTTTTTTATTATTATTAAGTGTTACCATTTTACTCATTTTTATTTTTATTTAACTATATTATAATTTTTCATTTTATTTATGTCATTCTAGTTGTAAAGCGCTTAGAACGGTCGTATAAGCGCTATATAAATGTATATTATTATTATTATTATTATTGCACTAGGCTAGCGGAAGACAGGACCGAAAAAATGGTTGAAACCTTGATTTCCACTATAGTTCCTTTTTAGCGTTTTCCTATAAATTTTTTTCTGTTCTATAACTTCTCTTTCTGTTGCTTGAATAAAATACGTATGTTTGGACAAGTATCATAGTGTTTCGCAACGTTTTTGCTGCAAAAAACATCATTTTCTCTGAAAAACATCTGTCAATTTCGCTTAAAATTTTCTTTTCGGTTACTAGAAGCGTTGGCAAGCAAATCAGAAAACTTACATCTATAAAGACAGAGCATGTCGAAAGCATTTTTGGGTCTCGTTGTCCTGGTGAAATTAGCCAGAAGAAAAACCCAGGGTGAAACAACGAATTCAGCTGTATCTCGATAGAACACAGCAGGCAAAAAATGTCTAAAACATTCTTTCTGTGACTGTGGCCTCCAATATTTTTTTGGGGGCGAAGTTTGCAAAAACAAATAGCCGGTTTAATTGATCAACGAAATTTAGTTGAAATGACCTTATGCTTTTTTATGTGTCGTTGGTATTATGGTACAGATACGCTTGAGCGTTTCCTATATCTTCAATTGCTTTGTCGTTTTAAGCGACCTCGCGCGCTTGACATTGAACGCGCGAACTGAAATTTAGCAGAAATAATTGTAGACTGAGTCGAAACTGAATCAACCGAGACGGCTCGTTGCAAAACACGCGTTTTTCTTAAATTCGTTTTCTTATTCTTTTTATTACAAATATCGACAGTTTATCCTGCATGTCATGACTCCTCTCGGGTCTGTGTGGTCTGTCTTTCGTGCCCATAGGGGTGTATATTTCTTGGTTATGTAATGGCTTTCTATGGAATACTGGTGAATATTTCATGAGAAGATTTATTTATATCAAGAACGTTGATGCTCTGTGCTTCGTAGGGTGTGTTTCTCTCTGATTGGGCAATGTGTAATATTTACAGTGTTTCATAGGAAATGCTCTGATTCTTCTGCTGTTCATCCCGTACATTGCCGCCCTCTATGGCGAGGCTTGAACACCTCCTGACAATCTAAGGTAGGCTCTGTTATTGAATCACTATTCTCGTGATTGCTGCCCTTCAGACTTTTCTCCTGCATACACCCGGGCATACACATCACCCAGATTTTTTGTAACGTCTCTCTCGATCTCGCTGCCCTGCATTTTTGTCTCTTGTATACATGGTCATAGACGTGTATTAGTTATTGATTCACCTCTCTCTCGCAATCTTCTATGGTGTTGGGTGCACAACAGCATATTTTGTTATTGGTTCTTTTGCATATCGCTGTCCTCTATGGTGCGGGGTGCACAACATAGGCGGGTTGTTGTTATTGACTCACCTTTCTCTGTTTTGTTATTGATTTACCTCTCGCATCGCTGACCTATATGGTGTGGTGTGCACCACATAGGCGAGTGTTGTTATTGACACACGTTGCTGTCCTCATGGTGCGGGGTGCACAACATAGGCGAGTGTTGTTATTGACTCGCCTTGCCGTCCTCTATAGTGCGGGGTGCACAACATAGGCGAGTGTTGTTATTGACACGCCTTGCCGTCTTCCATGGTGCGGGGTGCACAACATAGGCGAGTGTTGTTATTGACTCGCCTTGCCGTCCTCTATGGTGCGGGGTGCACAACATAGGCGAGTGTTGTTATTGACTCGCCTTGCCGTCCTCTATATATGGTGCGGGGTGCACAACATAGGCGAGTGTTGTTATTGACTCACCTTGCCGTCCTCTAAGGTGCGGGATGCACAACATAGGCGAGTGTTGTTATTGACTCGCCTTGCCGTCCTCTAAGGTGCGGGGTGCACAACATAGGCGAGTGTTGTTATTGACTCACCTTGCCGTCCTCTAAGGTGCGGGGTGCACAACATAGGCGAGTGTTGTTATTGACTCGCCTTGCCGTCCTCTAAGGTGCGGGGTGCACCACATAGGCGAGTGTTGTTATTGACTCGCCTTGCCGTCCTCTAAGGTGCGGGGTGCACCACATAGGCGAGTGTTGTTATTGACTCGCCTTGCCGTCCTCTAAGGTGCGGGATGCACAACATAGGCGAGTGTTGTTATTGACACGCCTTGCCGTCCTCTAAGGTGCGGGGTGCACAACATAGGAGAGTGTTGTTACTGACTCGCCTTGCCGTCCTCTATGGTGCGGGGGGTGCACCACATAGGCGAGTGTTGTTATTGACTCACCTTGCCGTCCTCTATGGTGCGGGGTGCACCACATAGGCGAGTGTTGTTATTGACTCGCCTTGCCGTCCTCTATGGTGCGGGGTGCACAACATAGGCGAGTGTTGTTATTGACTCGCCTTGCCGTCCTCTATATATGGTGCGGGGTGCACAACATAGGCGAGTGTTGTTATTGACTCGCCTTGCCGTCCTCTATATATGGTGCGGGGTGCACAACATAGGCGAGTGTTGTTATTGACTCGCCTCTCTCGCATTGTATTTTTTTATGGCGTCGCCTGCATGACAAGGCATGTTTTGTTACTGACTCACCTTTTTCACATTGCTGTCCTTCAAAACCAAGCGTACACACACATTGGCCGGAGTTATGTGATGTTGGGTAGGCCTACTCCGGGTCCTAAGGTCGCCGTAAATCAGCCATCTTGTGATTTTTTCCTATTCCATGTTGCGACTTTGGGTGAACTTAGGACACTAGTCCAGGCATTCTACGACAAAAATGTGCCTAACCTGGAACTAATTCCCACAAAAGAAATTTCAACTGTTTTTGGTTCTTTTATCACCTCTTAATAACATATGAAAAGTCCCAGAAAATCCCACCGCGGCAACATTCCGAAAAACACGATTTATTTGAGGCAGTCGATAAAGCGATTTGTAGCCGCATGGAAACGAGGCTGGTATAATAAATCAACATCGCGGCTTGTAAAGACGGTGTAAAATGCACAAAACTAACTTATCGGCATTGAAAATAATTTAATTACTTTTCATTGCAAAAATCCCACATAACAGAGAACAACAAATCTGATTTTCGAAAAAGCAAATCGGTTCCACTATACAAAGATTTCATTTAAAAAACTAGTAGAATTGTTTGAGAAATAAATACACAACAACTCATTGGGGGTTAAATGGGTCTTTATTGCCGAATAAGACCATGCGCGAATTCCCCCTAAGGGGAGTAAAAAAAAAAAATTTACAGGAGTATGTGCTTTGCCGCTTTTCAGCTTGTAATCAACATGTATGTGGTTTATTAACCCACAGCACTTATTTATACACCTAGCACCTAGCACCTAGCACCTAGACTTGTTTATTGTGATAAACAAGTCTATCACTCACTTTATGAAATAGAAATTGCTGAGTTTGGTTGTTTGGACTACTAAAACTAGAACCCACGGGAGAATATAAATGTTTTACTTGTTAATGTTTAATTGTAAGAAAGAGAAATTGCCGAATTTGTTTCTTTACTCTAAAAGTAGTGCCTCCAGAAAAGCCGTCTGAAATGATGTTTCTAGCGCGCGCGGGCATCGTTTAATTACACTTGTTGAGTAGTTGTCAAGTCAAGCGGAGTATTTCACCTGTTGCAGAAGGAAAAAAAAGCAATACTGTAAAGATGTAAACGATTCTGCATTTATTATAGTATATATAACTGTAAGTATCTTTGACCGATTTCTTGTATAACGTATTTTAGCAGTGGGCAATTGAATTGTCTATTTGCACTAGAAAATTGATTCAGGCCATCACAACATTGCTTGGAATAAAATTATTATTTCACGGTGCATGATAAAGTGCCATGACTAGGGCTAGAGAAATTCTGAATTCTTACAAATCTGCAACAGTTTTGCTTTTAGAAACTTTTTGGAATAAATATTCAGAAACTTATTGGATTTTGATTCACGCGCATTTCCAAGCCATCTAATTTTAATTGAATAATTCAATAGCGCTGCGCACAGATTCTAAAATTAAATCACAAGACTCACGCAATTAAAAATCCCTCTGAAATCCCATTCAGAAGGATCGCGCTTGAAATACGAGCCAGGGTAAGAGTGCATTCAAGCTCTAATATAACGAGTGGAACTACCAGTTTACCGATTCATTTTGTATCGTTCTTTTGAGAGAAAACTGAGAAAATGGGAGAAACGTGTATTTTGTTTGTCTGAGTTTTTAATTAGTGTGATGTCATCTGTGTGCAGCGCTTTTGACCGTTTTCACGATGCTGTGTGAACAATACCCTTGAGCCGTCCCGACTCGTTCTGGCGAAGACAGCTTTTGTTATTTAAAACAGACAAGCATTGTTCTCAACTCTTTGAAGTTGCGTGCGCAGTATCGTGAATGCTGTCAAATGGACACCGTAAAAGTCGATGTGGATCCCCCCACATTTCCACATTGGGGGTGGACACTGCCAGAGGGTTTATTACGTCCCCAGTGGTTCTTTAATGTCTCCTCTGAAACTGGGTACAGCTTATTTTAAAGGCAGGACGGAACCACGGTTATTGTTTCATCCGAAAGACGAATGGTAAGGATGAATGGTAACGAGTAAATGATAAACGCAGTTAAGAAGCAATCTAAAGGCCCGTTCACACGGCGCGATCTTAGCTGCGATTTTTGCGGAGATCGTCGACGTCATATATCGCACGGTGTGAACGGCCGTCTATTTGGCTTTGCGATATTTGTCCGTTTGTTGGTGATATGAAGAAATCGCACCCGCATCGCAGTTCACACCGCGCGATATGACATCGCCGTGGAATCGCCACAGAAATCGCGCCTTAGATCGCAGCTAAAATCGCGCTGTGTGAATGAGCCATAAGCGATCGTTATAAATCGGATAACTGATAGGAAAGAACTCCGTCATGAGAACATTTTTACCTTCCATCACTCGGTCAGATTTCCCCTTCTTAAAAAAACAACAGGCGGGAAAATTGGCGAGCCTATTGGGCAGATTGGTTCCGAACGGTTAACCGACGGAGAGTCGCACTAGCATACGCAGAACACTCAAGAAAGTACGATGGCACATAAAAAAAATAGAAAATCGTCAAGTCACCGGTTCACGCACATCCACATCCCACATGTGTCCATTGAGACGAAATGGCTGAATGCGATTTTCAACGGGCGTGGGTGGGAGGGATGTGACCTGTGAACTTGCGTTTTATACCTGCCGGGATAAACTGGCCAAGTTTTAACTGGCGGGCCTCTTCTTCACCGAGTCCCGTGGCCAAAGAAGTACCGCCAACACGCCCAACTACCAATAAGATGACCCACTACGGACGATCAGCGGGCAAAGGTGCAACATTTTCCTTTGCGGACGGGATGAAGAGAGATGTTTTCCTGGCGATCTCACAAATAACGGCTTCCGCACTCGTTAAGCCGATGGCGACGCATTGTGTCCTTATCGTGAAGACATCCATTCTCCACCGCCGCCGAAAGCCGAAAACCCAGTACCTAGTGGAAAGGTTTTTGTTTATTTCGCCCCGAGCCCAAGTCCACCTTGGAGAGTCCAAGCAGAGCTACGTGACGCCATGCACCTCCTACTGCCCTAGGAGGTTTGATATCCATCACACGAATATTTTAGTAGTTGTGATCGAATTTATAATTATAGAAAATGCGCTTGGACTTTTCGTGACATTTACACAATTACGAGCTAGGATGACAATGTGATTTTCACTGTCGAGAAAATTTTCACTGTCGAGATGCCACCATAGATACGGCGATGATGCTATTTTACGAAAATTCACATTTCGCCACTTTACTGGTGACCATTGAGCAAGTTACAAATAAAGAATATTCGTCAGTGTGCTTTTTTATCGATATTTGAAGTTTTTATGCGAAACTGTCGAAGTTTTGATAAAATTTAAGCAAATCAAAGGGCACTTCCGGTTTCAGCCTCGTTTTCATGTAGCACGCAGAGAGCCTCTCCGTCAAAAGCTCCAAAACGGAGTGTTGCCGCGCTGGGATTTTTTGGGACTTTTAGTATGTTCTTCTAGAGGTTAATTCTAGCAGGTTTCTGAAGAGAAAGCTTTTGTGGGAATTAGTTCCAGGTCCAACCATAAAATGCCTGGACTACACGGAGTAGGCCTTTGGGTGTCCCCAGCACAGGAGCATAAAGCTATTTTTATATTTCGAATTTCAGTTCTTTCGAACATAGTGATTGCCCGCCAAGCCTTTAATTTCGTTGCGCGCTTTCTCAAAAACAGTATTAAATGTTTTCAGGGGCAAGTTTCCCCTGATTTCTTCGCGCGCCGAAATTTTTTAATGCACATGATATCGAAATTGCTGGAATAACTGCTTAGAAAATTTCTTGTGGTCCCCTCTTTCAGGGCATCAGGTTTCGAGAGATCTCCCCTTTGGCTCACACAACAATAGCTGTATTCACACTAGAGACGGAAAACTCGTCTGAGACGAGTTTCTTGTCAGAAAAAGTTCCTGCTTTATGTCAATTCTGCGTAGAAAGACTTGCTTGTTATCTGTCTAAAGTTTCTCCTTCAAAAAATTGTTTTCACGTGATCACAGAAGAACAGGGAACCATATTCAAGGCGAGAAACTCGTCGCAGACGGGAAACTCGTCTCTAGTGTGAATACAGCTAATGAATTGATCCCCCCAAAAATCCTCAGTCCCGAAGGCGATATATAAAGACCGGTCCCTAAGTATCTGAACGAAGTATCATCAAAATCAAATGCACGCGTGACTTTGACGGACATGTGATCATTGATATTTTTGACACGGAAAATTCGCTGTATGCGTAATCTCAGCCGGGACAAAAAAATTCACAAATCACGTTTTATCAGCTCAAAATCACGACTTTCGACAGTCCGGTTCATTACCAGTTTTGGTAATATCAATTTTGCTCATTATGCATGCATATTAGGACAAAATGGCGGCTGTAGCTGATATTAGCGTACCCTTCATAAAATCCTCTATAACGTCCCTACCCATGAACCTTTGCCTGAAAGACATGACAAGGGCAACAGGAACTCCATATTGCTTGCGAAACTAACGAAATCGGAGCGAAGTACGAAAATATTTGAAGATTTACTGCTGCCTCTATCAAGTTTTTACACTAATTTTTGCCTGATCGTATAGGAAAAAGGCCGAATTGAAGTAGGTTCCACCCTTATTTGCAAAAAATGCACCCATAGGCGTGAAAATATAGCAGTTTTGCTTCCTATCTATACAAGAATTACTTGGGTACCCGGCGATTTCGTGGGGTACTCGCGATGTGAAGTCAAAATCTCTTCGCCGTCGGTAGATTACTCGAAGCGAGTACAACGCCACGTCAGAAGTCGAGCCGTTTATATGTGCTGGTCTCGTGAAGTCGATAATAACTACCAGAGGAAAAATGGCAAGGGGAAGAGCTCATCAAAGATCAGCAAGGAAACGAGTTTCTGCGTTCAGTTCCATCGTCTTTGGTTTTTGATATGGACCCCCGAGAGCTCGGATTAGAGTGTATAAGCTTATAACCAGCCGACAAATGACCCAAATTATAACAGGGTAAATACAAAACCCCATACAAATATGGCGTACCCTTTTAAAGTTATAAGGCACTGACCAACTAAACTCGAAGCGAAAGTCCGCGGTTTCAGCATCGTTAAACAAAATCAACTGGTACACAAACGTAAGTTTGTATTAAGGCACTCGAGTTTGACAGGGATTCGACTGCGCCATGCAGTGACCAACGTCCAAGCCTTGAAACAACGGATACTGAATAGCCAGGAGTTTTCTGTTAACCTAGTCTTCTGTTTTCCATTGCAGATGAGGCTAACTTCCTCGATAGGACGACAAATAAAGCCGTGAGGGGCGAAGTGAAAGCAACCCCGCGGGGCGATGCCAAAAACCCGCTCGAATGATAACAGCCGAGACCGTTTAATTGGTTTCAAGGGTCTGTTCTTGCCTTACAAACTAAAATACATTATTTCTCTGTCAAAATACTAGGGCCGGGTAACGAGGATGATTTTCTGTGAGTCCTGTTCGATTTATAGCCGTCGTTTTATTAAGCGCCGCCATTCGGAGGGTCTAATTTGCAGGTCGCAGGTTGCAGGTCAGGTGCAGGTTGCAGGTCAGGTGCAGGTTGCAGGTCAGGTGCAGGTTGGATGCAGGTTGAGTATAAAATGCAGGTCGGGTGATTTCTAGGTTTTTTAGATTTAGATGAAATTTGTACTTGAGAGAGACAGTATAATTATGATACTCAAAGGAAAAAGTGAGCCGAAAAGGCGCGTTCTGTTTCACACTTTGTTTTGGCGAAGAGATCAAGGTGAGTGCTTTTATTCGTGAATTATTCATGTACAACCTCCCTTTGTTCCTTCGAGAATTAATCAATGCCAAGAATGGTAGTGACAATAGTGTGACAAGAATGGTTTAAGGCTGGTTTCCATATAGTCGTATCTGTCGTATCTGTCTCATCATTCGACCGTGAAACAATGGAAATCGGAATTCTTCTTTTGTTTCACGGTTGACTGATGAGACAGATACGACAGATAAGACTATATGGAAACCAGCCTTTAGTGACAATAGTGTGGGTAAACAATATTATTTGATAAGCTTTTCGACCTTGTTATTTGCTTTTATAAACGTTATAAACGCCGATTGAGCTTGCATCGGGGGTCTTTCGTCCAACGACTTGATCAGATTTAAGTATTGTCACTGAATAATAGAATATAATTTATACCTTATACTATCACATCACATCGGTATTAAAATGACAATACCACGGGGCTGAATCTCCCAGTTTTTCCGGGAGACTAAATATTTTTCACCTTGTTTCCTGGGCTTTTGTAATTGTTGTATGTTGTGTTTATTTTAATTATGATTACTCAGCCGCCTTTACGGCTCACTTTTCCTTTGCGTATTATAATATACTGTCTCTCGAGAGAACAAATTTTCTCTAAAATGTTAAATCTAAAAAAAAACGTAAAAATCACCCGACCTGCACTTTAGACTCAACCTGCATCCAACCTGCAACCTGCACCTGACCTGCAACCTGCGACCTGCAAATTAGACCCTCCGGCCGCCATTTTTGTTTTGAAAGTACATGGAACTACTGTGGGGGGGGGGGGGGGGGGGGGGAGAGTTCTGTGATCTGATTGGCCGAGCGGTTTGTTTACAAAATATTAATGAACCGGATTGTTCGAGCATTTCAAAACGACTTTCACCGGTCACGCCACGATTCTTGAGCACGAATCACGAAGTAAGATTGGCCATTTTCACGGATCACGATAACGAATCAAAGGCATGCAGTAGGCCAACTCGTGGCTTTTTTCCCTTGAAAAACGTGCAAAACATCGGAACAAACCGCACTTCTAGCTGCGCTTGGTTAATAGTATTTTGCAGTTTATTCGACTACTATTAGTTTCTAACCTCGCAGTTTATGAATGTTCTACTCAAGTTGTTCTATAGCCAAAGAAAAAATACTAAATTTTGATAAAATTGGAGGATATGCAGGATGTAATATATTAAACTTAGGGAGAGGCGATACTTTAATCAGTGCAATAAAAGATGTATGTTTTACCATCTTTGTGCAGAGCAGGTAAGGTCCTTTTTACAGTTTAGGCTTTAAAATGACTTAAAAGAAGCCTTTACATTTTTGCACCCTCTTGCCTCTAGATGCCTTAGCTTTGCATAATAGAGATCCTTATACAGTGTAGGTTATAAAATGACTAAAGAAGTAGCGCTTTAAAACAAACAGTTTTTTGGGTAAGCTCCCACATGGATACATTTAGCTACAATCTGTAGTATATTTACTTTGGTGAAGGTATAAGGGTAACAGAGAAATGACCTTGAGTTTTAGTTCCGCAAGTGGTTAGCGGGCGCCCCGAGGGGTTGGATGGATGACTTCAGCGTAAATTATGCTAATATCGTGCTAACGTTGGAGTGAGTGAGTGACGATAGTCCCCACGATAACTCTTTGGCTGTTGCTATGCAACTAGCCACGAGTTAAAAACGGTCGATCACGGCTCACGAAAAAACCCTGTACGCCCCTGTTTTATTAACTCAGGCCAATATCCAAACCCGTTTGGAAACTTTAAAATACATAACTCGTCTGCATGCAGTGTATCAAAGAAGATCAGGGTAACTTGGATCATGCATCTGCCTTTTTATTCCCGATGACGGTCAAAACTAAAGCTACGACTTACCGCGATGCTGAAGTGGTGCGCAGTAGAGCTATCGGATCCGAACTGTTTGGCGAGTTGTACTTGTTGTCAGCGAGAATTTCACACCAGTACAAAGCCGTACTCGGAGCTGGAGTGGAGGCGACATTGAACGAAAAACAACGATCTTCCTCAAGACATTTTATTTGGCATCCCAAATGCCTATTTTCAATTGTCCGCAAAATGGGCTCTACGTTGAGATAGGAATTATTATGTTGAAGTACGTTGATATAAGAAAACGTGTTGTTTCTTTGAACTCCAACCTCATTACGTGTTTCGATACGTGTTGAATCGTTGCCTCTAATCAACTCAAATTTGGTGACGAAGACAACGAGAACTACCATGACACGCATTTCGAGAGTCAAGTTTGTCAGAAGTGCATCACACAGTTTGCGTGGTCAAATCCTGATCGGAACACTATCCTTTGGTTTCGCTGTTTGACTTATCTTGATGTATGCTGTTAATCTCTGGAGTAAAACTGTGAATAAAACATCGTACATTGTGTTGCAGTGATCTTTCCATTGAAAACAAACAGAATAAGAAATCTATATATATTTTTTTGTATTATTTGTTAACATAATTATGTACAACGTCTCTTCATCTTTACACCTAACCTGGAAGAGGACATGAAAGAACCGCCCTGGGCACGTCGAAGGCTATCCCCAGCAGTGATATAACTTATCACAACAAACTACACAATGGTATTCACTTATTACTTTATGCATTCAACTTCAGGTCGCACCGTAAGGTTACAACAGTTACATGACTCAGAAAGTGAGACAAACCGGGGGGCGAACGTTCTCAGCATGGTCAGCATGTGTTTATATAGAATGGGTGAGCTTGGTTGATTGATATGAGGCTTGATGTCCTTGATGCGTGCTTGTACACACATCGGATGTTCATCACATATAGGAAATAAATTTCACTTCAAAAAATTGAAAAATGGTATCTGGGAGGTTATTGTACTGGTGTTAGCCAGGCCGTGGCGGTTGTTATTTGTATGGAACCAAGAATTCCAGCTGGTCTCACGTCACTCTGCGCAAAGGATTGTTTGTCACAAAACGAAACGTTCCTAGGTAATATAAGGGAAGCAAAGACAATCTTTTCAATCATCGTACAAGTCAAACCACGTTTACTTTTGACACAATGCAAGATTTTCTTAGGTTATGGAAACGTTTTGATGCCCAATAGACCTCGGCTTGGGCGTAATGTTGTCCCACTTCAGATCACGTGCCCTCTATTTGAATAATATTTCTTTGTTTGGGATGCTTCCATATTCATATATCCTTCGGTGCGCATCAGAAACACTATGGGAATGGCACGTGATCTGAAATGGGAAAACATTACGCCCAAGCCGAGGAGGTCTATTGCAATTTTTTTTTTTTCAATCGCTTTGGAAGGCTTGGCGAAGCAACGTTTTGATTGGCTAATTTGAGAGCAAGAAATCTGCTGGCTTGCCTGTTTGTCAGATTCCACGGGAGGCCCATGACGGCCCGACAACCCGAGACGAAAAATTGTCAAACAAATGCCAGTTCAAATCTAAATTGCCGGGACATCGGTCAACCGAGTCGACCCAACCCGGCGAGAGATCATACGTGTCCCCATTTTCGTTCCTTGTTTTCGCTACTACGATTATTTTATTTCAGTTTCGTTGTAGACTTGGTGTTGTTCGCATTTTCCCTATAATTAGAAAATTTAAAAGAAACTCAGTCGAAATCACGCACCTGCAAGATTAAGCAGACAGACTAGGTAGGGTTTTGTTAATTGGCATCATGCAAGCAATTGAATATCCAAGGAACTCAAATAAGCATGACTGCGCTAACACCCTGCCCACTGCCGTTTCTCGTATACGGTGAAACCGGTCTCACCGTTTTCAAGGAGCCTTCCGGTTTCGCAGTATACGCGCGTAGAGACTGGAGCTGTTCCTTGAAAATGCGTTTTGATCAACACCGATGGCGAAGCTCCGCTTGTTCACAAGTGTTCATGAGTCACCTAACACCCGCAAATCCCTCGATCATAAGGTCCTTTTTCCCTTTCTTTCTTATTAGTTTTAACCGTGAAACGCAGCCTAAAGTATGCACTTGTACCTCAATACGTGTCTCATTTTTTCCCCCACGATTTTTATTTCAGTTTCGGTTCTGGACTTGATGTTGTTCTCATTTTCCCTATTGAATTAGGAAATTTAGGAATAATCACGCACCGGCAAGATTAAAGCAGGCAGAGAAGATACCAAGGGTTTGATAATTTGCATCATGCAAGCAATTGAATATCAAAGGAATTAAAATAAGCAGTTGCATGATTGCACTACCACCCTGTTCACTGCGGTTCTCTTCTCTCTTTCTCCCGTCTCCCCTCCCCCTCGATTTGCCATATTTTGTCACAAATCCAAGATGGCGGCCACGCAAACTCGGGTTCTCGACCTAAAAACTACTTTTATTTATTTTGTATTTTTTTATTGAGCTTCGCCTAGACATAATAACACTGATTAATAAGTGGACAATATGCAGGGACATCACAACAGTTTGCAACAATTACTGTGGGCCCGAACTCTCCGACGCCTGGGAGCGAGCAGGCTAGTTTGCCATAGGAAATCCGATAGGCCTTATCTCACGGTTCTAACGGTTTCCGCCGCCATTTTGTCCAGTAGGCAAGCCGCGCAACGCGAAGTGAAATCCATACCTGCCAACCTTGGACAAGTGAAAACCGGGAGATAGTATGTGATTGGGTTTTTAATATGCCATCTTGAAAATTACGGCCACAAACCTCCAGATGCAGACTTGTACCCAGTCACCATGTTCTTCTCCTCGAGGCGGCGCGCGGTGCATCACGGTCAGGTCTAATTTTTCAAGGTGCGCGTTGCATCACGGTCAAGAAAGTAAGTAAGTAAGTAAGTAAGTAAGAAAAAAAGTAAGCTCAGAGAAGACCCTGGGGGAGGCTGAGTCACGTGACTTGTTTGAGGACAATAAGGTTTGTCCTTGTTTTTTGAGCCTCCCCCCTCCCCCAGTGTCTTCTCTGAGCTAACCGCCATTTTGAAAAACGACCGAGAAGACCCTGGGGACGAGGTTGAGAGAGGAGTGAAACTACACGATCACGTGTAGTGGTATGGCAACATCAACGACTCTCAAATCACGGCACGACCAGTTATACACGAGTTGTCGATAGCTTGCTTTATTGTTATATTCAATAAAAATCGTTCAATATTCGTAGAGATTTGTCACTTTTTTTACAAACTGTTTAGTTGGCACATGGATCTTTTCTACGATCAGAGGTTTTCTTTCTGTCGGTCTCAAAGTGATCACCGAGTCCACCCGACCTGGGCGTGCAAGCGAGGCTAAAAAAATTTCTTGGATCTGATTGGCTGTTGCGGTCACAGATAAAAACATTACGAATCTTCAAGGCGACGCCATATTGAATGAGAAAGGAGGAAGGAAGAAGTCTACATACAATCTGATCCATCGTAGCTCCATTTTTATAGTTTTAGTCAATTTAGCAGGCTTTTATATAACTTCAACGATTCATCGAAACTTTAGGCGCCTCATTTTATAACTTACCCTCGTAGTTGTTCTGCTAGAGTAGATTTAACAAGATGGCTTGTGCGACTTTGAAACGATCTTATGAATTTGATCCTCTACTGAGCCCTCAACATCAACCATCGCCAAAAAGGAGAAGATGCGTACCGATGGCCACTTCTTCAAGCTCAAGCACTTCTTCAAACAGAGAATCTCCGTTTCTAGAGATGACACCAAGATATACACAAGGTATTACAGTTTCTTCAGTTGTTTTTTTTATGCCCTGCGTCATGAGTCGATTTGTCGAAGATGTTGCTCGTTTTGTAGCTTGAAATTTTTCGGTATTGATATAGACGTACTTGCTCCCGTATTTCTTTGGATCTTTTCCATATGTTTAGCTGTTTTGGCATCGGATTTTCTAATAGATTTCTGTGGTTCTGTGGCGTCTTTTCTGTCGTTTTGAACAATGGCCTCATTTCTAGTTCCCTCTAGCCCAAAGGCGTGGAAAAACAAATGCGTCATGAAGCTTTGATCGTAGGAAAGTTGACTACAACCTCGGAATCACCCTCGTCTTCTCTACACTGACGCAATATTTTATTCTCAAGTTTCAGAATCCAGGCAGTTTAATTTCTGGACCCTTTGTTCTTCTAACTGTAGTGAAGGGACTCTGTCTTTATCAAACTTGAATATGGAATTAGCAAATGATTTTTCTGAGTGCTTTGTGACTTGAATGCTGTATGTTCTATGACCTATCATGTATACAGTATGTAAGCTACATCTCTTGCAAAATGAAAACGGCTAGGTAATAATTAAATTTCTAGAGCATTTAGGAATCTTAAAATATGTGGAGGTTCCAACCGGTACGTCAGTTTTGTTGTTAGTTTCAAATTAAAGCAATAAGAAAGAATAGTGGTCCATGGGGCTTTTGTACTGGTTGAGTTCCTACCAGTGCATCATAACCATTGTTTATACCCTCATGCCCTACAAGCCATTTCAGGCTTCTCATTAATAATAAGCAACTGGCTAAAATCTGGCTGCTACTCATTTTGAGCCAGCTATATGAAATAGGAGAAATAGAATTCATGTGATTAAGCTAAATACAAATGTTAGTGAAAAGCAGTCTAGCTTTTCCTCATAGCCGTCTATAAAATACTTAATGTCACAAGAAGCCTTCATATTATTTGTCTTTTTCCAGGACTCAGTCAAAGATGCACAATAAATATTATTTCAATCAATGTATTTCTGCTACCTTTTAGGAGAGTCGATGCCTGTTTTAAATTTCCCTCTTTTGCCACATTGAATCTAAATCTGGATATCAATTTTAGCCAAATTTACAAGCAAAGAAAAAAGAAACTACCAGGACTACAATTTGCTGTCTCCTCAGAAAGTTTCTGACAATGGGGAATTTGCAGGTGTTGCGTGACATTTTGAATTTGATCCTAGCAAAATTCAAACACCATATTTGAAAAGAGCTCACCGAAATGTGTGAAAAATGTGTGATTTCGACAAATAACACAGAAGTGATGAGCGTCGGGAAGTTGATTGTTTTCCTATAGGTTTAATGTTGTGGTTTGCCCACCACAACATTAAAATTAAACGTATAGAGAAACAGCCTACCTTGGGCGCCAATAACTTTGCTAATGTGTATCCAAATCAACTCAAATTTTCGGCTTTTTCTAATTTCGGCAAGCTCTTTTCAAATATGGTATTTGTATTTTGTTAGAATCAAGATTCAAAATGTCAATCAACACCTGCAAACTCCCCATTAGTTTCAATGTAGCAAATGATAGATAACATTTTGCAGAATCTAGCCTCCCAGCTCCAGCTTCTTTAGTTTGTTTTATAGATTTAAAGTCAATTCAAACTTAATGGTCTCTTGTAATTTCAGAACAATTATCAACAAACATTCATCTGGAATGGAAAAGACTACAGCGCAGGAAACACCTCAAAGCACCCAGCACAAATTCTGTTGAATCTCCAAACTCCTTCACATACTCACCTTGCTCTCCAAGCTCATCTCCAACCAGGAAAGAACAGCCACTTTTCACGCTGAAACAAGTCTCACTTATATGTGAACGCATGCTCAAAGAAAGAGAAACACAATTACGAGAGGAATATGATAAAGTGTTAACACAGAAACTAGCAGGTAAGTGACTTGTAAGCCACATGATGTGTTATGGTGCAAAATTTAACAGATATCTACCAGTCATAGTTTTGCAGCTTTTAAAGGACGTTATGAACAATTATTCAGGAAGTTTTCCAAACCAATCAAATTGAAGCCATTTTGTAGTTGGTGTTTGATGAAATCTCACAGAATTCACCATTTTGGCACTAGCTTGCACATGATGTATGTCATGCTACGATCACCAAAATGTTCGGACAGTGGCTAGTTCTTCGCTGTTTTCTATCTCCATTTTTCCTAGTTTACTCATGTTTTCCTATCTATTCCTTTTTAATGCAGTTCCAAACTACATTTAGAACAGCTTTTTGAACAATTATGTTACCAATTTAATGAAAGAAGTCACTCATTAAACACTCAAAAGTTTGTATTTCTATGAAAATCCCCTCACAATGTCTGAACATTTCGTGAGTGAGATGCCCATCGCATTGAAAACATCATGTGACACACGCCAAAAGGGTGAATTCCATGTGCCAACTAAACAGTTTGTAAAGGCACAAAAAACCAGGGCCAGTGGTTTGATGCGGGATTTTTCCTGAAATTATGCGCTAAAAATTCGAAATTATGCGCTAAAAATACGAAATTATGCGGGATTGCGCAATATTTTTTTACAAGTGCCGTAACATATTTTGCTCTTTGGCTGTTTTGTTACATGGATAGAGCTGCTATTTATCTTTAACAACTGTTGTTTGTCCATAAAATGCTCTGTGATGAGTTCCAATCGCTTCGCTTTACTAACGTTATGACGCTACGTTTTCTTCCAGGGAGACGTGTGTTTTCGCTTTTAATAAAGCTTATTACTTTCTTACAAAAAAAGCGTTACCAACTACCGTGTAACGGAAGTTACCGGTAGTTAGGATTAGTAAGTTAGGTCTTCTTTCGTTTACTTGTCTCAGACCAAGGCACACTTTTTTCATACCGCAAGGATCGTAACAACCATGAACTAAACGGTCACAAGAGCTAAACGCAGACTAACAGAGCTATCGCTACGATCTCTCATTATCACAAACATCATTGCGCTTGTTTGCCGCCGTTGTGCGCGTAATTATCAAAATTAATCCTGATCCCGAGAGCGATCGGCACTATCGTCGGAGGTAGTATAAATTTTTTTATAAAACCAGAAACGTGCTACGTTATTCTGTCAGTGTTTTTTTGTTGTTATATCGAGGGAGCTGTTCGTGTGCCTGGTATTTTTCGCGTTGTTGTTTGTTGTATTGAAATTGTTGTCTGTAACAATAACAAAGATCCATGAAAAAAGCGTAATGTCATGTGATCAATGTGAACTGCATAAAGCCGACCGTTTTTATCACGGTCAGCGTTCTGTTCCGCCTTGATTTTACTTTGTAAAAGATCCAAAGCGCAAACGTGTTTGAATCTATCTTGCTTGACTGGAAATATTAGTTAGTTGGCCAACTGAGCACGTTTTATTGCTTTTTGATATCAGTTCCCAGTGCAATGCCTTGTTATTCTCATTTCTATCAAGTTGTTTTGACATTGGACAGACGATTTCAGAAGAAAAGTATCACTTTTCTGAGAAAAACTAGGAAAGAAAGTTTGAAATTCACCAAGTAATGATGCCTTTTTGATGTTTTTCACAAAAGTTTGGGAAATTATGCGGGATTTGACGGATTACGTGCATTATGCGGAGAAAGCCAAATTATGCGTTTCCGCACCAGCGCATTAAACCACAGGCCCTGAAAAACATTGTTACCAGTAAAAAACTTGCTTCACAAGCTTGGGAATTTCACCATACTAAAGCAACAATTTTTTAACTGCTTTTTTTAATGTGATTTTTTTCCCCAGTTTATAATCCTCCCTTATAATCCTGCAGGGGCAGCTGTATTGATAAATATA
Organism: Scolanthus callimorphus; assembly: GCA_033964015.1. Taxonomy (NCBI): domain Eukaryota; kingdom Metazoa; phylum Cnidaria; class Anthozoa; order Actiniaria; family Edwardsiidae; genus Scolanthus; species Scolanthus callimorphus. The sequence goes on along the minus strand of JAWWUD010000017.1, from coordinate 1,704,726 downwards.
TCTCATTTACTAAAGCATATTTCTTTTTTTTTTTTCAGAGCAATATGATTCATTTGTCAAATTTAATTATGATCAAGTACAAAGAAGATTTGAGAGGACAGCTCCAACATGTAAGTAAATTCATTGTGGACCATATACTATCAAAACAGGTAGAGTTTCAATCAAGCTGTTACAATTTTAAGCCTGTGGGTTGTAAATTTCTATCATGTGACAGCTAAAAAGTTATTAAAAGTTGTTACGTGACTTAGGCTTGATGTCCTTCAGCCAATTCAACAGTCAGTGCTCAGTCACATGTCAATTTTTGGTCATCATATGATAAAAAGCAGTGACCAGTGGGTTTGAAATTTTAAAGGTGCGATTGAAACTCTACCTGTTTTGATAGTTGGCAAATGTCTATATTATTATGTTGGAATGTCTCTGTGCCAAGAATGTTTCTGATTTTTTACTTTATAGGTGCAGGTTTGCACAAGATTTTTGGGCATCGTATTAAGTTAACTGAATTAGAAGTATTATTAGGGATTACCGTACACGTGATATTGAGTATTCTTCGTTAATCAATTTTATTTTCATTATCGCTAAGCATTTTATATATTTTTGTCGCCAGAAATGAATTCTGCCATTGTCTAATGTAAAACTGTTTTGGTTAAGAGTTAAGCTTTCTATTGAGCTTTCTATTGCACTCAATAAAAACAAAATGCTAAAACATCTCCAAAAAAGGGATCCTATTAAGCAACTTACCATTCAGTAATATATATATATATTTTTGTTGAGTGCCTTTTCCCTTTTTGTTTTGTAACTGTTGTAAATGTAATGTTATAAATTCCTTGTAAAAGAAAATAAATAAACAAAAAATAAATTTAAAAATAGGAATGTTTCTGATTGGCTGATTTTTTTCCTGCTAATTTGGCATTATTTTTCTGAGATAGGAATTTGGAGGTAATGAAATCTTCTTTTCCTTGTCATGTGAAAGGCAAGATTTTGACATTCTCTGAGAACCTTTGAAAGGAGGGTCATTTTTCAGCGACGAATATTCCAGGATACTTCCCATACATTTTCTGTATTTACTGGAGGAAATTTGCAATTTTCAGTCCCTATATTTTCATTATCTGGTCCCCTTTCTGAAAATCCTTGATCCACCCCTGTTTTTGCACAGACAGTAATGGTTCTCGATACTGGAAAATATAAATTACCGGTACACCTGACCTAATTGAGCAAGTTCACAAAGTTTTTGGTAAACAGGTTTTAGGCATTAAGTAGAAGAGCATGTGTATGGCTGGGCGACTGTCACTGTGGAATCATGACAGAATGCCTGACTCTATTTTTTTGTAAATGAGTAATTTTACCAAAGCTTTATCTGTCCTTCTCTGGACCCTTGAAATGTAATACACAATGTCTTAAATTGCGAGTGGTTTAAATCTGACAATGAAACAATTACTAAAATATTAATTTTTATTTCAGATGTTTCATGAAGTCTTAGATGTTAAAATATTTCAATGTGGAGAGTAATCTAAGGGATGGATCACATAAACAGACATGGACTTTATGGACATTGTCTTTTACAAAGACAAGGGTTTCTTAAAACGGAGCTGAAAGACAATTTAAGATGTAATATAATTTGTTGATAGGCACCATGCACAGCCAGCTGCATCTGTAACGCCTATCATTTGTTCAATGTTGAATTACTGTTGTAAAAAGATGTATTTCATGTCCAAATCAATGTTTAAAAGTAAAAAAATGTAATTTTTTGTTTCTAACAATCATCAACTTTCATTGAGATGAATGTGAGTGGTTTTCATCCGACTATGAAACAGTTACTAAAATAGTCTGTGTTTTATAGTGTGCACTAGTGATAATTACAGCCATTCTCAGTTACGTGGTCGCTGGGAAAAAAGCTTGCAAGCGAAAACTTGTTTTGCTGAGTGTCTGAGTGCCGACAAGCCGGCGAAAAAACGTGCGTTGCCATGGAAACTTTGACAAAAAACGAGTTTTCGCTTGCAAGCTTTTTTCCTGGCGACCGCGTGTAACTGAGAATGGCTGTAAACGAAAGAGACAATATGAATCACGTTTTATTGTGCTTCAGCATTGTCTATTTGTTTAGTACTATCTATTTCACAGTCTGATGAAAAAAACCACAGGAGGGGTAAAGGCCTCCAATAATCTACGCATTTTTAAAAAGCCTTAGTGAATTGCTGACTACAGACTTCACAGGTTTGAAACAACCTTATTGTACTGTGAGATCGATCCATAGTGAAACGTTTGAAATCTATAACATGCAATAAGAAAATCTTGAGTAAAAATTTGAGTTTTCATTTAAAAAAACATAACATCAAAATCAGAAACATGCCCGTGATGTCTCCTTGCTTGCAAATAGTCAACAAGTGCTTTAGTGTTTGATTATCTGCAAATTAACTAATTTTCATTTGATGTAAATTTGATTGACAAGTGTGAGTGTTTCAGGATTAAAATTTCGTTTAGCAAAACATTTAGGCAGCCACAATGTTCTTGAAAAATAGAAAAATAAACATTCATTGGGCAAATACTTGTAAAAATATGTAACTCGGGGAAGGGTGGCACTAGTTTTTGACCGCCATCCCATTCAGGCTTACATTGTAATGTTGATGCTACACTTTTTATGAAAAAGAAAAGCTAAAACCGTTGCATTAATGGGCTCTTACCACAGGACAGCCATTGTGTGGTTCTTGAAAATATCGATCCCCACCTACCCACGGTGCAGTGCATCATCTTTTTCTGGAACCGCACATTTTGGATAAGTTTCATTGTTTGCTCTGTGGAAACTCATAATCATGGCTGCACATGCAATGACAAAAGATTATCCAAGATGGTTGCCGTGTGAGCGCCACCGGCGAATTCTTGACGTTTTTAAAGACAAGCGACTTATCCCATCGATGACGTCAAAGGTTGATTAAGTTGAAAAATTATTGCCCCGCGTGACGTCGCGCACTTTTGTAGGCAGGCTGGCAAAACTGTCTGCTCTCTTAAAAGAAGTAAAGCGGGGAAATTCATTTTGAATGAATAATAAAACAATTAAAAGTTGGAATGAATAATAAAACAATGAATTCAGCTTTCGTATGATGTGGAGAATTATTCAGACCTCGGGGGTGTTATCCACCTCGGCCTTCGATTTCGATGAATAACGCCCCTCGATCTGAATATTAATTCTTCACATACTCACAGGGGCGTAGCCAGGGGGGTTCCGGAACCCCCTCTCCCGTAGCGGAACCCCCCTCGCCTCTGTTCTGGACCGACTTACTACTAAAATTGTAAATATTTAATAGACAACAAATAAAAGCTCCAATAAAATGTAGCAAATTTCTTCAAACGCTAGTTTTTCCCCGAGATCAATATTTTTGGCTGGGTTTCCTGTGGCGAGAACGCAAAAAACACGTCCGATCTATGTGGAGTTTTTTATTTTTGAATTTTGGAACCCTCCCTCTCATAAGTGCTGGCTACGCCCCTGACTCAGCGGAATTCATTAATTGCTAATTATTCCGCTGTGACATGCACATTATGTATGGTGCCTTTATGCAGTGAGAATTTTTTTCCAATAAGAAAGAAGGGTCTTAGTCACCATTCTGCCCCCCTCCCTCTCAATTTTTTATGGTCAGCCTCTTGTGTTTCGATTATTGACTAATTGCTGTTCCGCCAAACAAATTCAGTACTGTAGTATCTGAGCCAACGAAACTCTTACTTGCCCTAACTAAACTAAAGCCAGACAACGTCGCTAGGCAAAACAGAACAAGAATCTTTGGCTAATAAGCTTTGACAGGCGGAACCTCAAAGAGACTCTTCCTAATACGAAACTCTGGTCCACCAGTCTTAAAATCAAATGATGTGGTAGTTTTGCAAGCTGCGAAGTGCCCCCCCCCCCCCCCCACCCCCTCGTTCACTCATCAAACAATCAAAACCTAAACCTACAGTAGGGACCAGATGTCCAGGGAGTCCACATGTGAGTCCGGTATCACGCCCCCTCCCCCCTCCTGTTGGTATATGCTTCATCGCTGAATGTCACAATAGGGCCGCCTTATTTGAATATGAATGGTCCTTTTGTTTGATTATGCCTCGTTCTATTAGAAGACGACTATATGGCATTCAGCGATGAAGTAGATACCCTCCTGTTCACCCGAAAACTGTACGAGCGGGGATAATGGCCGTAATTTTATGTTCCATTTTTTGGTCGGGGATGTTCGTCGTATCTCTCTAAGTCGGCCACGGTAAGGACATGTGGTTTATTTAGAACACGGTAAAATCATCAGTTACACAGGCATTGTTACATATACACCTAATTAAAAAAAGGTTGCTTTGGAGTTTGGTCTTTGGTCTTTGAATTGTAGCGCGAAACAAATAAAAGGAATTCTTTGCTTCAGTGACCACAAAACAAGGCGTTCAATGACCAATGACCAAAGCAACCTTTTCTGAATTAGGTGTATACCGTTTCCGGGAAACGTTGTCACCCAAAAGCCTATAAGCTTGAAGCGCAAAGGATAATGGGGGCATTAACTGCTACTGTTTGATCTGAATACAGACAGTTATCGCAACCACGGGTAAAATCATTCAATTTCATCACATATTTAAGCATGTTTGTTTCTAATATTTTACAGAAATTCTAATAAATCTTTACCCATACTCCCTAGCGCATCAAGCTTTGTTGCATTTTCCAGTGACAACGTATCCCGGAAACGGTGTATAAAAACGTAAATTATGTATCAGTCAATTCCAGCGTTATGTATCATCAGAGCCCAGGGGGGGGGGGGGGGGGGGTTCTTCACATGTCGACCTGATAGGGTGCTCGTCGTATTTTTTAGGGGTCAAAATCGACTCTCCGGTATTTTTTAGGGTGTATCGGAGAAACATTGTGGTTTTCACTAATAAATGGTATTTTTTAGGGGTATGCAAATGAATGAAAGGGTCGCAAACCAAGCAAAACGTTTTCTGGCTTTCTTTCTTCATTTATAGCTCTAAAAAATGGCCTGTTTTGAGATAAGAAACAATGAACAATCACAAAAAGGGTTTATTGTTGGTATTTTTTAGGGGTCATTTTGTTTTATAAGGTATTTTTTAGGGGTGGATTTTTATGTCCTGGTATTTTTTAGGGTATATTTTCCGATGTCCCGACGAGCACCCCTATCACTCTTACTTGGGAGAACTCCCCCCCCCCCCCCCCCCCCGGGCATCAGAGCCTTGTCCGCTCTGACTCGCACTGTAAATCAGTCTTGACTGCTAGAGTGTCGAATAAACACATCTATCTATCTATCTATCTATCTATCTATCAGCGTTATGTATCAGCATCAGCATCCCCAGCGTTATGTATCAACATTATGTATCAGTCAATTCCAGCGGTGACCATGCCTCTCCCGGGACACCGTGGGTTGCACACCACTGGCTTCCCTGTGTGAAATTTTGCTGGCCCTGGGGGCGGGATTTGTTTTTTTCCAGGGAAGGGAAGGGCGGTGGGAATTTTAGTTCGCTTTCACAATCTTCAGCTCGTCGTCTTTTGCGGAACTACAACACCAGACTTCCCAATACTACGACGCTTTGTCTTTTTCTGGTCCCGGGGAGGGACTTTTTTCCAATTGTTGTCTATCCTTGCAATTTTGCTAGCCCCAGGGTGGGGAATTTTCATCCCTATTTTTAAAAATGACCAAATCCCGCTGGAATTGACTAGTGATACATTATTGGGGGTGAAACTGAAAATTTCCGACGATCATCCCCGCACCCCGCCCGGAGGTACGGTTTTTTGACAATTGTCTGCGATAAAGGCGAATATTTGAAATGTGCTTGTTGCGTCACGCCATACCACATACAGTTGTTCTGCCATGGCCTCTAGCAGGGAAATACAGCTTCCTCGGGGGCGTTAGCGAATATCATGGTAGAACATAGATTGAACGAACGAAAGAATGTTGGCACCTTTGCCGATCGAGGAACAAGACCTGCATAACACGAAAGAGCATGTTGGATACAAAATGCCGAACTTTGGCGTTAATCGAAAAAAAAACTGAACGATGATATACAACCATTGAAAAATTCACAAGAAGAATATTTGTATGGTCTGTATGGTTTGCATGTTTGTTTCTGAATTTTTACTTTATAGGTGCAGGTTTGCACAAGATTTCACCTCCAAAAAAGGCACTAAGGTGCAGGATTGCGGTTTCTCAAAATATCATGATTGTATATCATCAAATTGATAAATGATATTATGAAATTTGAGTGATATTTGGTGATAATCTCAAATTTCAACGATTTGCACTTTGCATATCAAAATATCATTATCAATGATATTATCATGATTACTGTTGTATATTTTTTATTGCAGATCTCAAATTATCCAATATCATATCACTATCATATTCTGATAATCTCATAATATGTCACTATCATTATTTAACAAATGAGTTGGAAAATCTCAACTAAGCATTATCAAAATATCATTATCATAAAGTGATTGTTTTTCCCCATGTCTCAAATTATCATTATCAAAAAATAATAGCAAATTATCATTATCAAATCTCAGTCAAGTGATGAAACAGCCAAGATGTATTGAAGCCAGAGTGATATTGTGATATATCATGAGATTATCAAACTGCCCTATATTATGTAAATATCTCCATTTTAGTTCTGAGAATATCATGATTTATCAGATAATCACGAACTTGTGTGATATATCACGATAATATCAAATAACCGCATTCTGAATTTTCAGTCCTCTCAGTTAGTATTTTATTATCATAAAGTTTTCATAGCCAGGCACGTTCTTGACAAGTCCTATAGAAGTCCAGCAGGCCTAGGGTTTGCAACCATTTGGCAAAAAGGTGCAATAAAATAATCAAAGAAACAGATGAGCTTTGGCTCACTATTTCTTTCAGGTTTACAAGTGAACATGTTCCACACAAATGCCTCTAGTTCATTCTCAAGGTCAGAGTTGAAACAGTCATTCACAAAACTCGTTCTACAAATGCGCAGGAAAGAACTCAGTTCACTATACCATAGTCTTGTTGTACAATGCGCACGAAAGAACTAGTTCACTATACACATAGCCTCGTTCTGTAAATGCGCTTGACAGAACTAGTTCTCTATACACATTGCCTCATTCTACAAATGCGCAGGAAAGAACTAGTTCTCTATACACATAGTCTCGTTCTACAAATGCGCAGGCAAGAACTAGTTCTCTACACACATACCCGCATTCTACAAATGCGCAGGAAAGAACTAGTTCTCTATACACAGTCTCGTTCTAAAATGCGCAGGCAAGAACTAGTTCTCTACACACATACCCGCATTCTACAAATGCGCAAGAAGGAACAAGTTCTCTATACACATATCCTCGTTCTATAAATGCGCTTGACAAAACTAGTTCTCTATACACATAGCCTCGTTCTATAAATGCGCTTGAAAGAACTAGTTCTCTATACACATAGTCTCGTTCTACAAATGCGCAGGCAAGAACTAGTTCTCTACACACATACCCGCATTCTACAAATGCGCAGGAAAGAACTAGTTCTGTATACACATATCCTCGTTCTATAAATGCGCTTGACAAAACTAGTTCTCTATACACATAGCCTCATTCTATAAATGCGTTTGAAAGAACTAGTTCCATATACACATACCCGCATTCTACAAAGGCGCAGGAAAGAACTAGTTCACTATACACATAGCCTTGTTCTATTAATGCGCTTGACAGAACTAGTTCTCTATACACATTGCCTCGTTCTACAAATGCGCAGGAAAGAACTACTTCTCTATACACATTACCCGCATTCTACAAATGCGCAGGAAAGAACTAGTTCACTATACACATAGCCTCGTTCTATAAATGCGCTTGAAAGAACTAGTTCTCTATACACATAGTCTCGTTCTATAATTGCGCTTGAAAGAACTAGTTCTCCATACACATAGTCTCGTTCTACAAATGCGCAGGCAAGAACTAGTTCTCTACACACATACCCGCATTCTACAAATGCGCAGGCAAGAACTAGTTCTCTATACACATATCCTCGTTCTATAAATGCGCTTGACAGAACTAGTTCTCTATACACATTGCCTCGTTCTACAAATGCGTAGGAAAGAACTAGTTCTCTATACACATACCCGCATTCAACAAATGCGCAGGAAAGAACTAGTTCACTATACACATAGCCTCGTTCTATAAATGCGCTTGACAGAACTAGTTCTCTATACACATTGCCTCGTTCTACAAATGCGTAGGATAGAACTAGTTCTCTATACACATACCCGCATTCTACAAATGTGCAGGAAAGAACTAGTTCACTATACACATAGCCTTGTTCTATAAATGCGCTTGACAGAACTAGTTCTCTATACACATTGCCTCGTTCTACAAATGCGCAGGAAAGAACTACTTCTCTATACACATTACCCGCATTCTACAAATGCGCAGGAAAGAACTAGTTGTCTATACACATACCCGCATTCAACAAATGCGCAGGAAAGAACTAGTTCACTATACACATAGCCTCGTTCTATAAATGCGCTTGACAGAACTAGTTCTCTATACACATTGCCTCGTTGTACAAATGCGCAGGAAAGAACTACTTCTCTATACACATACCCACATTCTACAAATGCGCAGGAAAGAACTAGTTCACTATACACATAGCCTCGTTCTATAAATGCGTTTGACAGAACTAGTTCTCTATACATATAGCCTCGTTCTATAATTGCGCTTGAAAGAACTAGTTCTCTATACACATAGTCTCGTTCTACAAATGCGCAGGAAATTAACTAGTTCTCTACACACAAAGCATCCTTCTACAAATGCGCAGGAAAGAACTAGTTCTCTATACACATAGTCTCGTTCTACAAATGTGCTGGAAAGAACTAGTTCTCTATACACATAAATAAAGTAAAATAAAGTGAAGAGAGAACTAGTTCACTGTATTCATAGGCTCGTTCTACAAATACACACATAGCCTTATTCGAAAAATATGTGCTCGAGTTACTATGCACATGGCCTCCTTTTAAAAATGCGAAAGTTAGTTCACTTTTTTGTGTTAGCACTACATGGCAGAAGAATTTCAATGAAATTCAATCATGATTTATCACTATATCATGGCCTAAGTAGAAATTCTGAGTGAATTAAATATTATGATAATATCATGATTTATCACTATATCATGGACATAGAAGAAATCCGTAGCTAATTAAATATTCTGATAATATCATGATATATCACTCTCTCAGGCTCCTAGGAACAAAATTGACCTCATTAAATATTCTGATAATATCATGATATATCACTCTCTCAAGGCCCTAGGAAGAAAATTGACCTCATTAAATATTCTGATAATATCATGATATATCACTCTCTCAAGGCCCTAGGAAGAAAATTGACCTCATTAAATATTCTGATAATATCATGATATATCACTCTCTCGGGCTCCTAGGAAGAAAATTGACCTCATTAAATATTCTGATAATATCATGATATATCACTCTCTCAAGGCCCTAGAAAGAAAATTGACCTCATTAAATATTCTGATAATATCATGATATATCACTCTCTCAAGGCCCTAGAAAGAAAATTGACCTCATTAAATATTCTGATAATATCATGATATATCACTCTCTCAAGGCCCTAGGAAGAAAATTGACCTCATTAAATATTCTGATAATATCATGATAATATAATGCTAATATGATATAAAACCACTGTAGAATATCAAAATATCAACCCCCCATAAGAAGGTTGATATATCATGATATTATGACCTCTAAATACAAGAAATATATGGGAAAATCCCATGATATTTGAGATTTGATAACTAGGCTGATAAATTGATAATACGCAATCCTGCACCTTACTCAAAAAAGGGATCCTATTTAAGCAACTTATTCAGTAATATATATATATTTTGTTGAGTGCCTTTTCCCTTTTCGTTTTGTAACTGTTGTAAATGTTGTAATGTTATAATTTGGCGATCGAGGAACAGGACCTGCATAACACGAAAGAGCATGTTGGATACAAAATGCCGAACTTTGGCGTTAATCGAAAAAAAAAACTGAACGATGATATACAACCATTAAAAATTTCACAAGAAAAATATTTGTATGCTGTATGGTTGCCGGAAGCCACGTCCTGGCTCATTTTTGAATATTCACCCGATTAGCATCAAACTTCGGCATTTTGTTCCAGTATGCTCTTTTTATTTTATTTTTTTCTGTCGGTCGTATCATCATGTATCGTAATAGTTGTATGCGCCTCAGGCTCTCACGACATTAAACCTGGCAATGGGTAAGCCAGTACTTAGGCTGCGTTAGCGGATCTGAAGGGAAGTCATGGAGGGAGTTGGGGCGAGCGAAAACCGCAAGAAGCGCGGCTTCCAGTAGGCTTAAATGCTAGTAAATTCAGGAAAAGTTGCTTGATAATACACCTAAAAGTTGCTCTAAAGTTGCTCAAATTAGTTGCCACCAAAATTTACGGAAAAGTTGCTTGTTTTCAGGGTCAATTTCTGAATTACTTTCATTTTTCTCGTCAGAAATGTCATCTGATTACGATGCCATGACTCGCACAGCAGCAAATACCAAGATGGCCGGCGGCAGACTCTATGTTGCAGCGAGTAACCGCTGGCGATTAAAGCGTCCGTTAGATAGATAGCTGCTGTCCACATTTCGTGGCGCACGTAAAGCAAGTGTTTATTTGTATATCATTTATCAATTAAATATCCTTAGTTTTGACCATGAGTTTTAATAAAATCCTTCTAAATAATTACCTTTTTGATGGTTTGGATCAGTTTTATACCAATTTGTTGCTCCAAGTTGCCAAGGAAGGCAAAAGTTGCCCTAGGTTGCTCGCACTAAACGTTGCTGAAAACGCTAAAAGTTGCTCAGAAGTTGCCGAGCACAATCTATTTACGCCTAGCTTCCAGTATTTTGATACTAGCTAGAGCCCTTGAATTTTCTAAAGCATGGCTTGAAGACCTCCTCGTAAAGTCATTGAATTTCATATGGTGATTTGTGCGAGCGATGTTTTATTTTAATAAAATGATATTTCATTGTACTTTTTGTGGCGTCCTTTTTGTAGTTGTACTAAAATTACCTTTGTTGTAGACCAGTGCTAGCAGCCCCTACTTTGGCGCATCCCCAGAGAAGTGCGCGAAAACCCCCGACGAATAGGCACAGACAGATTCTGCTCGGCAACTTTTGAGCAACTTTTTCAATTTTGAGCAACTTTTTCAATTCTGAGCAACTTTTTTCAACTATGAGCAACTTCTTCGCATTTCCGCTATTTCCTATTGAATTTTTACAACAAAATGGCAATTTGTGATACATTTGCCATTTCAAATCAAACACAGAATGAAAAATCTTGCTAAAAAGATAATAAAAAAGTATACGTACTTTCTTCACCTTGGGTGCTCACTGCTCAGAGGTATCTTCAAGATATGGATGTCTCGTTGGGTATCACATTCCAAATATAGAGCAGAAGCAAAATGGCGGAAGACCCTATTCAAATTGCTAGAGAAAATGGGGCTGAGGTGACATAACCTAAAAGGGCTTCCTTATAGTTTCTTTCAAAAATAGTAGCAGCAGCTATTATTGTATGAGTTTGATACTACAAACTACTCCCCATTTTTTTACTAAGCCAACAGAATGGCGGCAAGTGAGTCTCTTTTTAAACAACCGTATTGATTGGTATAATTATGTCATATGGTGTTTAGAATATAATTGCCTGATCTTATGGAGATGTTGAGTTGAGTGATTCTTTATCATTTTTTAAATGAATCAGGCGACAAGCGTGAAGAAATGCTCTTTTTTGTGGAGCAGCTTTTTGATTCTGTGAGCAACTTTTTCGAATTTGAGCAACTTTTGAGGGTATTTTGCGGCAACTTTTAAATAATTTTTGAGCAGAATCTGTCTGTGCCTACCGACGAACACCAGAGCGCCTCTGGCGTTCGTCGGGGGTTCGCGCACTTGACCTCTGGCGTTCGTCGGGGGTTCGCGCACTTGACCTCTGGCGTTCGGCGGGGGTTCGCGCACTTGACCTCTGGCGTTCGTCGGGGGCTCGCGCGCTTCTCTGGGGGAGGCGCCAAAGGGCTGCTATCAGTCTACCCTTGTTGCTCTTTCAGAAGAAAGTTGCTCAAAATTCGAAAAGTTGCTCAAAATTTAAAAAGGTGGGCAAAAGTTGCCGCGCAACTCTTGAGGACAGCGCCACACAGGCGATCGGGCGGCCTTGGGTCGTAAAGCCCTGGATAAACGAGTAGGGGGCAACATTCGCCATACGTGCATGTTTCCACGATGTTTCTCCGGTTAGCCACACCAGGCAAATGTGTACGTTGGGTAGCCTGTGCAACAGGCGCTAGCAGTGGTAACGAGGAAAACGCGGAACAAAAGCCGAGCTTGCGATCGAGGCACGGCGCCCCAATCTCCATATTGGCTGACTTCATTTTTTAAACCGCAGCGGGCCTCCCCTGGAATTTCCACTCGTGAAACAGACCCCCTCCCCTGGAATTTCCCGAACCTCAAAAAGGACCCCCTCCCGGGAATTTCCATTAGTGTTGGGCAAAATATCCCTGGAAAATTGTTTTGGGATAAAATGTCGCTGGAAAGTCAGGAATTTCCAGTCTCCAGACACAACCCCTCCCGTGGAATTTCCAGAGTCCAATATAACCCCCCTGGAAAATTTTCCGTAGGTCCTCAAACCCCCCGATGCGGTTTAAAAATGCAATCAGCCATTTTGACCGAACAGAACAGCTTCAGATACGGCTTTCCGGGAGTTTTCCGGAGCGCTTTGCTGAAAGGGCATCAAGTTGTTTCATTTGGTAAAAAATTGTGAGTTTTTATCAATCGTCCAGCCACCAAATTTTATTAATTGATTGAGTGCTGAACTTCGCCAAGTTTTCAGACATTTCCACTAAACTCAGTCCATACAACCTTGCCATACAATCTTACTAATGAGCCCCCCCCCCCCCCCCCCACTTTGAAAACTGTCGCCGTACCCCTGAAACTACAATTGCATAGCTACAGTTAAAGGCCACATAAATACCATATCAAGACGTGTGTAGTAAGTAAATAGTGCTTTGCCATAAAAGATTTCAGAACAATTTTGTTGTAAATGACTGACGACATGTGTGGCTAAATAATAAGTCTGAAAAGAGCCGTTGTTATGGGTGGCTGAAAACAGCCGCTGTTTCTTGTTTACAATTTGTAAAGCGCCTTCACGTCACCCAGGAACTCTGTGAACAAATCTTTTCCCTTATTCATGTAACGCCACATGAATTCCGCCAGGTAGGACGAGAATTGGTACTTTCTTATGCCGAATGGTGGGAAGCTTGCCTTTGCTTGACGCCAGTGACCCTCGATCTTGTTGGTGTGGTCGCCATCCGCATTAACAAACTCGTCTGAGTGGTTAACGGTCTTGTGATCGTAGCCATGGTTCTTTAGATTTACGTAGCTCTTCCAGCAATCCGACACTATAATGGTCCCTGGGTTGATGTGGTCCTGGATAAGCGGCAGCAGTGTGGCCTCGTCTCTCTTTTCGACCGCAATCATGAAGCACTTTCTGCTTCCTTCCTCGATCCCACCAAATACCCATTGTCCTTCTACATGATGGCCTCTATGGTATTTTCTCTTTCCGAACTTGCTCTCGTCTATCTGGACACGTAATCCCTCTCCTCCCCGCTTCTCTCTGCGATTCATCAAAGTCACTTCACAGATTTCTCGGCAAAAACTGTCCCAGTCAACAGCGGAGTGAGAGGCCAATCTCAGTTCATGCTTTATCTGGGCTTGATCGATATCCTGGCACCACCAGTAGGTAATCTTCAACATCTCCTCTAGTGTCATGTTGCTGCCTGCGAACCAACTGCCAGCCCGGATCGACATCTCAACCTTGTGTCTTTTGCTGCCTCCTTGCTGCCTGCATTGCCACTTATATCCGTCAGATCTGTCTGAACACGACACGAGTGTCATACTTGCTTCACACTGGGAGCAATTTTGCCTCTTAGCTAGCAACTCTTTCTCTTGCATCCAACTAATAAGGAAGTCCTTGTTCCATAACAACACCACCAGATCGTCGTACGTCCACACCTCACCACTCTTGCTGCGATTGTAACTCCCTCTCGCCGGCGCACACTGTGTAGATGCTTCCCGCTTCTCTGGTTCTGGTATGGTTTGGCTGCCTCTTGTCCTTTTCAAAACTCTTCTGGTTACTATAGAAACCTGCACTCCTTTTTCGCTCATTATAAGTACAATTTGAAGTTTGACTTAAGAAGAATGTTTTCGTACGGTGTGGGTATCGACGTGTCGACAGCGTGGAGCATTAGAATGGTGCCAGCGTTCTGTTTAATCCTTTATACCTTGAGACGCGGATCGAAATGCTCCGACTCCTATTGGTTCATTCGGACAAGCAGATGTCGGACTGCAGAGGAAACATTGCTTCAACAGAGCCTTTTAAAGTTCTTATTACATAGGCCTCATGCATGGATACCCTTTTATACATCAAGCCAGTCTCGGATCGAAATCCGTGCTTTTCTATTGGTTGCTTCCAAACAATACAACAGCAATCGGTAATTCCGATACGAGCTTTCAGACAACCTTTCAATTGCGCTTTTTCTTCTGTTTGGAAAATTTTGCGGTCGGCTTTTTCGAGTAGATTTTCGTAAATACGAGAAAACTTTTTTAAGTAAAGATGATAATAATAATAATTTCAAAACATACCAAAAATTGGACCTGTTTCTGTCAACGCGCCAGGATTCCATTGCACAATGGGTGTCATGACTTGCAGTCCTAATTTGCTAATTTTCTGGCCGCCCAGCGGCCGCCATACTATTCTTTTCGAGTTTCTGGTACGGTGGATTAACAAATATATTTTCAATAACAACAATACATATCATAGACTGCTTACACCCCGTCCACACTAAACGTTTTCGTTTGAATCCGTATACTAACACGCAGCGAATCCGTATAAGTTTCAAAAAGAATACTTTTGAACGCGATAGTGTAAACAGGGCCTTAGTTTAAACTGCGATCTTGTGATTTCGATCCGATGCCGCGCTAGATCTCATTCCTTTTTTGGTTTGTGTGCTTTCATTTTTTGTCAGTTTTCGGGAAGTGTTAACCTGGATACTTTTATCTTCCATGTTAGCTACTCTACAGCTACTGACAGAAAATAATTCTATATACTTTTGTGTTTGCGCTCTTCTTAAATTGCATAAAAGTGAGAAATGGCTCTAGAAACCTTTTCAATTAACTTTGTCTAACAAAACAATTACAATAGAGGCGGTGCATAAATAACTTTTCGGCTTCTCTATGAAAATTCACTCTAAAATCCCTTAAGCAAAACAACAATACAACAGGCGGGATGAAATGCACGTACAATTTGCAGGTTTTCGCTCTATTATTTTATATTCATTGCGATATCACTATCTATTTCACTACAGAGCCTCTCTGACTTTTAGCCACAAATTAGCTGTTACCCGATGACCGGGACACTTGGTTTTATTTCCGGTGAAATCACTGCCAATGTTGAAATCGGCAAATAATTTTCATTATATTTACACCCTAATTTTTGCGTTCTAATGCGCGTTCAGAAAATTGTTAACAATGGATTAAAAATAGAACCTTCCCATATTAATGACAGCACATACCAAAAACGCTGGTTTACATGGTTCTCGTGTGGGAGACCATGAAAATCGTTTCGCACTGTTTGATAACGTTTTTCACGATTTTTACGAACACACAACCTTTGTTCCAACGCAATGAAATCTAAATACCGTATTCAAAATTACTTTGTATTCTTTTTTGCTGTACTTTTGTCACCTAGCATTTGTAAAAGTTGAACAACTTCCTCTGCTCCCCAGGCAACATCACTACCACATCCATGATAAATAAACTTTTCTTCCCAAAAACACTATACGTAGGAAAAGGTCGACATAAAAGTGAAACATTACACTTCATTATTTATTCTATTTTCACAACAACGATTTCATTACAAGTCGCCGGCAATAGATTCGCTTTAACCTTATCATTGTTCTTTTCTTGCACTCGCTGATTGGTTGATTTGGCATGCGTGGCGTCGTTTAGTACTAACATTGGCTTTTTATCACTCATTCTTAAGAGCTTCTCTGTTAGAATACAACCAAAATGAACTCCCTCATCGCGAAATTGAACAAGCAGCACGACAACACTTGGGCAAATTTGCAGAAGCGCTTGAACGATGTACCCTTCAACTTTGGGCAGCTTTTTCCTGAAAACGTCCTTCACTTCATTAAAAACAAGGCGGTATCAGTCGGCAGTTGCGAAGCGTACTTCATACCTTCGCTTATTACCACGACGGCCTTCTACTTGGCTTCTAAAAACTGCAAGGTTGATTCCATCACTCACGAGCAGCCTCTCAACCTCTTCACTATCTTTGTTGGCCATCCCGGATTAGGTAAATATACACCAAAAGTTGTTTTTCATGCGTGTTACTTAAAAAAACTGCAAACGCCTTGTCTTCCTCCTTGGTATATTGACAGCCCGCACATTCAACTTACAACGTCAAGGCCCGCGCAACACGCTTGAATCAACAAGACGATTGATTTGTATAAATCTCGCAATAACTATCAAAAAACAAATTTTCGTTCTTCATTTACCGAATCCAATCGGAAGTGTCGCACTACCCACTAAATCAGCCGATGGAAATGGATAAGTTGTAAGGCTGCTGGCGCGGATCAAGAAAAAAATCTCACCTATTTACGGTCGGCTTTTTCGCGTGGAATTTCACAAATGCGAGAGTATTATTTAAGTAATGAAAATTACTTAATGAAAATAATTATGACCTGTTTCTGTAAACAGGTGTAAATAGGTCCGCGCCTGGGCTGACAAAAGAGGCTGACTGGGCCTCTTCAACAAACACGCTTTTCTAATCTTTCAGGAAAATCATCAGCTGTCTATTTCTCAGCCCAAGAACCTCTGGACAAGTCAGAGATGGCCGATGCCATCATCAACCAAACTACCTCGTCTGGACTGGTGAAGTTCCTAGCCGCAAACCAGCAAGCCTTCCTGCTCTCACCAGAGATATTCGAAGTGCTGAACAAGCTGCTTAAGTCGGACGACGAAAATGCTTCTGGAGACATCCAGCTCCTTTGCAAGTTGTTTTCGGGTGAGCAGGCCAGCTATCGCTATTCCACCGAAACTACAAGGACCATAAAGCCCAATACGCCTTTTTGCCTTTTGGGTTCAACCCAACTTTGTAATGCGGCGAAGCTCATCGCACGAATGGACTTGGGCCACGGACTAATTGACCGGATTTTGGTGTCTGCACCGATGGCCTTGCGGCCGACACTCCGTGAGATGGAGGCCGCAAAAGAAAATCTCAAGGAAGAGGTGGTGAGCGATTTCGTCGAGGCGTTTCAGAACATTCTTAACATGAACAATGAAGTAGTGTTTACATTCGATCCGAACGCCAAGCAACTACTGCGCCAGACGATCGACGACTTCGTCCAGGAGGTGAATGACGCCATTCTGCAAGGAACCGTCCCCCCTAAGTCCAAGACACCTGAGCTTGTGCCAAGATTAGCAACAGCCCTGCATGTCATTAATCACACATTAGAAGAAATTCTGGAAGGACTTCCTCCTAGTGACCCACCATGCAACATCAATCGTGAAACCCTCGCCAGTGCCATAGCTTTGTCAAACTATTTGGAGTCACAAAAGCTAATTATGTGCGAGGTAAGAATAACATTTAAAGAATCAAGTATCCACGTCAATGCTTTGTAGAGTTACAATGACTGTCAATGCGCGCAATTTCCTGACAACCATTGACTATACATTATGAAAACGAAGTTGCCAAAGTCATGACCGCCCCAATTGTTTGCAAAATGGTAGTTTTCACGCTAGAATTCTTTCCTAGCGAAAGCTAGAGAATTTTACAGAGTGTGAACAATTGTTTTGCTCAAATAGCAGCCATATTGAATGCTTTCTTATCAATGACATTTTAGAGCTCTTACCTTTGCAAACTTTCCAGTTGTTCTCTAGACTGAACATTCATAGCAGCTCAGGATTTCCTTATTCTCAACTATTGATTTAGCTGACTGATTTCGGTCGAGCGTCGCCTTACAGTGTTTGGTGATTATAATAGTAAATGCAACGACCAGTTTGCGTTTGGGAATGTTTATGATTTATATTGTAAAACAATAGACTGCGACTGACATTTGATGAAATGTTTCAAGAAAGACCAAAAGAACATAATTATATAATTATGTCTCGACTGGTAAAAAGAAGCTTGCGCTCAAATTTTGGCTTCTTTTTCCTAGTACTGTGCTAACGCTATAAAAATGACGATAATAGATTTCAAAAAGTGCCGAAAAGATCATGAATAACTAAGCTACAAGTAGTATTCAAAAATAGCTGCCGATGGCAAAAGAATGGTTCACATTAACAGCCCGTCCACACTACACCGTTTTGAAACGAAAACGGATACTTTTTGCTCCGTTTTCAAAAAGATTTGCGTCCACACTTATCTTTTTCGTATCGTTTTCGCCCGTCAACGCGTTAACGGAAGAAAACGCTCTTATGCATCTTAAGCATGCGCATTTCGCCCGCTAAATTGGTCGGGTATGCTGTGGTGACGTCATCGTTTTCAGATAGCATCGTTTTAACCCGTCCACACTTGAAAACCGCGTTTTCAAACGGCTACGTTTTCGGAAATCGAGCCACTTTCGCTAATCCACCGGACTAAAGAGTCACAGCCACTTTCACAACATAGAAATTTAACAAGACGTAGAACGTAGAAAAGCATCTATATCTATTGACTAATCTAGAGAATATAGAGCAATGTTTTCCACTGAAATTGGTAATTCATCTGCAACTTTCTTTTTAGATGTTCAAAAACGTATTGCTGCACGTATTCGTTTTCTGATATCCAACGAAAACAATGCCTGGCACTTTACATGTATACATAAATGGGTTTCTTTGCGGCAGCAAACTTCAGCACAACAACTAAAATTTCACCAACTAATCAGCGCGTCTCTTATTTTATGTAGTTCATTAAAGAAATCACAAACTCCGCGTGTGAAAAGGAACGAAAACAACCAAGTGACGACGATATCAAGGTGAATATCCTGTCTACCAAGGGACCACTTGTCACCTACAGGATATTTAAACACGGAAAACGAGCTGTGCGGTCCATCGCCGAGCCTGAGTACGTCAAGGCCGTGGAATGTCTTTCCGACGAAGGGTTTGGGAAGTTAATAGAATTCACTGTCCCGCATTCTGGTCTTTGTAAGGTATTTGTGAAAGCTGTCCCGGAAGATTGGCCGCAAGCATTCGGGCTCAGTAGACAAGCTTACGAAGCCACTCTTGCCAAGCCCGTCCATAAGTACATTTCAACTCAGATGTTAACGTATTTGAGCACCAATGGGCATTTTAATGCGTTATCACTATATTTTGGGTCGTTACATAAAATCGGGTTAGTCAAAGCGATCAAAATTTTGCACGGTACCGTGTAAACAGGTGTTCCAGGCACAAAATTCGTCCAGTCAAAAATTCGTCCGGACCCGTGTATAGAACCGGCGTCTTAGTTAATCAGTCAACATTATCCAGAGACATGTTTAAGAAAGCATTAACGTAGATTTCTCGATTGCTAGTCTGCTCGAAATATCTATTTTCTATACACAGTTCATGTAAATAGCCAGGAATTCGAAAACCAATTTATATTTTTCTTCTTAATTATGCATATTAACAAATGAGAGAATATTGCAATTTCTCGAAATTTCTTACAACCATGTAATTGTGATATTTCGCTTCTTTTTAAATAAAATGTTGTTCAATCACAAGCTCTTGTTTTAATGTTCAATAACAGCAGGGCATGATAGCAGACACTGGAATTCCAAGATGGACACTTCTGGTTGGGGAACGGTTCCCTGCGCCCTTTCTACCTCAGGCAGCGCGAACCTCAGTGCCAGATCTTAACTTTGTCTAACAAAACAATTACAATAGAGGCGGTGCATAAATAATTTTTCGGCTTCTCTATGAAAATTCACTCTAAAATCCCTTAACCAAAACAAGGCGGGATGAAATGCACGTACAATTTGCAGGTTTTCGCTCTACTATTTTATATTCATTGCGATATCACTATGTATTTCACTACAGAGCCTCTCTTTTAGCCAGAAATAGCTGTTACCCGATGTCTCTCTTTTCCATGTTACAAAGCGTGCCCTCCCACTATTTCACTGGTGACAAGTGAGCCCAAATTGTAATGTTTTCCTTGTTCTCAAAGAGAGCCCTCCTACAATTTCACTTGTAAGGAGTGAGCCCCAATGTACATTTTCCTCGTTCTCAAAGCGTGCCCTCCCAAAATTTCACCCTCACGGTGCCAGAGAATGAAGTATCTTCGTTCTTTAATTACTCATTTTTCGACCTCAGCACCGCGGACCACGGTGCCAGAGAATAGAGTATCTTCGTTCTTTAATTATTCATTTCTCGACCACACCACCGCGGACCACGGTGCCAGAGATTACAGTATCTTCGTTCTTTAATTATTCATTTTCCAACCTCAGCACCGCGGACCACGGTGCCAGAGATTACATTATCTTCGTTCTTTAATTATTCATTTTTCGACCACAGCACCGCGGACCACGGTGCCAGAGATAAGAGTATCTTCGCTCTTTAATTATTCATTTTCCAACCTCAGCACCGCGGACCACGGTGCCAGAGAATAAGGTATCTTCGTTCTTTAATTATTCATTTTTCGACCACAGCACCGCGGACCACGGTGCCAGTGATTACAGTATCTTCGTTCTTTAATTATTGATTTTTCGACCACAGCACCGCGGACCACGGTGCCAGGGATTAGAGTATCTTCGCTTTTAAACAATTCCTTTTCCAACCTCAGCACCGCGGACCACGGTGCCACAGAATAAAGTATCTTCGTTCTTTAATTATTCATTTTCCAACCTCAGCACCGCGGACCACGGTGCCAGAGAATAAAGTATCTTCGTTCTTTAATTATTCATTTTCCAACCTCAGCACCGCGGACCACGGTGCCAGAGATTAGAGTATCTTCGTTCTTTAATTATTGATTTTTCGACCACAGCACCGCGGACCACGGTGCCAGGGATTAGAGTATCTTCGCTTTTAAACAATTCCTTTTCCAACCTCAGCACCGCGGACCACGGTGCCACAGAATAAAGTATCTTCGTTCTTTAATTATTCATTTTCCAACCTCAGCACCGCGGACCACGGTGCCGGGGATTAAAGTATCTTCGCTCTTCAATTATTCGTTTTCCAACCTCAGCACCGCGCACCAGCTCATGAGAGAAGTGGTTAAAAATAGAAGACTTGGATTCTGCAGTTGCTCCAGTGCTGAACTTCGCCAAGTTTTCAGACATTTCCACTAAACTCAGTCCATACAACCTTGCCATACAATCTTACTAATGAGCCCCCCCCCCCCCCACTTTGAAAACTGTCGCCGTACCCCTGAAACTACAATTGCATAGCTACAGTTAAAGGCCACATAAATACCATATCAAGACGTGTGTAGTAAGTAAATAGTGCTTTGCCATAAAAGATTTCAGAACAATTTTGTTGTAAATGACTGACGACATGTGTGGCTAAATAATAAGTAAATATTGATGAGGCACATTCGCGAGCAAGGTATTGTAAAAGGCACGCTATCATTCGTGGCCAAATGAGCAGGGTGGTGAAGGGGGGGTAGCGATCACGAATCACGGACCGATTTTTCGTTATTTCACGGATCACGGAGTTATGAAAACGCTTTTCACGAATCACGGAAGTAAAATTTTAAAAACGATTGTGCAAGTTGTGTTTTAAGGAAATATAGTGATATAAGTACTGTGCTCGATCTTTTTTCCTGATGTTTCTTTTGATGGTGTGAGATTTCACTTAAATTATATCGCCATCAAAACGACAATTGATCACAATTCAATAAAGTACGATTTCAAGGTCTCCTGTTATTTTATCATTTCGCGAAATTGATTTGCTCATAGCATCCAGATCAAAATTTTTGCTGCTATGAAGATGGTTCGGATCAGTACCGAGCCTTGCTTGTATGTTTCTGGATGCGCGCGAAGCGCGCTGCGATTTTGAACATCAATCTACGCGGTTAATGAAATTCTTACTTCTGAGACATAAAAATCACGCTGAAGAAATGGAGTAACGGAAAAAACATAATAGAAATTTTCCAAAACTAAAAAAAAAGCACAGCACGATGTTTTAGTTTCTAAATGCTACACTAAAGTTTCCTTTGCAAATTTTGGACATATAAGTTACAAGAATGGGGAAAGTCCAGGACTGTTTGCTGATAGTAAATTTACTTAATTTTAAAAATACATTTTGATGTTGTAAATGGCGAGCGCGCAGCGCGAGCCGACAAAAAAAAACAATGTATTTTTAAGGACGTCAGGTTCCCTAAAAAGCAGTCAGGAGAGAATGAGCCTGCTCGATATTGGTCCAAATGGTCCGTCTCTAATGACCAGCTTTCACGTTTCACGAATCTCTAGGCCTGTAATCACGAGTCACGTAAGAGAAATTCGTAAAATCACGGGTCACGAGGGCATGAGATTTCACGGATCACGGCAACAATTTTCCTGTTTTCACGAGTCACGGAGCAAATTTGGGGTGAATCACGGATCACGGAGAACCCCTTCCCCACCCTGAATGAGTACTAGTCTCCCGGGGGGTTTCTTCACATGTCGACCTGATAGGGGTGCTCGTCGTATTTTTTAGGGGTCAAAATCGACTCTCAGGTATTTTTAGGGGTTATCGGAGAAACATTCTTGGCTTTCACTAATAAATGGTATTTTTTAGGGGTACGCAAATGAATGACAGGGTCACAAAACCAAGCAAAACGTTTTCTTTCTTTCTTTGTTCATTTATAGCTCTAAACTAAGCTTGTTTTGAGATGAAAAACAATAAACAATAACAAAAAAGGTTTATTGTTGGTATTTTAAGGGTCTTTTTGTTTTATAAGGTATTTTTTAGGGGGTGGATTTTTTATGTCCTGGTATTTTTAGGGTATATTTTCCGATGTCCCGATGAGCACACCTATCACTCTTACATGGGAGAACCCCCCCCCCCCCCCCCCCCCCCGGGACTAGTCTATTGAATCCTTTGTTATCCTTTCTGCATGCATTGCTTCCATAGCAACGACGACACGCGGGCGGGATTTTGAAATAAAATTAAAAATAAATAAAAGAAGAAGACTACATAAATAAATAAATAAATAAAAAAAACCCTTTGGGAGAGTTTTAATTTTACAGAAAAAGAGAGTTCCCTACTTGCCGCCTTTAAAGTTGTTCTTTTTTTTAACTGCCATAATGATCTATGCATGCGCTCTTGGAAACTTTCAATCAAGTCACATATCTCTGCACGCAACTCAACACATTTTAACAGATTTACTACCGATCAGTATTCATACCGCTTCTAAATCTAGAAACATGCCAAAATTTCCGGGCCTTTTGATAGTTTTCCTGCCGAAAAATCACGTTTCGGTGGACTCACGTCGACGTCTGGAAGAAAGAGCCGAAAACATGAAAAGAGGCGGCATACATAAATAAAACAAAACATTTCGTGCGAAAATTTATTTCCGATTCGCTTGCGTCTACTTCCGGTCTCGCAGGTTCGTGTCGGAGTTGCCGAAGCGTGACAATATTTTTACCTTATAATTTCCCTCGTAATTTTCAAATTTTCATTCCACAATATTTATATTAATGTTTCATGTAGTTTTGTTACTTATTTTTATTTTAGAAGGCAAAATTTCGAACCTTTTCAGCGATTTCTTGACTTTTTTATTACTTTAATTTATCTCGTTGCATCATCGGCTTGTCATCGGAAATGATCGGAAATTGTGTCATGCGCAAAAGGGTTGTATTTGCCGCATGGAAATAAAGGAAACCCTTCACAAATAGCGCGAAAAGTCGGAGAAAACAGGGAAAGTTTTAAGGGTTTCTACCCACTTTTTCCCATGGCAAAAGTTTGTGTTCGAAGGCATGCCGAACCAATATTTGTTCGAACACTAAAGGAGGGAATTTCAAAGATTTCTAGTCAAAAACAATGCCAAACGAGGAACGAATTGTTCGAGTCATTCAGCAAGACTTCGAATGGACTAAAGCAGAGATCCTAAAGCAACTAAGGTTAGCTATAAAAGACGGCTTCTTCGCCCAAGTTACAGCGATATCAAACCATGGGAGCACCAAAGGAGTTCCACAAACTGCGTATAGGATGAAGCCAAGTGTATTAGAAGAGGTAAGACAGAGTTCTTTTATTTCGTGCGAAGCTACGTTTTGTCACGCCGTGCGGAAACACGATTCTGTTCAAGTTCTTTCTACCAGATGCGTTTGTTTATGTTATGAAAGCGGGGGCGTTGCGAGTTTAACTGCCCTTCAAAGAAAGGTTTGAGTGAATATGGATAAATTTATTGTACTTTTATGGAGCTCTGTGTTTTTCTCGAGTGCAATAATCTTAATAAAATTCCGAGTGCTTGTTTGGCTTCATATGAACAACTGAACGCCCAGACATGAACTATTCTTAACAATATTGGCTGCTGAATGACATTTTGTGTGTGGATCAAGTCTTGGCAGGCAACTTTAAGATTGTTACTTATTATTTCGCTAATAATAGACTGTCTTTCATGTTTCTTGTTGTGCTTGTGGTTTCTAGTTGAGCCCTTTGCAGAAATCTCGACCTTTTTGGAAGCTTCCATCGGCGCAGAAAATTAAGCTTACTTCATATCCTCGTTAGCTTTGTTATTCTAGACTTTTATGTCACGCAAGCCATCTAAATCTCTACAATAAAATCCCCATATTATATATGTGCATTTAGGGCCCTTTAATGGGTAACTTGAAGCCAAGGATCGATTATTATTTATAATGACCTATACAGATTGGCTCACAGAACAATGCACCCCATTCATAATCTCATTTTTTTTGTGTTTCAGCAGCAATGTTTTGTAAACATGATAAAACAAACCTCAATTGACAGAAATATATCTAATATATATATTTTGTTATTGAAATTGTCAGCAGTGTAGTATCACTAGGAGGGCTTTGATAGCAAAAGCATATGTAAAAGTTGATTCACTGAAAAGTAATTGAACTACAACAGGGCCCTCAAACAGTCATTGCGACACAAGGGCTATAATGTTGAGGAATCAATGCTATTTTCTTTTACTATAGCTATATTTTCTAGTCTTTTAGAATGGTGTATTAAATATTTGTAATCCATGCCCATATTGATGTAGGTATACATCAGTCATAGGGGAATTTAAACACAAAAACAGCAGCGAAGAAGGTGAAGTTTGTCTTTAAAAATTCAACCAGGATGCTATTCCTGGCGTAATCAATCGAGCGTTTGGTAATTGAACTCAATCCAATGCCGATCATTCGATTGATTTTCGGATTGTTCCGCAATCGAAAACAATCAAACTTACAGCAAAATCTTCACAATCGAATGTTTGGAAATCAAACTTCAAACATGCTTAGATTTTTCTCCTTAAAGGTACCAAATTGGGAGTGGTTTTAGCTGACATTGACTCCTAAAAGGTACCAACAAGTCCGAATATAATGCCTAATTTGTAACATACCTGAACTAATAGAGGTCTTTTAGCTACAATGTTAAGACAATAAACCAAATGTTTCACACCAAAATATGCTGCCTGATTTGCTAGAATGCAACCAATGTGGTAAAAAAAATGTTTCCTTTTTTACTCCAAAAGGCACAGAGGGCTGTCATTTTAAGCCCTAAAAATTACATGGATGACAAACATCCCCACCCCAAAGGTTCTGGAGTCCCCTCTTTCCCTGGGAAATTGCTAGACTTATTTTCCCTGTGACCCATCAACAGTAAGAAGCCTCCGAAAAGAAAGGAGAGCTTTTGCTTTCTTTGTTTCTATATAGAGGCTTCCACAGCAGGGCACCACTGTACTCAAAGCCTGACTTTAAGAAGTTCATTTTCAGGTTTGGAAGTGCTACCGAGATCTGTATTGATGTTTTAAAGATTCATTGTATTTCTTTTCACTTTTTCAATCGCTTACCCTGGTGAACTGCTGCTGCAACTAGGTGCCAAATTTGTCATTCAGAAGTTTATATATTAAAACTGATTTAATTTTTTGGCACTTTAGATCAATGGTAAATGAATAAATGATCATCGCAGTCATGAAGCAATCTAAGTGATCGCTATAAATGGAAGACCTGAAAAAATGATTTCAGGCTTCCAACAGGATTCGAACCCATGACCTCCAGGATACTAGTGTGATGCTCTACCAACTGAGCTATAGAAGAAGGCTTAGGTCAAATGTTGGGTTCTTAAAGGCTCTGGGTTGGAATCCTGTTGGAAGCCTGAAATCATTTTTTCAGATCTTCCTTTTATAGCGATCACTTAGATTGCTTCATAACTGCGATGATCATTTATTCCTTTACCATTTATAGACCACAGTTCTAACCATTTATTGAACACTTTAGATCAAGTTAGAGCCAATTTAGTTTCTCTTGAAGCTCTGGAAGTTTGTCTTTAGAACTTTGCCAAAGGTATCCCAAATGAGAGAGCAATAGTCAATTTTTGCGCCTCTGCATAAAGCTTGTTTCCTTGAAGAACTACTATTTCATTGCAACTAACTAGTGTTCTTATCATTTTATTTCAGAATGGAGGGGAAAATAAGACAACCCATGACTGGTATTGTTGGGTGTGTCACTTGCCGGGTGAGGTGATAACTTGCCATCACTGCCCTCGTGTCTTCCATAAAGGTGTGCTCATGATGGGACGGTTATTGCAAACAAATGGAAATGTCCATCATGCCAGGTAAAGCTGTTCAATGTAATGTGCTGATCGAAATGTAAAGAGGATGTTGGGCACCCAGGAGGTACCCCAGACTTTTTTGTTGGGGAAGCACAAAATGAGACACAAAAGTAAAATCCTTGAAAAATCTCATGACCAAAACTTAAACCCCATGGTTTGCTCAGCCTTACAGCACTGGGGGCGCTTTCCATTTGACAAAAATCCTGGAATTTTTGGTTAGAAGTCAAATGGAAAGCACCAAACTCGGGAAAAATTTACTTGAAAGTTACTTGCCCTATCCAATTTTTTTAGTTGTCCAGTTATGGTATAAAAATTGCTGTAAGATATAGATCAAGCCTGTATGAACCATATAAATGTAACTTGCTTACTTCCCTTTCCACCGGAATCTTTGATAGTTTGAACTGGAAATGGTATAATACAAGTATTCAGTGGAAGATACCGGTACACTGCTTGCGTAATACGTCTTATTTTTTCGTATACTATTTCTGGTTTAAACTATCAAAGATTGTGCTGGAAAAAATATTTTCCTTCCAACCTCTGGCAAAATAAATGGGTAGTACTGAAGATCAGACAGACAGACATTTTTATTTGGAATCCTATACAAAATTGTATATAGATTTAAGCCCAAATAAGTTTGAATAAAAAGCATGTTTTTCCCATTTTACAACCGCCTCAACATGATTTCTTTTCCGGAGAGAGAAGCACTCATCTATAAATTTTGCAATTTTCCTTGCGTTTGAATATTCTTGCCTGAATAATTAATTAGAAAGTGAAAAGCATTTTCAGTTGACATTTTTTCAAAGAACATAATGTTCCAGTACTTGTGCAGGGGCGTAGCCAGGAATTTTGGTGGGGGGGGGGGGAGAGATAGTGAAAACATGGGACGAATATTTTCAAATTTCCTCCAGCAAATACAGTAAATGTATGGGAAAATCTCCAGAGAAAGGGGGGGGGGTGGCCCCCTGTGCCCCCTGGCTACGCCCCTGTTGTGTGCCAAGTTTGTTGGAATTTCAGTGCAAATAAGGCGCTAATGGCACTTTAAGCATCATGGTTAAAGTACACTACTCTTTGTTTAATATTTTTCAGCCTCAAAAGTTGCCACCATTAATGGCCAGCAAATCACCTGATGACTTATCAAAGATGCTTAAATTACCCTTGAAAGGATGAAAGAAAAGGTAACTGAAGGACCAGAGGAAGCTGTGCTAAAAATTGTTGTGCAAATTTCACATAAATTTTCAGCTTCTTCAATTGAAGAATACCTAGACTTGGTTCCCTGCAGCATGGTGGAAGGGATGTACCATTTTGTCAGGAATGCATGTGCAACAAGTTCGGTTTTAGGACCAGACCAAGGGAATCAGCCATTGTTATCTAAAATACGAAAGACTGATTCCCTTGGTGAATGGTACTGATGCAGAGCTTGTTGTGCACACATACCTGAGAAAGTGGTATATTGATGACAATGGTTATGAGTGTAAAGTATCATCCTGATACAAACTATTGTTCAGAATAACCATGAAACTAATGAGTCTGGGTCAACCTTTGAACACATGACACCATTAGCTTAACCACATCCCTTCTGTTTGAATTGTTTGCAATACTTGCAAACTTTAAAAAAATCAAGTTTCAGTGGCAGATTCATTGGTGGTGCTTTGGGTACAGATTCCCCTCCCCTTTGAAACAAAAATGGTTTAACATGGCAAAATGCAGGCCTAAAGACAGGTTTTAGCAGTCCTAATAACAAATCTGGCTCTTTAGAGACCAGAAACGCATCCCACGTTCCAAAACCTGGATTTGCCCCTGAGTTTGAGTCCCCATGACATGTACAGAAATCAAGGACTGCTATTTTGTTGTTGTGCTTTCTAGGCTAAAGACTTTCTGAAACCATTTAGTCTTGAGCAGTATGAAGACTACAGGGATTTTGTCTTCAAACCTGTAGACTTGAGTCTACTGGAACAGGTTGGTAAAAAATAGCATCCTGTCCAGGTCTACTTGAGACCAGTACCATATTTACCCGTATATAAGGCGCACCCGTATATAAGACGCACCTTGAATTTTGAGGTCATTTTGGCCATAAAATAAATTTCTAAAGATTTTCAATTTGTATTGCGTGCAACAGCACTTCCATAATCTACACATGATTTCATGCAAAATTTAAATAGTTGTGCTAATATTTCTATGCATTGTAGCCTTCTAGCAGGCATTTACAGGCTTATTTTATCACAAAAATTCCAGAGTTTGTAGTCGTGAGTGCCGACGAGCACCATTTTGGATTTTTGGACGTGCGTCCTGGGCCGAGTGACAAAATCCAAAATGGCGCTCGCGACTACGAACTCCGAGAACTCCGGATTGAAATCCTAGCTGTATTATGTGCAACAAAACCACACAAACATGAATCAGCAAATTTGTAAAGGATCTTTTGTATTGGTTGTTATGCTAATTCCCAAAAGTGATGTTCCGTGTATAAGACACACCCCAATTTTGAAGGCCATTTTGGGGTGAAAAAAGTGCGTCTTATATATGGGTAAATATGGTATGTTGTTGTGGGAAGTTTCATTAGTAAATGTAATATTTATTTTTACAATATTGGTCACGTGTTGTAAATGAGTGATCTGAGTTGTTCAATATTGGTTACATGTTGTTTGAGAGTGATCCGATGTGTTTATATTGGTCCCATGTTGTGAGAGTGATCTGATGTATTCAGTATTACAGTGTTACATGTTGTTCAAGAGTGATGTGATCTGATCTGTTCAGTATTGGTCACATGTCTTAGAGTGATCTGATGTGTGCAATATCGGTAACATGTTGTCTCAAGAGTGATCTGATGTAAACGATATTGGTTCCATGTTGTTTGAGAGTGATCTGATGTGTTCAATATTGGTCACATGTTGTTTGAGAGTGATCTGATGGGTGTAATATTGATTCCACAGCATGTTAGTAAGAAGCACTACAAAACAGCTAAGGAATTCCGTGAGGATGCCCAGTGGATTTTGCATGATGCAATTATTTATTTTGGAGGTGAGAATTTTACATGTACACTGTGGAATTTTGGTTGTGGAACAATAGGCTTTGGTTTTTGTCCATAATAGCAGGACGTCAGCAATAGCAGGATGACTGCAAGCTGAGAGTCAACTTTAGTTTCATTAGCAACATTTTTGAAGCTATTTGCAGTATGCAAATTGCTTCTTAGTCGTCACCCTCGGACTATGTATGTATCCATTTCCGGTTCAATAGATGGTTCTCCATGAAGTTCACCGTTAGTATAACTAACAACCCTCCCCTCCCTGCTTATTAGTTATTAGTGCTTGTTCATGTGCGTGCTGCAGTGTGTTTGGAATAGGACCTTTCCAGTTGACTTTATGACTTTGCAACAGACAGGGGGGAGTGGCGGTTGCGTGGCGGTTGCCACTGATTTTACTGCTTTTCAAGTCCAGGCAACGACCTTTGAACCCTTGATCAACGATAACTGTCTCAACGATAACTGTCCTTACTGTCTCTCGCAGTAGCCAACTTCACTTTGCGGCTTCTTTACAATAATTTGAAGTTATTAAAGCTCACTGAAGTGTTGAAAATGTAAGAATTCGCACAATATTCGACCGATTTCTTTGTGAAAAACAATCCCGCACGAGAATCTTATTACTCACACAACAGTGGGATAGAAATCACCCAACTTCTGCCCTCTCAGAAACTTGCTTGGGGCTTCGTTGGCGTGATCGGACTTCGCAAGGCAATCGATCAATTCGGTCTTTGTGAATCGCAAATTTATTTATTTATTTTTGCAATTGATTTGCAGTTTTAAGTGGCTTACTTTCTTATGTTGATTCAATAATGCTAGAAAAAAAATTGAAGGGAGAAAAAGAAAAAAATAGCCGATACCGGGAGTCGAACCTCGGTCGACCCGGTTTGATTTGTTTTCCCCGGCCCTCTGCAGATTGAGCTATTCGCCACTTCTCAACGGACCGATGGCTCGGACCGAGATATAAAGGAAATTAGTATAAACCAACTAATGGTCTATTACAAATCCTGCATTCTGATGGCTGAGCTACTAATGGTCTATTAGTGATAGACCATACCTGGCAAAACCACCACCTTTCTTTGCAAGAAAACTTGATTTTTCAACATAAAATAGTCGAATTCATTACCAAAACCGACCAACTAGTTGGTTTATACTAAAACAATTAGACCTCTCGTCCTCATGTGCTATGATATCAATAGACCATTCTGCCTTGGGCCTCATGGTCTATTCATCATAGCCTCCTCCGCAGGCGTCTCGTTGTGTTTTGAAACACCTATTTCGAGCCTTCTTCGACGCGCTTGGTTGGACTTCCGGTGGTGTGATCGTGAAAGGGCCGTGAAAGGGTTTGAACTCGTTCTCAGGTTCCGCTCTGCCAAAACCGCCAACGAAGCGATGCAAAACGATGCAAAGCACACGGAAATCACACGGAGATGCCTGCGGAGGAGGCTATATTCATCATAGCACATTCGGCCTCGAGGTCTAATTGCAGTGGCGTAGCCAGGAATTTCTGAAGGAGGGGGGGGGGGGGGGCGGATAGTGAAAACATGGGACGAAAATGTTCAAATTTCCTCCAGCAAATACAGTAAATGTATGGGAAATCTCCCGAGAAAGGGGGGGCCTGGCCCCTGGCTACGCCCTGAATTATTAAATAGACCGAAGTACGTATACAGAAGCGTAACCAGGAATTTTGGTTGGAGGGGGGAGTACAATGTCTCATGGCAATCGCAAATAGCTTCCCGTTCGCGTTAGCGGACCTATGTTTAAATAGTGTCATTACTTAAACAGAGTGTAGGTTTTAAAAGTGGCACAAACTCCAAAGTGGAATACTTTTAAAGGATAATTGAAAAAATAGAAAACAATATCAGAACAGTATCCTACCCCTCCCCCAAACTCTAATGGTCCCTTAGGGACTTCCCCTTGAAAATACAAGAAATCAAACCTTTTTGTTCCGGTCTCAGTAACTCAAACAAAGTAGCTAGTGTATACCATGAGACGTTGTCTGAGGTACCATATTTTCATTTCTGTTTTTTTTAGATGATAATGAGCTCACAGAGCTTGCAGAAGCAATCATGGAGGATTGTGATGGTGAGGTAGGTATGATGCGCTTCGCTAATGGGGGAGCAATACACAGTCGGCCCTTTTTTGTGCCGGTTTCTGGGTTCCCTGTGTGAGTAATGGCGTCTGTGCAACGATCTGAAACATTCCATACTGATGACGTATGTAGGAGCTCTGTATAGGTGCATGTTTTTTGTGGAAAGAGAAGGAAAACATTTCCTTACTAAACTTTCTACGACCTAAGTTCAGTTTGGATGTTTCAGCGTGTTGCTAAGATGTTTATTTTTGCATGGTTTTTTGAAGTAACAATATTTGTCAAAGTGATATTCAACAAATACTGCGCTTTTCAGTTGAGTGTGGAATGTATATAGTTTGGTCGATAAATTTTAACATTTCGTTTGGATATTTTTGTGTTTCAAAATGTTGTCATGGCCGGTTCATAATGTTGTCAAGAAATGTCGCGACAAAGTCTCAAAATCAGGAGCTTTTCCTTGACAACATAACGAACTTCACTTGACACATGCTTTCAAGACACTAAAACAAACCTGCAAACTTAACGACAAAACTTAGGGCATTCCACGCTCAACTGAATAGCGTAGTATTGTTACTTCGACGAACATTATTCACCTTGGTTCAGACAATTCATTGCAATATTCTCGCATAGGGAACACTGGTCTCGGGGCGATAAAGGACGGATGTCTATTCAAGTGAAGTGGGATGATACACATACTATGCGTGACTCGGAATGAGTGTCGCGTCTTGGCGATGATGATAAAAAAAAACAGCTCTTTATGTGCGAAACCTTCTTTACTGTGATTTTCATAATTCTGCGAACTCTACACCCGATCAACAAACCACGGTTTGGCTTCCGTCAATCAAACGAGTGAACAACTCTGGGTGATTTCACGGAGGCTTTGATAGATCTTGTGATCTCATAGGGGCTAGCTAGGCATCAAAACATAATTTTTCACTGTAAAATGCAAACCAAACTCAGAAAAAATGCGTGGACCTGTCTTGAAAGGTTGATTGACGGAAGCCAAAACGTAGTTTGGCGTTCGGAAATGTGAAGTGGGAGTTCGCAGAATTATGAAAATCGCAGTAAAATGATGGAAATGTATCAAGCCAAAAAAATCACTGTTGCTTACAGGGCCACCCTAAAAAACAGACTTGATGAAATGAATGAGCTCGCTTGTTTTGTTTTATTCTAGCTTGAAGAAATGATTCGCTGCCCTGACTGCTATATTCATTCGAACGTGCGTTTAGACAACTGGTTCTGCAAGCCTTGTGTAAGTCACTGTAGCGCATTTGTAAGGCGCATTTGATAATTTCCATATAGGACTTTATTATATAAACCTCAGTGTTCTACTGGGATTTCTGCCACTGAGAAAACCGTATATTTTCACATGTGAAAATATCAGCCATTAGTCAAATCACACTAGTGGTCTATTATCAATGCTGCGTTCTGATTGGTTGAGCTACTAGTAGGCTATAAGTTATAGCCTAATATATAGATTTAGCCACTGGCTAAAAGCGGAGCTCCCGGTTACAATGACGTCATCGATGACGTCATACCACGTGAAAACGCCATCTCACCCTCCTTACCAGGGTGTTTGGAAGCGTGGTTGCTAGGGAAATTTGAAACAGCTCTAATCGGCGAAACTTTACAATCCTGACCAATTTTGCGCCATGACATCATCAAAGGACAACAATACCAACGATGACGTCATCGGGCCACGCCCATGGTCACGTGACCGGAGTAGAAAAAGACTTATTTGACTTCAAATGGACGTTTTTCGAATACTTTTTGCTATGGATATATTTTTCATGAGCATCTTCATAAAGTTAAGTATGGATTGCAATTTCGATTTAAAATAAGGAAATGACGAGTGCAAAAAGTCGTTTTTTGGCTATAACTTTCGCAATTTTTATCCTAAATGCTAATCCATACTTAACTTTGTGAACAATATGCTTTTGTATCGATTTGCTTTAATTTTTTGCGAAATATTAAGATTCGCGTTAGAATTAGTGTTTTAAGAAACACGAATTGATTCGCTAGGAGGCTTGGTTACCAGGAAGTGTAAAACAAATTTATATATTTTATTTTCCACCAGAAAATAAAAAAAAACAAGCAAGCAATGGAAGAGAAATACATCGTAACATGTTTAAGAAGCGAAAAAGAAAGTTCAAACCCGAAAAAGAAAAAAAACTCGAAAAAGAAAAAGAACGCACGCAGGGTTTGAACTCAGTACCTTCTGTTTTCTAGCCCAAGACCTTACCAAACGGCCACGAAGGCTGGTCAAATGATCTATCTTCAGAAATTGTATATAAACCTTCACTCGAGAGACTGCAAGTTCGTAGGCTGAACAAAGCTACAATTTAAGCATTTTAGACTGTTTCTTTCTTCTTTAACGCCGTAGAAACAATAACGGTATGATTTCCTAGCATGGTATGATTTTCTTCTATACAGAGTTGCTAATTACTTTTCAAAATGGTATAATTTTTGTCAAAGTAGGCAACTTTTTCGATCGCCAAACGGGCGCCGAGCGATATTTCTCTTCACAAAAGCTACAAAAAAGTAAAGAACTCCAGAAAAACTGAAATGCAATAGATACAACAATGATAGAAGATATATATTTGATGCTAGTTTGGCCATAATTTTTGGTACTTCAGCGGAATTTCGGGCAGTTTCCAGTGGCGACATTTTACAAATCCCGCGCTATAGTTTGCACTTAGACAACAAGTCACGGCAAAACGCTCCAACAAAAACTATGTTTTTCAATTCTTTTGACAATGAAAATGAATGTTTTTTTCTACATTGAACCAAAATAATGAAATAAACTTTAGGAAAATGAAGTTACTTTAGAAAAATCATTCCTCCAGAATTAACATATGTTGGAAATAAAACCATCTTGTTGTTTGATTTTGAGAAAAGACTGCCGCCGAAGTCACGCAATCTACGCTAGCAAACGAACACCCTTAAACAACTTAACCCAAGTTTGGTTGTCTGAGAGTCATCCCTTCCCAAAATAATACCTTTTCTCGTTTGATGACGTCATTGATGACGTCATACCACGCGACTAGGCAGTTGAACCCCCTTCCCACTTATACAACTCCACCCAAGTTTGGTTGTCTGAGGTTCAACCCTTCTAGAGATATATACCATTTCTCGTTTGATGACGTCATAGATGACGTCATGCCATGTGACTACGCCATCGCACCCCCCTTGTCACTTAGACAACTCTACCCAAGTTTGGTTGTCTAAGGTTCATCCCTTCCAAAGATATAGAATTTTTCTCCTTTGATGACGTCATCGATGACGTCATACCACGTGACCAAGCAGTTGCACCCCCCTTGCAGCTTATACAACTTTATCCAAGTTTGGTTGTCTGAGGTTCATGCCTTCCAAAGATATAGACCATTATTCATTTGATGACGTCATCGATGACGTCATACCACCTGATCACGCAGCTACAACCCCCTTGTCACTTAGACAACTTTACCCAAGTTTGGTTGTCTGAAGTTCATCCCTTCCAAAGATATAGACCTTTTCTCATTTGATGACGTCATCGATGACGTCATACCACGTGACCAAGCAGTTGCACCCCCCTTGCAGCTTAGACAACTTTACCCAAGTTTGGTTGTCTGAGGTTCATGCCTTCAAAGATATAGACCATTATTCATTTGATGACGTCATCGATGACGTCATACCACGTGATCAGGCAGCTACACCCCTCTTGTCACTTAGACAACTTTACCCAAGTTTGGTTGTCTGAAGTTCATCCCTTCCAAAGATATAGACCTTTTCTCATTTGATGACGTCATCGATGACGTCATACCACTTGACCAAGCAGTTGCACCCCCCTTGCAGCTTAGACAACTTTACCCAAGTTTGGTTGTCTGAGGTTCATGCCTTCCAAAGATATAGACCATTATTCATTTGATGACGTCATCGATGACGTCATACCACGTGATCAGGCAGCTACACCCCTCTTGTCACTTAGACAACTTTACCCAAGTTTGGTTGTCTGAGGTTCATCCCTTCCAAAGATATAGACCTTATTCATTTGATGACGTCATCGATGACGTCATACCACGTGATCACGCAGTTGCACCCCCCTTGCCACTTTGATATTTTGACCCAAGTTTGGTTGTCTGAGGTTCATCCCTTCCTTAGATATATACCCTTTCTCGTTAGCTTACGTTTGGGTTGCCTGTGTTACGCCGGACGAACAGACGGACGGACGGACGGACGGACGGACGCACAAACCGGAAGTCCATGACAGAATCGTTTGATGCATATACACTTTTGTTTTGTTCCTTCTCCTCCTGCATGTAGCTATGGGGCTCCGCTCGCGGGCGCCTTCGGCGCCCGCGGGAGCTCCGCTACTAGTAGCGAAAAGTGTCGGATTTGAAAGCCAGAAAATGGAAAATGGAACAAGAACAAAAAAAAAATTTTTTGGCAATACAAATTGACCTACTAGTGTGATTTGACTAAAACAATTATTCCTCTCGCCCTCATGGCCTCTGAGTCAATAGCCCACTCTGCCTTCGGCCTCATGGGCTATTGACTCAGAGCCCATTCGGGCTCAAGGAATAATTGTTAAAAATGTTTTCTTCCTCGTGGCCAAAAAAAGGTGCTTCCCTGGAGCATGGCAGTGTTTCTTGTTTATATAATAAACAGAATAAGTACAAGGACGCTTGGAGATATGGAATTTATCTTCGAGTGTTCACATTTGATATCTCACTCGTTCGCAGCGCTCACTCGTTCGATTTCAATGTGAACACTCGAAGATAAATTCCATTTTGCGCCCAACCGTGGGTCCCGTCTTTCACATACACTACACTGACTGGAACCAGAGGAACAATAAAGAACCACGAGGACAGTCGGACGTTTCCCAACCTCTGTCTCACAGAACTCAGCATAACACACAATCGGTGCTTACAACAAGAATAAACAATTTTAGAAAAATGTGTTAGTGCAAAATGCCGATCCTTTTTCTTTTGCTTTTCTTCATTCTGATTGGTCTAGAGACATGGTATATGCTTCATCGCTGAATGTCGCAATAGCCGTCTTATTTGAATATGAATGGTCCTTTTGTTTGATTATGCCTCGTTCTATTAGAAGACGACTATATGGCATTCAGCGATGAAGTAGATACCAGAGACATTTTATGACCAAATTCTATCTCAAGCAAGTCACATCTATTGATCTTTTTTATTGAAGTTTGTTACTAGTTATGAAAACTTTCTGTGGTCAAAACATAGGACATATCCTACGTGGGGAACCCTTGATGCTGTAAAATGGAGGTTTGCCTAGTTCTTGCATGGATGATTACTTAAGCGAGTTTTGCCGATTACATATAAAGTTCGAACGTCTCGAACAGTTTTATCTTTTATCTCCTGGGGAATTTTCTCTAGTGTAAATCGGATCTTTTGCTTCCAGTATTTTCCACACGAACTGGTGTGGGCCAAGATGACTGGTGAACCCCCCTGGCCGAGCAAGCTATTGGCCTGGAACGAAGACCAGTCACGTGCCCTGGTTCGTTTTTTTGGAAGTGCGCACCAGAGGGCCTGGGTCGGACATAAAAGCATCACGCCGATCACTAGTAAACCGGAAGTGAAAAAGCGATCACAGCGTTGGCTACAAGCAATTGACGAGCTGACCGAGTACCAGAAACAACTCAGCAAGTTGTACCCCGAGAGTCACAAGAAGTCAGAGGTAAGCAGGAAGTGTTGTCTTCCTTGACTCCTCCTCCTGTCCATATAGTCGTCCGAGGAGAGGGCCACAAGTTTATCAGTCTTGACTGTAATGTGCTACCCTCGTGAAATAAAGTTATTATTATATTATTATTATATATTATTATGAACACCGCGCAAAAACGCATTTGCAATGCGCTTCCTGTGAAATGAAAACAAAAGAAATATCTACATAACAAAAAATCCCGTGCTGTCTAGGAATTTTGGAAAGCGTAAGCTCTAGACACAAAACGTAAGGCCAAAAATTGCAGAGCAGCTAGAATATGTTATTTACCGGTTGGGAGGTCCGGATCGTGAAATACCGTGACCGAGGTCTTGAAAATACTGACCGAGACCGGAGGTCGAGAGTGAGTGTTTCCATATGTCCGTCAGAGTCGTATCAGTCTTATGGCATGAGTGTTTCCATATGTCCGTCAGAGTCGTATCAGGCTTATTTCATGAGTGTTTCCATATGTCCGTCAGAGTCGTATCAGTCTTGTGGCATGAGTGTTTCCATATGTCCGTCAGAGTCGTATCAGTCTTATGGCATGAGTGTTTCCATAGTCCGCCCGAGTCGTATCAGTCTTATGGCATGAGTGTTTCCATATGTCCGCCCGAGTCGTATCAGTCTTATGGCATGAGTGTTTCCATATGTCCGTCAGAGTCGTATCAGTCTTATGGCATGAGTGTTTCCATATGTCCGTCAGAGTCGTATCAGTCTTATGGCATGAGTGTTTCCATATGTCCGTCAGAGTCGTATCAGTCTTATGGCATGAGTGTTTCCATATGTCCGTCAGAGTCGTATCAGTCTTATGGCATGAGTGTTTCCATATGTCCGTCAGAGTCGTATCAGTCTTATGGCATGAGTGTTTCCATATGTCCGTCAGAGTCGTATCAGTCTTATGGCATGAGTGTTTCCATATGTCCGTCAGAGTCGTATCAGTCTTATGGCATGAGTGTTTCCATATGTCCGTCAGAGTCGTATCAGTCTTATGGCATGAGTGTTTCCATATGTCCGTCAGAGTCGTATCAGTCTTATGGCATGAGTGTTTCCATATGTCCGTCAGAGTCGTATCAGTCTTATGGCATGAGTGTTTCCATATGTCCGTCAGAGTCGTATCAGTCTTATGGCATGAGTGTTTCCATATGTCCGTCAGAGTCGTATCAGTCTTATGGCATGAGTGTTTCCATATGTCCGTCAGAGTCGTATCAGTCTTATGGCATGAGTGTTTCCATATGTCCGTCAGAGTCGTATCAGTCTTATGGCATGAGTGTTTCCATATGTCCGTCAGAGTCGTATCAGTCTTATGGCATGAGTGTTTCCATATGTCCGTCAGAGTCGTATCAGTCTTATGGCATGAGTGTTTCCATATGTCCGTCAGAGTCGTATCAGTCTTATGGCATGAGTGTTTCCATATGTCCGTCAGAGTCGTATCAGTCTTATGGCATGAGTGTTTCCATATGTCCGTCAGAGTCGTGTGAAAAACAAAATCATACGAATGGGACGACTACTGATACGACATACAGGCCAAGGCAGTGCTCGGTAGACCACCCCAGGGCGACGGAGCGGAAATGAAAAGTTTTAAAAGAAAACAGATTCTCAAATGTCGTTTCCGCTCTGCCCTTCAGGGCCCGAAATCAAAGGACCTCAGACCCTGTTCACATGAGACCGGTACAATTTTGTCACCCTAGCAACCTCCATTTTATCTGCTGATTCAGAGAATGTAGTGTAATATTTTCGATTTTATTATATCCATTTTGAAATCACGCGCGCGTTCTTCAATCTGATTAGATTGGCTCTCAGCAGGTCAATTTATAATTGTCCTAAGTTGACCTGATTAATATTTTGCTCTCGCGCGAGCGGAACGTTCTACTTCTGGCGCGCGCTTCATTTTCAATGATTGGTTATTTCCCTTCAAATCACTTTTT
The DNA here is from genome assembly GCA_033964015.1 of Scolanthus callimorphus. Classification (NCBI taxonomy): domain Eukaryota; kingdom Metazoa; phylum Cnidaria; class Anthozoa; order Actiniaria; family Edwardsiidae; genus Scolanthus; species Scolanthus callimorphus. The sequence continues at coordinate 1,665,230 of JAWWUD010000017.1, read as the reverse complement.
AATTCACAATAAGTTTTGCAATAATCCTAGGATTTCAAAATAGATATAACAGTGGAATATTTGAAACTTGTCGTGCAATTTTGATCCGAAAACAATACTGAAACGTGTGGTGGTTACTCAAACTCTGTGAAAAATATTTTCTATGGAAATGATTTCAGCATGGATATAATAAAGTGGTAATTGGCCTTCGTGTCGTGCAATTTTGGTCAGAAATCATACTTTTGATTTCAAATCGACCGCTGCGCGCTCGTTCGATTTTGAAATCACGAGTATGATTTCTGACTAAAATTGCACTCGACGCTCGTCAATTACCATTATGAATCAAGTGTGCAAATGTAGTTTATGAAAATATAGTTTAGTCGCCAGAGAGAAAATTATGATCTCATTAGCGACTGTATTGATCACGATGTCGGGTCCTGCCCGCAAACGGCTGTTGCCTTTTGGATGGCACTTCACGATTCTTTCGGTTGCCTCACTTCAGTAAAAAAAAGGGGGGGATCTTGTATTAATTTTCCTTTGCCTCGACCCCTAACCCTGTGACCTGATTACTGACCCACAACAGTGCGCTACGAATGGGTTTGCTGGGTTTTGGACGCTTTTTTAATTGGATTTGTAATGATAATGGCTAATTGTCCCACGGGATCAAAAATGGCAATGACCGTCCTTAAGGCCTAGTTTCCATAAGACTATATGGAAACTAGGCTTAGGAAGAGCCTCTGTCAGCCGCCATTTTGACAGCATAGCAACATACCAAGTCGGAGAAAGCAGCCATTTCCATCGGCTGATTTAGATAATATAGAGCAATGTTCTCGATTGTATTTGGTAAATAAAATCTGAAACTTTGTTTTTAGATGTTGATTTGATATTTCTACACGTAATTCGTCTTCTAATATCGAACGAAAACAATAACAATAACAAAGGCATCGATCGCTTTGCGAAAGGGAAATGCGCGCCGTCTCGAGGCTAGCTCTGCTGGTAGATTAAAGGCGCAGGGAGCATTTTTTTTGCTATAGTCGAAGGCATTTGTTCCTTCATTGCATAATACTCTTTCCCGTTTAAATTTGAATTTCCAGAAAAGTTGCCAAAAGAAATGTGCTGGTGCGAGTGTAGGAACTCAAACAGACCTGGATGTATTGAACAAAAGAAAACAAAGATGGAGCAAATCAAATGGATCAAGATATGGCTGCGGAACACGAAGCGTTAGGGCAAAAGGTTGCGAGTCTTGAAAAGACGTTAGACGAAGAGAGAAGAGCTCACGAGCTTGACGCTAAGAGAAAGGGTAAACAGATTGAAAACCTTCAAACGCAGGTGAAACTTCTGGACGGAAACTTAAAAGCGATGACCGAAATCCTGGAAGCCGAGAGAAAAAAGCTAAAGCAACTTTCGATGACATGCAGGGGAAGGAGGGCAAGGAGTTAGTAGTCAAGCAGGAGACTCAAAATGGTATACAGAAAAATAATACTCGAGATGTTTCTTACGAAGCGGTTATTAAAGAACAAATGGATATGATCAAGGAGTTACAAGTTGCGGTTGATAAAGGGAGGCAGGAGAAGAAGGAGTCGCTGGAACAAATGGCACTTGAGTCACAGAAAACACGCGAGCGCGACGTGCAGCAGGCTATCAAGCGTGTTCTCAATAAGGAGCGCTTAGAACGCGAGCGCGCTGTCGATGAGGCAGTGAAAAGGATGGGCGAGAAATCGAGGCAGGACCGAGACAAAAACATACAACAAGCGCTACAAATTGCGAAGGAGGAAGCTGAGAAGGCTCTTAAGCAAGCCGTAACGCTCGCCAAACGGAAACAGTGGTGCTCATATTGTAGTAATGAAGCGTTTTATCCGTGTTGCTGGAACACAAGTTATTGCACGGTCGAGTGTCAGAAGGCCCATTGGTGTACCCACAGATTCGTGTGTATGAGAGTGGCGTGTAACTGCGGAAAGCAATGCCAGGGCAAGGAATGCTGAGGTTTGCTAAGCTTAGTGTATAGAACGTAATTTTAGATAATATGCTTGCCACCGACGTGACAGCCTTCAAAATAATCCCGTGATGGGAGCCACCATATCCATGGCGAAAGCGTGCGTTAAAGCGTGCCTCACCTTAGCGATAGTATGCGTTTCCATTGTGAAAGCGTGCGTTTTCATTGTGAAGCGTGCGTTTCTATCGTGGAAGCGTGCGCTTATTTGTGGAAGCGGTGTTTTCGTTGTGAGAATATGCGTTTCCATTGTGGGAGCGTACGTTTCTATTTTGGGAGCGGAAAAATTCAAGATGGCGCTTGTGTGACAAAGGCAAATTGTGAAGCGAGCGTTTCTATCGTTGGGAGTGTGCGTTTTTATTGTGAGAATATGCGTTGTGGACGCCCCTGCTTCCAAGGTGAACGCTTCCATTTCATTGAAGTGCGCGCTTCATTATTGCGGGAACCCGATAATGCCATCGGTCATCAGTATGACGGAATAGGACATTATCATATCATATGGTTTGATCCATCAGGTTTCAGCTTAAAATCATATGCTCGTTTATTTAGTTGAAAACAGGTAATTTTAGCCAAATGCAGACTTCAAAAGAGTTATTTAAGGAGTTTTTGTGAAATGGGGGCAAAACGAAATCCGGTAATCGTTCTATTTTCTCTACTTTGGGACAGAATTTGCGATAACCGGTTTTCTTGCGCATGCGTATTTAACGTTATATTTGATAGGAGCTGAGCAAATTTTTTGAAGACAAAAAATCCTGCGGCAGTAGGAACATCTTTCTGGTAAGATTTTTAACATTACAACTTTCTCGTACCCAAGCTCCTGGGCTTGTCTGTTCGCAGGGGAGGGTCTGGGGACATCCATTTGAGGGCATTCGCTGATTGGCTGATTTTGAACGTTGGGGCATGCGCAATCTCGTACCCAGAGCCCGTCATCTTTTGGCCAGCGGCAAGATTCGGAGCTCTGGAGATCAAGATCATACAGAAAACAACCATTCTCGAACCCAGAGCTCTCTGACTCGTAACCTCGTGGGGGAGGCTCTGGTGACAGCCACTGACGCATGCGCAAGATTTAATACAGAGCCGCTGAGAGAAAGACCTTTCAGCGCATGCTCCAACGCTCAAAACCCACAAATGGATGTCCCCAGAGCCTCCCCTGCGAGCAGACGAGCCGGGGAGCTCTGGGTACGAGAGTGCCTCTGAGTACGATAGTGGGACATGCGCAGAAAGTTGTTTCTCTCAACGGCCCTGAATGAAATATCGCGCATGCGTCGGTGGCTGTCACCAGAGCCTCCCCCGCGAGGTGACAAGCGGAGGAGCTCTGGCTTCGAGATGACAATAAAATGTTCAGCTGTAACGCACGCGTGCGCTGTACGCCGGTACCTGAGGAATATTTATCGAAAATCGCTGCATTCTGGTAATTGTGGAGTGAGTGAGTGCGCGCTTATAGCTAGAATCGTCCATTCGCACTCGTTTGTTTTGTTCAGCCATTCTCAATCACAGCTTCACTTTGTAACCGTTCTTAATCAGCAATTGCTAATGCTTTTAAACACAGGCGATCCAAGCTCTAGTCATGTGGGGTACTGTGAAAGAAACATGCAACGTTGTCGCTGTAAAATTATACGTAAATGTAAATATGAAATAAAATCATGTGACATCTCGGAATGTTGTAGTTGTCAAATAAAGTGCTCCTGGAGCGATTTTATTGCATTTTGGGTGTTTTTTGTGCCTTTTTCTTAATACCCCTACCGTATGTTAACTACAACATTCCGAGGAGATGTCACATGATTTTATTTCAATATTTACATTTACGTATAATTTTTACAGCGACAACGTTGCATGTTTCTTTCACAGTAGCCCACATGACTAGAGCTTGGATCGCCTGTGCTTTTAAATACATATTTAGTGGTATATATTTTTGTTAATCGGTTGATACATACATTGCAGATTGTGGCCTCGTAACTAATACTTATAATGACTAGTCTATGCTATTTTCCAATGCATGCATTCGGGTGTCATGAAAATCGCTCTCCGGGCGCTTTTATAGGGATCTCATAGACTGTAGAGTTGATTGCTTATTCCATTGCATGACATGCCAATGCAAGATCATTGCGTGATATGCCATTAGATAATCGTTGCGTGAAATGTGAATGCAAGGTCACTGTGTGACATTCCATTCCATTGATGATCGCGTGACATAACAATGCTTAGATTATTGCATGACATGCCAGTACCATATAATTGCGTGACATGCCATTGTATAGATAATTGCGTGACATGCCATTGTATATAGATAATTGCGTGACATGCCAATACAAGATCATCATTGCATGATCCTTCGTAGAAATTCAAACACGGATGATACTGTAAAGAAACATCGATAACGCGTTGATCTGATCGAACACGTCGATTTTTCTCGCGGTAGGTGCAACTAAAAAGTTGTAGTATGAAAAGATACAATTTCAGCGATTTTCTCGCGCGATTTGGAATTACAACTTGGGCGAGAAAAATCGCAACGACAAATGTTGAAATAAATCCAATTTTGGCAAAACTATTCAGGATATAGTTCTCGTTCAGAATATGGCTTTTTGTTCGAAGTAACTCGCTAAAAATCAAACGTCTCCGGAGGTGAACACCAATAATTCTATCTAAAGACTGGTTTCTTTATACTCGAATCAGCCGTCTGAGTCGGATTAAAGAAAAATTCATACGACTGTATGGAAACCATCCTTTATACTCTCATTTGGCGTCAAATGCATCTTTTGAATTGGAGATAGACCAGAAATAAGAAAAGAGTTTTAAGGTATTCCTTTGAATGAATTGAAAAAAATCAATATTGACGTCAAACGGGGAGAATAAGGCGTTGTGGGATATTTCGAAAAATAATCTTATGTGCTTATGCGTTTTGATGATGTTGAGAGGTTTGTAATGGTGATCTACGTAAGGAACATCGGAGATTTAAAATGTCACTGCCATTAAATTAGTGTCATACTCTTGTAAGGGTAGCAAATGGTCACCTTAACTCGCAAAATTTGGCTTTACTGCAGCGAAAAAAGAAAGAGACTGGGAAAAGAGATGGGAAAAGATGCTCACCAGCTTGGTTTGCAAAATATGTGATGGCTCGGATGCTCGAATTTTATGTTCTGACTAGTTCGCGAAGAAATCGTATGTCAATTTGTGAAACCTTTGGCGCTCGCCAAAAATATGGCTGTGCTCAGGTGCTCGCACGTTCTCGTATTGACCATTTGCTACCCCATGAGCTAGGTAACTGCTTTGTTTATGATCATTTACAAAATAAAATTTCATAGAGCACACCTGTCGTGATTTTCATGGTCGGAACGTAGTTAATTAAGGGTAATGTCTCTTACACGGTTTTTAGAAGCACCTGCATCATGTGACAACAATTTGGACACATATTTCGGCCCTAAAATTCAAATATCAAAATCACCCCTAAGAGACCCAAACCCCGTTATTTTAAGCCATAAAAGATACGACGATCAGTCCCCGACCAAAAAATATGGGAGTTCCCCCCCCCCCCCCCCTGGTCATATATCCTCTAGAATCTCCCCGCAAATGCGCATACACCGCACAGGGTCAAGCTCAGACATGTTCTTCAACAGATGTATAACACTTTCAGTTTACCATGCAGATTTGTAGAAAAAGTTTCTCAGGGGAAAATGCCCCATGGATAATACTTTTTGGAGAAACAGTACGAGGCCACATTTCTCGCAAATTGGCCACACCCGTCTTTGTTATTGGTCAATATTTTTTATTTTTTTGCTGGGTGACAATAAAATAAAATAAAAATCCTTTATTTTTTCTTTAAAATATTTTTTTGCTTTTAATGATTCACGATCCAAGTGCCTTTCTATGCACGCGTTGCGTCCTGGTAGTTGTGTTACATCTAAAGGCATTTCTCAGAGCGCGTGCCTATAGCTGGATTCGTCCATTTAACATGATACCGGAAGCATCAACAAAGAGGCTGTTTCCACGGGACACGACGAATTTTCAGAGCAGACCTGGCGTGACGGCCGCGGGAGAGCCCTTTTGTCTTTCGCGCCAAATCCGGTCACCAATGCGGGGCCCGTTTCTGGAAAGTTTCGTGAGTAGCTTCTCTCCCAAGATTTACGGGTAGTTTTTCGTGTATTGGTGGTTTTCACCTGACGTCATCAAAATGCTAACTTCTAAAGTAAAACCTCTACGGAGATGTACTTTCAATGTTGATTATAACTCTACTGAAGGAGTCATCACACCGAATCTCGGCACCTTCTGCCACGTAGTTCCGGAGATATCGCTGAATCTATTTATGTCACGCAACACCAGTCAAATATTTTGAGTGTGCCGTATTTACTCAATTTGCTTAATTCTTACAATCTAGACAAATTAGAATGTTGTTAATCTTCATATCCTACCATTCCGACAATATTCTTGTTGATATGATGCATTAAATAGCTGTTTTGGAGAACTGGTAATTTGGCCGCCATGTTGGTGCTCATCTGCTTGGGCACCAACATGGCGGCTCCATACATTTACTGTACAAAATGGCGGGGATTCATTTCCATATATTTCGCTTGGAAAACACTCAATAGGCCTCAAATTTACCAAGGAAACATATTTTTCTGTTCTCTTTACAGTTAGGTTGCGTATACAGCATTTCAAATTATATTTGGAGAGATAAATTTAGTCACGTGACTACTGAAAACCAAGAATTGTGGGGTGTATGAATGGAACTGAAAATCGATTTTTTTGGGGGACGTAAACACTAAATATCTTCAAATAGTAAGGTTTATACCACCACGCGCGCGTTTCTCGAATTTTGATTGGCTCTCAGCCATGGGTTCATTGCTCGGAGCGAGCGTAGAGCAAATCTAATCTCTACCTCGCCACAGTTTTTAAACAGTTCACAAGTGCACTTTTAGTAGAGTCTGTTGTTAAGGGAAAAAATAGGTAAAATCGTGCACTTGTGCGCAAAGGCGCAAAATTTGGACCAAATGTTCCTTAGGTGAAATAAATCAGTTTTCGAGAGGGGTGCCATCATTTCGACCCAAGGGGGGTAGGGTAGGGGCAATTGTGTCTATTTCCTAGTTTCCCAATATTTCCTTGGTATTAAAGGGTTAAAGATAAACAAGACCATGACAATCCTTCCTGTATGGTGCCCTTCACATTGGACTAGGTGGGAGTGCAACAAATGTCCGGGAGGGGGGGGGGGGGGGGGGGGGGAAGGGGGCGTTTCGGGTCACATTTTCGTGCTACCATCAGAGATCATGATTTCATCGTACAATCACAAAATTCGACATAAATGTTCCTTAGGTAACATTTAACAGTTTTCGGAAGGGGTGCCACAATTTCGGCCCAATGGGGGGAGGGTAGGGAGAATTTTGTCCATCACCTGACTTACCCTATATTTCAGTGGTATTAAAGTGTTATCAATAAACAAATCCACGGTTATTCTTCATGAATGGTCCCCTTCATATTTGACTAGATGGGATGCTATAAACATTTGATAAGGGGGAGGGGAGGGTAATGGATGAAATTTACATGCTATGCGCTTTTAAAATTGCAATTTGATTGTACAGTCACCAAATCAGACATGAATTTTCCTTAGACAACATCTAACAGTTTTCGGAAGGGGTGCCACAATTTAGGGCCAAGGGGGGAAGGGTAGGGACAATTTTGTACTTTACCTGATTATCCTTATATTTCAGTGGTATTAAAGAGTTATTGATAAACAACACCATTACATGTCGATTCTTCATGAATGGTCCCTTGCACATTTGACTAGATGGGGGTGCTACAAACATTTGTCGAGGGGGAGAGGCGGGTGATGGGTGAAATTTACATGTTATACTCTTTTTAGTTGCGATTTCATTGCACAGTCGCCAAATCTGACACAACTGTTCCTTAGGCAACATCTAGCAGTTTTGGAAAAGGGTGCCACAATTTCAGTCCAAGAGGGGGAGGGTAGGGACAATTTTGGACTTTACCTGATTATCCCTATATTTCAGAGGTATTAAAGAGTTATTGGTAAAGAAAACATGATAATTCTTCTTTGAATGGTCCCTTTCACATTTGATTAGATGAGGGTGCTACAAACATTTGTTGAGGGGGAGAGGCGGGTTACGGGTGAAATTTACATTCTACACTGTTTTTTATTATAATTTGATTGTACACTCACCAAATCCGACATGAATGTTCCTTAGGCAACATCTATCCGTTTTAGAAAGGGGTGCTACAATTTTGCCCAAGAGGGACAATTTTGCCCATTGTGATTATCCTTACTTTTATTAAAGGTATTAAAGAGTTATCTATATACAACAGCATAATAGTTAGTACGTTCTCTTCGCATTGGCTAGATTGGATGCAGAGTATCGATAACTCTGTAATACCTCTGAAATATAGGGATAATCAGGTAAGGTACAATATTGTCCCTACCCTCCCCCTTGGGCCGAAATTGTGGCCCCCTTTCCAAAAACTGTTAGATGTTGCCTAAGGAACATTCATGTCAGATTTGGTGACTGTAGGTGACTGTAATCAAATTGCAATTAAAAAGCGCGCATAGCATGTAAATTTCACCCATAACCCGCCTCTCCCCCTCGACAAATGTTTGTAGCACCCCCATCTAGTCAAATGTAAAGGGAACCATTCGTGAAGAATCGACATGGTATAGTTTATCAATAACTCTTTAATACCGCTGAAATATAGGGATAATCAGGTAAACTACAAAATTGTCCCTACCCTGCCCCCCTTGGACCGAAATTGTGGCACCCCCTCAAAATACTGTTAAATGTTGCCTAAGGAACATTCATGTCGGATTTGGTGACTGTACAATCAAATTGCAATTAAAAAGCGCATAGCATGTAAATTTCACCCATGACTCACCCCTTCCCCTTGTCAAATGTTTGTAGCACCCCCATCTAGTCAAATGTGAAGGGGACCATTCATGAAGAATTACCGTGGATTTGTTATTGATAACACTTTAATACCACTGAAATATAGGGTAAATCAGGTGATGGACAAAATTCTCCCTACCCTCCCCCCATTGGGCCGAAATTGTGGCACCCCTTCCGAAAACTGTTAAATGTTACCTAAGGAACATTTATGTCGAATTTTGTGATTGTACGATGAAATCATGATCTCTGAGGGTAGCACGAAAATGTGACCCGAAATTCCCCCTTCCCCCCCTTGCCGGACATTTGTTGCACCCCACCTAGTCCAATGTGAAGGGCACCATACAGGAAGAATTGTCATGGTCTTGTTTATCTATAACCTTTAATATCAAGGAAATATTGGGAAGTTAGGAAATAGACATAATTGCCCCTACCTACCCCCCTTGGGTCGAATTGATGGCACCCCTCCCGAAAACTGATTTATTTCACCTAAGGAACATTTGGTCCAAATTGGCGCCTTTACGCACAAGTGCACGATTTTACCTATTTTTTCCTTAACAGACTCTACTATTTGTACTTCCACTCGATTCCATTGCATAGGACTCACGAGCTCACAATGCAGAGCTTTAATTCGCATGCGCAGTACGATCATATGGGGCAAGCGATTTCAACTGTCTCCTGGCAAACTCGGCAGACCATAATTTTCGCGTCAACAACAAGTGTGGGCTGATTTCGGTGCTATGCAGTTCGACAGCGATTATCGGTAAGTTAAAGTTATGAATTGCCTTAATTTCATTTGTAACTTTTTTGTACAAGTTCTAGCAGGTTTCAAAGCGTGTTTTTCACTGGTGTTAGAACATTTTCACTGCAGTTTTCGCGCGTTCTAGAGCGAATTTCGAACGCACATCCATGCAATAGCTAGATGTCGGTCGAACACGAAAACAACAAGCTTGGCTTTGCCAAAGTCTCCCATCAATTGGGGGCTTTCAGTTTCAGTGATTTGCTGCCTGAAATCAAGTCTCCTCCAATTGCATTCGTATGAGCAGAGTAAAGGCTTTATTTTCTTGTGATATAGAACCAATTACCTACCAACGATTACATGCTTATATAGCTAAAATCAGCACCAAGCTTACTTACAATATCTTCTAGATTGAGCGAGATTGAGCAAAATAGGCTTGAAATGATGATAGCACAAGTAAAGTTGAGCAATTCGTAGTATAGTTGCTGCAGTACTTAGCAGTAATAAAGCTGATGCATTACCACAAAGGAAATTGCCCAAAATGTCTGCCCTATTTGGCACATAATTGCCCTAAATGTGGACCAGAAACCTAAATGAGCTATTAAAAGCTAAGCACCCAATATTTATTTTGGTACAGTTGCCACCAGCATGTCATAAGCTAAACAAATTGTTGCAAATATGTTCCAAAAATAGCACACCTTTATGCAATGTATTCGTTGTGTGATTGTCCAGGCAAGTAAATTATGTAATTAAGTAATTTTTTTTCCTTTTTGTAGATCCAGCCTAGCATCATAATGAATAACCCCTCTAAGCAACCAGGTCAATTACCTCTTCACTGGTCACAAGGTCGATCTGCTAATTTCATATGGAAAATAATAACAAGACTTAACATGTATCACTGAAGCACGAAAGCCACATCTTCACCGAGCGACAAATTAAGAGTGACATTGTTTGCAGTTGTTGAGGAGAAAAAAAAAAGACTCACAAGACCACAATTGATTGATGTTATTTTAAAAAATGCATATTTACAAGGAGTTGTTGTGCAATTATGAAGCTAGGGGCCAAGAAATTACATTTACAAACAAACGATGACAAAATTCTTGAACAGATGACACCAAGCATAGGCATTACTTTGAAGGACACCAGTGCCTGGTATGTTAATAATTAGTGTCAAGAACAAGACTGGTAAAATGTAAAATCTGGTTCAATGTGCATCTCATGCATGAAAAATGTAAAGCTGTTGTTATTTTTATCTGGAACATACCCAAACTGAATCAAGAAAAAGGCTGTACTGCAGCTGGAATATTCAACCAACACAGGAAACCATATAAATCGTATTTTTTTACCTTCGACCTGATTCCTGAAACATACATGTACATTGATAACGTGCAATTGTCTATGCCCCAGGCCACCTCATGCCCCCTTTTTAGTTGGATAACTACAGCAGAAGTCATTTTTACTACCAGGAGTGGCTCACATGTTTAGAAAACAAATCACTATCAACATGAAAAAATGTTAGATCAACTGTTTATGTCCAATATTGAGTTATTAGAGTAAATTCCATTAAGAGAACTTTGTTTGACAACAGAGCCACCAAAAAATAATTGTAACAAGAGTGCTAATGTGTGGTTCCAGAAATTATCCATACCCCCCCCACCCCCCCCCCCCCCCCCCCCCCCCCCCCCCCCCCCCCCCCCCCCCACCCTCCATACTGTATTTTTCCTTTTCACTTTTCAACACCCTTCCGTGGAGGGGGTATGGATATTTTTGGAGCCAAACAATTTCTGAAATGTTTTCAGAACTCTAGAAACATTCCAACTACAAAAACACAGTTGAAATTACACTGATCAATCACATTCAAAATATTTATGTATAAACAATTTCATAGTTTACTAAATTTATTGCAACGTTTGCAACATTCAGACGCCTACTTTTTATATACTAGGAAACAAAACGCTTCCTAGAAAGAGTAGCCTCCGAGCACTTCACTATCTTAATAGATACTACTAGTTTACTGCGGTTTTCATAATTCTGCGAACTCTCGCTATTGATTTCCAATCGTAAAACCGCGTTCTGGCTTCCGTCAATCAAACTCCCGAGGTTTTCGCTGTTACACTTAGTGCTTTTGATTGGCCAGCGCCTAAGCAGTGCTTAAATGGCTTCCTATCGCGACAGCAACGGTTACGTGCTGGCCAATCAAAAAGCACAAAGAGTAACGACGAAATGACTTGGAAGTTTGATTGACGGAAGCCAGAAGGCGGTTTGACGGTTGGAAATCGATAGCGAGAGTTCGCAGAATTATGAAAATCGCAGTAACAAATTTCCCCTGATTTTACGTGGTATGCTTTCTTATTACCACGGAATGACGTAATAAAGTGGTCAAAATGCTGTGGACTGACGAAGTGCAGCCGAGTGGGTGCGCAGTACATTTTGACCACGTGATTACCTCATTCCTTGGTGTATAGAACAGACAGGGTTCGTACGCGTCCTGGATATCTGATTTTCATTTCCTTCCTGGAAAGTCCTGGAATTTTAAGGAAAATCCTGGAAACTCAAATGTGGTTGAATCAGTTTCGTGTTTCTGATTTTGGGCTGCAAATTATGACATCCTCCAGACTTATCATGTTACTTTGGGGGAGGCGGCATTTCTACCCAATAAAAACTCCTGGAAAAATAACTAAAGACTTCCTGGAAAATCCTTGATGTTTGTCATTCAGAAAGCGTACGAACCCTGATGAGAGGACATACCACAGAGGAGAACAAAAAAAGGTAAATAAAAACAAAAACATGCGCGCGCGTTGCCAAACGGTGTATTGGTTCTTTTTAGCGCGCGTGCTGATGATGGCCCGTTCCGTGACATACTTTTTCATACCACAATGCGCACGTTTCTCGAAATTTGATTGGCTCACAGCCAGGGGTACATAAACGTATATACCACGGAACGAGCCATAGCGCGCGCGCTAAAAAGAACCAATGAAAACACCAGTTTTGCCTTTTTGTTGTGGTATCATGGATCGTTAACAAGCGCCTCTGATTTTCGTGGTATGCCCTCTTGAATACCACGGAATATAACGTAATAAAGTGGTCAAAATGTACTGCGGAACGTGGTATATACCGTTTCCGGGAAACGTTGTCACCCAAAAAGCCTATAAGCTTGAAGCGCAAAGGATGATGGGGGCATTTAAACTGCTACTGTTTGATCTGAATTCAGACAGTTATCGCAACCACAGGTGAAATGATTAAATTTCAGCACATTTCCAAGCATGTTGTTTCTAATATTTTACAGAAATTTAAATAAATCTTTACCCATACTCCCCAGCGCACCAAGCTTATAGGCTTTTTGGGTGACAACGTATCCCGGTAAGGGTATATAAGACATAGGACATACCACGAAAAATCAGAGTACATTTGTTAAATGTGCCCATGGCTGGGAGCCAATCAGAATTCGAGAAACGCGCGCATTGTGGTATAAAATTATTTGGTTGAAAAGACAGCTCATATCCCCATCAGGAAATGTGCCAGGCAATGTTACCAAGTGAGTTAGTGGAATTGTACTTATTGTAGTCTCGCCCTGAGTCTCGATCAAATTTTAGTCATTATTTCGTAATTTACCTCGTTTCAGTAAAAATCCACATGAGGTCCTATGTTAGCCCAAAAAAGGGTAGACAGAGCGGTTTTCAGATGACTGTCGTGAGTAATTCGCAATTACTTTATAGGTTTTATTCAGAATTGGTGTAATTACTTTGCGATTGGTTTTAATACAGTCACGAAAACCTAACAGCCTATTACGAAAATCATTAACACAAGTCATTAAGATCATTTTTAGCCCCGAGTTTCGCCCTCTCTTCCCGGCTGTCCGCCCGCCATATCGGATTTTAACTGTTTTTCTTAGGCGGTCTCCCTGTGGAAAGGCCCCAGCCTTTGCCAGGGTCTTCTTCCGAGTGAGCCGCCATCTTGAAAATTACCCAGAAGACCCTGGGAACGAGGTTGTTGGAACATTTTCTTTCTTTGCAAAGAACATAGAGAATAAAAGACAGGTCCAAGAACTAAATATTTTATTATTAGAGTTGATTTTATCAAAAGGAACTTAGAATCAACACACCTTTATAATTTCTCGAATCATTTTCCGCTATTGTAGCCGCACAGTTAAAATTAAAAACTAAGTTCAAACTAAGATGTCAAGAGTTAATAGCGCATACCACTCCTAGCTTGAGTCAAATTAGAAAAGGGGCGAGAACGCGATGTTTACGATCCCGAAAAAAAGTTTAAATTTGAAAAAAATTCTAATATTTTTACAGATTTTAGAATATTTTGTTTTGCCTTGTGAGGCCGCAAATGATTTAGGCCTGGGCCGAGTGTCGTGGGCGGAGGGTATTGTTTTTCGAACAATACCTTCGATGACGTATCACCTGCCTTTCGCGCGATTTTGTAACTGTGACAGCGAAGGTATCGTTTAAAAGATTGCCTTCGGTCACGTCACTTGTCACTCGGCCTTTTTTTCGCCATATTTTTGAACGCGCGTACACGGCGCTGCTTTTATCGGATTCACTTATATGATATATCATTTTGAAGCCTAAGACGTGTTTAATCCATAGAACATGCGTCAAATTAAGGGTGATATGCACTTTAACAAATCAGGAAACATTTGTACAATATTGATTGCCAGCAAATTGAAATATAACACAAGAAACATCCAGTCACTTGGTCGTATCATAGCTAGTAGAGGGAGACTAACTATGGTCGTATATACAGCTAAAATTGTTATTTTTCTTTCAACAAACATGTCGTTTTAGTAGAAACCCTCTTGCAGACTATCACAAATCCTGCAATCTCAGCTCGCTATCTGTTATGAGCAGCGAAAAGCTGAAGTAAAACTATCTAAAGTATTATAAGTTATGATGCATTTTAGCGAAGGTAGTATGCTAGTGGGTCTCTAATAAAACACTTAGGACTACTCGTTCTCGTTTCTATGAGTCAAGTTGGGACTCTATAGGTGCTACGCAGCTCATAGAGAACTTGAACTCGTAGTCAAATGCAGCTTAGGGTGTAAGCAAACATTTCAGTCCTTTTACTCGCAAAGCTGACCAACTTTCAACTATCTATTAACTTGCATGAAAAAATTGCTGTCAAACTTAAGCATCTCGCATTGTTCGAATTATTTCCAGCGATGTGTCTGAAAACTGTTTCATCAGTGTTGTTTGGCGATATCCCTCAGGGGGGCGGTCCTCCCCCTTTTCGATAGATTACCCATACATTTACTGTATTTTCTAGAGCAAGGTACGTTACAACTTTGGCCTCCGCATAACCCCCCCCCCCTCCCCCCCAGATCCTGGATCCGCATCCTTATCCCTTGAAACTCTTAAATAATAAAAAAAGAAATCGCAAAGGATCCGAGATGGTCAGCTTTGCTAGTAAATGGACGAACCCATACTAAGCTTATTGATGAAACGTTCCACATGTCTAAACACTGAAAACTTCAGACAATGCACAATAAGTGTAGCAAAGTGTCAAGCGTGCGTGGTGTGGTCTGTCTTCCTTTCTGTCACTCCGGTATTATTTTCCTTTATTCATTCCTTTGATCATTTTTATTCAATTAGAAGACCCTGCAAAGAGTTTTAGGAATAAAATACCTTAGATACAACTAATGTCCCACAACAACAGGGGATAAGGAGAGAAATATATTTTCTGGTTGATTCTTCAGATTGGGGCCCCCAGTGATGTTGGTTACCAACATGAATTAGTAAAAAACCTTGTACTTTCCAAACTAATAATGTCCAAAGTGCGCAGGACCTTTCTGTAGTTTCACATCAAGTACTTCACCTACAGCTGCTTTTCTGGTCTTTTCACAGAAGAAATTGAGCTAAATTCTAGTAATGGACGATTCCAGCTATAACGCACGCGCGCGCTGCATGTCGGTAGATTTGGGACATTTGTCGAACAAAGTGTTAAAAAAAAGCGCGCGCTGCATTCTGGTAGTTGTGGGACACGGCTTCGCCATTTCTGAATAAATAAGAGCGCGCGCTTATAGCTGGAATCGTCCATTAAACATCGAATTTGTATGGACTTCAGGCCTATACATGTGGGCCTATAATAATTTTACTTGAGGGGGGAGGGGGGAGGCCCAAATTTTTCTTTTTTCTTGAAAACGAAGCAGGGAAAAGATGTTTTTGCGACCTCTTCCCTCTTCTAAGGCTTTTGAACATAAAACGTTTTTTTATGTTCACTTCTTACCAGCTTCAGTGAAGAATTTCTTATTTGGAGGGCTCAGATGCGGTAGGTCCAGGAGGTCCTTGCTCTCCTGTTGCCCCTGGTGGTCCTGTGGGCCCTTCAGGTCCCCTCTCTCCTTGTGGTCCTGTCTCTCCTCTAGGGCCCTGCTCACCCTGAGGCCCACTTGGTCCCCCTGATCCTGTATACGAAAAACTGAATGTCAGGGTCAAGCTTTGGCAGAAAAGAAACCAAATGACGATAAACGAACATCATGATGGTGATGACGATGACGATGGCTATGATAATGGGGTGATGGAAGTGGCGCTGTAGGGAACTCTACTCAAGCCAGGGTCTGTACGCTCAGAAATTGGAGAAAATCCAGTTGTTTAAAGGAGCTGTTTTGGAATTTTTCCAGGAGTTTTCCAGGATAATTTTCAGGCTTGTCAGTCCATGTTTGATAACGTTTCAAGCTTGAAAACGGTTTTAAGAATGATTACATCCTTGATTTTGTGAATGATGAAATCAGTTTTATTTTCCAGGTGTTTTCCAAGACTTTCTTCGAAATTCGAGGAGTTTAAGGACTTTCCAGGAGTAGAATAAAAATCCAGTACTTTCCAGGTTTTCCAGGAGGCGAACGAACCTTGTCAGGCTGCAACGACAGCAATGGGTTTATTTTTGGGCTTCTTCACATTTTTCAATTTTTATTTATCAACGCTTACAATTTTCTCTTGATGTTAAGTTCGATAATAGCAAATTCGCTTCCAAATGTTCATGTGAAACAAAAATGTAACAAAATCCGCATTTATACATGATTAAACTTAGCAGTTAGTTTTTTGGTCATAGTTCAGAAGTGAATGGTTGAAATGCATTTGTTTTTGTAGCTGATATGCACGTGTAGGCAGAGTCTTGTTCTCTGCCATTGCCATGTTATGTTAAAGAGCCTGTGTCAGCCGCCATTTTGACAGCATAGCAACCTACCAAGTCGGAGAAAGAATCCATTTCCATCGGTTGATTTAGAGAATAACAAGCAATTTTCTCGATTAATTTTGGTAAATCATATCTGAAACTTTGTTTTTAGATGTTGATTTAGGGATTTCTACACGTAATTCGTCTTCTAATATCGAACGAAAACAACAACAAAGGAGTAGCTGACACGGGCTCTTTAATGTGCATAGACCACATAGAAAAACAAAAACAACAAAACAAAATATAAAATGGCAGGGAAAAAATTCTTCAGGGCTCCAGTTTTCTGATAACAATGTGCTCTTGTGAGGAACAAAATTAGGATAACAAAAATTGTCAAAGGTAAACTTACCAACATCTCCCTTATCTCCTCTTTCTCCCTGGGATCCTTGGGCTCCCTGTGGTCCTATTGATGTAGATGGGTAGGGCTATTAGTTTCTGAGGAGTGCCCCATACCTTTCTCCAAGCAAACCATATTTCGTGAAGTTATATATGGTACCTTGTGATTCACTCCACCTGTAATTCAGTTTTTTTAACTGCAAGAGGTGTTAAGATGTAATCCTTTTGAAAATCGAGAAACGATGGGAAAAAATTCTTGGAACAAAATAATTTACATCACAGTAGTGTAGACTTTCATACTGTTTTTGATATCTGATCTAAAAAAACCATTTCTTACAACACCAAACATCGAAAATGAATCCTGAAATTTGTCCACTGCATCCATACAATTTAATTTAGAAAATAACACCTATGTTGTATTGTGAATGTGCGCATTCTGATTGGTTGAAAGGAGTGTTTCTAAGAGACCTGAGAAACACGATTGTCACGCAACGCTGTCGCGCGTGTGTATGTTATTTTCTAAAAGCAATAAAAATACTTTCTGAGTGCTCTCTGGTTTCTTACAAACACTCAGGGAATGTTGGTCGAACTGATAAAACTTGAAAGACACGAGCCGCAGGCGAGTTCTCCCAACATCCCCCTCGTGTTTGTAAGAAAACAGAGAGCACGCGGAAAGTACTTTTATTGCTTAAATATAGGTTGACAGCACCATGAAATGAACATCAACAGCCAACACGATTCCTTCACAACTTTGAAAAATCATTTCTCAGGGAATTTCTTTGGGAATTTTTTCTCGGTGTTATTGCCATTTCTTTATTTTATCAATGAAGACCTTTCAAAAAATGCTACAAACAAGGAAATTGGTTTGTAATACTCTATCTAAAAATTGTTTCCATTTTGTGTTAAAATTACTCGATTTCTTGGCAGATTTCCTCTTAATAAACAATACATTCAAGAGGCAAAAGTATCAACGAAATACAAATCCTGACTCAGAGGAGCAATGAATTATTTTGCTCAAATAGCAATTTATGATTAAAAAATATCTATTGACTTTGTACGGCCAGACATTAACTATTTTCGAGTGCCATTGGCGCCTTTACTAGAAAAATTCTAGTAGCTGAATAGCAAAGTTTGCTATGCCATAATAGAAACCTGTTTTTCCTGAATTAATGCTATTGACAGCTAATTTTGAGAAGGGCATTTAAAAAGCAGCAGATTGGGAATGTAAGTTGCCATTTGGTGACTAGGTTGAAACTGGCTTTGGCACAACTCTGGTTCAGTGTTCGCCCCGTTTATATCATGGAGCATAAACATGATGGGAGGAGGTCTACCCATGCTCCTAAAAATACCAGAGCTTAATTGTTTGCATCCAACAAATTACTATTAATTGTTACCCAAGAAGATACTATTTAGCCCTCCTGAAGTTTCAAACTCCAAAAATAAGTTGCAGATTTTTTCACCAAAACCAAAAATTCATAACAGAGAAAATATGATGGACTAGCTCCTGTCATGTCTTATGCTTCAGAATCCTCCTGGGCTAAATCTCAAATAGTGGCTACCTTCTGGTCCAGTGGGCCCTACATCTCCTTGGTCACCTAAAGAAAAAATATATTGATCTTAAAACATGGAGAAGCAATTAATAAGTATTTGCACTGTAACTGATGGAAACAAAGTTAACTTTTGGTACATCTCTAACCCAAGCACAGTATTACCAGGCGAGCTAAGGATCTCAGGCTGGGATTATTCAGTGACCCCGCCAAGCAAAAAGGTATATGAATACACAAGGTCATGTGGAAAAAGAAGTCTAGAATTTTTCCAAATATACCCTTACAAAAAGACTGACGAGTACCAACTTTGCCATGGACATTTTGGAACAATGTGCTCAAAAATTAGATACCTAAATCAGTTTCCTAGCAGAATATTTGATAGATTTTGGTAGGCTCAATGTTTAATACCTGTTAATCTGACTAACGTTAGTCAAAATAATATACAACCATTCCCTAAAGGGGAGATGAATAGTGGTTGATTATAACAAGACATTGAAGCATTGAGGAGTTACATATCATCACTGTTCATCGACCCAGAGGGGAATGGTTGTTTTAGATTCACCAAAACAGTTGGATAAAATAAAATATCTGCAATTGACACCGAAGCTTGTACGCAATGCAAAACAGTGAATAGCCTTAGCTTGGAAATTCCAAGTTTCAGGAGGTGATCAGAGCTGGGCCATCAGAGCATGCAGAATTGGAACCACTGACTTGTTGGATACTAATAATATTAATATTAAGTCAGATTATTTTAGTGATTCAAGCAAGGTGAGGCCAAAAAATCTGGTTACTAGAAAGTGTTAAAACCTGTTGGCTTTATTTTAGCATCTTTTGAAAGGTTTGCATGCAAGTAGCATCATTCTAATGTTGTCCCGTTAAGAAAATCTTCATTGCAACCAGAGAAAAATACTATAGAGATTTGTATAGAATTGCACTTTGTAGGCTTACCCTTTTCCCCTTGAGTTCCTTGAGGGCCAATTGGTCCAATGGGGCCTACATTTCCTGCCAAACAAACAAACAAACAACAAAACACATTTAGCAATTCATCTGTGACTGTTGTAGTAAGTAAAGTTTAACAAGAAGTAAAAATTTGAAAATAGATTTGGACATCCTGTCAATTAACTTAAATTTATACACCATCTGCTGCTATGGCCAATTTTATTTATTTATTATTTAGAAGCAAGAGAACCATGCACAGCAGCAGTTCCAAGGGGGCCCCACAATTTTTGTATCTGCTGCTAAAATAAATTTTATGTTCTACACTTTTTAGTCCACCATTATTGAGAAAAGGCATGCTTATAATTTAAAAGTTGCATAATGGTCACAAAATGACATTTTGAAAGAGATTACATTGTACTCTGGCTTAACTAACACTGTGGTTTATAGGTTTTAGTGGCTTACTGCCTATCTGCTGAAGCCACTTATGTCATTGAGTCATGAGTGAGTGAGTAATTGAAGAAATCTACTATCAATGCTGCCATCAGCCAATCACAATGCAGTCTTACTCGACCCTGAACACGAGCTACTAGACTTCTGATTTCAGGCCAGCCATCTTGGTTGTAAAACAATTATCACTAAATTTCACTTTATGATTCAGAACTTCTCAAACGAAGATAAAATGTGAATGCTTGAAGTACATGTATAGCTGAGGTGGATTTTTGGGTTCAGTCACATCGAAAAACAACTACAATTCGGCAAAACAGGTTTTCTACATGGATGTCTATATATGTATGTGTAGCGTTTTTCTCACTTCAAGTCAATAAAGATGTGGTTACCAGATTGGTTAGCGTATGAGGAATACCCCAAGTACTCCGGGTTCAGAACTGGCCAACAGCCGTAAGTTTTTTTTTCT
Source organism: Scolanthus callimorphus (assembly GCA_033964015.1). Classification (NCBI taxonomy): domain Eukaryota; kingdom Metazoa; phylum Cnidaria; class Anthozoa; order Actiniaria; family Edwardsiidae; genus Scolanthus; species Scolanthus callimorphus. Next base: position 1,644,733 of record JAWWUD010000017.1, on the reverse strand, counting down.
CCTTTTCTTTTTTCTTTGTTTTACTCTGTAAATTACCTTAACTTTCCAATTATTGTGGGGAAATATCCTACAATAGCTCACTTTTCCAAAAAAAAAATCTTTGAGAGAGAGCCTTAAATTTATCATTCAATCTTTCCAACAACAGTGTTGCGTGCTTTCACTATTTGATCCAATTTGAGGTCTATTCGACAGAAAATTCAAAACGTATAAACAAAAGCCTTCTACTTCCCGACTTCTAGAAACTGCCATATGCTGCTGAAAATTATGCATCTAGTAAACAAGTAAAGCTTGGAGACTCATGTACCCAGGGCAATGTAGCAAAATCAGCTGAACATATTTAAATTGAAACATGCCTCTGAGTGCCCTCCACGAATGTCAATTGTTTTTTTATTTCAACTGAAGTTTTCTTTTTATAGCAGCCAGTGAGTTTCGTCTCACTCACATCCAATCACAATACAATTTATATACTTCAGCTTTCTTTGGAACAAATTGATCCTGGCATATTGAAGTTATGGATCCAACAATATGTCATTGGCACTAGGTTGGGGTTGCCAGTCATAGTTGTATAAACCAAATTGCAGTATAGCCATGTGTGCATGCTTTGCATATTTTTAATGATGTTTTTAATTAAAATTGTTGATGTTTATCACATGAGAATCTTTGCATAACTTTGTCCAAGTTTGGTTATCAAGATATGACCCAGCCCTTTAGATTAACTATTGAAGCTTCACATTTTAAGGTATTCTTGCTTACTGGTATCTTATTGCCCATGGTCATTAGGTTACATAACATAACATAACAGGAGTGAGTGAGCAAGAGCAACATTGTTGCATGTACTCCGGAGTCAATAACTAATCCTATGCATCACATAATATTCAGAATCAAAAAGAGAAGACCAGTTACCTGAGTCGCGCTCTCTACATTCTTCCTTTTATTGATTATAATTCAATCATTACAATATGTAAGGAAGTGCAGAAGATAATCAGGAGCATAAGACAAGCATCAACAATATTTTACATTAAAGTGTTATTGATTAACATATATGTACCTTGTGCCCCTGTGTCCCCTTTTGGTCCCTGTGGACCTGGGGCCCCATCTTTGCCAGGGGCTCCATCAAGACCATTTTTACCATGGGTACCATCTTTGCCCGGCAGCCCCATATCCCCTTGTTGTCCAGGAGGGCCCATATCCCCAGGGTCACCCTTATCTCCTTTTGGACCAACTGGTCCATCATTTCCAGTGTCCCCTTTGGGTCCTGTAACTCCAGGTGCTCCCATAAGCCCTAAATAGTGTGTTATGGTTAATTTACATTATTTTATTGTCAAAAATAAGTAAAAATAAACTTTGGTTATTACTCTTGATCATGATAAACTTATAAAATAAAATCTACAACACAAATACTAGACAGTCATGTTGATTTTTACCTTAGTGTGAAGTGTACAATCATGCATAGAGCGGTTTTCATATGACTGTAGTGAAACCAATTGCAAAGTAATTACACCAATTCTGAATAAAACCTATAGGAGTAATTACAAAGTAATTGCGAATTACTGACAACAGTCATCTGAAATCCGCTCTATTCCACATAGGATGGAGAACATTCAAGATGAATTGCTGATTTCTGAAAGATTTTGTAAGCATGGACTTGCAGAAAATTGCTTCTTAGGGAGCTTTTAGGAAATGATTGGGAAATCATCCACTTCCTTGTGCAAGGCATTAAAGTTTGATACATGAGAATGATTTATTATTTGCAAAACCATTTATAATCCTGACCATTATCTTTCCTACTGTGTTTTTAAAGTTTTAGTTTCAAGCAACAGTCATCATCATCTTTAGATATTTATATTTATGAGATGTCATTGTTAATAACAAATTGAGGCACTGTCGAAAAGCAAAATGCATCACTTCCTCTAACTGTATAAAGTGATCAACCATGCATGTCATCCATTTCCTCACTAGACAACACAATATGCACCACACACCTTTTTAGCACCCAAAACTAAATAACATGATCAATACTAAGTACAGACCACTGCTTAGAACTTTGGCAAAGTGAGTTCCAACTAACGTAGTTTTGCTAACTTATACAGTAGCAATAAAGAAATTAATTGCTTTCAAACCTTGGAGTCCTTTGTCGCCTGGGTGTCCTTGCAAACCTTGTAATTAAACAAATACCATACATTGATTTATAGGGGTGAGGTTAGATTTCCTAATAATACTTTTGCACACTTCCATGGATATTTCTTACAAATCCATTGAGCACATATACACATGAAGCCACATACAGCAGAGCAGTTTAATCTGCAATTAATCTTCACTAGTAACTGCGAGTGGTCTTCCAAAAATAATTTGTAAAAAAATACACAGGCGTTCCTCGTCATTCCTTCCTTTGGCCGAGTAAGCCTCGGCTCCATTGCTGAAAGTTCTGCTTCTTTTCTTTCTAAACTCTTGGAGTTGAGCTCCACGTTTTACTCTCTATTTTATCCTTAGATTTTTGTATATAATTTCTATTTAACAATGGCTGGAAAGAAAGGACAAGCTAGTAACGTAGTTCCTAGGTCAGTTAAGAGTTATCTGTAGATAAATGCTTATAGAAGGAATAAATCCTGAACAACTCCTTTACAACAGATAACTTTTATCCATCGATAACTTTATCCAAACTTTCAGGAACCGGCCCCTGCTCTATACCTGATGTGCACAGATGTGAACTTGGTTTCATGTCTGTGACCACCAAATTCAGACCTAGTTTTCCCATAAAACTAGTCATACCAGAATTTGGATAGGTTCCTGACTAAATAGCAATATAGACTAAGGATAAGATAAGATAAACCTATAATCATCATCATAATAATAATAATAATAATAAAAAGAAGAATATAAAGAATAAATATAAAAATTAATGTATATGAAACTACCAAACCTGACCAAATATAGGAATATATGTGCCACATTAATTCCTAACTTGGGGGAAGGGAAGTCATTCAAATCCCCAGCCTTCACACAGTCAACTCATGGTTTACAATAGACCTTTTCATGGTTTCTGCTGCCATTTTGTTCAGTAGGCAAGCCATGCAAAACACCATAAACTCTACAAATGCAAAGTGAAACCATTATGAAAATAGTGCACATACACTATCAACAAAATACTAAGTAAATTTTACTTGGCCAAACAATCACTCTACTATATTTCAGCTGTCTATAAAGTGAGCAATTGTAGATTTTAGTTTCCCACACACTGTATTTTTGACAGGCTTTTTACACACTGATTCACACAATAATTTCACTTTGCGTTTGGAGAGTTTATGTGGGATTTTGCACAGCTTGCATGCCTACTAAATAAAATGGTGGCAGAAACCATGAAGAGGTCATTTAGTATAGGCTGTTATTTGTAATGACAGATTTTTTTTTGATCTCGGTAATGCAAAACTGAACAATGTCCCATTTACACTATCTCAAACACAATTTATATCATCAGATGTGTAAACAGGAAAAGCAAATTTTCAGATAAACAAATTCAATGAATTCAATGTAAAGTTGCTGCTTCAATTGCTTGGTGTGTTTGTCTGTCTAATAAAGAAGCCAATGTTTTAAAGATAATTTTGTCCATCCAGACCAACAAGTTGACCAAAGTACATGCACCACCTTGTTCACATTGGACAAACGTCACATAACAATTTTTTTAATTTCAAATACCATTTATTTGTCCAGATGATTTGCTAAATTTTCTTACTAAAAAAGTATGAAAAACAGGCATTGAGTCACTGAACATTTTTTTTTATATCAAAACCTTATACCGATTGCAAGGAGGTCTCCTGACCAGACTGCAGACAATTTTTCTGCCAGACAGACCATAATGTATTGAATCTACTTTATTCTCTAACAAAAAACAAAAATCTTATATAAGCCAAGGTATTAAAAGTATCAGACAGGAAAAGACAGGGTTTATTCAACAGCTAAACCCAACAATAATACATGATAATGATAATAATACATGAGCCGTCACCATGACTGCCTGGGAAGCTATGTCGGGATAATTGCCATACACATGCATGTGGGTCTCTATCAGATATCAATTAGACAATCTACGTTGTGTAAACATTTCTTAAATTTATATGTTCGTACTTTACCTCTTTCTCCTTGCTTCCCTGGTGGGCCTTCGCATCCTTAAAAACAGACACCAAAGTAAGCTTTGCGGACATTTCAAACAGATCAAAGATCAATGCTAGACAAGCACATCAGACTTTTATGAATGCATCCCGCAGTGCTCTTCAGCTTAGCCACGTATACAATTTTGTTATCATATAAACCTCTTGATAGGAACTGGATTATATTATATAAACACGGCAAGGCAGTCCGACTGAGAAATAAATACAACACTAGCCATCTTTTAGCACAGCTACATACCACTGAGATCTGAGAATTGTTCATAATTCAACAGTTTCAGACATACTTAAGCTTATACCTCCTTTCATAGGAACCACTCCATAGATAATCGCGAAATTCATAGCCATAGACGAAGACGCTATCAGAAATATAAACAGTTGAAAGAATGAAAATCCACCTCCGTTATTAGAGCCAGAATCTTTAGCTTGTCCTTTCTTTCCAGCCATTGTTAAATAGAAATTATATACAAAAATCTAAGGATAAAATAGAGAGTAAAACCCGGAGCTCAACTCCAAGAGTTTAGAAAGAAAAGAAGCAGAACTTTCAGCAATGGAGCCGAGGCTTACTCGGCCAAAGGAAGGAATGACGAGGAACGCCTGTGTATTTTTTACAAATTATTTTTTGGAAGACCACTCGCAGGCTCTCTTTGTTTCTAGTGAAGTTTTTGTTTTCTAAATGCTTTCTTAATATTATTAAATTATTATTATTTACTGCCACCCTCGGTAAATAAAGTTTATTCATGCATTCATTCATACACAACCTCTACCCTCTACACACGCAGCGGGCTTCCTGTGGCGAGCTCGCGCACGTCGTTGTAGTCCAATTTAAAATAAGAAAAGTCGGCGTTACAACGTAGGTTTTAGTTGTATTTTAGTACAATATTTCGGCTGGCCAAACCAGCCTTCTTTAGGTACTGTGAATACATAATGGCATGATAGGACTTATATATAAGACTTATATATAAGGTGAAACGTGATACAATAAAAATGATGATGATGATGACGTTTGTGATGTGACACTAGATAAGAAATATAACTAGAAGTATCTATTGAGATAGTGAGTGCTCGAGCGGAAAGGTACTCTCTCTTGAAAGTGTTTGTTTCCATCCTAGTGTATAAAAACTGAGTCGTCTGAATGTTGTGAACATTCCATGGAATTTAATAAATCATTCAACTGTATACATAATCAGGTTGTTGATTAGTATCTGAAGCCAGTGAAGGATGCCATAACATCAACAATTTGTAGCTGCTTCAGGAATGTTTCTAGAGTTCTCACAAACAGTCCAGAAAAAAGCACTCTTGTTACTACTGAACTTTGGGTCTGTTAAACAAAGTATTCTTTTATCATAGAATTTTACTCGTAACAATTGGACATAAACAGTTGATGCAACGTTTCTGCAGAGTGATTTGTATTAACATGTGAACATCTCCTGTGACTTCTGCTGCAGTTATCGAACTATAGGAGGGGTGTAGACACTTGCATGTTAAATATCAATGTATATGTATGTTTCTGGAATCAGGTTCGTGTGAATATAATTTCTAAAGCAGGATTTTCCATTGCAGTAGCTTCTTTTCCTGTTTTGGTAGAATATTCTAGCTGTGGGGCCATTTTCTTGATTCAGTTTGTTCCAAGTAAATATTCTTTGAACTTGTAATGCATAAGATACTCTCTTTAACCAGTTTTTAGATATTGTTTGACCAAGTCAGTCATTTCTGTTCTTGAGATAATTATTCCCATAATAATAGACACTGGTGTCTTACAAATTAAAGCTTGGTGTCTTTTACACTCTGTAAAAGCTTCCAGATCCTCTGTTGATTGTCTTCATTCAAATAATTCTGTCACAATTTTTCATAATAATATAACAACGTGGCGCCTTGTTCCATAATTGTACAACAACTTCTTGTACATATCAAATTTGTAAATGTTGATTGGAAGCAATGGTAACAGTTAACTTTGCCTCCTGTGACTGTTTTTTTTTTGTCTCTCTCTCTGCCATGATAATAAACAGTGTCATTCCCTTGATTTGTTGCTTGCTCACAGGGCACCAGTGTACTATACATGTCCAGTCTTGTTATCATTTTCCATAGGAAAAATTCACCATAGGAAAAATTCAACTTGTGACCACTGCAGAGTATGTTGTTACGGATGATTCATTATGCCACTAGGCTGGATCTACAAAAGAAAGGAAGAATAAAAAATAAGTTAAAATAAGAAAAAAAAAAGGAAATTACAATTATTATAGTTTACTTACCTGGGCAAACACAATGGATTTAAATGACGATTATTGCATAACGGCGACAGTGCTATTTTTGGAACATCTTTTGCCCCAATTAGTGTATTCAGCTTAATGTAAGCTGTGGCAACTGTACCAAAAAAGATTGGATGATTATAGCTTTTAATAGCTCATTTTGGTAATCTGGTCCACAGGCAATTGAAGTGTGAATAGTACAAGTGTTGGGAAATTCCCTACTGGCATTTTATTCGGCATTATTACTGCTATGTACTACAGCAGCTATACTATTAGCTGCTCGATTATATTGATAGTCCTTTGCTAATTGATTCTATATACTATTAAATGCACTGCAAGTTTCTAGTGCTATCATTTCAAGTCTTTTTTCCTCATCTAGACGATATTGTAAGCTTGGTGCTGATTTTAAGCCAGATAAACGTTGGTAGGTCATTGGTTCTATAACACAAGAAGATAAAGCCTTTACTCTGCTTAAACCAACATATGAAAGACCAAAAGTTGTTTCTTTCTTTCCAATATCAACCCAGGCTTTGGGTAATGTCAGGCCTTGGCTTTTATGGATGGTTATAGCCCATGCAAGTTTAAGAGGCAACTGCTGCCTTTCATGAATGCCATCTCCTAAATGAGCTGATACAGTTATAGGGCATATTGGCACACAAGATGGAGTTGTGTCGCTTATAGATGGACCTCTATAGTTATCAAACTGAATAATTACTGCAATGGGTAAATCAGGAGGCTGGTGATCTGTCTGATAGATTATACCTCTCACAATTCCTGTAGCTCCATTACACAGACCAACACTAGGCCATAAATTCATGGTTAGCATTACTTTAGCACCTTTTGCTAAAACAATGAAAGGTTCTAAGCCGGACATTTCATCAGGTTTAACTTTTTTTGCCAGTGCTGAGGAATGACGAGCATTAATATTGGCAATTGTTTCTCCAAGTTTCTTGAGCTGGTCATAATTGTAATTACCAACTTCGTCATTACTGTAGAACAACCTTGTTGCATTTTCAAACTCCTCTAAGTGTGGGAGTTTTACTGGTTGGCGGGTTAACAGCAAGTTCCAGTCATCAACAGTTGATTCACCTTTGCGCAACCGTGAAAGTAAATCACGGAATTTCACTTGATCTGGGTCAGAGCCCTGAACACGCTGATTGACAGTGAGTTTAACAACTTTATCAAACATTCTGTATGCAAGATAACCCTGTTCGCCAATACTATTACTTGGCTTAGCATGGTAAAGAGGCTTGTCACCTACAGGTGGTAACTGACCAGGATCTCCTGTCAAAATTATTGAAAATCCTCCAAAGGGCTGATCGTAATGACCTGTAACCTGTTTACAACGTTTGTCTATCCAACCAAACATAACTTGGCCTAACATTGAGTACTCATCAATGATTATGTACTCTTTACCCTTAAGAGTTTCTTGCAATCTGCTCAAGCTTTGTCCTGCAAGGTCTTTATTGCCTCTTGGTCCAACAGGAAGTTTTAACAGGGAATGGATAGTAACTCCTTGTATGTTAAATGAGGCTTTGCCAGTTGTAGCAGTTACTGCACACTTGTGTTTTAAAAGTGCACGAACAGCATTAATGAGATAGCTTTTTCCAGTTCCAGCTACTCCATTTAAAATAAGGCATAGAGATTCCTTGTTGTTTGAAAAATCCTCAGAATGGGACTTTATGATATTATATGCCATGTCTTGCATTTCACTAAATGTAGCAGTGTCAACAGTTTCATAATTTGGCTGAGCATTTGATATGCTCTGTTCCTTTTTCACTTTGACCCAGGTTGGCATTTCACCAATCTGTTGTTCAGTATAATGGCTTCTGTCTTGGTGCCAGTCATAATCTACCTCTAAACCATCATGGGACTTTTGAAATGGTGTGTGAAGGTCACATAAGATCATCCATTCCTCTCGGATATTTGTGTTGGGTTCTAAATTATCACTTTCATCGTCTATATCTTGTTGGCTTTTGATAACTTCTTGAAGTTTGTCAAACCAATCTGGTACATTTTTTTGTGCATATGATGTTTCAAGGAATTCATGCCATTTTTCAATGAAATTCTCATTTGATGGTTCTAAATTATCCCATGCATTATCTTGTGATATTTTCCAAGGCTTGTATCTTATTAACTGATATTTACAATAAAGTGAGAAATTTGGCCCTTTTGGATTTGAGGAGTATGTAGGGAAAACCCTTGGTATTACATTATCAGGCTGTTTAGTGAGCTTCTTATTTACAACTTTGTACTTGGTTGCAAATTCTACAAAATTTAGGTTATTTATTTCTGGTGATTTGTCATAATCAACTCGATTAGCATAAACATCTAGAAGGGAATTCTCTGAGCAAACCTGAGCTTTGTCAATAGATGTTTTTTTCAACTTGCGAGACCCATTTAAACTAACAGGTATGACATTGAATGATGAACTGTAAAATTTCAAGGAAAGCAGGTGATGCATTATCTCTTGTGCAGCATAATCTCTTTCACCAAGTGTTTTCATGATCACCTTTTGATGGCTCTATGAGGACTGCTATTATTTGCTGCACTATTAACAATTGTATTAAATGCTGTTTCTAACAATGGTGAACGGGGCTCACCTTTAGCTGCATATTTGGTGAGGTATTCCACACATGCATAGTGGTCAATAACTACTTGGATATCACAGTTTGCTCGCCAGGTTTGTAATTGGAGCTGTTGATTGCTATTTAAACGGGAATCATTTCTTGCAGTTATAATCTTTGCTCTGTATTGGATTTCATTACTCTTGCTATGAACAGGTTCAAATACTAATTTAGTTTGAGGGCAATGCTCAATAGGGAAATTAAACCGGCATTTCAATTCCTTCTCATTGTTCCGTTTTCTTAGACAATAGCCACTGCTGCATCGAGTGTGACGCTGAACCATGTTCAGTAAATCACAATAATCTGAGTCCATATCATATTGTAGAATATCTTTGTAATTCTTTTGGCAAGGATGTATCTCTGGTCTAACCCACATGTCTTCTTCTGGGGGATTAGGATTGATGGTGGTGAGCAACCAATCTACATACTGACATGCTGTCTCAGCAGCTTTATTACCAGCAACTATTTCTTCATCTAGGCTTGTAGCATCTTCAAGATCATGATCATGCTCATCTTTGTATTTCTGGGCCAAAAAACCCTTAAGTGCAATCTTAGTAAGCTCACATAAGCCTGGGTCATTTTTCAGCTTAGCTGTACCATGGCAGTGAATACTACCCCGACCTTGGTACTCAAACCTGTACCAGTGCCACTTAGCATCAAGAGTATTGTACAGCCAGTGTTTAATAAAGCTGTCTAGTCGCTGAGTGAAAAACCAATCAACAATGTGTGGATTGCTTATAACATTCTGGCGTCTGTCTGTGCTAGTGCTGGCAGTGTCACCAAATAAAGCATGCAGCTGTGGCCAGTGCATATCAGCAGCGGAAAATGTAAAAAAGAATGTTGGTGTACCAACAGTGGTCACAATGGCTTTAAGGTCTTCTCTAACCTTATGCCAATATGCATTTGTGCCAGAAATGTTTGCAACATATCTAGAAACCTTTGACATGAATGCTGCTGAGTTATTATTAGCGGCCATCTCTTGTAACTCATCAATTGTCATATGTGCCTCGCCTGGATTTTGTTTTAAAAATATCCCACTTTGCTGTAAGGTACGCTTTCTCTGAATCATGTCAAAAGCCCAGTATGAAAACCTTGGGTGGCTAGCAAAGCGATAATTCCACTGACCACAATTGGCCTCTGCAAATTTTAGTAAATGTTTGATACTTTCATGAAGTGACACATCTCTGACAACTGATGGATTAGTTGGATCACCCTTCCCATCAGGAAATAATGTAGGGAATGCCATGGTGGCAAGAAATGGCGTATTGTACTCATTTATAGGGGCATCATCATTAGAAGGCCAATTCATAGGTTTGTCTGCAGAGAGTTGATTCTTAATTGCTTCCAATTCTTGCTGTTGCTGTTGACCAACTGGTAAAAAGGTACTCATTTCTGTTGATTTGTCATATACAATATCATCTACATTTTCTCCACTTGGGCCCAGGTCTGGCTCATTTGTTTCTTCTATTAAAATTTCATTATCAGACTCAACAGTCAAAAGGCTAGAGGGAATACCATTATCTGGTAAGCAATTCAAAGCATTGCTATCAATGTTTACATCTGCATAATGTGGATTATTCTGTATAAGCCAGAGAAGAGCATTATGTACTTTTGCTTTCTTACATTGACATCTTTAAATGTGTTGTCTTTTCCTTTGACTTTCACTATAATCACAGATAAATCCTTAGGATATCTTGGCAAAGTGGATGCAAGTTCTTTTACATTTTGTGGCAAGTTTATACAATGGCCAGAATAACCTCTTTGACCACCAGGTTTAATATATATCCGCATTATAGGCAATGCACGAGCAATCAACATTTCCTCAGTTTGAGTTAATCCTTGTAACTCTTGTGGCACTGGGCTAGGGACCATTGAATTTTCAACAGAAAATGCCTTCGGTATTTGCTTATCTCTTGCACAACGTAAACAATTATAGGAATCAGATGGTTTCAACAATCCTTTCAATGGCCACACCTCTTTGCAAATTACACACTGATTCATACAGTATTCAAGAGATTTATGGAAGTTCCTCATGTTTAATTTTGCCCAAGGTTGTTCATGCAAAGGACCATCTAATGCTGAGTTAAATCTGTTTAAGTAAATTTGCTGGGGGTCAGATGCAAATGTTCTCTGTGATATTTTATCTATATTAGTGTGATTTGTACACCCTTTCATGTTTTTTGGCTGAGAATAATTATTAGCCACATTCAAGTCTGTTTGATTATTACCATCGACACTGGTTTCATGCGTCTGAGTATTTTGTTCTTTATTTGCCATTTTCTTAGCCTGATATTGTTCCCTTCTCTTTGCCAGTCTTTTTGCCCTGGCCTCTGGAGACTCACAAGATCTATATTCTCTTTTCTTTGCCAGTTTCTCTTCCCTGGCATCTGGCGACAGAACAGATCTTTTATTTTGTCATATTCTCTTTTCTTTGCCAGTTTCTCTTCCCTGGCTTCCGGAGAATCACAGGCATTTTTTAATATTCTGTATGCCCTTTTTCTTGACAATCGTAATTCCCTAGCATCTTTTGTCTCTAAAAGTCTAGCCTTTAAACATCGAAATGTGTTTTTCTTGGCTCTATTGTCACTTTGTACAGCCGAGACATAATGTAACCCATTTATGTATCCTAAGAAAACTGCAGTTCTATCTGCATTTGGAACATCTGTAACAGGAGCAATAATCTTTGCTGGTGACCCTTCAGCAGAGTCAGTTATATGAATAACACAGTTGAATGAATTAGCTACAGCTTGTATAATAATGTTATCACACCATGTCTGTGGTTGAGACATTTCCATTATGTAATTTTGCCATGAATCATCTCCTAAACTTTCTACATACAGCTCTGGATAGTTATTCAAGTGATTAATTCCAGCCATGCGTATTTCATGGTGCTGTTCAGGTTCGCCAAAATGCTGATGTGAAAAAGCTCGAAAAAAGCAGGAGCCATCACCACCTACGTCAAAAGGCATTAAACCAATCAATGCTAGCTTTTGGTCTAGCATATTCCATGGTGTAATAATTTGATTGCTTGCACTATTACAGTACATACCTCCTCTTAAAGTCTGTGAACCACAATATAAGGTTTGGCTCAATATATCATTGTTAGGACAGAAATACTTCTTTGAATTTCTTTTACACAAAGTCTTAGTCCTTGTAATGTAACAAAAGTAACTGAAAAAGTTCACATTTCTTTTGCTAAAAGCTGCAAAACAGTGTTTGTAATTACTGGCAATAATGTAAAGCTTGGATGAATTAGGGACCTCTTTTTTGATCAGAAGTTTCAGCTTCTTTCTTAGTTTTCTCTTGCCTAACAGTTGCATAATTTTTTCTCTGGAAATCTAGATGGCTCACGGCCCCTCTTTTGTCTCTTGAAATCTTTAGTACGTTTTCTAACAGAGCTCCTGAAATAACTCTGCATACTATTATTGATATTTCCTTCTGTATGATTAACAGTTTCATCACATAAAAGTACAGAACTACCTGAGTATGAGGTCATCACAGCTTTCAAAGTAGTGTTTTCACTGGTAGTGTCAGTTGACAATGTTGTGTAAAGCTCATTGTTACTGCAGTATAATGACTGGTTTGCACCCATGTCGGGTTTATCATTATGCCATGTTAGGCATTGAGTTATTTTGCTTGGCTGGTTCTTTACCCAAAGCCATACAGCCATCAGACAATGGGTTTTGGACTGTTCATTTGATCCCATACGCCACACAGTCCATAGGCGAAGGGTTAGATTGTATAGTATTGTAGGCTGATTTTTTACCCAAAGCCATACAGCCATCAGGCTATGGGGTTGGACTGTTCATTTGATCCCATGCGCCACCAGTCCAGAGGCGAAGGGTTAGTTTGTATACCCGCCGTAATAGGCATTGGGTTGATTTGATTACCCGCCTTCATAGGCATTGGGTCAGTTTGACAATCCCACACCGGGGATAATAATCCCTCCAAGTCGGAGGAGACCTGATTATTGCAGGCAACCCCCAAAATATGGGGAGATTTGGTAAAACCAAACGTGTTGTGTTCGATGGCCACCGTCGGACTCGCAAATCGTCTTATTAGTCGTCGAGAAATCTGCTGTGAAAATGATCTCATACCAGTGAATAACATGCTTTGAAAGCTGTGATAGCTTTCAAGAATAGAACTAAAGTGATTCATAACGTTTATACTTACCGAATTCCCAGAAATTTCCACAAACACGTCGCTTCACTTCTGTTGAGTGTTGTGAAATAGCAGCAGAACACGCTTCGTCGAGAAACCAAATTATGGTATACCAAACTGCGTGGCCGACAGGACCTGGTAACAGGCTACTTTTGCATGCAATCAAACGGGTACCCTGTGGCATGTTGCCGCCAGCCCGCCCAAAATCTATTCCGTCTCACATATCATCGTACTGCGCATGCGCGAGAATCAAAGAGGGATAATGGCGAGCTCGTGAGTACGGTACAAACTGGTACGAAAAGAATCAAAGAGGGATAATGGAGAGCTCGTGAGTACGGTACATTTGTAAACTGGTACGAACTTGTAAACTGGTACGAAATTAGAGTTGCTCTCGCTCGCTGCGCTCGCTCGAGCAAAAATGAAAGGAAAAGATAGATACAATATAATCTAAAACTAGAAGTATCTATTGAGATAGTGAGTGCTCGAGCGGAAAGCTACTCTCTCTTGAAAGTGTTTTGTTTCCATCCTAGTGTATAAAAACTGAGTCGTCTGAATGTTGTGAACATTCCATGGAATTTAATAAATCATTCAACTGTATACATAATCAGGTTGTTGATTAGTATCTGAAGCCAGTGAAGGATGCCATAACATCAACAATTTGTAGCTGCTTCAGGAATGTTTCTAGAGTTCTCACAAACAGTCCAGAAAAAAGCACTCTTGTTACTACTGAACTTTGGGTCTGTTAAACAAAGTATTCTTTTATCATAGAATTTTACTCGTAACAATTGGACATAAACAGTTGATGCAACGTTTCTGCAGAGTGATTTGTATTAACATGTGAACATCTCCTGTGACTTCTGCTGCAGTTATCGAACTATAGGAGGGGTGTAGACACTTGCATGTTAAATATCAATGTATATGTATGTTTCTGGAATCAGGTTCGTGTGAATATAATTTCTAAAGCAGGATTTTCCATTGCAGTAGCTTCGTTTCCTGTTTTGGTAGAATATTCTAGCTGTGGGGCCATTTTCTTGATTCAGTTTGTTCCAAGTAAATATTCTTTGAACTTGTAATGCATAAGATACTCTCTTTAACCAGTTTTTAGATATTGTTTGACCAAGTCAGTCATTTCTGTTCTTGAGATAATTATTCCCATAATAATAGACACTGGTGTCTTACAAATTAAAGCTTGGTGTCTTTTACACTCTGTAAAAGCTTCCAGATCCTCTGTTGATTGTCTTCATTCAAATAATTCTGTCACAATTTTTCATAATAATATAACAACGTGGCGCCTTGTTCCATAATTGTACAACAACTTCTTGTACATATCAAATTTGTAAATGTTGATTGGAAGCAATGGTAACAGTTAACTTTGCCTCCTGTGACTGTTTTTTTTTTCTCTCTCTCTCTGCCATGATAATAAACAGTGTCATTCCCTTGATTTGTTGCTTGCTCACAGGGCACCAGTGTACTATACATGTCCAGTCTTGTTATCATTTTCCATAGGAAAAATTCACCATAGGAAAAATTCAACTTGTGACCACTGCAGAGTATGTTGTTACGGATGGGGAGATTTGGTAAAACCAAACGTGTTGTGTTCGATGGCCACCGTCGGACTCGCAAATCGTCTTATTAGTCGTCGAGAAATCTGCTGTGAAAATGATCTCATACCAGTGAATAACATGCTTTGAAAGCTGTGATAGCTTTCAAGAATAGAACTAAAGTGATTCATAACGTTTATACTTACCGAATTCCCAGAAATTTCCACAAACACGTCGCTTCACTTCTGTTGAGTGTTGTGAAATAGCAGCAGAACACGCTTCGTCGAGAAACCAAATTATGGTATACCAAACTGCGTGGCCGACAGGACCTGGTAACAGGCTACTTTTGCATGCAATCAAACGGGTACCCTGTGGCATGTTGCCGCCAGCCCGCCCAAAATCTATTCCGTCTCACATATCATCGTACTGCGCATGCGCGAGAATCAAAGAGGGATAATGGCGAGCTCGTGAGTACGGTACAAACTGGTACGAAAAGAATCAAAGAGGGATAATGGAGAGCTCGTGAGTACGGTACATTTGTAAACTGGTACGAACTTGTAAACTGGTACGAAATTAGAGTTGCTCTCGCTCGCTGCGCTCGCTCGAGCAATGAAGTCTCATCTCGTCGATTCAATCCGTCAGGCTCAAGGGTACCAGCACGTAGGATGAGTGTGGCCTCTCTTGCCTTACG
Source organism: Scolanthus callimorphus (assembly GCA_033964015.1). Lineage (NCBI taxonomy): Eukaryota > Metazoa > Cnidaria > Anthozoa > Actiniaria > Edwardsiidae > Scolanthus > Scolanthus callimorphus. The sequence goes on along the minus strand of JAWWUD010000017.1, from coordinate 1,629,301 downwards.
AATTGAATCTCGATTAGTCATTAATTTTTCAAGGGGAATCAATTGCATGTCAGATGTTTTGTGATTGGGTGTCGATAGAAAATGTTCAGCGGCGGTGGTGGGTTTAGATTTACATTCGGGCTTGTCTATTTTGCGATGATCATTAAAGCGTTGTCTAAGTTGGCGTTTAGTTTCTCCTATGTATTGCAAGTTACAGCGTTTGCATTGGATCATATAAATCACATTTTTAGTGTCGCAAGTTATGTGAGAGTTTATAAAGCGAGTTTCACCGGTCGTGAAAAAAGTATATGACTGTTGTCTGTCCGATATGATTAAATTGTGCGCAAGTGCGGCCTTAAACACCACTGAAAAAACCTGAAAAAAATTCAGGCATAGAACGGGATTCGAACCCACGACCTTTGCGATACCGGTGCAATGCTCTCCCAACTGAGCTATCCACGCCACAGGGAGAGGTCGTATACGGGTTAGCCCTTTATATGAAATGACGTGTCGCTTGACCCAAGCGAAAGTATATATACCGTTTCCGGGAAACGTTGTCACCCAAAAAGCCTATAAGCTTGAAGCGCAAAGGATGATGGGGGCATTTAAACTGCTACTGTTTGATCTGAATTCAGACAGTTATCGCAACCACAGGTGAAATGATTAAATTTCAGCACATTTCCAAGCATGTTTGTTTCTAATATTTTACAGAGATTTAAATAAATCTTTACCCATACTCCCTAGCGCACCAAGCTTATAGGCTTTTTGGGTGACAACGTATCCCGGAAAGGGTATATAAATGAATAAATGTCATACAGTGGCGTGATAGATACGATATGATTAAATTGTGCGCAAGTGCGGCCTTAAACACCACTGAAAAAACCTGAAAAAAATTCAGGCATAGAACGGGATTCGAACCCACGACCTTTGCGATACCGGTGCAATGCTCTCCCAACTGAGCTATCCACGCCACAGGGAGAGGTCGTATACGGGTTAGCCCTTTATATGAAATGACGTGTCGCTTGACCCAAGCGAAAGTATATATAAATGAATAAATGTCATACAGTGGCGTGATAGATACGATATGATTAAATTGTGCGCAAGTGCGGCCTTAAACACCACTGAAAAAACCTGAAAAAAATTCAGGCATAGAACGGGATTCGAACCCACGACCTTTGCGATACCGGTGCAATGCTCTCCCAACTGAGCTATCCACGCCACAGGGAGAGGTCGTATACGGGTTAGCCCTTTATATGAAATGACGTGTCGCTTGACCCAAGCGAAAGTATATATAAATGAATAAATGTCATACAGTGGCGTGATAGATACGATATGATTAAATTGTGCGCAAGTGCGGCCTTAAACACCACTGAAAAAACCTGAAAATTTCATTTCATATAAAGGGCTAACCCGTATACGACCTCTCCCTGTGGCGTGGATAGCTCAGTTGGGAGAGCATTGCACCGGTATCGCAAAGGTCGTGGGTTCGAATCCCGTTCTATGCCTGAATTTTTTTCAGTTTTTTTCAGTGGTGTTTAAGGCCGCACTTGCGCACAATTTAATCATATCGTATCTATCACGCCACTGTATGACATTTATTCGTTGTCTGTCCGTTTTCTATATATGGGCAGGTTAAGCAATTTTTATCGCAGCGGTAAGCGCCTGGTGAAAGGTCTGAATCATTAGAGGTAGTAGTAGTAGAGGGCAATTTAGCTTTGACAAGAGCGTCTCTGAGATTAGAACATCGTCGATATGCTATGATGGGTGGTTCAGCGAAAGCTTTTTTGCAGCGGTCAGATGAAAGAAGTAAATTAAAATTACGCTTAATGATATGATTGATGTTAGGAAGTGTGGGGTTATAGGTTATAACAAAAGGGACACGGTCACAATGTTTTGGTCGATTAGTGGGGCGTAGAGCATTTATGCGAGGAATTGCTGCAGCGCGTTGTATTTGTCGTTGAAGAAATCCTTGTTTGTAACTTAGACAACGCTTTAATGATCATCGCAAAATAGACAAGCCCGAATGTAAATCTAAACTCACCACCGCCGCTGAACATTTTCTATCGACACCCAATCACAAAACATCTGACATGCAATTGATTCCCCTTGAAAAATTAATGACTAATCGAGATTCAATTCGTAAGGCAAGAGAGGCCACACTCATCCTACGTGCTGGTACCCTTGAGCCTGACGGATTGAATCGACGAGATGAGACTTCATTTTAGATTATATTGTATCTATCTTTTCCTTTCATTTTTATATTTCTTATCTAGTGTCACATCACAAACGTCATCATCATCATCATTTTTATTGTATCACGTTTCACCTTATATATAAGTCCTATCATGCCATTATGTATTCACAGTACCTGAAGAAGGCTGGTTTGGCCAGCCGAAATATTGTACTAAAATACAACTAAAACCTACGTTGTAACGCCGACTTTTCTTATTTTAAATTTTATTAATCTTACTGTCGGCGAGACCGTTAATTGGTCCAGCGTAAACCAACGAGTTGAGTCTGTCAAGTGGTTCGTCCTCCATTTACTTCAGTTGTAGTCCAGTCATTCTATGGAAAAAAAAGGGGTCAACCTGTCACTAATTGCAACAGAAGGTTTCTCGACGGTTTTAGGTGCCGAAAGTCCCCCTTTATAACATTCTAAAAGTCCTAAGAAATCCTATCACGGGAACACGGTGAAAAATTGCCTTTATTAGGTCGCCTTGGAAAGGATTTTTCTGCATGAAAACGAGGCTGTGCATAATACTTCCTAAATATTATTCAAGATTTAATTATTTTGTGCAAGGAAATGTCCAAATGATATCCAAAATTTCAATCCTAATATTAATATTAATCATGTAGACTAAGTTTTATTTTATTTTTTTATTTTTCTCTCAAACTGCTGAGTATTTCTTGATGAAAATTTCTTGAATGATGAACTCGCAATTTTCTTGCTCACATGTTTTGACACCACAATCTAACTCAATCTGTCTCAAACAAACTGAGTTTACATGATTATGAATATAAAATAAAGTTGATTGAATCTGCTACGAATGCGAAGCTCTAGCTACTACTAAAAGTGCTGCGTTTCTTTGCTGCCAAACAAGCATCTGAATAGAGAGAGTCACTTACTTTAGAAGAATTGCCTCAGTTACTATATGAAGATTAAAATCATCTTTCTACAAGTAAACATACTAAAGAATCAGCTGTCAACTCAACTCTCTGAAGGAGCATTTTTGTCGAGAGTACGCGGGATTAACAGTTAGGGTTTCCCCTGCTATTATGCACACAAATAAAGACGATTGTGAGAGTGATTTTTCCAAATTTACATTGAGCATTTCATGGCAATGTATTTTATGTAGAAATATCTAATTCTTCGATTTTAAAAGAGCAATTTTAGAAGAGCAATGAGCATGAGTTTTTCAAAAGTTTATATTTGCTTGTACTGAACGCTAGCGTTCACTGATTACACGAACGAGTTTGAAGTGGTTCTAGCCAATAATTTTGTATCATATTATTTCAGAGGAGCAAACTCAAGATGAATAAGGCAAGGTGTTACTAGCAAAGTTTTCATGTTAGCCACATCATAATAATAATAATTTGCCGAAACTTAGTCAAAGTGTTTTGCTCTAAGACTGTGGTCGCACACACGACACACCCAAGTGACAAAAAGGTCCACATTCAAGGGGCTTCGTATTTCGAATTCAGGCGGGTCAAAAGAAAATGGATACTAAAAAATGATTAATTAGTAATTAAATGTGCCAAACAGAAGACTGCGATAACTTTGGCATACAGCCAGTTATTATACTTGCTTTTCCTAGCGAATTTTGAGAGTGGTTTCTCGATAAAAATAAATTCAAACCACGTTGGTCCGCTTTTCTAGATTAGCAACTCCCCCCCCCTTATACCTTGGCCTGGTAGCACTAGCGTGAAATACGTTTGCCGTTGCTTTCCTATTTCCGCTTCTGTTTAGAGTTTCTATTTCATTGACAGCGAATTCTATTGTTCCTACAAAAGTCTGGTAAAAGAGACAGCGCTAAGGCTGCTCGTCGGCGCTTTTGTGTTTTAGTCAATCAGTAGCTGGCAAAGTTTATATCGCAAAGTCAGAAAAGTCTGCCCAAGTGCGACCCTGGGACTGCTCTGTTGAGAGACTAACATACTAATTTCTGTTTGCGGTTTGCATACGCACACGATAGTGCTGTTACACGGGCCAAACCTATCCCTGCTCGTTCGTGTAGAGAGCACATGTTTGTTTCGGTGTCACGCTTACACGGGGTGCGACATTTGAAATCAGCCAGAAGGGCTAGTGTGTACCCTATTTTGACACTCAACTTGGAATTCAAATGACATTTTTTTCTTTGCCGCCGGTACACTGCCAGCAGATAAATCCGAACCGCAAATGGCTGAAGTTTGCCGTGATATGCAATGAGCCATGCGCAACCAATAGGACGGATGTAATGGTCCTACGGGAAAAAGGGAGTAAATGAATAAATAATGCTAGCAAAGAGCGCATGAGGAAGAAACAAATCTACCTGTGGTTTGTCAACATACAAAATAACAGAATTTTGATCGTGTACATAACCTCCGCTAAAACCAAACTCCTTCGTAAGGCGCCGCACGTCAAGGGCTGGTCATCATTTATCGCCAGGAGGAGTAGTATGATTTTTCTGTTTGGGAGAGCGAAAGGGGGATCTCTCGAAAGAGGGGTAGCTGCAAGTACCAATTGCAGCAACTTTTATTCATTTGCATTTTTCGCAACTGGATACGTTAAAAATGGCAGCGCGCATTGCGTCATTTGTTCCGCGCTTCACGCACGTTGTAGGATTCACCTATCCTACTCTTGGAAAGGTTATGAGTAATTTGCGGCGCATGAGGAAGAAACAAATCTACCTGTGGTTTGTCAACATACAAAATGGCATTTTCTCCTACATTTTTTCAGGGCTTGATGAAGTGCCCTTATCAAATCACGCGCACCGAAAGAGGCATGCCACGGCCTTTGGCATTTACATTTATGCTTCCCATTTGAACTGCCTAGCCCTAGTTCAAATAGGGAGTTGTGGGGGATCACGAAAACTTTTAACAGTTCTAAGGAGCGTTATTCATAGTACTTTCAGAGGGATATCACTTCAAATTGGATATCACTTCATATTGTTCGTTTATTTCACAAAACTGACAAAATGTTTCGCACCCCCACACCATGCGGTCTTGAATTTGTATTTCATCCCCTAGCAAAAGGGCAACACTCTGTGACGCGTTTGGAACGTCCTGAAAATTCGAGCTCACGGCTAGGAGTGGAGGTGTGTCGGAATAATCTGTTACACACGTTCCTCGGATGAGACACGACTTCGCGAAACTACAGTGGCGCGTCACTCCAGAATTTCATCTCACTCGATCGTTTCGAGAGCAAGCCAACGCGTTCCAGCAGACTAATAGCACTAGCCTGCGTAGCCGGCTCTGTACGTTTGTTGTTTTCGAAAGGAGTCGGTTACGAGACAGATTCCATGGGTCGCACTCGCCTCCATGGGTCGCACTCGGCTCCGGACCGCGCTTCGCGCGGAGATCCTTCCTCGAAAAATCTTGAGAGCCAGCTAGGCTGGCTAAATAGCACTCGAGAGGAGGTCGCGGCTGCAGGGGGAAGAGCTGTTGGTTGAGCGCCGGACAACCTTCTACGCATTATAAGATGCAACTGTACCACAGGATGTAGCACACTACGATCATTGCTCCTTGCCGCAAGTATAACAGAATGATTACGCCCGCCTGTTGCCTTTGCAAAGGGACTCTGCAACTCTCCGATTATAATAATGGTCTCGGGACACTTTTTTCAATTTTGAATTACTTTTACCTTTATAAATACATTTTTATTGACTATGGAAATAAAAACGATAACCTTAGAGCTCTTTAATATTTTTTTGTCGCTTTTGTTAATGTTTATGCTTGAAAAAACTTCGCAAACAATTAACATATTAGGGAAGCGGAGAAGACCGAAAACTCAAAATACTCTTTTTAAGCGTAAATGATATGCAAATACCATATTAATTGTTTGAACAGCTTGTCATTTATAGAATTACGACAAATCCTCGAAAATCAGGCAGAAAATACTATTAAAACGGGCAAAATAGCGCTAGTTCCGGTTTCAGCCTCGTTTTCATGTTGCAGGAGAGCGCGCGTATTAATGATGCTCATTTTAGAGGCTTTCCCGTGCTAGGATTTTTTAGGACTTTTAGTATGTTGTTTAGTACGTTCAACTGACCAATATTGTGAAGAAAAACCTTCTGTTGCAATTAGTGACGGGTCAAACCATAGAATGACTGGACTAGTTGAGGCTTGTTCATTGGATGGAGTTTCAATAGCGCTGCGCACAGATGACGTCACACTTTTGGTAAACTGGTACTTCTCCACTCATTATAGCGGAACTCCATATGTATCATTCAACGTCGCATGAGAAAGTAACCCATCCAAGACAAAACGGAACGTTCATCGGTTTACGCAATCTCGTACCCAGAGCCCGTCATCTTTTGGCCAGCGGCAAAGATTCAGGGCTCTGGGGGAATCGATTTTTTTAAAACCCAGATTCTGGGTTTCCGGTTTGATTGTTGTATGAAAGTTCGTTACGTTTTTGACCTACCACGCATGCTCACAAATCGGATTCCCCCAGGGCCCTGAATCTTGCCGCTGGCCAAAAGATGACGGGCTCTGGGTACGAGGTTGCGGTTTACGAAAACATCGTAGGCTCTTATTTACGCATGCGCACTTGCGTTTGTGTCGACCCGTGTACACAGCCAATCACAGTCCGTCTCGGATCACTGAGCGCGCGCTTCGTCCTCCACATCCATCACAGCGCCGCGGCGTTCAGTTTGGACTCCACTGCAAAAACTTGTTGCATTTTGATGCCAACTCCCCCAAAATACATTGATAATCCACAGAGATTGATCTGGATTCTTTAAAGAAGTAAACAGTTAGAGATGCAAGGAGACAAAAGGGACTGAACTAATAGCGAAATGGGAAAATATGTGCCAATTAGTCCGGTCAAATTAGCCCGAAAAAACCCCAGACCTGGAAAAAATTGAAACATGGGAAATTTTTGGTACTAATTGTCAAAAACATATGTAGGAATAACATATCCAAATTTCGTAGAAATCCGACCGGGGGAAGTTGGTTAAATGTTTGGTTTTACCGGCGACGTCAAAAGGGTGCCTCTTGTTATCGGCGGCACTTAGACACTGAAAAAACAGGGAGAAGATTTAACAAGGTTTTTCGGTTACAAATAATATCTGAGCGATGAGTTACGGCTATGATCAATTTATTTCTTTTAGCGTATAATATTCGAATTTTAGTATATCACCACGCGGGAAATGCAAGGATCAAATGGATTTGTCAAAACTCAGATTATTTAGTTCTTATGTTGTAGAATTGGTTATAAACAAACACAACATTCACATCTATGCAATCACATTATGCAGTAGAAAGAAATTGCTGGATATCTCGTTCAATATCACACCGAGTTACGGCTCTACAGTCTATAGCCCTCCCTATGTTCGAATTGTTCGCTTTCATTGTTGAAGTGCAACCGAAAAACAACAGGCTTTCCTTCGTGCAGACCAAACCCCAAATTTAACCAACTTCCCCCGAACGGATTTTCACAAAATTTGGACACGTATTTCTCACATATGTTCCAGAGAATTTGCTGTATAAAAATCCCATGTTGCAATTTTTTCCAGGTTAAACGCAAATTGACCGGACTAAACTCTCTGTTGCTGGTGTAGCCCGCGATGGAAGAGAGAATCAATTTTTTCAACTCAATCAATTAATCGGTCATTTACAAGCGTAAAATTCCAGGTTGGGTAACAATAAATTCCAGGGTGCTCACTTCAAAATTCGCTGAAATTCCAGGCTGGGCATCCCAAGCCTATGAATATACCATGCAGTAAGAAGTGTGGGGTGTGTATGATTGGAGTTCCGCTTTTAGGTATTGCCTAAATCTATATATTAGCAGAGCTTGTATGTACTCCTACCCTGGCTCGTATTTCGAGCGCGATCCTTCTGAATGGGATTTCAGATGGATTGTTTGTCTGAGTCTCGTGATCTATTTGTCGAATCTGTACGCAGCGCTGTTGAAAACTTTCGTGTACATACAGAGCAACCCCACAAAAACAAGAGTGTGCAGGAATCCAAACAAATGTGCGGGCCAATATTGATTCCCGGCGTGCTCTACACAAGAAACAACGTATCTCCACAGGGCGGCCAAGATCAATGTTTGTGTTTTAAACCATAAACTAAAAACAGGCTCTAAAAACGCGTCTTCTGTCCCGTGCCCCCTGTATCGTTAAAATGCTCTACAAACGTAGAAATATTGTCAAGTTTTCAAAAAAATCTTACCTCTATATATTGTCTCTGTGATGCTTTGGAGTTCTTTGTAGTCCAGAAAATTCCTCCATATTGCGTAAAACAGCCTGTAAAAGCCAAAGTTCCTGACACCACTTCCCCCCGTAAGACAAAGATGGCGGCGTACACGAACAGCGGTTCTCTCCAAAATCTGCAAGTTTTGGGGAACGTTTTGACAATTAAGGGTAAGAAATAAGCTAGGAAAACTTCTGGAATTCCAAATATGGTAAGTAGAAACTTCCATACAAGGAAATTTCAAAGAGAAAGAGAACCTACAGGGAGGCCAGAATTCCATGCGAGGAGAGGCTACTTTTTATCCGGCTCCCTGCATTTACTTTTATCTTTTCTTTTTCTCGTGTTATTCAACTTCGCAAAAGTAGCCACTTCTAAATAGAAGTGGCCTCTGTCGGAGAACAGTCGTAGTCGGTGCTTACGGATCTTATGCATCTGTCACTAGCTGTCATACTTCCCCCAGCCCGGGGAAGTATGGGGCATTAGTCTTAAAGCAAAACAAAACTGTTATAATGCCCCACATATGATGGTCACTTTTTCTTCCTAAACCTCTACGAAAGTGAACAAATTCTCCTCTCCCTTGCCTAAGAATGACTAATGCCCCGCCCCCATGGGTAAGAGGAAAGCATAAAAGCGCGTAAATCGCCCACCTCACTAGGCAAAACAATATATGCCAAAGCCAGGTCCCAATTAATCCCCATCAATGCCGGAGTCTCCGTAAACCGGGAGAGTTGATCGTGACACAGTGGACAACAGTGCCAATAGACCTCCTCGGCTTGGGCGTAATGTTTTCCCATTTCAGATCACGTGGCATTCCCATGAGTATTCTCTCTTTCTTTTTCTGCTACGCACCGAAAGATATATGAATATGGAAACATTCCAAACAAAGAGAGAATACTCATTAGAATGCCACGTGATCTGAAATGGGCAAAACGTTACGCCCAAGCCGAGGAGGTCTATTGGGCTAGTTAATCAATCCTAGGATGGGTGCCCAGTTGGCGCTAGCCTGTGTAGCAAGCGTTCCCGTGTGTTTTCAGGGAAAAGAAACCCAGAGAAACAGGAGCAAGCGGCGAGAAGTTCGACGAGCGAGTTTTTGGCCGCGCGAAAATGGGGCGAGTTTCTCGTCCTGAAAACTTTACGGGAGCGCTTGCTACGCAGGCTAAGTTGGCACCCCCCTGCTTCTCGTTATGTCATTAGAGATCAAAATCTGTTGATGATGGGTTCCCTGTGTTTTAGCGGAGCTGCTGAGCGGAGCACCATACATAAGGAAAAAGGGTATCAGAATTCAGACGTATAACCATCAAGTCGCTTTTGAGTGGTTTCAGATGTTTTTGTCATTTTCAATGACGTAAACAGTGACGTCATGTCACGTGACTTTGACAATAGACAGGTATGAACCTAAAGACAACTTTTGCCAAGTTTGGTCGTCATTGGAGCTTTCCCACTGGAGATATGATTTTTTTCCTTTCATTCCTGAATAAAACGTATAGTGTAATTCCGTGTGTGTGTGTGTGTGTGTGTCCGCTCGGCACACAGGCATCCCCAATTTAGGCGGGAAAATAGGCAAGAACGCACACGCGCGCGCTTCTATTTTTTGTCGCCTTCGTGTTTAGTTTTAACGGAGCTCCGGCCCGGCGCTAGTTGACCAACATTGGGTTAATTAAAGTTGTTAGAAGCAAGGGGGGTGCACCACCTACGTCACGCCGCATGACGTAATCGATGACGTCATCAAAACTAGAGAAGTCAATATCTCAAGAAGGTAACATCGCTAGGTGACCAAACTTGGGTAAAATTATCTTGGAGGTAAGGGGGGTGCACAACAAGGTCAAGTGGGATGACGTCATCGATGACGTCATCAAAACTAGAGAAGTCAATATCTCAAGAAGGTAACATCGCTAGGTGACCAAACTTGGGTAAAGTTATCTTGGAGGCAAGGGGGGTGCACCACCAAGGTCACGTGGCATGACGTCATCGATGACGTCATCAAAACTAGAGAAGTCAATATCTCAAGAAGGTAACATCGCTAGGTGACCAAACTTGGGTAAAGTTATCCTGGAGGCAAGGGGGTTGCACCACCAAGGTCACGTGGCATGAAGTCATCGATGACGTCATCAAAACTAGAGAAGTCAATATTTCAAGAAGGTAACTTCGCTAGGTGACCAAACTTGGGTAAAGTCATTTGGTGGAAAGGGGGAGTACCACCAAGGTCATGCGGTATGACGTCATCGATGACGTCATCAAAACTAAAAAAGTCGATACCGCGATGACAGTAATGCTGGTATGTCAGTAATGATTCGAGCTCCGCTTTTAGGCATTGCCTAAATCTATATATTATTGTTCTGTTGCTTTCTTTGCTCTTAGCGGTTGTTATAACAGGTGAAAATGATAGTTTTCTGATATGATTTGCTGATGCCTTGAAACAAACATGATCGAATCCGTCATGAGAAGTCTGGATATGATACCAGTTTGAATCAATGAATGATCTGTTTATTTCAAACTCTTGCAGCTTAACAGCTGAATTACAGGTCAGGTCAAGTCACATTACATAACACATAGATTATATTACAGTGACAAACTGACCAAATCGGTCTGTATTAAATTTGGGCTTGTGTTTAGGGGGGTGCCTAAGATTGTACCTGGTGTCAGATACGGGGCTGACGTTTAAAAGCTGCGCAACAGGGCTTCCCTGCTGGAGCGCGCCCACGAACCTGCGAGAAGCGTCTAAGCGACGAGCTTCAAGCGTGAGTAAACTAGCTTGCGCACAAGCATCCTCGTACCTAACACCGGGGAAAATGATAGCCAACGCTCTCCTTTGAATTCTTTCCAATGCACTGGCAAGGTATTGAGGCATGTGTGCGAACACCACACAGCCATACTCTAGCACAGACCTCACCAGGGAACAATAGACGGCTACAATATCCTTGACAGCCACACCGCTAGCCTTCAGTTTCCTAACCGCGTATAATCTCCTGTTAGCCTTCTTAAGTATGAACTCACAATGTGTGGACCAAGTTAAGTCCGACGACAAATAAACTCCACCACTTCTTCAATTTCCGTACCACCGAGAGAAATGGGCTGCCACACACAGCTGTCATACTTAAGGAAGCTAACTGTCATTAGCTTATATTTGCTTGGATTCAACTGCATGTTGTTCTGAGCAGCGAAAAGCTGGATATCATTAGCGATGTATCTCATTACTGAAGGAGTGTTGCGCGGTACAATCTCTAAAACTGTCAGATCGTCAACAAATTTGGCTCTTGGGCCCCACGACTTAACAAGGTCAACCACCATGATTGCGAAGAGTATTGGCCCCAATTTGGTTTCTTGGGGAATACCTCCATTAAGGTTGCGGACTGATGGTGATGTGCCTGACAAGGACGTGCATTGAGACCTGGAATGCCTTGTGTATGCTATTGGGAAGGGATCTGCGTAAGATACTGGGACACTTCTTCTGCACGTCAAAACAAACAGAAAGCAATTTTGAAGTCCCTACACGGGCTGGCTCTTGCCTACCTGCAAAAGCGTTTTGTTTCCCGCCAAGCGAAGAACTAACGCAATTCAGATTTCATAGTATCTTTCCCAAAACCGCCAACGAAAAGCTTAGTTTCGCATACTAGTGCATGGTGTCAAGCAGTATGGTGGCTCAGAAAAAAAAGGAATTTCATGGGAAACAGAGAAAGGTTTGGACCCAAAAATAGAAGGAAAATAAGAAATGAGAGGTTTGTGGATGCTCAAATCAAGGTGTTTAGCCCATTTATCGTAACTTTGTATAGCAAAAGATGTCGCATAAAAGGCTTGAAAGAGGGGAGTGTCCATGTGGTATCAAGTGGCAAATAGGGGCCGTAATTAGTAATTTTAATTTCATTGTAGTCCGGCGGATTAGAGCAAATTTTCGAGGAAATTGCGCATTTTAGGCTAAAGCTCCAATTTTTTTTGCAAGGCGATAGTTTTCAATGTATTTTTAAATCGTAGACATGGAGCCACGCTAGAATTCTTTCGTAGCGAAAGCTAAAGAAGTTTTAGGGTGAACAATTGTTTTGCTCAATAGCAGCCATATTGAATGCTTTGTTATTCAAATGAGGTTTAGAACTTAGCTTTGAGAACTTTCAAGTTGTTCTCTAGACTGCACAGCCATAGCAGCTCAACATTTGCTAATTCTGAACTATGAATTCGTTTGACTGACTTCAGTTGAACGTCTCCTTAGAGTTTTTGGTGATTATTATGTCACGACCAGTTTATTGGGAATGCTTCTAATTTATGTTGTAAAGCAATAGCCTGACTGAGATTTGATGAAATGTTTCAAGAACAAATTCTAAAAAATATCGAGATAATTGGTACCTCATGTGTCGAATGTGTAAATGAAGCTTTGTCTCTGAAATTTTCACATGATATTTTCTACCTAGTACTGTGCTATACTCTATAGACACGGACGATAGAAGATTTCACTAAGTGCCGCAGAGCTCATGAATAACAAAGGATTCAAAGATGGCTGCCAATGGCAAAACAATGGTTCACATTAAACTGTTCTAGCTTTCGCTACGAATAAAATTTAGCGTGCCTCCTTATCTTATCTTCAGTAAACTACTGAAAACTATTGACATGCAAAGTTTGGTGTCTTTAGCCAAAAGTGCGCAATTTTTACGCTAATCCGCCGGACTATAGGGGGAAAATTTTGAAACTTCTGGCTCGCAGGATTACTGAAAAATGTACCAAGTTCTTGTGCAAGAATGACTGGACCAGAATTACGAAAAACAGTGAAATACCGAATACGCGAACATCGCTCGACAACTTTCTGAAATTGCAACGAATACCGAATCAAATGTCGGAACATAGTTAATCGAGTGTGGTTGGGAAGCCCGGCAAACTTCAAATGGTCAACACAATAGCGTGGGCTGAATGTTGAGAGGAGCTATGACGTGATATTGACCCTGCACAATCTTTTGTTTCATGCTGATCTTATATGCATGTCTGATTGTACACTGAATCTTACTGGCTGAATTTTGGTACTTATGTACCGTGACCCTGCACAAACAAAAGGATTCCTCTGAAAAAGTGAACAAAGAGATAGTACAATAGCAGGGTGTCAGGTTTCCTAACCATTCCCTCTATTAACTATTTTCGGAAGCGATTTTCACAATCACAGGAGCAACCGTAAGAAAAAAGAAACGAGAATACGACAACAAACCGAAAGGGGTCGGGCGTATATTTCCTAATTAGGATGGAAAGTTGTTTTGCTTTGCACTCATCATATGAAAACGTTGGTGGGAAGATACAATGAAAACGTTGTGGGAAGATACAATCATAGTTGATTCTAAAAGAGATTCAACAATTCTCTGGTACGGAGAAAAACACCTACGCCTGAGGGATTTCAAAGTTAAAACTGACAGTATGGATCCCGCGGGGGGGGGGGGGGGACTCCCATATTTTTGGGGCGGGGGTGCTCATCGTACCTTTTAGGGTTTAAAATCAGGCCTCTGGTCCCTTTTAGGGGGTAAAATTCGAAAACGTGAATTTTTTTTCCGATAGGTACCTCTTAGGGTTCCGTTCTAGCAACCAAGCAACAATGGTTTTATCAAACATTTGGTTTATTCACGTCAAAATCCTGGTTTACAGCTGATCAGGTTTCCCGCTAAAATGTAGCGCTGTCACACACAGAAAAAGAAAAGAAAACACAAGAGAACGCCGCTGTCTTCGTGTCAAAGAAGATTGACAACTGTCATTGGGAATCTTCCACTTCGATCACATGGATCTCACTTCGGAAACCACTTCGGTCTAGCACACGTTTGAGTTTCTTCGCTCTTTGCTGGTTCACCGCCATTTCAATCCTGACAGGCACGTTCACACTACCTCCAATGCGCCATCTTCCTCGAGGGTCGTCTGAGGGTTGACCAGTCACTAAACTGTAAATAAAGCCAAATAAAGGTAGGTGAAATAAGATTTATTATGAAAGTTGCTTTCCCCCGTGCTTTCTCCTATTAGCTAATTCTGTAAAACAATCAAACATGCTTACGTACCACTTAATTTCTTCCTGCAAATCCCAGAAAGGTTCCACCAACGCACGTTCAAGGTGCCCGAGTTGACCTTTGCAATTAATCACTTTGAATGCTTTCCCTCTTGTGCCGTGTTTCTTTTTCGCCGCGAATGTTTCGCCAACGCTTACATCGAAATTACACTCCTGGAAACCTTTCACAACACAGTCAACATAAAAGATAACACGTCTTCGCGAGTGGCTATGCCCTTGTTCCGACATGATCTTGTAGCTTCGCTGACATACGTTCCCGTTATATGTGCTTTGGTCTTTGGTGGCCTATTACTCAATCCGGGAATTGCGACATAAGCGATAAGTGAGCTGTCATGTTGCGACCTTCCGTGAGGAGTGACTCGACAATAGGTTTTGTAGAGTTTGTAACGCAGACGTTTGTCAATCAAAACGTTTTGTTTCGCTAATTAATGTGGAACATGTTTCCCGTGGGAAGCTCTAAATACACAGTCTAAATGAAGTGATCCTCCTTCTATGAGTACTAAGATTAACTTGATCCCCCTCAGAGCTGTTAGACGTTTTTGTGTTCCCTCTGCCCCCAATTTGAACTAGTGGAAGACATTTTATAGAAAGAGAGAATTTCATGTTTCTTTGATGCGAGAAGCGCGCCCAGACTTTTAAAGAAAAAACGCATATCAGATGCCTCGGAGACAAGGTAGATGAACATTCAATGTTTTTGTATATTAAACAAAGCCTGTAAGTTTTATTCTTCATTCGCGCCGCAAGTGACGAAATTATTATTCTTCATGTGCGTGAAGCCCCAGCGTGGCCCGAATGTGATCAATTTTGTTTGTTGTAATGTCACGCTTACCTAAGGAGACAGTCTCATTCGAACATAGTGACTATCACTGGCTTTTTTGAGGGGGGGGGGGGGGGGGGGTGTTTTTCCTTGCCAAGATACAAATGTTGTTGTAAAGTAGCCATTCTATTGAAACGGCACGAGCATAGTAGTCTCCGTTGCGCGAGTTCTCAAAAACCATATTAACTGCGCGAAAATTTTTACTGTATTCAGTTTAGTGAACTAGAAAAATGCGCATGATATAGAAGTTGCTGGAATAACTCCTTACTTTTTAAGAAAAACACCTAGCCGTGAAGGATTTTTGTTCTTGTCTTTTTCATTGCACGAATTTTTTTCCTGGTATTTGGTATTTTTGAAGTATTGTAGACTATCCTTTTAACACCACTAAAACAATTTCGAATCCCTAGAAATATACATAGTTTTCGATCATTTGCTCTTTAAGAAATATTTTGTGTGAATGTTCCATTAAATGTTTTGAACGCATTAATTAATTGCATAGTACTTTTACCCTACAGGAGCGATATGGGCAAAGATAAGCAAGGCAGACTGCGCGGGAAATGCATTGAATGCGATTGTAGCGAATATGAAAGTAATAGCAGCAGTAGCATCCTTTGCGAATACTGTGGGCATAGACCATTACAGCATGTGGTAAATGACGATGACGAACCTCCTGTTAAAAAAAGCAAGCCTCAAGTAGAAATACAAGACGAAGATGAAGTGCTGGAGGTCGAGCAAGTATCCCTCGAAGTGGAAAGTGACAGCTGCAGCGAGAAAGATTCAAGTCATTCCGAGAAGGAGTCAAACAAACACCCTCAGAAAACCTCTGTAAGTAATTTGTTTTGAACACTTCAAATCTTGAATAGTCTCTATCAGCCATTCCTTTGTTGCAATACTGTTATGGCTAAGGGGCCGACCATTGAACTCTTGAGGGTGGGGGGTGTAATTGCCAATTCGGCGTGCATTTGGTTGGATGACACGGTAAGTTATATGGAGACATATAGTACGAAAAACATTTATTAACACTTAGCTGTGACTTGACGAGTACGAGTAGACTTGAATTGAATTGACGGTGAACTGACGGTGACTTTACTGTCCTGTACTGTATGTGATTTAAACTATAGAGGACAGAGCGGAAATGACCTGCTTAGATCACTAAATTTCAAATAGTAAGGTCAGGTTAACTCATGTAAGCTTGATTTTTTGCATACAGACTCCTTATCTGATGACAAACAAAATATCAAAAATGACTTTTTTCTAATGGATCCGTCTTTGAGATATTAGGCTTTAAACTTTGGTTTCTGTGCCATTTTATGGGAGAATTGGTACTTTGATCAGGAATTATGCAAACTTTGCTCAATCATATCTAAAATTCATATTCTTCGAATTTCTTAAAAATTTGGAATTAAGCCTTTGGTCATGGAAACTCTTATATATTGAAATATGGCGAAGTTAGAGATTTCATTTTTGGTCATTTCCGCTCTGTCACTATAGAGCGAAATGCAACAAACAAGACTAGTGAAAACTAAGTTATAAATCAAAAATTGACAAGGCAAAAGTGACGTTAAACTAAATAAAATGGATTGTACTTACGTTACTTATGACTCCAGACACACAAATAGACTAATACCAACTGTACAAATGTACGACTGCCTAAAAGGCCCACAATTAAACACTGCCTTGACGGCTCCAAAACATGCTTCTGCTTTCTCCAAGAACTGATTGATCATTGAATTGTAAATGTGCGTCCAAAATGCAAATAAGAAAAGGAATGTAGCTAAAATACACAGAATTGACTTTACAAAGGAGTGTACGATAACAAAGCTAATGCACGGGCTATTTAAACTTGAATGACGATATATTTTTTATAAAGAAATAGCAAATAATCGACACGGATCCAACATACCGGCCCTCAAGTGAATATCATTCACTTTATCTACTATATACTAGTTGGATCTGTAATTAAACTATATTAAACTATTGAGAAATGAATCTCAGTTCATCTTGTTGCAAAGGGGGAACCCGAGTCTCTTGGACTTCAGGGGGAATTTCAGGGGTCTTCAGCCAGGAGTAGGCACATCTTGGTGATGGGACGAACTAGAAAGCCTGTCGCAGTTTTCACTCTCGCCTGTCGTACATACCCTTTCCTATCTGGCAACACCTCTACTATTCTCGCAAGTGGCCATTCACCCCTTGCCACCTTCGCATCCACGAGAACCACTATGTCACCTACTGCTACGTTCCGTTTGGGTAGTAGCCATTTCATCCTCTCTTGAAGCATTGGGACGTACTCCTTAGTCCATCTCCGCAAGAAGATGTCAGACATATATTGTACTTGTCTCCATCTGCGTTTAGAGTAAACATCCTCTTTACAGAATACACCAGGAGGAAATGAGGGCTCGCCTTTGAGGAGGAGGAGGTGATTTGGCGTGATAGCCTCGAGGTCGTTCGGATCGTCTGATACGCTTGTCAAGGGGCGGCCATTCAGAATGGATTCTGCTTCACACATTAGCGTCAGGAGACTCTTGTCGGTCAACACTTGCTGATTTAACAGGGCATTGAAGATCCTTCGTATGCTTCTGATTTGCCGCTCCCAAATGCCTCCATGATGGGATCCGAGAGGAGGACTGAAATGCCATTCTATGGCTTTCTGCAGCATATACTCGTGTATAGCCTCTTGATTCCACTCTTGAATGCTCACGGAGTTCCTTCTCCCCACCTGTCAAGTTGGTGCCGTTATCTGACCACATTTCCTTTACTTGGCCTTTTCTAGCTACAAATCTACGCAGAGCCATCAGGAATCCGTCCAATTCCAAGCTATGTGCTATTTCTATGTGAACAGCTCGAATGGCCATGCAGGTAAATATTACCCCATATATTTTCACTTTAGTGCGCTTACAGCGCACCATGAAAGGACCAAAATAGTCCACGCCAACAGAAGTGAACGGGGGCTTATCTGGCATTAAGCGGCTCCGTGGAAGATCAGACATCTTTTGTTCTATAGGAGGGGCTTGTCGGCGTCGGCAACTCACACAGTCTTTGAGGATTTTCCGAACCACAGAATTTCCCTTTACCACCCAATACTTGCAACGAACTGTGGCTAGTACGTACTGCCTGCCAGAGTGACCAGGGATTTCATGATAATGACTAATAATGAGAGTGGTCACGTGATGGTCCTTTGGTAGGATCACTTGGTGCTTTGCGCTCTCGTCAACTGTCGACGCACTTAATCTACCACCCACGCGCAAAAGTCCTTCAACAACAATCGGGTCTAGCTTGATGATGGGACTGAACTTCTTAAGGGGACTTCTCCTGTTGGCTTTCTTTTCTTTCGAGGATTTGGAGTTTCGTTCTTCTAATGCCCTGATTTCTCCCGGGAATGACTGTACTTGTATGTACTTGACGATCTCTCTTTCACTTCTTTCCATTTCTTTAAGCGTGATAGGTTCAATCTCTTGATTCGAATTAAGATGATCTTGCCTGTTACGCGCCATGAGCAGTTTATCCTTAAAGCGTCATAGCCAGGCGACAATCTTCCGCAATCTATTCCACGACGAGAATTTCTTAAAAACATCATCTACTGTGACCGTAACTGACTCGTTCTTGACCACAGCGTGAGAAGATGATTCTTTCTTAACTTCGGGATCCTGATCTGGTACAGCCCCTATTGACTCCGGTTTGTTTGGCCAGTCTCCCTCTCTTCTCCATAGAAATGACGGGCCGTTCTTCCATCTACTTGAACTTACAAGCGCTTTTGCTGGGAGACCTCTTGAGGCGTCATCGGCTGGGTTAAGCTTGGTGCCCACATGTCTCCATTGTGATGGATTAGAGTAATCTCTGATCGTGGAGATTCTGTTTGCAACGAAGGTGTGGAATCTCTTGTCCTCGTTCTCTATATAAAGCAGGACAGAGGTGCTATCAGTCCAGAAGTAGCTGGTATTTATGGGAATGCTCAACTCTTTCCTCATCATCTTGTCTAGTCTGATAGAGATGGTAGCTGCCGTTAGCTCCAAACGAGGTATTGTAATGCTCTTAAGCGGGGTGAGTCTTGACTTTGCGATGAGAAAAGAACAGTGAATTCTCTCTTGGTTGTCTACTAATCTCAGATACGTCACTGATCCGTACCCCGACTGACATGCATCGGAAAAGCTGTGGAGCTGTGCTTCAACTATCTCACCAAAGTCTGACGGCTTTTGGCATCTATCTATGGTGAAGTCAGATAACTGCGGGAGATCCTTCACCCAGCAACGCCATCTCTCTTGGTGAGCATCAGGTATCTGGTCATCCCAGCCAAGTTTCAATCGACATAGGTCTTGTAGGATTAGCTTGGCGGGTAAAACAAAGGGCGCCACAAAGCCAAGAGGATCAAAGACTGAACTCACCATTGACAATATGCCACGTCTGGTTGTCGGTTGATTCTTAATGGTGATCTTAAGTCCGAAGGTGTCCGTTTCAGTGGACCACTGGACGCCTAGTGCCCTGTCCATTGGCAAAGCTTCTCTGTCTAAGTCGAGACTTTGTATGTTCTTTGCGCGCTCCTTATCGGGAATGGTATCTAGAACGTCTCTTCTGTTGCTTGTCCATTTAGTCAGATGAAAACCACCTCTAGCTAGAAGCTCGGATAAGTCTTGGAAAAGTAACACAGCATCCTTGCACGTTGGCACAGATTTCAAACAATCATCGACGTAAAAGTTGTTAAACACTGTATTTACAACTTCATCAGAAAAGATCCCTCTGTTGTCGTTTGCCGTCTTGCGTAGAGCGTAATTGGCTGAGCTTGGCGAAGATATGGCTCCAAATAGATGGACTACCATCTTGTGATCTACAAGTTCGTTGTCAAGATTTCCATCTTTCCACCAAAGAAATCGAAGCACGTCGCTGTCTTCTTCTGGAATTCTTACTTGGTGGAACATTGCTTCGATATTGGATTTCACCGCTACCTGTTCTTGACGGAATCTTGTTAGGACTCCCACCAAGGAATTTGTCAAATCTGGTCCCTTGTACAACACATCGTTCAGTGCAATTCCTCTGAATTTCGCTGAACAATCAAAAACCACTCTAAGTTTTCCTGGCTGATAAATGCCGTGGTGAGGAATGTAATAAAGCTTGCCATCGCGAGGTTTAGGATCACTGGGCAGCAAACGGCGTGCATAGTTATTCTCAAGTAGTGTTGTCATGAACGCGTTGTAATCTTTAAGCAGCTTGGGATCCTTTACGAGTTTCTTCTTGAGCCACATCGCTCTCTGCTCAACGTACGATCTGTTGCTGGGTAACATAGGGTCTGGTCTCTTGAAGGGTAAGCCAATGTAATAGTGCCCGTCTTTTAACTTGACCGTTGCCTCGGCATTCTGGATGAACTTCTTTTCGTCTTGGGACATTGTTTCATGGTTATCAGTAGTCGTGTCATTAAAATCTCTTTGATAAGACTCTAGTACGATCTGCTGTAGTAAGGCGTCGCTCTTGATGCAGAAATTAGTCGCTGAAGTGTCTCCGTGACTCACAGGACCATTAATTGTCCAGCCCAAACACGTTCTTGTGGCGTACGGGCCGCCGTTGACGCTGTTGCGAACCTCAAAGGGGTCCAGAGCCTTCGGTACATTAGCTCCAATAAGCAGACCAACAGCGGCTTTCACATTAGGAATCTCTATTCCTTGTAGATGTGGCCAGGAGTCAACATCTTCTTGTGTTGGGATGTCGCCAATAGAAACGGGTAGATTCTTTGTCGAGTAGACTAACGGTATGTGAACACAGTTGTTTTCTTCTAAATCAAACACTTGTACATCCCTCAAGATATTGCTATCGACCATGCTATCTTTCTTCTGTAAGGTAGACAACGAGATCTTCGTCTTCACTCCTTCAACTTCAAACTCTTTCAAAAGCAACTCCGAGCAGAACGAGGTATTGCTTCCGTTATCAAAGAATGCATGTGTAAGCACAATTCTCTTACTTCCTGGGACTTTGATCTTGACTGGTACAAGCGCCATAGCAATAGTGGAAACTCCGGCCCCCATCAGGCCAGATACACTTACATCAACCTCGGTAAAGCCACTAGCTACTTGGGGTCTTTCAGCCGTCTCGTCTTGTGAATCCTGTTTATTTCCGGAGGTGTCGGGCCTGCTTGTCTGAGCAGTATGCAGTACAGTTGGGTGTCTTCTGTTACACTGAGGGATGTTGCACAGGAGTCTTTCTTTACAATCTTTGGATACGTGGTCGCTTGAGAGACAGCCAAAACACAAGCGCTTGCTCATGAGAAACTTGATACGTTCCTTGTATGGCTTTCTCTTCAAAGCAGTACAGTCTTCCAAATTATGATTGGGTACTTCACAGTGAGCACAGTATCTGTTTTGGGTGTTGATTTTCTTGGTCAGTTCTTGCTTAGTAGAGGTTTGCTGGCTTTCGCTCTTGACTACAGGACCAGGAGAGAACATCTCACCGCCATTGCCAGCTTGGGTTCCAAAACATTTTCTATGCGTAACCCCTTGCTTGGTTGAAACCTTGTTTCCTCCGCCACTCTTGGAAGCATCTGATATGTTTCCGAAAACGGGATTGGTTGCTATTCTTGCTTCACGCTCAACAAAACTGACGAAATCTGCAAACTTGACTGAACGCCTTTTATCTTCCATTATCTCGTCGGCCAATCTGCGCCATCTGAGTCTCATATTGTACGGCAACTTCAAAATAATGGCTTTTATGTTATCTGGATGTTCAAATTTGTTCATATATTCGTTGTAGTGCATTGCGTTTTTACAACTCGTCAGATAAATAGATAACTTGTTTAATGCAGATGAATCATCAGATCTGACCAAAGGCCAATTCAAAGCTCTTTCAACATACGCATGCGCGATCTTAAAGTCACTCCCATACTTCGCTTTCAAAAGCTTGCGCGCTTCTTTATACCCAATCTCAGCATTCATGTGATTACAAGATTTAATTAGTTCTTTTACTTCACCAGTTGTGTATTGTTCCAAATAGTATAAGCGATCACTGCTACTTGTGGTTTTGCTTTCGATCAAACTTTCAAAGGCACATATGAAAGACATATACTCTGTCGGTTTCCCATCAAAAACGTACGTACTTTTTTAAGCGTACTTTTTTGATGTTGCATTGACAATGGCTGGATGACCTCATTTTGTTGTTTGTGAAATTCGAGCATTTCTCTGCAAGTGTTGGTGCTGTTCGCATTGCTCAAAACACGCTCGCTTTGCATTGTATTCAAACTATGATCAGATAGAAATGTACTAGGGCCCCCTTCGGAAACTGAAGACAAGTGATCTTCCATAACATGTGTGCTGGACATGTGTGCAGAATTAACCGGCTGGTCAACAGACTTCGCTATTGAAGAGACAACTGGAAAGTCTTCAACTGGAAATGGGTCGACAGCTTTGTCGTTATGAATAGAGGTAAATAGAGGTTTGAGTTAATTAACAGGTTTCTGATCAGGTTTGACAGGTTTCATTACACCCTCCCGGGCCAGCCAAAATAGTGTGTGGTATCTAAAAATAAGCTTCACAGTGTTTATAATGCAAGTTATAACTGAGTAGGTAAAATATTAGTGTTCATCAAGTTTTGATAGTTCCTTTATTCTTTGTCGGGCTCTCAGAGCGGCATCACGCTTCTCCCTTGGGCGTTCTTCCTTCTCTGGATTTTCCATAAGTTCTTCTTGTGGTTCGTTGATGTCATCTATGTCCCGCGCCGACACTTCGAGAGGATAAAGTTTCTCGATCGGTCTGGAGATATGGTTGCCATTAGCAGTGCGTAAAGTAACAGAGCGCACAAATCCATCTAGTCCTTCATGTAGCTGTACGACCACACCTAGTTTCCACTGATTTCTCGGAGTGTCGTCATGTATAAGAACGATTTCTCCCACAGTCACGTGTTCGCTCGATGTTCTTTTGCTTCTTTCCGATGCGTGTTGTTCTCTCAAGCTGGTAAGATATTCGTTTTGCCATTGTTTCCAAAAACTCTGCATAACTTTCTCGTGGTGTCTTGCCTTTCTTGTTAGATTGCTGTAGTTGGACTCTTCATATATGTCGTCTTGGTCTTCCTCTGTGTCTGGTACTGATAGAAGTCTGTGTCCGCACAGAAAGTGAGATGGTGTGAGGGGTGGGCCGTCGTTAATATCTGTATATGTGTATGTGAGTGGACGACTATTAAGGATAGCTTCGATTTCTGTAAGTACTGTTTGCAATTCTATGCTGTTCAATAGGGAGTTTCCTATAGATTTCTTGAGTCTTCTCTTCACTAGACCAATCATTCGCTCGTAGAAGCCACCCCACCAGGGAGCTCTCTCTGTGATAAATTTCCATTTGATTCCGTTATTGGCAAAGAATTGTTGTGATTCGGCTGTTTTGAGAGCTACGAGTTCCTTTGAGCCTGCCTTGAATGTCTTTGCGTTGTCTGAGATGACACATTCCGGCATCCCTCTTCTGCTGGCGAATCTTTTAAAAGCTCTTAAGAAAGCACTTGCTGTCTGATTTTCCACGACTTCAAGGTGAACAGCTCGTATTGCTGCACAGGTGAATAAGCAGTGTAGACTTTCTCAATCTCTTTCTTGATATTACGTACATACATGGGACCTGCATAGTCTATTCCTGTTGTTTGGAATGGTTGACGTCCTGTAACTCGTACTTCTGGTAATGGAGGTGATTTCACTGAATTAAATGGTCGCCCTTCTACTTTTCGACATGTTACACATTTCGCTATGGTCTTTTTCACTAGTTGTCTGCCTTTAGGAATCCAAAACTGCTGTCTTATTTCTGTTAACGTTTCGCGTACGCCTCCGTGTAAAAGTTTCAGATGTATTGCTGTAACAATCAGTGTGCATAAATTGCTCTCTTTCGGCATCAGGATGGGGAATTTAACGTTTTCAGGCAATTGTGAATATTGTAGTCTTCCGCGACATCGTATCAAATTATCGTCGTCGATATAGAGGCCTAGCTGTTGAATAATTGGTTGTGGTTTTGCTTTAGTGTTTTTGATGTTAGATATGATTTCTGCATAATGTGTCTGTTGTATTGCTTGAACAAGGGCGATGCGTGCTTGGTTGATCTCTAGTGCTGTTATTTTTTTGTTGCTTGCTTTGTGTCTTAACTTTTTCGTGAATAATATGACGTGCGCAACGAGTCTGAGTAATTTGTTGAGTGTGCTGAATTTGGTGATATCGATAATGTTGAGCAAACTTGAATTTCCTTCTACGTTAACAAGATTTGTGTTTGCTGGTTGAATGTGAGAATGTTCTTCAGGGTTGTCTAGTAATTCATTCTTGATTAGTGGCCATTCTTGTTCTGGTCGTGTAATCCATGACGGTCCTTGAAACCATTCTTTTTGTTTCGAAGTGAATGTTTTGGTGTCAACGCCTCTACTGACGAGATCTGCAGGATTGTCTACGCTTGGGCAGTACCTCCATGCGCTTTCTGATGTGTTCTCTTTGATTATCTTTACCCGCTGTCGGATGAATTGTTGGCGTAAAGGTTTTGTCGAGGATATCCATGATAACACAATTTTAGAGTCGCTCCAAAGTACTGTTTGACATGTGTTAAACTCGGATAAGATGGTTATTAAGTATTGTGAGAGTTCTGCTCCGAGTTGCGCTGCAAGTAACTCTAGTCTTGGTATTGTTTCTGGTTTCACAGGTGCTACTTTACTTTTTGACATTAAGAATGTGCATTTGACTCCTTGTGGTGTTTGTGCCCTTAGGTAAGCTACTGTCCCGTATGCTGCTTGACTACTATCACAAAAAATATGAAGTTGTGTATCATTAACATTATTTTCAAAGTATACTCTTGGTATTTCTAATGATAATAAATTTTGCAAATCGTTGAGCCACTTGATCCAATGTTCCTTGCAATCTTCAGGAAGATCTTCGTCCCACGTGATGTTGCGCTTCCAGAGCTCTTGCATCATTAGTTTTGCCTTAACTATTATTGGTTCTGTAAATCCTAAAGGATCGAATAGCTTGGAAGACAGACTCAATACTGTCCGTTTAGAGACTTTTTGAATATGGTTGATTTCTTCGTTTAATTTCTCTAGAGATAGTGATAGTTTGTCTGATTTTGTGTCCCAAATAAGTCCCAATACTTTCACTGTTTGTGTTGCGTTTACTCCGTCCTTGCACGCTTTCTCGTTTAACGTAGTTGAGTTACTGGCCCACTGGCGCAGATTCATGCCTGCATTCTTGAAAAGGTCTCTTGCTGTTGTGTAATATTGTAAAGCTTTTGACTCTGTATTAGCTCCTGTTGCTACGTTATCCATATATATCGATCTGCGTAAATCTTCTGATATCCAACTCTCTTGTGTGGCTAGGTGGTATTGAATTGTTGCATTCAGCAAGTAAGGAGATGGTGCAGCTCCAAAGAGTACTCGACAAAATCTATAGGTCACTAAGTTACCTGGGTCGTTTGCAGATATGTTGGGATTTTTAAGCCAAAGGAAACGTGTTGCATCTCTATCTTCGTTGTTTAGTTCAATTTGGAGAAATGCTTTTTCGATGTCTGCTGTAAACGCGACCTTAGGTGCTCTGAAGTGTAGCAGCATAGTTTGTAATCTCTGCATAAGATTGGGTCCAGTGTGAAGGCAGTCGTTCAGGCTCAGGGCCTTTGGTGATATTTTCGCTGAGGCGTCATAGACTATTCGCATGGCAGTAGTAGAGCTATCTTTGAAAACTGGGAAATGTGCCATGTAGTGTAAGATTGTTTGGTGTTTGCTTGGATCTTGTACTTCCTCTATAAACCCTCGGTTCAATTGATCGCGAAGTTGTTTGTCGTATTTTTGAATAAGCTTTGGACTTTTGTTATTTAGTGTGTGTTGAAGGTTGATTAATCTTTTTCTTGCTAAAGTGAAATTAGTTGGCAGACTGTGTTTGTTCTCTTTCCATGGTAGCTTAACGTTATACTTGCCAGAAACGCGGTTAAATTGAATTGTATCACGAAAATGTTTTTCAACTTCTGTTATTTCGGTCTCGGTGTATTCGTTGGGAATTTTGCTGATCTCCCAAAACTTTACTAGAGTTTCTTTAAGGTTATCGTCTTCGGTTTCAGTATAGATGACCTGTGGTAACGCGTTTAAGGTGTCTGCTGTGTTTGATTTGCGTGGCGCTGGCCCTGAAAGTAGCCAACCAAACTTGCTTTGTACGGCCATCCATGTGTTATCGCGTGATTTCTTTGTATTACCGAGAATAACTTGAGCGTATAAGTCGTTTCCTATGAGAATATCTATTTTCCGATCACCTTCCGCGTTGAGTGGGTCTGCAATATCAAGAGCTTTGAATTCAACTGGAATCTGTATGTGTTGCATGTCATATTGAAGTGGAGGGCAGATGATCGGCGTAACTAAGGCGTTTATGTAGATATCTTCGTCTATCGCGTTTAAGGTAAGTTTCACGACTTCGTATGATTTTGGACTGCTTATAGTTGAGCCAAATGTGGAAATGTCTAATGTCTCATTTTGAATGACGTTCAGTTGTAATGCATTCTTTAGTTGTTGTGTGATAAATGTTCTGGATGAACCTGTATCGATTAGTACGCGTGCTGTACATCGTGTAGCTGGTCCGCTCGCTGTGACCATTGCCGTTTGCATGATTGTGCTTTTGTGTGTTGCCCTGGTGGCTAATGTTGTCAAGGCGGGAGCTGTTGTTTTGTTGTTTGGGGTGGGTCTTCTTTTTTATCATGTTTGTCTTTTGTTTTCTGATCTGTGTCGTTGATTTGTTCACAAATTGATGTATGGTGTTTCAGTCCGCAAGCATCTTCCTCTTGAACGACAATGGTATTTTGTGTGTCCTGAGCGCAAGCAATTGAAACATCTCCTTTTCTGAGCAAGTATAGTTCTTCTGTCTATTGCGGTCTTAACTTTCTGGCATTTGTCAGGACGATGTTTACCGTCGCAGTATATGCATGGTTTTGGTTCGTTTGTACCGACGTATTTTTGAGGAGCTTGTGTTTTGTGTTGTTGTGCGTTTGTTAGTAGTGTGCTGATCGGTACCAAAATGTCGTCTGATTCTTGCACAGAGTCTATATTTTCTTTGACTAATTGACTTTTTCTCTTGTTTCTAATTCGCGTGAGAGCGCTGCTCTTAGTTCGTTTAGTGAACAATCTGCTTCTGAATTTGCTCTAAATATGATGCATCTTAGTTGGTCTGGCAATTTCTTTAGTAATATTGGTATGAGTAGACTACCGTATGAATCGGTTTGTACCCCCAAAGTTTCGAGAGCACGGATATTGCTCTCGCAGCTATCGTAGAATTTCCGTAGTTGATGCACATCAGTGGATGCGGGATGAATTTTCGCAAGTGATTCCATATGCGCGTTTATAAGAACTTGCGTTCTTCCAAAACGATGTTGAAGCATTTGAATGGCTTTTTCGTAGTTCTGTGATGTCGTCGGAATTCCAGAAATTGCGCGCGCGGCGTCGCCAGACAACATTCCTTTCAAATAAATCATTTTGTCGATATTTGTAACATTTGGGTTATTATGAACGGCATTGCTGAAACTATCCCAAAATGTGAGCCACTCTTGAGGCTTTCCGTCAAATGGTTGAATATTTAGATGTGGAAGATTGATGTGTACTTTAGGTGTTGCTTTGGTATTTGTTAATTCGCTTAATTGGAATGGACTCACCGGTGTTTGTTGTTTCTCAATAAATTCGGTGATCTTCAAAATCCAGTATTCAATTTTGTCTTGAAATGTGAGCGCCTCATCGGTTTCTTTCATAACGTCGTCTTCGCTTTCCAGTGCGTTTACTATCTTGGAGTCCATATTTGTTACTTCACGAAGTCGTCGCGTTAGTCGCCCTGTGATTGCCTTCAGCTCGGTGACGTCTAGCTCCTCTGTCTCCGCCAAAAGTCGCTCCGCGCGCTTAATATCTTGGGTGCAGTGACCCTTGTATGACCCCCGTACGGCCTTGTTGTGTGTAAGCTCCGCATTTGACATTCTTAAAGGGGTTCGGCACCAGTATTGTAGATATAAGTATCAGACTGATGGTTTTCATAGTGGTTTTATTCTCAGTGAAGGCCGAAGAGTTACAGATTCTAATTGATTACGTAAATAGAGGTTTGAGTTAATTAACAGGTTTCTGATCAGGTTTGACAGGTTTCATTACAGGAAGCGAGGGGTCAGCGGTATTCACTTTGGGAGAGCCTGAGAATACATTGTCAGCGGTCTTCACCTTTTTAACCTTTGGCGAAAGTGAGTATGTGGGTCATGGCTAAAAGGGATGACTCAGAAGGACCTGATTAATAATTCATAGGACAAACAATAGAACGAAGCTACATGGCATAACATGGCATATGTAGGTTCGTTCTACCGTGAAGCCTATGAATTATTAATCAGGTCCTTCTGAGTCATCACTTTTAGCCATGACCGAGTATGTGGGTTTCGGCACCAGTATTGTAGATATAAGTATCAGACGGATGGTTTTCATAGTGGTTTTATTCTCAGTGAAGGCCGAAGAGTTACAGATTCTAATTGATTACGTAAATAGAGGTTTGAGTTAATTAACAGGTTTCTGATCAGGTTTGACAGGTTTCATTACAGGAAGCGAGGGGTCAGCGGTATTCACTTTGGGAGAGCCTGAGAATACATTGTCAGCGGTCTTCACCTTTTTAACCTTTGGCGAAAGTGAGTATGTGTGTTCAGCGGTTTTACCACTGT
Source organism: Scolanthus callimorphus (assembly GCA_033964015.1). Lineage (NCBI taxonomy): Eukaryota > Metazoa > Cnidaria > Anthozoa > Actiniaria > Edwardsiidae > Scolanthus > Scolanthus callimorphus. The sequence goes on along the minus strand of JAWWUD010000017.1, from coordinate 1,600,455 downwards.
GCAAAAGTGGATATGAGGTTCCAGCGGTTACACTCACGGGGAAGACTGGGGACCAATCTTGGACCTGACCTTCACTCAATTCCCTTTGCCCAAAATCCTTTACAAGATTGGCTGACTGAAAAAGGGTATTTTGCTTGTTTTCAGATAAACTCCAAAAGGCTCGCTCTTTCGCTTCGCTTTTCGCAATTTCAGTTTCTAGCTTAAAGCTTTCTTCCCTCTCATTCTGCGAGAATTCTTTCGCGGCAATTTCTTGTTTAAGTTTAAATCTTTCCTTTGCGAAAGCTTGTCTTTTAGCAAGCGCGACCTGTTCCACCCTTAGCGCAGCCAATTTAGCGGACTCTTTAGCTTTTACTGCAGACAGTGAACTGCTTTGTTGAAGACACACGACTATTAACCTTTGAGAACTTCGTAGAAATATTAGTGGCAGAGTCTTCTGGGTTCAATACCGGTACAGTTTCTTTTGCTTCTGGATTATTAATTTGCTGTGTTTCAACTTCAGCTTCAGGAATTGCATTCTGATCGAGCACTTCCATTTCGCCTCGCTCCGACGTAGCGACAATCATGCGACAATAAAGGTTTCAATACGATCCTTAAAGTCTGCCATCAATATCTCTTGACTCTCAAAATACATATCAGATTCAATAATTTCGTCTTCATCTTGAAGCACATTGTGATAATGATCACGACGAACATTCTCAAAATAATCATTCAACTCGTAAAGCTTTGCGATTACATCATCTAAATTCTCCCGAGATAGTTCAATTGCGTTAATTTCGATTCTTTTTCTCGTTACCACAGACAACGTTCCACTTCTACGACGTCTCAGCGTCTTCACGTTCTCCAAAAAGCACCATATTCAACATTTCGAACCCTGGCTCTAGGGCCGTGACTTTCACTTTCACTACCGTAGACATCAATTAAATAATCAATTATAACACAGTTTGATTAAAGTAACACAGTTCAATATCATCCTGTTAGACTGTCTTTTCTTGACGTAACTTTAAACGATGTAATTGCCAATTCGGCGTGCATTTGGTTGGATGACACGGTAAGTTATATGGAGACATATAGTACGAAAAACATTTATTTACACTGTGACTTGACGAGTAGACTTGAATTGAATTGACGGTGAACTGACGGTGGTAAATTGACGGTGACTTTACTGTCCTGTACTGTATGTGGTTTAAGCTATAGAGCGAAATGCAACAAACAAGACTGGTGAAAACTAAGTTATAAATCAAAATTGACAAGGCAAAAGTGACGTTAAACTAAATAAAATGGATTGTACTTACGTTACGTATGACTCCAAACACACAAATAGACTAATACCAACTGTACAAATGTACGACTGCCTAAAAGGCCCACAATCAAATACTGCCTTGACGGCTCCAAAACATGCTTCTGCTTTCTCCAAGAACTGATTGATTATTGAATTGTAAATGTGCGTCCAAATGCAAATAAGAAAAGCAATGTAGCTAAAATACACAGAATTGACTTTACAAAGGAGTGTACGATAACAAAGCTAATGCACGGGCTAATTAAACTTGAATGACGATTAAATTATTTTAAAGAAATAGCAAATAACCGACACGGATCCAACAGGGTTTTTTTTGAAAAAAAATTCCCACACAGCAAAAAAACTTCTTTCTTATTGGAAAAGCATTTTTTACCGCATAACAGAGGAATAAAAAAAATCACCCCCCCTTAAAAGTTAAATGGTCAGCCCCTAACAACAAACACAGCAACGTCTATGTACACATTTACAATATTTCTGTACTGTGACCCCCCCAACAGGAGAAAATCAGTAAAGAAATTTTGGAGGAAGTCATAAGAGATGCGGACGAGGAGGAGAGAAAGAAAAAAGAAGAGATCCAAAATAGAAGAGTAAGGGCACTGGTAAAACGAAAGAAAGCGCTGCAGCGGGAGATCGAGAGTGTTAAGAAGTTAGTTGAACCCCAAATGCTCAAAATGAACGAAATACACAAAAAAATCGAACTTTTAAATAACCAGATTGATGCATTCATTGAGAGTAGGTATGAATTTGATTAACCTTTGGGAGATCTGTATTTTTGAGCAGGTATGTAAGAAAATGTTAAGTAAGATATGAAGGTTCAGATAACTTGTTTATGAGTTTTGAGGAAATTGTTTTTGTGATATGTGTATAATCACTTTCGTATTGAATCGGCTCTGATATATATGTTATGCTGTTAACGTATATAAAAGGATTTGTTGTCTCGAGAGAGTCCATAGTCATTTTCAGAGGAGTTATTAAATATCGGACACGACTGATCTTGATAGTTATGTTTCAGATTCCTTGGTTGAACTTCTCTGGCATTTTTATCTGTTTCAACTTTCTGCTTTAGGTTTTATGACAACGAATAGTAGAGATACCTGAAAATAAAATAAAAATAAAAATTGTTATAGATATTATTAGGATTGCAATTTTGACTGTATTACCCAGTCAAAATGGAATTTAAAAAAAATATATCATAAAACTACCCTTAAGTTTAGATTAATTGGAGAACTGGTCCTGTTACATTTACGTGTAAGGCTGGGCTCGGTACCGGAGTTAGAAACACGTGAACCGTCTCAGAATAATCTGAGTTTAATGGTCCAATAGTCCTCCCAGTCTCTGACGAAGAAGGACTACATTCCCAGAAATATTGGACTAACTCGGCATTTTCCCAACGAAACGAAGCCTCACACAATTTGTAACAATGCTTCCTTGAGATAATGTGCTATAACGAATTTTAATCCGGTACGGTTTTAACATATTATTCTACAAGTTTTGATACCCACTTTGTCTCAAATTTCCACATGAATAGGCATTGCCATGTTGTTGCTCCATAACATTGCATAAAATGGCGTCTGTTGGTCGTCGAATTTAAGCACAATTTCAAGGGATTATGGAACATATTAGCACATATTCTATTGCGTGTTTTTCAGCTGATTTACAAACGTTTATATCTATTTTACTATTTCCGAGTCCGAACTTTCGTGTAGACGACCTTCCAAGGTAGTGGCGGACAAAAATTTGTAGGCGATTTCAGTGATTTCGGGCTAAATTACAGAGGACATGAGAGCCTTGGTGGAGCCAGATAGCGGGGTACGATGGAACAGGTTTCCAAAGCGTATCAATACTCAATTTGTCGCTCGTAAGGCTTCATATACTATGCTAGTTAATATCAGAGTCCGAACTTTTTGCTAAGTCTGTTTGCAGAGGAACTCCCATACATTCTCTTGTATTTTTCGCAGTCATTATGCAAATGAGCGGCCGCCATCTTGACCAATATTTCTGGGAATGATTTGAAATGTACAGTAGGCATAACAGTTCTCTCATGAGTCTCCATGCATGGATCACGGACAATGGATTTGCTATTTATTTAATCGTAAATCTATTGACCTTATATAAACAAACCCATTATCCTTGTGGGTATTACGGTGCATAGTTTCAGTTTGGTCATTCATAATGAGCGTCATGCCGACTTTGGTGGGCGAACAAGTAGGGTACCAGACAGTCGCTGGAATAAGTTGGCACATTTTAGTAAAGTCAATGGATAGTCTTCTTGTTAGTTGTTATATAATGTAAAAGACATAGCAGTTCAGCTACATGACATAACATATAATGTTCACATAATCAAGATATAGGAAGGATTTTTCTAAAATAATTTCATTGGTATACATTTCTAATTTGCATGTGTCTCACGAAGCCATATAATCACTGGTCCAGGAGTGTTATACTTTAGACGGAGGGTCACTAAGCCACAAACCATGATAAGATTCATAACCATTCACTGAAATAGGGAGGGTCAATATAACCATTCACTAGAATAGGAGGATCACTAAGCCATAAACCATGGTAAGATTCATAACCATTCACTAAAGAATAGTTTTTTGATGAATATAAAAGTCATTACTATATCCTTAGTATAAGAATATAGCATTTGACAGAATATATCATACTTAGAAGCATACAGAGGTCTTGATAGATAGCATTTCATTTAGGTCACTGGAAACAACAGACAATAGATGCAAACAAACAGAATATTCATTTAGGTTAATATGGATACATGACTGGTCCCATTACACATACCTGTACTGAAGTATGTGGAGCATCGTAACAGTTCATGACGCAATGCCGTCTGTATCATGCCTTGGCGTGTTATTGAAAGGGTGGTCATGTCTCTGTTGATCAATAACATACAATTAGCATAGCAATTGCCTTGCCCTGTGTTGATGTCGTTGTCCCTTGCGTAGTACCATGTGGATTAAAAATCCCAGATGCTTTTGAGAGTGGCTACGCAGCACCATGCGAGTAGAATTATACTTAGTGATGGCTGCGGTGCTACATGTGCGGTGTTGTGAATAGCGTCGCTATAACCCATGATGGCTTTGTCAACGGATATGCGACACTGTGCAGCGCTTGGTAAGTATGTCTTTTACTGGTCTGTGATGGCTGTAACTTAGGGACAGTACCATACATTCCAGTGACATCACGCTGGCTTCTTATAGTGATGGCTGCTTCCCTGACTAAAGTCACCTTTGTGCAGCCTTAGTTAGTGCTGGGACTGTGGAAGGTGGTAGCAGAATGGGAGTGCAGTACCATGCTATATGGTAGTAAGTGGGGTAGCACATGCCATGGGTACCCGTGGCTGTGTTAATTTTCTGGGGCCACACTGGCATGTTATCAATGGGTGTCAACTTGTTTGATACCTCAAAATATGTTTCCCAATACGGCTATGGGAAGCACTCCTTGTCAATGCAATCATACCACATTGATATGCACACACACACACACACACAAAAAGTGATGAAAACCCAGTAGTATTTTAGTCTACTTCTGACAATAACTGTCCCATTTATGGAAGGTGAGAACCATTGCATGACAGCAGATGATGCCAATGATGACAACATATTAATTCACTCTGAATCATAGTATGTAAAAAGTTCCTAGAAAGCATTAATATTGCTAAACTAAGATAACAACATTTAGAGTAAATGAATGTTGCCAAATAAAACTCATCATTATCAGCTACCTGTTCACCTTTTCCAGGTTGGCAATCAGGAATTTCAAAAGTATGTTGCTCACAAGCAGCAAGCAGATGCCAACCAAATGACTGCACTGGCCTATATACAGGAAGCCACTGATCTTAAAGACATAGCAGCATGTGCAGCTTTTCATGGCACCACTGCTCAGGAAGAAGTTGAGCATCTGTTTGAAGAAGCAGCAAACCTACGCAAAAAAGCAAATTCTCTGGTAAAAAAATTCACTTTTTGTACTGGAGCAACACATTCAGATTGAGTTTTTTCTAGATCTGGTCATCATTTCCAATTGATTATGGGCACATTCAAAACATCTGTAACACCTTTCTACAATAGGACCTTTTACCCAAACTTGAATAACTGATTAAATTATCTTTAACAGTAAAAGAGATTCAGGACATTAAAATAAAACATGTACATGAAGGAGACTTATGTTTTTAAATCAGCAGTTCTTCGCCATATCAACCATGATTTTATCTCTTTGCATTACAGGAGAAAGCAAGTGAGGCTTTACATTGAAATTGAGTCTCAAAGATGGTCCCTGCATCCAAGAGTTAGACAAGACTCTAGATAAAATTGGTGCTACACGCCAAGCATACCATGGTGGTAGCTTCAATGGAAATCACACCAACAAGTGCCTAAAGGTTTGTACGCCAGGGTTCGAAATTCCCACAAGCTAACTCGCTAAATGCAAGCAGAATTTGCAGTTATGAAGTGTGGAAAAAAAATCACTTGTATTTTCTAGCGACCTGACTCATATTTATTTAAAAAATAATAAATGTTACAGTGCGACTACTCAAAGCAAGGCAACCAAAGCAAATTTTCTTACAAATGGGGTATTAGTTTCTAGTATGAAAATGGCTTGACCATCACTCTCTGAAAGGTGTTTCCTTTCATTACAGGAGAAGAACATTGATGAGCTTGCAAATATCCCACTTCGACTAATAAATGAAACTGCAGACCAGTTCAAGAAGTTCTGATTAGCTATGGAAACATTCACAAAGTACTGAATGGCACAAAGATACTGAGCGACAGAGACATAGCAAATATGGGTAATGAAGATGAGTGCTGTAGTTCATATATAATAATCACACTAATTTTAACTCAAATTTTGACTTCTTTTCTGGAAACATTGATAACAGTTGTTTGAAACAAAGCTGATTGTTCTTTGAATTCTGAGCTTTGAACTGGAATTCCTATTGTGTGGTTCCAGAATACAACATCCACCCCCTCCTAACGGACGGGTGTTGGAAAGTGACCCCACTCCAACCCCAATCTCTTCAGGATATTTTCTGGAACCACACAGCTGTACACATCTCACACATTTGGCTCACTCGTGTGTATGTTGCTACTCTGCCTGGCAAATGCAATTAGTCCTCTTTTTTTTTCAGAAAGAGGGATAAAATCCTTCATGAAAATCTCTAGAGAGTGCTTTCCAACAGCAACAGTGCTACCAAAGATGCATTTCCTGGAATATCATGCTGTACCCTGGCTCAAGCAACACCGGACTGGATTTGGGTTGCTTGGAGAACAAGGAGTTGAGTCCATTCATCATGAGTTCAATGAGTTAGGTAGAGCATATAGTGCTACTAGAAAACAAAGTGAGCGACTCAAGCAAATGCTAGAGGAACATCATAGAAAATGCCATCCCCAGAACATTGTACAAGTGCCAAACATCAAACATAGGAAATGTGTAGAGGAACAAACCACATACAAGGTGCTACTGACACCAAAAGACATGACATAAAAACATAGAAAAAATGGAACCTGTCAGGCCTTTTTTCTCCATCTTTAATGCCTTCCTTGGATACACAAGCTGGTTCTTCAGTTTTCTGTCTCGGACACAAAAAAGGTCTATTAGGATGTGAGAATGTAAAGCAATATTATAAGACAAAATAATTTACAAAACAGTAAATTGTACACGGATAAAAAATTCAAATTAAATAGAAGTTATTTAACTATTATTACAGGACAATTTTCTTTTTCTTTGAAGCCTTCTTAATCCTCTCCCTCTCCAGCCTTTCCTCTAACTCAACCCTTCTCTGAGCCCACTGTTCTCTTTCCGTTTGTTGCTGCTCCTCAGTCGTATGAGAAGAATGGTGGAGTAATTCCTTCTACACGTGACCTTCATGTTTTGTTGTATTATTATTTATTTATTTGTTTATTCAGCTTCGCTCGAGGGCCGGGAAATCCTCACAGAGCGAGGCTCCAATTACGAGGTTCCCTTGTCAGTGTAGTGGTTAGTAAGTTGTAAGCCTTGCACTGAGGATGGGCAACTTCCGACGTCCTCGTGGTTCTTTAACGTCCCTCTGGTTCCGGTTATGTTAGCAACTAAGCTTACATTTCAACATCGTCATCAAACTGCACTCCCATATGTTTTGATCTTTTCCTGTGTGTACTTTTCCTGTGCTTTGTCTTCTTCTTTAGGCCGCATATGTCAGTTTGACACATTTTTGTAGCCATAGCCATAGGCCTAATGAAGTAAAATTGGTTACCAAAAAGACACTTTTTACCAACTTTTTTTAACGCTAGGAATCGCACAGTAAACGATTTATAAAATAATTCTAAGCTTAAACACTAACCTCTGTTTGCTGTGAAGCATGGACTCCCTCATGGAAGTGATAGCGTTTTGCATTTTTTCGAGTGCCTCCTCCATTTTGTTGAAAGCATCCTCCATTTTTTCTCCAGGTACTTCACCTCTCTTATTTTTTTTAAAGCGGCAAAACTCAACCCGCGCTCGCCCAAAAAAGGCAGGAAAACATCGAACTTTCGATCGCTCCATTCGAAAGCAAGAGTTGATAGGCCTTACAAAAGTCAGTGGAAATGTCGATTAAAAAATAGTTAATAAGATAATAACTACAAATTCATAAGCTAATGATACACTAGACATTTAGTTTGCTTATCCAAGGAAGTGTGAGAGATGGAAATGAAGCTGCATAAATTAACGTGATTTCGCACATCAATGCTCGTTGCGCTTTCCGCATCGCCATGGAAACGTAGGAAAACAACATATCCAGAATAAGAAAATGGTGGACAAGTTTTTCGTCTTGCAGCTTGATTTATCTATTTTTCTTATGACTCTGACCTCGAGGATGAAAGAAAAGTCAACTAGTTTATACGTTTTGAATTTGATTCGGTGGCAGAAGTGTAAAACTAGAAATATGCCCTGTACGAGCTTCATTGCGAGCTTTAAACTCGTGGACGGTTGGCGTGCGCTTGACTACGAATGACGACCGTCAACAATTTGCTCCAAAATCAGAACCGGACCCAACAAACATAGCAAATTCTCTCCCTGATGCTTATTTTACTAAAATGTGACATTATAGATAGATTTAGAGCTAATTCTGAACATAAATACATGTATACACCGAAATGATGAGCAAGAGACTTCTTCGCGATTTTACACCAACATCGTGTTTACATATAAACAGACTAGAATTTTCGAAGCCTTAATTTTAAATCTAAAATTTAGAAATCTCAATCGAACACGCAGACAATGCTCTCGCCTATGTTTATTTTACCAAAATATAGCATTCTAGATCATACCAGAGCGAATCTGAATCAGAAATGTGTACCCAAATATGAGGAAGCGACTTTTACAGTAGCAAAATACTTTCATCGCACGCTTGCATTTTCGTTGCATCTAGCATGTCTAGTGATTTGCTCTAAAACCACACATTTCACCCAAAAAGTAGCCAGTGCTTTCCTTGGTCTTTATATTACCAAAATATGACAATGTAGATAGATTTAGACCTTATTTTGATCAGAAATATCCAACGAAACGATGAGCAAGCGGCTTTTCGATTTTCGCACCCGCGCATGTTTAGCTTAACAGACTAGCATTTCGAAGCGTCTATTTTCACTCGAAATTTTAGAAATCTCAACCGATCAAGTAGACAATGCTCCTACCGATGTTTATTTAATCTAGATATGACATTCTATATCACTACAGAGCGAATTTCATTCAGAAATGTGTACCTAAATATGAGACGCGAATGTTCCGAATGCCCGACCATAGAGTACGTCATAAATTTGTATAAAATTCTCCTTAAGCGATTTGTTTCCAACTGAAATACATACAAAAAGATTGAATTTGACAGGATAATGTTCTTACTTTAACTGATGTTTCATTACTGTCATTTTGTAATTTCCTTTCCACGCAGTTTCACTCTTTCTAATGCAGTCGGGCTCAGCGTTGTTGTTGATTTCAAACTCGGCGCTCGGAGATTTCAGGCGCAACAAGCATTGCTTTTCGACTTAGCCAATCAGAACGCGCGATTCGCGCTTAATGCATTCAAATATATTCAGCTTCAATTCCATCTCTCACACTTCCCTGGCTTATCTTAACTTTTCTTTAGGTCAGATCGTAGTGAAATATTCCACGAAAGTGTCTTGAATACAGCTTCGCATCGAAGGACGCCATTTCCATCAATCAAGATGGCTTCTTTCGAGGCTTTGAAAACATGGCTAATTTTCGTGTTTGACACAAGTTATGAGCTCCCAGACATAGCAAAGTCTTTTAAAATTCTGCTTCCTATAGAAAACTTTTGTGTTTTTGAGAGAAATAGCAACATCACGTCCCTTCCTCCGAGCACTCAATGAATGAAGCCTCGCTCTCGTCCGTGGCCGCGCTTTCGTTCCCATTTTGAGGGGACTGCAACCTAATGTCAGCAAATCAATATCAATGAACCATACGTGCCGAAGGGGTCAAGTGTGAACGATGGCATCGACGGCGATCAATACTATCCAGTATATCGGTGTGGATGACGTGCTCCGCTTGGCCGACAAATTCAGACCGGGAGCGCTGCTAGCTAAATTTGATGTCTTGGCCGCTTAAAGGAATATTCCTATCCATCCCTCGGACCGTCGTCTGCTAGGCATGAAATGGCGCAACAACTTCTACGTTGATCTCACTCTCCCGTTCGGGCTTCGGTCAGCCCCCTTTATTTTCAATAGCGTCACTGCCGCGGTGGAATGGATTCTTTCGTCAAACTACCACGTTACCGAGCTGGTGCACTACCTCGACGACTTCATCATGGTTGGTCCTCCTAACTCTCCGATCTGCGGTCACAACCTGGCGATGGCCCTAAAAGTATGCATCGACCTTGGCCTATCGTTACATCCCGTCAAGTGCGAAGGCCCGTCATCTACCCTTACCGTTCTGGGAATCGAAATTGACACGGCAAACAGGGTAGTCCGTCACCGCAGATAAACTCGCTGCCACTCGCGCCCTTCTCGAGCAATGGTCTTCTCTCACGTGGTGCACCAAGCGGGAATTAGAGTCCCTCATTGCTTATCTTCACCACGCCGCAAATGTTGTCTGGTCGGGACGCACGTTCATCCGTCGGATGATTGATCAACTGTTCCGCTTCCGTCATCGCAGGCACCCCATTCGCATTAACTCCGAGCTCCGCTTGGATCTCCAATGGTGGAGGAATTTTATCGATTCTTGGAATGGCGTGTCATTCTGGCTTTCCCCCGGTATGACGGTTTCACCTTCGGTAGAGGTTACTTCTGATGCCGCCGGCGCTGTCCGCTACGGTGCTTTCTACTGCTGCCACTGGTTTAATGGAATATGGTCACATCAGCAAAAGCCTGAGTCAATCGCCTATAGGGAGCTGTTCCCAATCGTTGTCGCCGCCCACGTATGGGGCCATCTTTGGCGCAAGCAGCATGTCCTGTTTAGATCAGACAATGAAGCCGTTGTTTGGATCCTGACCACCAGAACCTCGCGAGTCCCTAGCATTATGCATCTAATGCGCAGCCTGCTTTTAGCGGCGGCCCGTTGGTTTTTTTCCTTTCCTCTGCGCACGTACCCGTGTAGAGAATACTATCGCTGATGCCCTGTCTCGTTTCAATTGGCAGGCATTCCTCACACTCGCGCCATGGTCCAGCCCGTCATCGACCCACCTGCCTCAGGTGCTTCTGGAGGAGCTGACTCAGCAGCCCTAGAATCTAGATGCCGCGAACTCCTGCTCCAAGGTTTAGCCCCTTCAACGCGACGATCGTACGCGTCAGGTCAGAAGAAGTTTATCGAATTTTGCGCCCAGATAGGGAAGCTTCACCCTGTGTCTGGCTCCCCCTGCCCCCTGATGAATGGACACTTTGCTTATTCGCCACCCATCTCTCCAGCTCACTCCAATCATCGTCGATTGGTGTATATCTGTCAGGCGTCCGCGCCTTACATGTGGAGCAGGGTTTTCCCGACCCCCTCGCTGAACGTTTGCGACTGCAACGGGTCCTACGCGGCATCAAGCGCGTGCAAGGTATAACACCGTCATCTCCACAGCACGAAATCGTGTCTTTACGTATATTTTTGCGATGCGAAATATTGCGTAAAGATTTTAATCATCTTTACGCAAAAATACGGGTGCGTAAAGGCGTGTAAAGAAGAACTATCCTCTTTACGCACGTGAAAATGAGCGTAAAGGAACGTAAATAACCGGCTTCTCTTTACGGTGCGCGAAAAAGCATGTAAAGATAAGCTAAATACGGAGATGAAAATATGTTAATTCAATTTCTTTTATACAACTTTCATCATTTTCCAGTCTCTTTAGGGCACGTATATGTGCTGCGTAATGGTACATGTATTATTTCTTATATATATATAAATAGGAATCAGCTTTACGGTCCAATGTCTTCGCGTAAAAATGTGTAAAATACAAGAGAACCAATGGCATGTAAAAGTTGGAGTCTTGTTTACCACGTTTTTTTTACAAAAAACATCCTAGACGACTGCGTTTACATTAAGAGCGCGTTTACATGGAATCATTTACTGCTGGATTTATTTTATGCTCATCAACAATATTTTATTATCGAAAGATTACACTTGTTTTCAGTCACACGTGCACCCTGCCTATCGTTTTCGAGTCGCGACTAGGGACCTTAAGCATCGACAACGAAATAACACGACGACGACGACCGGAAGTGATTTTTCCCCGCGCGAGCATTCTGCGCATGTGCAACGTTGTCACAACGTCGTGCAGCCTTCGTCGACGACCGAATTTCTACTAGTTTGGCGTTCAGGCGAGAACGTAAGTAAAAACAGGTACTTTTTGTGCGTAAAATCGGCAATTTTCCCCTTTTGATTCAATCATTATAAAAATATATTATTCATGCACTAGCTGAAGTTATGCATTTAGTGGCTGGAAGGTATTTCACCTAACAAAATGTATTTTTTTCTAGCGTGTTCATAGACCAAAGTCATGGCCGCACAACAAGAACCACTAGTCCCAAAGAAAGGTGAATCGTACTCCTTTTTTTCACTTTCGAGTAGTCCCTGATTTCCAAATGCTTGCCTTGTACTGCTGCTAGAACATCTTGTCTTGTATTCACAGGTTTTATTTAGCTAAATATGTCCATGTTTTTATCATTTTAGCACCAAAAAACAAGTACTTTAATTGGTCTACGGAACACGATATACTAATGTGCCGCGAAGCAGTAGCCAGCGAGCCATATAACTTCAAGATAAGGAGTAGCGAGAGAGGGAAAGTTTGGGAAAATATAGCAAGCCATTTAAATTCTCTTAAGAATCCTGTCTTCAGAGTAACAGCAAGAGCTGTTCGGGATAGATACGCCCTCCTTCTTTCAAGACAAAAACAGAAACTACAAGATGAAGAAAGAGCATCTGGGATTGATGTACCCGAACCTACAGAGCTAGACAACTTGCTCGAAGAGATTCTCGAGCGAGAGAAAAGCGCTGCCGAAAAGGGTGAAGCCCAGAGAGACGAAAAAAAGCGAAAGACGAGAAAGACAAAGCTGCAGCAGAGGAGATCCGACAGCAAGCTCTCAAAACAATGGGTAAAAGGAAAGTGACGATGGGGAAAAACAAAAGGGGGCGAAACTTAGAAGGAGCACTTCAGATGCTATTGAATATCTGTCAGAAAAATCAGAAAAAGAAAGAGAGTTAAAGCAGGAAGAGTTTGCCATCAGAAAGAGAGAACTCGATCTGGCAGAGACCAAGCAAAACGAGGCTACAAAGCAGCAACAAACCATGTTTACATCACTCATGAGTCAGATGCAGCAACAGCAACAAATACAGCAGCAAAATCTGCAAATGATGCTCAACCAGCAGAATAAGGTATTCATGGCCTTGCTGGAGGCCAAAAAGCAATGAACTTTACCCTTGTTAAAGAGAGAAACTTGTTGTCTTTATTGATGCGAAAAATGAATGCTTTTGAAAGACAGAAATATATGATTACTATATATTTTGTATTTTTTAAAATACTATTTGCACGTGTAAAACAAGAAAAAGCACAAAAACTAAGCAATATCAAACTCAGGGATCTATTGTAGATGTTCTATCTTTTTTTTTCAAAATTGCTAGCCAGGGTCCAACTTGATAAAAGTTCCGATTCAAAGGAACTTGTTTGCTTGTAACACAATTTGTAGTCAGTCACAATATGTTCTTGATGATTATGGTCAGGGGTTTTTCTTTCCCTGCTTTGGCTGCTTCCAATACCTGATAATGTCATGTTTGATTTTGAATAAAATATCCTGGCAATTAATTTGTATATGGTTTCTTCTAATTTCTCCTGTGCTACAGCAATGTGCAGATAGATTGGTTCATATCTGTGGGGAGGGGGTGGATGTTACTCTTTTTTCCATATAATCTCTCTTATTTTACTAATGCTTATGTTCACATGGGAGGTGGGGGACCATATTGTAGTAATACAAAATATCCCTTATCTACAAAAGTGGGAGTGGGGGTAGAAATGGGACCATTCACTCTTCATGAATTTTTCAGTAAAAATCAAGTGATTATATGCAACATGGAGAGAAAGATGGCCTGCTTTACATGCAAAGAAATTATGAAAGAGCTGCAAAAAAATTTGCACCCCCGTGCCAAATAACAGGGTGGTTAGGGACAAAAAAAATCCACAGTGGGTCCTCCATGAGGGTGCAGATTTATTTTACCGCTGCCTATCTGGTTTCTCAGCCGAAATATGTTTGAAGAGCTGGTGCCCTGAGATCAAAATAATCAGATGTCATGTTACCATACAAACATGTTAATGCATTACGAAGTAAAACAGAAACTACATACATCTTCCCAACACTACTGAGAAAAAGTTTGAGATTTTTTTTAAAGTCATTAAATTTGAATGAGTTGAACCTAAAAGGGCCTTGAAGATGTACTCGCAGTGGGTATGCAGGGTCCCCATAAACACATAGGGGTACTCCAGCTGGGCTGAAAGTAAATTGGTGCAGATCATACAACAGGTGTGACTCAGCAAGCATTCCAGCATCATGCTTTCTTCCCTCTAATAAAAGTAAAAGGTATGTGCGAGACTTGAGATCATTTTTTGTACCTCTGACGATGTCAGGAGTATTTAGGGATGTTCAAATTTTGTTTTGAGTACAAATGTATGGTGCTCCTTTACAGGTTTTCTGTATTTTCTTCTCAAAAGGGGGGTCACAGGCACTCCAGGACCACCCCTTAGCTATGCCCCTGCAACAGCATCTCAAGGGATGGGACTAGCATGTTTCCTAATGGGGGCCTAAACATTCCTTGGGTGTAGACAAGATTTCTCAACGGGGGGTCATGATGAATTGAACAAATGTATGTAGTTCCTAGCATTTAAATTTTACTTGTAAATTAGTTTGTACTACATTTTTACTCAAAAGGGAAGGGTCGCATGCACCCCCACCCCTTCACTTACCAACTGGGCCATACAAATTTCCAATCAAGCCATTTGATAAAGCAATGCTTTGGAATTTCAGACCATGGACTCTTTTATGACCGTTGTAGAGAATTCTTTGGTGTTCTCCAGGCCTAGATATAGGCCTAACTGTCCCATCGATGAAACCAAAACACCCAGTTAGGTAGTGGAGTTCCCTTGGCTGTTATGGCATCCACGTATATCTGTAGGTTGGCAGGACTAAGGATATCATGGTTCCAGTTTAATACCTTGTGTCCATGAGTGTTATACACATAGTCAATCATTTGATTAGTCACCATGCTTAGAACTGGAACTGGTTTCGCGAATCTGTGAATCATATCACCATATCTACATGGGTAAGAAAGTCGCTTCAGCAGCATGCAGAGACCCTCCAATCCGTCACAAACAGATCGCTGGTCACAGGTTATCGTATCAGGAATTTGTAGAACTTCGTGTAAAGCCATAACGTCTCTCTTTCGAAAGCGAAATTCTGCCATACTCTCGGACTCATCAAGCTCTTCCAGGTCGAAGGGGGCGTACAAATCGTGTGGAAAGTCGGGATTTTTCGAGGCATACAGATCGTAAAGGACAAGAAATTTATCATCATCGATTAAGCCATCGTTGTGACTTATTAGAAGTACATTTCTGACGTCTCTGAATGCCATAACGGGGATAAATTGACACTGAACTAAGACGTCGTCCTTTCATCTAAACAACACACTGCTTAACTTTTGCTTTTCCCGCCGAGAACGAAAACCTCGCCCTAGTTCTACTCGGTTATGAAACGTCGTCGTCGTCCATTTCGCTGTCGATGCTTAAGGTCCCTACTGGTGTTTGGTGGACGTCAATTAAAACGTTCGACCCAGCCACGGGCATACGGCTAGCAAAATATGACCAACCGAGCATTATTAAACCTAAAAATGCGCGGTCGGCCATATTTTGCTAGCCCGTGGCTAGGTCGAAAGTCTTGATTGACGTCCACCAAACACCAGTCGCGACTCGGAATCGAAAAGCGCAGGGTGCACGTGTGACTGAAAACGAGAGTAATTACAAAATTTAAGAAAGAAGCCCTGAAACGCCCTCAATAAACGCAGTCTAATAGTGTTCGTCAGCTGGTACGCGAAATCAAGCAAACAACAATACATGATAATGAATTTATTGCAAATCTTTAGTACGTTACACACTTATTGAAATGATATATCCTAAAAATATCAATGTTGCATTTAGTAAAGTGATCTGTGAACCATTGCTGATAACTGGTGCTCATAATATCACCTTGCAGACGATGAAAATATATTACTTTGGGTTGTTACCACAGATTGGAATTCATGCAATATGCCATTGCAGCACCAAGTCTTTCTTAAATCTCAAGAGAATTTACGGTTTAGTGGCAAAATGATAAGTCCATCGTCAGTCACTGACGCCACAACGAACTTGCAATAAATCCTGTTCAAAGGGAGAAAAGTTGCGCATCCCCCAGGAAGGAACGTCGGCTTCCATAATTCATTAGGCTTTCGGTAACTGTCCTTTCTAGGATGCTCCTCATACCATTCCACCAGTGCAAATACATGTTGGTTCCAAGTCGCCTGCATCTTAACTGTATGCTGAATGTAGCCACGCACCCTTCCTGGTCGTGGAGCGCACCGTACATTGATGTTCCCCGTAGTATCGACCCATGCAGCAGTTATTCTTGCAGACCTCATCGTCCTAAATTCTAGAAGTGAGCCAAATCTCTCCTGTCCAATCTCCACGCTACCATATTTACGTGCAGTTGTCCCCAGATCATTGATGCTGGATATGACATCTAGTCCGTACATAGCCTGGTATACAGAAAGCAGTGCCTTTAGGTCGTCAGAGTCAAGTGCGCGCAATTTGTAGCATTTAGGAAGTGACGTCACTGCAACTCCAGTCAATAGACAACAAATCATGTGACAGAGCAGAGTTCATTAGCCTAGGCCCAATCGCAACACAATCAACAACGGCATTTGCATCGTCATGCCCGCCTCTGAGAACAAGTGGCTGGAATTCCTCTGATTGGTCCCTGAATAGCAGATATCCAACACTATTTTTGAGAAAACTCTCAAAATGACGGCTTGTTTCACAAGCGATACTGTGTTTTGAATCATTTAAAACCCGGGGGTTTTAAATGATTCAAAACACAGTATCGCTTGCGATTTTTGGGGCGGGGGTGCTCATCGGGAACTTTCGATTCTACCCTAAAAGGTACTAAACATGGTGTCGCTAAGTTGATTTTGACCCCTTAAAGGTACCAACAAGACGTATTTTTCCTCGTAATTTTCTCTGGTATTTTTTACGAAGGAAAATACGTCTGAAATTCAGGCTACCAACAAGTGTGATTTGCTTGATTTGCTAGAACGGACCTCTAATAGGTCAGTTTTCGATGTTTACCCTCTAAAAGGTACCAGAGGCCTGATTTTAAACCCTAAAAGGTACGACGAGCACCCCTGCCCCAAAAATATTTGTTTCCTGATGTCCATAAGATATTATTAATCCATATTAAGGTGATAAGGATCTATGTTCAACGAAAAGGGGAACTGTTTGGGTTAAATGGTCAAATGCAATCAGCTGAATGTTCTTATGCACAGTTTCCACCCAAACCTCTTCGGTACAAACTGTTCAACAGTTAACATCAAGCGTCATGGAAGCTTGCTGTAAATGGTAGCAGGGGGCCTATTCCCTAGAGGTGACTATTCGCCTATATTTACAGAGCCTGAGGCGACTAATTGTTTTAGTATAATTACTCAAACGACTTTTAAGATTTTTGCCAAACAAAATCGGGTTCCAGGATTTTTTTTAAATTTCTCGTAATAAATTGTTCACGCAATCCACAATGCTTTCAAAGCAAAATATTCCAAACGTCTCGACCAATCAGCACGTGGAATCGCTTGAGTAATTATACTAAACTTCAATAGTATGATATCTCGTCCTCAATTTCCACAAAAAAGAGATATCATATGATTCTGTCTCAAATTCAACAACTGTATTAGAACATTGCAGGAAATTTACCCAGAGATATACAGTAAATGTACAGAAAGTTTCAATTTTTTTGCGGGAGACTGAAGGTTAAAAGTCTCATGTGTAAACCAGGAGAGTTAACATGTGTCTGCATCATGTTTCAAGGAAACAAAAAGAAGAGGGAAGGGAGTCATGGTGAGATCAGACAAAGGTAGTAACTCATGATTTATCCTTCAAATATTTCTCTAGAATGAATTTCGCTCCATGTACAAGGTTCTCTTGGGCGATGAAAACTTCCAGGGATTTAATACAGAGGAAAGGTAGAGTATAAAGTTAAAGATGCATTTATAATATAACGTCTTCCATTATGCATTGGTTGAGTTGAAACCAGACTTTCAAATATTGAATTGCTGACAAATTGTAACTCTCCATGGGGCAATGGCTTTCCAATGAAAATAATCAAAAATGTTACAAAATTCATTAGTTCATTGACTGGTGAAGCTGAAAATCACTTACAGCTAGGAGGCAGTAAATATTGAAAATTCATTGCCAGGATTCATTGAATTGTATTTATTACTTCCCTTTGCATTGGTTCATCAGCTTGGCCTCAGCTAGGAACAAGCCTGCATGGAAAGCAGTGGCCAGTGCAGTAATAGCTGATAACGGAGGACAAGAGAAGTGCCCTTGGTCTGGAAATCAGTTAGAAGGTTTGTAAATATCTCTAACAGAAAATTTCTGCTCACTATCTGGGTAAAGAGCATGTGCCCTATCCCATCAACATTAATTGTTCACTATTTTTGGGGACATTATGGAGAACAAATGTCAAAGAATCTCTTTACAACTTGGACTCAGAAAGAGGGCCACACTACACAACATTTCGCAAAACAGTTTTGACAATTACATTTTTCCAAAGTCCAAGTCCACAAACAAAGTTATGATTGTTTATTATTTCTGTTTTAGAAAATGGTGCAAGGTATGGCCTGCTCTCTGTGCCCATACTGCAAAACATTTCCATAATCTGACTTATCAAGAAAAACATATTTTCAATAAAATTTTGCATTTTGACAGTTGTTGTTAACAGAAGCTTCCAATGTTCATGGGATCAGACCCAACATGCATGACAATATAACACTAGAGTTTTTAACACTCTAATAATACTTTGTTGTATTATCAGAAACATATAACTTAGTTGAAACATGTAACAGCGAACCAAGCTGTGGATTATTCGTGGCAAGTTTATAACCATATTTGGTCAATAATGAACTCTTGACTGCTAACCCAAGCAGGTTTTCTCTTCATAATATTTCATTTTTCGCTCAAATAAAGTAGAGCAACAGTGGTAAGTGTTAATATGCTAACATTTAACATCTTGAAGTCTTGCAACAACATTATTTTCAAAATCTGTTCAATTGTTTATTTTGCGAATATTCCAAAAAATATGCAATGTATGTTTGTTACACGTTTCAACTCACTTACATGTTTCTGGTATTATATAATACAGAAATATCAATGAGTAGATGGTGTGGACTTTCCAACTTTATTTTTTAACCTTGGAACACACCTTGTTTTATTATTTTTAGCTTTCATTGTATTTTGAGTGTGATGAGAAGTCTGCTCTCTTTACATTTTAGGTGCTGCACGCACCTACCTCAGATCTCAGAAGGACACAAAGCAACAGAAAGAAAAAAGAAGAGACTTGGATCATAACACAGTATGCAGAAGGCAGGGGAGAAAAAGAGAGGTGAGACATTTTTTTGGCCATGTATTGATTTTCAGTTGACATTTTTCAATGACTGTCATGTTAGTCAAATATTCAGGGGTAGAAGCAGAATATTGAATATCAACTTAAAAATACTAATATTCAATCTGAAAAAACAACAGAATGCAGAGTATAAAGAGGTAAAATATTCAGCTTCTACACGTGATAACGTTTTTTTGAAAAATTTTGAATGATTATTTGACAATTTATTCCTGATACAAAAGTGTTCCTGACCATTGGTCACTGGGAGCAGTTGTTTCTATGTATGTAAGTGTATTTTGCTAAGTCATGCTCAATTACAAGCAACCTCTGATTTGTGGATATCCACTTGTAACCATAAAAACATTTTAATGGAATTGGAACAAGGGGTTGCTGACAATCTCAATTGCCACAGTCTGTCATCATTGGTGATGCCATTCGGACAATTATTCAATTATGGTATTTCCAATCAAGGGATCTCTAACAACCCAACATGGTCTCGGAACTTAAAATAAGGATTATCATCAATCTGGTGACATGGTTATTTGAACATGTGCAAGTGTCCAAATATGGTCATAATCTCACCACGAATAATCTACAGCATGGTTCCCAATTACATGTTTTAACTCTCTTATATGCTTCAGTTTTACATTGATAATTGGAATTTAGTGTATTACTCCAGTGATTATAAGAATTTCCGCGCGCTGATTGGTTGAGAGGTTTGTTTTCTCTCGCAAGGATAATCACCTAGTGGTGATTGTAACATTGAAAGGATTGGGAGTGTGCATTGAGTTTTGTTATGATCGTAAAAAGTCCAACAAAAACAAGTTTTTCTGTCTAAAAACCTTATGAATCACTTGAGCAATTATATTAAAACAATTAGTCGCCTCAGGCTCTGTGATTATTGGTGAATAGTCACCTCGACTTTGTCTCGGTAACTATTCGCCGATAATACTAATTGTTAAATAGTCATGTCACCAGGTTGATGATAATCCTCATTTTCAAGGCCATTTAAGAGCGGATGTCTGTAACGGTCGACTCCAGATGGAAAAATAGATTTTGACATTACATGTCAGAATGAAGCCTGTTATCAGCTGCTTCTAACGATATATTTTTTATCTCGTTGCGATCAATATTTTCGGAGAAATCCGGGCGAGTTTAGTATCGGGTCGAACATGAGGCCATTTTAACCGCACCAATAAAATATCAAAAATAAAAACAAATGCAAGGCGCTTTGGAAAATTTAAGCTGGCAGAACTCAAGAGCACATAATTCTTGTCATTTTAAGCAGTTTTTTTTTCCCAGCGTTGAAAATTGAATATTTTACGAATTTTTAAGTAATCGTCCGCCTAAGAAGGAACCGTGGATTATGCATGGCATCTGAAGCATGCAAAATTTTAATTGGATAAGTAAACACAAATCGCGACCTCTGATTGGCTGAATCTCGAAAATACCTTAAAAAACTAGTTTATTCATACTTTCCCAGACTTGTTACGATTTGTGATTGGTTAAAATACAAAGAGCTTTGTCTGAGCCAAGTTTGAACCACGTGACAAGCGGGGAAGTTGTGATTCACGGCTTTCGACTCGTTGCTTGGCGGTCGCCATCTTGGTTTGCGTCAGTTTCTTCCACAAAAGTCAATAGAAAAGCGAGGAAATTGTCCAAATATTAAGCGGAGTTCTGTAGAAAGGCCTACAAAGGAGTTATAAGAGTCGAAATAGATTTTCTTGACTTTATTAATGCCTCAAACGGCAACTTGTTGTTGTCAACAACATTCCCAATGGGGTCATGTGGATGGAGCAAAGCTAAAAGTGGCAACAAGACGAGAAAGACACTTCTGTGGTATAGATTCAGATGGACGGCATAAAGATCGCAGACGGTACATATGTATATGTACATATTTTAGGACTTTTTATGTGCAGGATTGTTTTATCACTTTTGGCTATATTATGATGCTTGCTGATTAAGGGCTGTATTATTTACAAGTTGTTTCCCCCAAAAATGTGTCAGTGTGGAAAATGTAAAAGCAAAAGATCACATTTGGAGCACTATTGACAATATGCTGACCTTAAAAACAAACTATGAACTTGACACAATAAAGAAAGGAAATAATAAAAAACCTTTGAAAAGTTGCATGCTGTATGATTCCTTGAGCTGATGCATTTTTTCTTAAATTAAATTAGGAACAAAATGAAAGAAAGCCAAAGCTCCCTTACCACCTTTACGAGTACAGGAAAAGGAGTGACCTACGGTCAGAAGTTGTGATGAAAGTTCAGAACTTATTTGAATGTTACACTCACAGTGATGAAGCTGCCCTTGACCTCTTGAAAGAGGAGTTAATGGCATCACGAAAATGGAAGCAAGTGTTTGGAACTGGAAGTAACGCTCCAGATCACCATTGTGACAATGTACTATTACAAGCCATTGTAAAAGACTATAAGGTTGCCAAGAAGAAAGACCTCAGCAAAGCTGCCAGAGATCAAGTACAACAACTGAAATACGCTATCAAAATTGGGGACACACTAAAAGAAAGTAACATTTCCCTAGATGGAAAAATGAGTGATACATACAAGAACAGAATTCAGGCTGCACAATCAGTTGGACGAGTGGGCAAATATGCAGCTGAAAGACGGCGACTTCTGTCAATTGTTGCAGGGGAGTATTCACAGCCCTACTTGGTAAAACTGTTTGAATGTTCTAGCAAGACTGTCACAGCTGCACGAGTGCATGCCATACTGTTTGGGAAAGGAGGAGTGCCCCCAGCTGGACTCAAGTTCACAAGACAATGTGTGTCTCAGGATGTGCTTGACAGCCTTGCTGAGTTTTTGCTGCGGGATAACATATCAAGACCGTCATCATGCAGGAGTGTGATGGTAGATAACGAAGAGACACCTGTGCGGTATTGGCAAAGCTCAATCAAGGAGGTCATCAGCCAGTACCTTCTCGAGTTCCCTGATGGTGTAAAGAGAACTTATATCTATGGCCATGTACCTGCAAACTTCCGCAGCAACTCACTTCCTGGCAGGGCTATGTAATGTGGGCTATGTAATGTGTGCGAAGATGTTGGTTATGCCAACTTCAATAGTTTGGAGGAGCTCGTCAAGGAGCTGTCAGCATCTGTAAACCAGGATGCCATCACCAAGGATATTCGATGCCTTCAAAGATATCTGAAGACAAGGTTTTCTAAGGAGGTAATAAGGCATCTGTATGTTCAAATAGGGTTGTTTTGGAGAGATAATACATCATGTCAAAAATTTGACATTCAGCAATTTCAGGCATTGGTAGACAAAAATCTTGTACCAGGAGTAACATTGGGGACATTCAAATTCTGTTTGCATTTTCTTATAGCTAACAATGTTAGTCACACACTGTAGTAACACCAAAAACAAAAAAAATTCATTGGAGCCTATCAATACAAAAGTATAGTATTTTTTATAAGATAGTGCAAACACAGGAAAACAATGTTGTCAATTTCATCTTGTTGTTTTTTTCATTGCATAGTGTTATAAGAAAGGATGTCTGTTCATGAGATACCAACACACTCTTGAATATACAATGCAAGTGATCTTGGTACAAGATGTCTGCTGTCAATAATTTGCAAAAAGAAAACTTGAGCTGTTTGCAAAGTTCCAACACATTTTAATTAAAAATATTTTTTATGAATGAAACTTTTATGTACAGGTTTATGGCCATGTCTATTCACCAACAAACTCACTGCTGAATAATCCCAGAAATCTGGCACAGAAGGAAAATTATCATCCTCAAAAGATGTTGCTAGTAGAAAGTGTAGTATTTATTCTTGTTATATTTCATTAATGAAAAATTACTTTATTTTCAGGCAGATACACATTGCAGAAGCCTTGAGGCAACGTGCGCGATGTTGGTGACCAATTTCAAACGGCACCAAAAATAAGCGTTTTTCATCGAAAATAAATTGATTGCAACAATATTATGTTTTCATAATTGACATACCAATAAAGGTACTGCCAAAGCATGAGGACGTAGCTATAAACTCAAAGATCTTACAAAATTACTACGGAAAAATGTCAATAAAGTCACGAAAATTGAAAACCGTGCGTAACATTTTCCGTATCTAAATTCAATTAATATAGATTATAGAATGATCTAAGTTCCGTTTTGAAAAACAAAAACATGAAATCAGATGCACATGAGCTATAGATTGTCATACAATAATTTATTATCTATTTCATTGTCAACTTCCACATGAAAATATATAAAATTTAGCGTCTGAACAATGTCAGGATTGTACTTCCGCTAGATGTACACAAAAAATGATATTGCTAAAAAAAGTGTGTATTTTCTGGTTAAAACGACTGCCTCTTTGTCAACATGATGCACATTAAGTATACTTTAACCTGCTGTGAATTATGTTTTTGAAACTCCTTTAGTTTTTTCACGCGAAATACAAATCTAGCGTCTGAACAAGTTTCCAAACGTCTCTTACAATTTTACCCTAGTCCGGTGCGTTTTACGATGCCTTTTCGCGGTGCGTTTTGCGATGCCTTTTCACGTTGCATTTTGCGATGCCTTTTAGCGGTGCGTTTTGCGATGCCTTTTAGCGGTGCGTTTTGCGATGCCTTTTAGCGGTGCGTTTTGCGATGCCTTTTAGCGGTGCGTTTTGCGATGCCATTTAGCGGTGCGTTTTGCGGTGCCTTTTAGCGGTGCGTTTTGCGATGCCATTTAGCGGTGCGTTTTGCGATGCCTTGTGCGTTTTCTTCGTGTAACGCAATTGGGCACCAACTCTGTGCACATAGCCTTGAGCATTGTATGAAGCATGCCCTAGAGTCATGTGATAGTATTCATGATCAGATCTGTCCAGAATTTAACAAGGTACTTTCGATTATTATCAGGAAATATTTTAAAGCAAGTTGAACATGTTTTTGATTGAGTTCTGCAGTCATTTAGGTAATGCTACTCTCTGCCTTGTATACTTAGGGGGTCCTCCCTTATATTTACTATACGGGTATGTGCCGATGTGCATGTGATAATCTATTCTTTCATTCAACTCTAGAACTGTATAAGTTTTCTCGAACAGGGCATATATGTTTTGGAGATTTTCACAAAATATTCTAGAACAGGATGCACATCTATACCCTAAATTTTTGGTAGTACCCGCCCCCCATCAGCCAGGTATTTATATAATTTTCTTACATAATAGGTATACCATATTCATGACCAGCTGAAGAATGTAATTGACAACCTTCAAAGTGATCAGCAGCCAAATTTTGAGGACAGACTGAAGGAAATTATGGCTAACTTCTGGTTATATGTTGGACACTTGATGAGGACTAAGCACCAGGGTGACTACTATAGGTATATAAAATGTTTGAATCATGACAATAATCAATTAGGGACAGCCATTAGTTCATGAAACGTAATACTATAGGATCCAGGAGGTAGATTTCCTAAGAAAATAGCACAAAATAAGCGATGTGAGGTGAGCTATTTTTCAACAGCATCTAATGTCTGGCAGGGTTCTTATGAGTTCTGGAAAATGCTTGAATTTGAAAGTTTTGAATTCCATGGCTCGAAAGTCCTGGAATCTTTATTGAACTCCTGGAAATCGATCACAAAAAAACGTGGGTACAAAATGGCAGCAAATTAGCATTCTAGTTTGCATTTTACCATGTCAGTATCACTTGTCACCCCAAGATGATGCTTCCACTTTAAAACATATAAGTGAGTTGAAACGTGTAAGAAACATACATTGCTTTAGTGCCAAGTTGCGGAATATTCGCAGAAAAACAATTGAACAGATTTTGAAAATAATGTTGTTGACTTCAAGAATGTCAAATGTTAGCATATTACACTTATCACTGTTGCTCTACTTTATTTGAGCGAAAAATGAAATATCATGAAGAGAAAACCTGCTTGGGTTAGCAGTCGAGTGTTCACTATTGACCAAATATGGTTATAAACTGGCCACGAATAATCCACAGCTTGGTTCGCCGTTACATGTTTCAACTAAGCTATATGTTTCTGATAATATGTAGGAATGTGTTTGCTGCTGATGTTTATAAATAGCATCAGCTACCGTAGTCACACATGCATGTAGTGAGGGGGAAGTGCAGTATGTATATCTCAGTTTGCAATACCATACAGTCATGAATTTTTAAATAAATGTCTTATTTATTGATTGCAGGTATGTCCTAGAAAATCTAGCACCTGGGCAAGCTGTTGTCATTGTTGATTATAAAATGAAGCTGGAACTGGGTGTGCGTGCTCGTGAGGTCCAGAGGGACTGGTACGGCAAGCGGGGAGTCTCTCTCCATGGTTTCTTTGTCCTAGCAAAGGTGTCAGACTCTGTCAAGCAAAGTGATGTTCTTGATCTCTGGTGCGATGACACGAAACAGGATGCTTGGTTCACCCAAAGTGCCCTTGATGTGGGGTTCCAGTGGCTGTCACAGAAATATCCCAAGTTTGAAATTTACTTGTTTTCTGGTAAGTCCTACAGCATGTAGCCTTCAAATCAAGCAGGCTGTTCCATTTGATATCCATTAGCCTTTATTGAGTAACATGGAAATTCTAATGTGTCTTTGTGTTTGGCCCTGGAATTTTTAGAAGAGCCATTGCTTTTTCCTTGTAATTTACACAGAGCCTTTTTTACTCCATAATTTCCACAGAGTTTTCATTTACAACAGGGGTTGCTTCAAATTGTCACTCAGTAATTTTAGTAGTGCTGCATAAACTTACACTAAGATAACTTTTAAGTTAGTTATCTTAATGATAGCTTACGGTAATTCCTTCTTCAACCTATGGAATAATTTAGTTATCATGAATGTTTTGTTTTTTTAGATAACGGTGCCCATTACCACAACACGGCAGTGCTGCTCTACCTGGCTCAAGTTAATAGCATGTTTGACGTCACTCTCAAGGAACACAATAACTTTGAGGCTGGGGAGGGAAAGACAGTTTTAGACACCCACTTTGCTCACATCTCCCACAAACTTCTCAGATGGGTGAAGGTTGGAAACAACTTAGAAAGTGGGGAACAGCTATCTGATATACTTGAGGTATGTGCACTGTGAAAATTGTTTAGTGATCTTTAAACCAATTCCTCGAGCCTGAATGGGCTCTGAGTCTTTGGCCTCATGGGCTATTGACGCAGAGGTTATGAGGGTAAGAGGAATAATTGTTTTAGTCACACTAGTAGGTCAATTTGTATGACCAAAACCGTTTTCTGGTCTGGTCATTTGCCATTTTCTAGCTTTCAAATCCGACACTAGTAGACTATAACTATAACCTAAGTTTCCACAGCAGATCACAAGAGTTTAGGGAGCAAGTGGCTCTTACATTGTATTTTTTTATTCTTCTTAACTTTCTTAGACAATGAAGAACGTGAAGTGCAGGAAGCTTCTCATCGATCGGTCACAAGCACCAGATAAGGTCAATACTCTCAAGGATATCTCCTTGTATGGACATTTCAGTTTTCCAACTAGTGGGCCTCACAAAGATGGCGTGATCCTGCGGTCCCTTGCCGGTGTTGGCAAGGTCGTGCGAAAACCAAGACAGAGCTAAAGAGATTGTGTAGTGCTACCGTCGCCAGCTATACTGGATCAAAGGTGACGGATGAAGTATGGCAGCCAACTGACACATCTGTGAGAGGCTCTGGAGTTGTGGGAGAGCCTTACTCTGTCCAGTTCTTACAGCCACATCAAAACTCGCATTCCCCATCAACATTCACAGAGTCTCCAGATGTGCAGAATCCCCTACAACCAAAGAATCAATACGCACTGAAACAGATTGGAGGGAAAAGGGTGGTTTTCAGCCAAGAGCAAAAAGACATTATGATTGGCTTTTACAACAGGCAACGCGACCACCAGATTCGAGCCAACCCAGAAGACGCCCGTCGAGCTATGGAAGACGCTGGATTGCCAGGCCTGAAGGATTCGCAGATAAAGAGCTGGTGGGGTACCTACCACCGTAAGCAGAAACAGCTTGCACAGGATGCCGTAAATGAAGCTCAAGTGCTAAGTAACAGTAGAGGTAAGACGAAAATAGTGCCTGTAACGGGACAGGGTACAAACTTAATGTTGATTCCTTCACTCAGGATGGAAGAGCCCTAATGCTCCGACGCACCACTGTTATGGACTTATATGTCACAATGGGCAATTCCAGAAAATATAAGTACCCTCCCCACAGGCTGCAGTAGTTTTTGACACCCCCATGAATGATATGACACATATGTTTTGCATTATCATTTTTGTAGGATCAACAGCTCAGTCGGGAGTGGCCCCTGCATCCCTCTTCCAGCCGGGGTCGTCAGCTCCACCTTCTATTCCTGTAACGACTGCGTCTGCGACAGCTACCTCTCCGCCACAGTCAGCAGGCCCTCAGGCCCACAGTCAACAGACCAGCTCCCATGTCCACCCACACGGCATACCTTCCATGCGCCCATTGGCTCCCCAGCCTCCTCCATCTCACCAAGCAGCAATCTGGCACCTGCTACTCAGATCCAAGGTAGCATGTCCTTGTATAACCCCGCCGTGATTGAGTGGACTCTGCAAGAGTCCCAGTCAACGATAGGAGGGCGAGCCGGCAGTAACGCCTGTGTATTTATCGCATTGTATACTGGGAAGCTTATCATGAAAAAAACAGCTTGCGTGGCCAGCAGGAAATTGTCTTCCGATGTCGTCACTACTGGCGTACAAAGACGCAATGACGAAAGGAAACGACATTCACGATCAACTTTTTGATCTAGCGGCCGTCAACGTGTCAGTTGATGGCGCAATCGCGATGGCTGGCGAGGAGTGTGATGCCCTAACTGTCCGACACCAAATTGACATATTTGGCCAAGACACAGGCGCGCAGCTAGTCAATCTGTTTCAGAGGGAGGCATCTGCGAAGGAAACAGGCTGTAGTGTTTTCGTTGCAAACGGGAGGGCACTGTTGCTGGCAGTTAACGCAGACATGTCTGCAGCGATATTTGATTCACATTCTCGTGCCAATGGAGGTGCAGTGATCGCCCATAGCAAGCCAAGTGACGCAGCATTACTCGCACGTTGGTTGATTGCCATGCTGTCGAATGATTGGCATTATAGTCTGGGAGTGGCCACGGTACATAGAATTACGTATACGCCATAGTCATGGCCTAGTTTAGCAGTAACGAGCTTTATAATATTCATATAAGTTTTATTGAATATATCTTCACTGTTTATGCGTACAAAGTGTACAATACAGTGTTTTTCATCAACCCGTGAGAAAGTGTCCTTGTTTTAGCAGTCGCAAAAACACAAAACAAGTGGAATGTGACAAACTGTAATACATGTTTCATGGATTTATGAAAAACACTATACCATAGAGTAATATGCGTTTGAAATGTGGATGTTGAAAGTTTTTACCTGCAAGTTTTTTAGCTAAAAATATACTAACAAGTGTACCTAAATGATATGTGAAGAAGATATTAGTATGGGTTAGTTTAAGTAATTCTAGCGCGGCATGCAAGTGGCTGGAGTATGTATGATATCCACATCACAATTCATAAAATCAGCAGAAATCGCTGTTTGCAGTACAATGTGCTTGTTAGCATTACAATGTGCACCGTTCAACTTGCTCATTTCAGTTCTCAACGTATAAAATATTTTTCCAGTAATAATGAAATTCAATTTTCTTTACAGCGAAATGCAGTTGTGACTTCAACGTGACTTCTGTTCTGTCAATCAAATCTATTCGTGGATTTCGGCCGGCGGATTTTAACTGCTGCTTTCTTAAGAGGGCAGCAATTGTGATGCAACATATTTATTATCATAATTTTTTTTTACTTCAGCTTACAGAATAGATCTAACAGATTTTGTTGACCGTGAAAGTAATGAATTGGGACAATTGTTTTTGCTGTAATTTTTGCTATCTATCAAAAAGAATAAATGTGGGTCTCAGTTCCCATAACAGCGTCTTTGTAAACAGTAACATGGTGGCTATTTCTAGATTTCAAAGCCCCGCAGAAGGACGGCTAATAATGATACAATTGTTTTCGCTGTAATTTTTGCTAACTATCAATGGATAAAGTAAATAAATGTGGGTCTCACTTTCTATAACAGCGTCTTTGTAAACAGTAACATGGTGGCTATTTCTAGATTTCAAAGCCCAGCAGAAGGACGGCTAATAATGATACAATTGTTTTCGCTGTAATTTTTGCTAACTATCATTGGATAAAGTAAATAAATGTGGGTCTCACTTTCTATAAACAGCGTCTTTGTAAACAGTAACATGGTGGCTATTTCTAGATTTCGAAGCCCTGCAGAAGGACGGCTAGGACGGCCTTGATTTGGTTATAGCGGATATTCAGTTTATCCCTTATTTCTCTAAGGGTCCCTGCTGATGAGGCACTTGTTTCTACTTGTGCAAAAACTTGTCGTGACACATTAAGGTCATCAAGTAGCTTACGGTGGTCGGCGCCACTGCCGCAACCACTTGCGATCGTGTCGCAAATGTACACTTCCACTGTTGCAACTGTAACTCTATTCATGTCAGCAATTTCCATAGACATGCCTCTCTGCCAATATAGGAAGCACGTCCTTTTCTTAGAACTCGTCGTCATCTTCCCATAAAGCGATTCGATCCTGGGGCTCTAAATGGGAGAAGGAAAGTTGATATTTCTAGTGAAAATATAGCGGGGAAGGTCCGTTTTTGTGGGGTCTAGTGCGTGCACCTGTGGGTGTGTTTTCGGAAGTGGGTGTGTTTTGAAAGGGGAGTATAACGAGTCACATTTCTGTCTCAGTCTTACATAATGGCGCCTTCAAGACTCGCTAGTATTTTTACGGGGTGGGGCAGCTCCATCGTTATAATTTGGCGCCAAACAAAACTACTGGCCTTTGTGTACTGCCATTTTTTGTGTACAGCTTTTGTTTTTCAAATTGGCGACTTTCTGTTCCATTGGCCCTTGTTGTGTCACTGTCATGAAATTATATTTTGTCTTTTAGCTTGAGTGAATATAAAACAAAAGAATAATTTCACGATAATGAGACATCAAGGGCAAATCAGCCAATTTGGAAAAAGGTGTATGGCAAGTATACTAAATAGAACAATTCTTGGATATGTATTTATTGCCAACCAGTCCTTTTCAATGAACGTATTTGAAATAACGTGTGTCCTGCAGTACGATTGGTTCACAGGGTACAATGTCTCAAATCACACGATGCTCTTTCTAAAATCGTGCAAGACACAGGGCCTGCTAGAAATACCGTCGAGCCTTCACTACCAGAAAGCAGCGCGCGCGAATGCCCTACTACTCTCATGAGACATGAACATTACAACTCGAATGGTCCAATGTCTGAGATTCCCTATTGTCCCTTGTGTCGCTGAACAGAAACGCCCGCGCTAAGAATGTCCTATTTTTGTGTTTGCTTTACAGTGAATATGATGCGAAATTTGTTTTCTATAATAAATATTTCAAGATGAAAACAAAGTAGTGATTTACCACTCGTGTGCTGGGCACTCCATCAATTATAATATAAACGTGGCTGCGCGGTAGCCGTATTCACACTAGAGACGCGTGCGGACGGAACACTCGTCTTAGTGTAAAACCGAGACGAGACGGATTTTTCACGGGAAATCGTCTGAAGTCATATCAGACGGAAAACTCGTCAGACGAAAAACCCGTCACGACGAGCATTCAGTCTTCTAGTGTGAATACGGCTAATAAAATAAACGGGATGGGAATCTCATCCGAAATTGTGAAAATCTAAAAACGTTTTGGACTATTTTGAGATATCAGCAGCCGATAATCTGGTGCGCTTTGTTACGATCTATAAGATACTTATCGGTTTTTGCGCACATCGCATGTTCAAATAACAGCATTTCACACTGGCAGTTAGCTATGATTATCTATAGAATTACATAAAAGTAAGCCAACTTACTCCGGCGTTTCTGGTTCGCTTCGAGCTTGAACCGCCTAACTTGCACGTGTCGGGGCTCGCGCTTCGCTTGTTTCTGTGTAATATTGTAAAGGGCATTCAGTATACACACTTGAAATTCCAACAAGTCGAAGAACAATTCAACTTTGCTACCGTTTGTTACGTTTGCATAGTGATATCGTTTGATGCTTGTGATGAAATTCGTGGGCGTTATTGTCCGTGTTATGTATTTCAGCTGTAGAGGCAAAGTAACTGGAGCCCGTAGATTTCACACAGCTCAGTTTGCAAGAAAATTTGCATAAGAATGTTCGAAACCGGTGCTCTAGGTGTGATTTTTATTGGCAGCTAGCATATCTGGCCATTCAGTACGTTAGAAAATAGCTCGAATTTCAGTGTTTTTTTACTTGATGTGGGGTTGCGAGCGAAGTAGACCAACATGGATGCTAATTCGTACATCTGGTTTCGTGCTTTTGGTTTCCTTGGCCCAAAAGAGTTGCTCATGGCATCGATAAGTTGCTATCCTTGGTGGAAGCTAGTTTTCAAAGGGCCATCGCGTCGCTTCAAGCGCAAAATATTCAAGTCTATGAGCCAGGAAGTGGATATTCCATGCGGTTTGGTGAAGCTTTACACGCGAATTCCTTTGGCGGTATTCAAAGGGCTTAGTAGTCTTCGTATACCATCTTCGGATATAAAGCCTGCCCATTTACTTCAGATATTTAGAAAGTCAACGGAACTGCAGTTCCTGGATTTATCGGATTGTAGAAATGTAGACGACAGCCTCCTTTTCAATGCTAAAGAATATTTAGAAGAACTGGTGGAATTGGACGTGTCAAGAAATCATTCCATCACTATCCTTGGTGTTGCGTGTCTAAGCTCATATTCCTGGTTGAAACTCGTGCGGATTCATGGACTGGATTTGAAGGAACACGAACTCCTATTTTTAGAGAAGACCTTCACTTCTATATCAAGCGGGGAATGCCGAGTGGAAACTGACGACGCTGTCTTTCCCCTGGAAATATACCGCGAACTAGAGCTAGAATTTCATTTCTAACCGTGTGGATGACTGGGCATCATTTTATAATTTTAGTTTGCCGTGACTTTGTTTCAAGCGGAATGAAATAGCGACGAACGCTGTGCATTGCGAGCTTAGACGAACAACTGCATTGGTTTTGTAGATTTGAAAGCGTCAAAACTGATAACAGAAACACTAACACTGACTAAAGCAGGAACTTATACTGTTTGACCAGCATTTTTTATTTTGCTCTCTGTAAGATTGATTGAGATTTTATTTTTGTTATAGAATTGCAGATGTAAAATGCCCGCCCGGATAGGTTACGTGAGGCGGTAAAATGTTTCGTTCAAAGGAAATCAGTGCAAAACAATAGACGTTGACAGTCTGCTGTATCATATTCCATGATCTCTTCCAGTAAAATCAGCAAAATGGCATTTTCTTAGTGTTCCTCATTTCAAATGAGATAGATTTTTCATCTGAGTATAAATTGAAACTTAAGAATGTGATGTGTTATCAGACCTAGGGTGAAAATCGCATGCATTCCAAGAGATTCCGAGTACAGATTCAAATTTCGCGCTTGGTTGGCTTTCGACCATAACCTTCCGTGATTTTAATTCGATTATGATTTTCTTCCAACTGCCATAAGGGGGCGTGATTCTGGGTAGTTCTTAGGCGGACGATTACTTAAATAACTACACTTTTTTGGAGCCCCCATCTATAGGGTATCTTTGACTTGCTTTATCGGATAGATCCATGTACATTTGAGAACTGAAATTTACTCAGGGTAATAGAGCGATGATAGATGTTCACAAATATCAAATAACGTTTGTGGGCAAGCTACTTTTGTAACCAGAAGGAGGCGGTAAAATTACCTTGACATAAAAATTACCTTGACTAAAGCTCACGGCATCACACTGTTCACTTGACAAGCGTGGAGGGAAAATCTTGCAAAAATCTCTGCTGAAACAAGAATAAGAGTCTAACAAATATCCTCAGACAATAATCATGGTTTCTCGCTAGAGTTTGAATCTGCAGAGATAAAATTAAATCTCTTGATCGACTCTCGAGTTTCCAAGTTGTTGTTTACATCTCGAAACAATAGAACCATGTGTTAACTTGAACTTGTCAAACAGCACGAAAATCCACTTTTCGCCTGCAAACGAGCTCTATTTTTCCGTAAAGTAAAGAGAAACACCTTCGGAATATTCAAAAACATAACTTGCAAGCCATATTAGACAAGATTTAGGGCCATTTTAATGGAGAACACGAGAATCTCTCCGAGCCCGTCAGTTTGGTAAGCACTGCGTGACGCTGGTCACGTGAAAAACATACCCCAAGTGAGCACAGGTAGCCCGACGGCGTCAATAACATCGTACGCGATATACTGTTTTGTTTATTATTAATTCTTTAACTACTACCGCTACCAATTAAAATCATAAATTCCCTCTTGGGCAATGAGCGCTTCGCATATTGATTTTACCCGAAAAGTGAACCTTGCGCCGGAACTTCACAGAGTCGCGCCGACCAGATCACGCGCGAAGTCCAAGATCCATCTTGTGAAGGAGTTTGTTCCTGACCAGTTGAGAGCGTGCTAGCTTGTGTGTTTACTTGCTTCTGCTTTTTGAGGAAGTTTTCGCAATTATCAAAATTTGAAGAATAAATTATTTGCATAATACCTAAAATAAATTGTTTCAAAGCAAAATATCCAGTAAATAAATTGTTTACAGACATGCAATAAATAAATTATTTGCACCGGCAACACAAGAAAAAAAAACTGAATTGTATGTTAAAAAGTCCCCCTAGTACCACCCCCGTCACTCGATGATATGGTCCCTTGGTATCCTGTTTTACTTGTGCAAGTTCACTTTTCGGGTAAAATATGCGGAGCGCTCATTGCTCAAGAGGGAATTTATGATTTATTAGTAGTTGAAAGAATTAATAATAAACAAAGTCGTATCCCGTACGACGTTCTTACGCCGTAGAACAACGCTGTATTCCATTTTTCGGGCTACCTGTGCTCACTTGGGGTATGTTTTTCACGTGACCAGCGTCACGCAATGCTTACCAAACTGACGGGCTCGGAGAAGAGATTCTCGTGTTCTCGATTAAAATGGCCCTAAATCTTGTCGAATATGGCTTGCAAGGTATGTTTTGGATATTCCGAAGGTGTTTCTCTTTACTTTACGGAAAAATAGCGCTCGTTTGCAGGGGAACAGTGGATTTTCGTGTTGTTTGGCGAGGTCAAGTTAACACATGGTTCTAGTGTTTCGAGATGTAAACAACAATTTTGAAACTCGAGAGCTTTGATTTTATCTCTGCAGATTCGAACTCAAGCGAGAAACCATGATTATTGTCTGAGGATATTTGTTAGACTCTTATTTTCGTTTCAACAGAGATTTTTGCAAGATTTTCCCTCCACGCTTGTCAAGTGAACAGTGTGATGCCGTGAGCTTTAGTCGTCATGTCAAGGTAATTTTACCGCCGCCTTCTGGTTACAAAAGTAGCTTGCCCACAAAAGTTATTTGATATTTGTAAACATCTATCATCGGTCTATTACCCTGAGTAAATTTCAGTTGTCAAATGTACATGGATCAACCCTATAAAGCACGTCAAATATACCCTATAGATGGGGGCTCCAAAAAAGTGTAATTATTTAAAAATTCGTAAAATATTCAATTTTCAACGCTGGGAAATAGAAAACTGCTTAAAATGACAAGAATTATGTGCTCTTGAGTTCTGCCAGCTTAAATTTTCCAAAGCGCCTTGCATTTGTTTTTATTTTTGATATTTTATTGGTGCGGTAAAAACGGCCTCGGAAGGCTACCCAAACCCCATGTTCGACCCGATACTAAACTCGGCCGGATTTCTCCGAAAATATTAATCGCAACGAGATAAAAAATATATCGTTAGAAGCAGCTGATAACAGGCTTCATTCTGACATGTAATGTCAAAATCCATTTTTCGAGCTGGAGTCGACCGTTACAGACATCCGCTCTTAACAATGAATGAGTTGCCGGTTCCCAGTCCCTCTCGGTTTTATGATCCCCGCGCAAGGTCTCATGGGATCGCCTGGGGGCAAACAAGCGTGGAAGCGAGGAAAGCTTTTGTAGCGCCAAACTTGAAATTCCTTGCCTAGTTGAGCTGTAGTTTCCTACTAAAAATGTGGAATAAATATAACAGAGAAGAAATTGTTGTTTATGGAGACGGAAACTGTTTTTATCGGGCCATATCGTGGTGGAATGACACAAATAACGACCGAAATCACTCAGGGATAAGGAGCCTCTGCAACCAGGTAATGGCGAAATTTCCTGATAAATTCCAAGCGTTTCTTTTTAACTCTCCAACGATCGCATCCCATCTTGCTAAAAGTGTATGCTCGGGTACATGGGCAGAGACAGTTGACATTGTTGCTTGTGCAACTATTCTTCAACGTGCTATTTTTGTATACTCCATGAAAGACTCGAAATGGAATCGTTTTCCACCTGTACTAAGATTGGATGTTTCCTCTCCTCTCCTTACCTCTAAAGCATGTCAGTGTCCAATCACTCTCGTCCTACATGATCACAACGCTGCTATTGCTCATTTTAACCTCCTTAATCCTGTTGGAAGTTGCTGTGCGACTCCAGTCCCCTTTAATAGGGAACAAGTTACTGCTAAGCCGCCAAAGTCTTATGCTTCAGCACTTAAAAGTCACAACGCTACACCAAAGTCATCTACAAAGCTGCCTAGCACTAAAACTAAACTGGCATCTGCAACTTCTACATCTACTTCACAATCTGGGTATGGAAAAACTACTCCAAAGTCATCTACAAAGCTGCCTAACACTAACGCTAAACTGCTATCTGCAAACTCTACATCTACTTCACAATCTGCAAGCAAAGCTACTACAAAGTCATCTACTAACCTGCCTAACACTAACACTATACTGTCATCTGCAAACTCTACATCTGTCTCACAATCTGCTAGCAAAGCTACTTCAAAGTCATCTACTAAACTGCCATCTGCAACCTCTACATATACTTCACAATCTGGGTATAGTAAAGCTACTCCAAATCTGGCTAACAATAAACCATCGACAATCCCTGCATGTACAAGACGTACAGCTACTTCACAATCTTGGCCTAGTAAGCAAGCTGAATTTAAAAGTCTCCACAAAACTATTTCAAAGTCAGCTACAAATCTACCCCATGCTAAACCATCTACAACCCCTGTAGCTACTTCACAATCTGGGTCTAGTACATGTAACCAAAAAAATACATATTTTCCAATGTCATCTACAAGAGTGTCTCAAAGTAAACAATCTGCAACCTGTACAACCACCTCACAATCTGGGAATGGGAAAAACACCAACAATCATGCAAACACTACTAAAAAATCATTTGCAAATCTACCTCCTAATGCTAAACAACAATTTGTAAAACCAGAAACTAAAAAGCAGCCAACTAATACAACATCCCATGGATCTCTCAAAATTGAAGACATGAATGTAAAAGAACTGAAGGATTACATACAAAAAAGAGGTGTCACTGTCTCGGGTTACAGAAGACCAGAACTTCTTATTTTAGCTAAAGCAGTCTATGGCATGAAATTGGATATTGATCCTGATTTTGAACAAGATTCAGTTAGTCAGTGTGTCAACAAAAGGTTGACACTACCAGGTGGCCAGATTGTACCTGATCCATTTGAAATGACAGGGCTTTCAAATGACTTTGCCAACCTACCTCCATTTGGATTAATGGATATATTTAACCATCTAATACTCAGCAAAGCTGATTATGACAAGGAGAAGCTGGCATCATTTAGATCTTTTGATGAGTATACCCTTTTTCAGGATGGTTATGTAAGATCTCTTGGGGTAAAAACTATTGAAGATAAAGACGGCACTATCTTTTCCATAATTGTTGGTGAGGTGATTCCCACTCAGAAGGAACTCACCCAAGAGGGTACAAAACATTACAAACTATGGTTTATTCTTCACCCAAATGGATCAATATACTCAGCATTTTGCAGGTGTAAAGGTGGAGCAGATCAAGGTTGTCGCCATCTTGGTGCTGCACTCTATGAATTAGATGACTTTCTTTCAAGCCGACAAAAATCTGTAACTTCCCAACCAGCTTATTGGAATCCAAAACCAGCCCCCCATCACAAACCTGTTCCCTTCAAAGAATTGAAGATTTCACATTCCCTACCAAAAAAGGAAAACGCAAAGTGACACCCTGTGATGAATCATGGGTGGACTCCTTTGATCCCAGGCCAAAAAAGCACAGGACTGAGATTACTCATGATGCAAAACTCAAATTTGCAGATAAGCTAGCTGAGATTGACCCTGGTGCACCAATTCTAAAATTCTTACCTAGTAATTCAGACAGTGCAGCGGTTGAAAACGTTCAGAAATGTGATTTTGTCCATTGCACAGTTTTATCGAAAGCACAATCATTTGTAAAGGATCGAGACATTTCTAGCAACAATGTACATGAACATGCAAATGCATTTTGCCAGACACTATCCCTAGGGGATCAGGAGAGAAATATGGTCAATGAAGCAACTATTGGACAAAGGGAAAACAGTAATTGGTATAAGATGAGACATCTAATGGTGACAGGAACTACAGTTAAGTCTATTTACACTAGACAGAATACCCTAGAGAAAACCCCTGGAACTGATATCAGTACAACTGTGAAAAACTTTCTGTCTGAAACAAAACCCTTTAATAATGCACCTGAGCAAATCCAATATGGTGTAAACAAAGAACAGGAAGCTAAAAATAGTTATTTTACACTGAATGCCAAAAAACATCAGAAGTTACATCTAGAGGAGACAGGACTTCTAGTAAGCAAGCAGTTTGGGTGGCTTGGTGCAAGTTTGGATACCATCAGACACTGTAGTTGCTGCCCACCAAGAGTAGTGGAATTTAAATGTCCTTTTAAATGGAGGCAAAGTGACCCAAAGTTTGCATTTCTATCAGAAAATGTTGGTGGCTTACAAGGAAGTGATGGGAAATATCTCATTAAAAAAATCACACATACTATTTCCAAGTTCAAGCTCAAATGGCAGTTTCAGGACATATTAAATGTGACTTTGTAACCTATACAGAAAAGGGTATCTTTGTGGTTGAAATTAAGTTTGATGAAAAGTTTTGGGCTGTGGTTGTAGCAAAGGTTTCTTCATTCTATGTTCAACAGATCATCCCTTCCCTTCTGTTGCAGCTGGTGGAAACAGAGCATAAAATGTAAAAAAAACTCACTAAGCCCTAGAGACAAAGTTGTGCAGAATAGATGGCATGCAGAACAAGGATTTTAATACCAAGTACATCATTTTAATGTACTTTGGAAGATGTATAAATCAATAAAACGAGCATGAACTTACAGTACACCACATTCTGCATTGTATCCTTGATTGTTTATCACAGGAAAATCTTTGATTACAAATCTTGGAAAATATTTGGCAAAGAGAATCTGAAATTGGGAGTACCGGTGCCTTGCTTTTCCCAAATATTTGTCAATTTCAGACTCTGTAGCTGATATTTTTAAAGGTTGGGTATGATGGAATGTTTCCAGTGGCTTGCACATGTACAAGCCTCTCTTGCCCTTAGAAAATCAAAGAATGAGTATTGGGCATATAACTGGGATTCTATGGTATCAGTTTCCCTCCCCATCCAGGCCTTGAAATTAACCAAAATGAAAAATCACAATTTAGCAATTTGTTGAATAAATTTAGTCACAAACACAAAGTTTCAGTCCCAAAAATGAAGGTTAACCTCAGAAAATGAGTACAAACTGCTCAATATTTTGCAAGCTGAAAATTGTTAGTGGCAAAATAAAAGATTCAGGTCGCGTTTGCAATCAATATGGTTGCACTTTCAAGCCCCCCCCTCATCTTATCCTACAGCTTTCACAGAATGGGTCTTGTTTCTAAATTAGTAAGTGCTGCACATACAAACACTATCCTATCTAGCATTGGCTTCAGAGTGAGAGGAATCACTCCACTGATTATGCGGAACTGCTTCAGTTTTAGAATGTACCTTTCGACATGGCTGCGGAGTGATGCAATCCGTCTAGTATGTGTAGTACCCTTTGCAGTCAGCCTTGGACCACGGACAAAGGCAGGTGATAATAAATAAACTTTTTTGAATGCTAACAAGTCCCGTATTAAAAACCCTTTATCAGCCATAACGGCATCACCCTCCTCCAACAGGTCGACAAGTCCTGTGCTTCTCACAATTTGTTTGTCAGAAATCATTCCAGCCCACAATGGAGGAACAAATGAGATTACTCCATTTGGAGTAATTCCTTCTAGAAGCTTTGCTGTATTCCAATGTTTGTAGCTGCTCCATGTAATTTTTTGACTTGATGGCAGTTTGGGTTTTTGTATGTAAAGCTCAAGGCAATCAATTATTACTCTAAGATTGGGATATTTATTATATCTCTTGGGCAGGCATTTTCTTATGTCATTCTTGTCAGGCCATGGAACAAGGAAAGCCAGTTCCTCAGACAAAAGGTTATCCATGTATTAAAAATCCTGGAAACTTGCCCTGGCGAAATCCCAAACATGTCAGAGAGGAAATATACATCAAACTTCCTTCTTGTCCTGAGTAGAGTAAGAATTAATTCCTCCCAAATGGAAAGTTCCCTTTTCATGCCTCTTTTTCTCTTACTGGGGATGGTAGTACGAACAGATCCCTTCCAGTATCGCATATCATTTGCTTTCTCCTCCAGAAAATCATAAAGTAAGTCTAGTTTTTCCCTCGTAATTCCAGTATATCTGTAACAGTTGTTGGATTGTGTGATTTTTCCAATAAATAGCCTTCGTCTCATTTCACTTTCAGTTTCATCAGTCTGGCAGTACTTATCTTGGGTTTGTGGAATATCTTCTTCTCGATCTTGATTTCCTTGTACTTCACCATTGACAACTTGATTTTCGTTAATATCGTATGCAGGAACGAGAAGTTCATCGCCAGAACTCAAGCTCTCTGCTACTTGATCGCCATCATCTTTCATCTCCATCTCTGACGTTTCAGTCTTCAGTTTGGATTGTACCGTGTTTGGTCTCGTATTTTGTGTTTTCTTCTTTTTGGGTTTACTAGGTTCAATGTTTGATCTATCTTTAGGCGGGAGTCTTTTCCTTCCCTCTTGACTCGGATAGCCTTTCATATATTCCGTTGGTAGGGTGCAAGTCTCACTCCGATAACCCACAACAAAATGATTCGAGCAAACCTTGGTCGTTAGGGTCACTTTGAAATCAGACCGTTTTATTTTCTTCGCCCAGGCATCAATTTCTTCGTCGTTTCTTGGCGAGTAGAATCGCAGAACTCCGACATGTGGTTGTTTTAATTGCCTCTCCGGATAACGCCGATCATTATCACACCCCCAAACTGCACAGTGATCTCCGCCTCCCATTTGTTTTCAGATTTGTGAGCTGCAGATCGTGAAAACAGGCTGATTTTCTCCATAAAACATTGCTTTAAAATGGCCGACTTGGAATAGATTAATAGATTTGTGGGTTTTGTTTGCCCCCAGGCGATCCCATAAGACCTTGCGCGAGGATAAAAAAATGGAGAGGGACTGGGAACCGGCAACTCATTCATTGATGATAATCCTCATTTTAAGTTCGGGGTCATGTTCTAGTTCAAATATAGTATTTTTGCAAATCTGTTGGTATGGAAAGGACATAAGCACAATTCTTTTTCTACAAAATTGATTGCAATTTTTGGGGTAGTGCATAGAACCGTGCAGATTGTTTTCATTTAGACGTCCAGGCTTATTATTAATCTCATTACAGAAACTGGCAAGACGCACAGCATCCATTGATGACAACAGTATAACAGAAGAGAGGAATAAGCAGAAGATCAGACAGGTCCTGACCATGGAGTACATGAGTTCGGACGAGAGTGGTGTGGATGATGATGGAGAAACACCAGTTTTCTTCACCAAAAGCCTACCATGGGCAACTCGAAAAGCTAACGAGTATAAAGCAAGGTCTGGACAGGGACTATATGGCTAGTTTACCTGCCCACTCAAGGCATTCCCAAAGAAAGAGACTGCAATCAAACCTTGTATCAACAAGGCCAAGACCTGATGATCCTGTACAGTGGGCAGTTCTGCCCCTAGCAACAAGCACACCCTTGAGACAGTAGATTTAATTTCGGATTCAGATATGCATCAACGGACAAAGACTGACCATAAAATTGGCCGATATTTCGGCGTCATCATGGCACCATTGTCAAGGCCACCCCCCTAGACTTAAGAGTTCTTCTGAGATTATTTTAATAATTTAACAATGGCGCCATGAAAAAAAAAACGTCAGTGCTAATTTATCGCTGGTTTTTGCCTATTTATAGATCTCATTTTATCTAGATATTGTTTAAATTTCATAGTTAGTTTTTGTTTATTTATAGATATCATTTCAATACTTTCTTATTTGCACTGTAAAATGTGCTATTGCGTGCTGTGTGCATTGCTACTGGAATGCAGGAGTATAATTATTAAGTTTCTCCAGCTGCTTTTCGATGCAGCTTGTTGATAAACTAAAAAAAATCCCAACTCAAGAACGTTTGACTGGAACGTCCAATTTTCGTCAGTAGCAAGTCATCTTCGTGACATGCAGTTAGCGTGAAGCGCGCGAGGACATTTGAGAAGGAAATGACGTATTTATTATTTGAATTTAATGTGAAGTGTATATGCTCGTGTCATCGTTTCCAACAAAGGGTTTTACTTTGTGCGGTTTTATTTATTGAAATAAGTAAATCTATTTGTTGTAAACTGGACGGAAATAGAAATGTAGTAATGTAGCTGTCTATAAGGTATTCAAAACAACTGGTAATAAACTGAGTGGAGGATGGATATTGTGTTTGTGTATTTTTCAACTCCTTTCAACGATAACCACACCAAAAATAGTAATTTCAAATAAATGAATACATGACTAGAAAATAAACACTCAACATTGCATTTGTCACGCGGAAAGAGCAATAAGGACAGTCTATTTTGCATGATCGGCGTTCATAATCTCCGAAAAGACGTACTTTACTTGTAACTGGAGTGCGCGTAAATAAGCGTAATTGTGCACTATACCTCCCTAATCGTGCACGTATTTGCGCGTAAAAAATGCCTTTACTCGCTGAATCGCTGTGCGTATTTCCACGTAAAGGGTACCTTGACGCCTCTGTACGTAATGCGTAAAAGGTACCTTGACGCCACTGTACGTAATGCGTAAAGAGGGCGATTTTTGGGGACATTACGCATCCTTTACGTATATGCGAAAATAGGCCGTAAAGACGGGCTTTACGCAAAATCAAAGAGAACGTAAAGATACGTAAACCAAGCATTTACGCGCAATTTACGTTTTATAAACGGGAACGTAAATTTGGCATTTCATGCTGTGCTCGCCTTCCCGTCACGGACGAGATTATGGTTGCCATATACAAGCATCTCGACTTGACGCTTTTTGACCATGCTATGTTTTGGGCCGCCTGCTGCTTGTCGTGTTTCGGCTTTTTGCGCGCCTCGGAGTTTACGGTTCAAAACCTCCGTAGCTTCTCGCCGAGCCTTCATCTCAGCGAACCTGACATTACCGTCGATTCCATGAGCGCCCCAGGCATGCTATGCGTACACATCAAAGCGTCCAAGACGGACCCCTTCAGGAAAGGGTCCTTTGTTTACATCAGCAGAGCTAAGCCTCCCTGGTGCGCTGTGGAGGCAGTCCTCGCCTACCTCGAACGTAGAGGTGATTGCTCGGGTCCTCTCTTCCTGCTACAGTCGGGCCAGTTTCTTAATTTTAGATACGTTGGGTGAACTGGAAACCATTATAATTAGATAGGATGACGTTTCCTGTACTTCGAGAGGGTGTAAAGAGGTATGTCATCACGCAATCTATATTTTCCACAAAGTTTTTAACTTTCCAAACACCAACCCACTAATCTTCAAAATGTCTTTCACAAAGAGTGAATGGGAAACAATTCTGTACACATTTCCTAATGAAATTAGAACTGCAGGGGTGCAACGTCCATGCAATCTTTCTTTATCGCATAAGCGTGCGGGATTCCCAAAGAGGTACAAAGTGTGCTACCTGCAAATCGCAGCTTGAGACAGGAATCCTGGAAGCGTCCACCGAGGGCCCGTATCGCACCCTGCAAGAGAGCTGGGTAAAACGCACTTTTTATTTTTGCGCACGACAAGCATGTACGAGTAAAGTTTTTTTTCCTTTTGCTTCGGGGAGTAAGCAAATTTGCGCTGGTGTACATCTGTCACCGCGACAGAAGCTAGACCTTGGTTTATAAGCCTACTGCAGAAATGTTTTTGTTAGTTTGCGTTATACATATCATCGCTATAAAAAAACACGGTTAGTTGTATAATGCCCATGGAAGTCTATTCATAAGCTCAGAAAAGGCGGACGCTGGGCAATCGTTTCATCATGAATTGTTAACATTATCACGGACCATTACAAAAGTGAGATGGGGGGGGGGGAGTTTCAGCCTTTGGTGGATTTTGTTTTGTCCTGCGTGTCATGGATGGATTTTTTTTTCGATCAGGGGGCTTTTCCCAACATTTATGGAACAGTCTATTGGAACTTCTATGTATTAGCTTTTAATTGGTTGAATGTTATTTTTTCGATGTCCCGACGAGCCCGGGGGTATTTTTAGGGTACATTTTTTTCGGGGATAGAAGCAGAATATTTTCAAACCAACATTCATCATTCAAACCCAGCCCAATTACTCGACTAATGTTCAAACTTCCATCTGCTAATATTCAAACTTCTGCTTACCGTTCCAACTATACTATGCAGTCTAGGTGACTTATAGAGGGCTCTTAAAATACGTAGTATGTTACACATTGCATTTTGTAAGTGGCTGATGTTTTTTTAATGAAAATATAAACATTCGAAGGGTAAGAGGATTTGGGGTAATACACGGTCAAAATGAAGTTGTGATCCTCCCTCCATGACCCCCCACAGAGCGGTTAAACGTTTTGTGATCGCCCCGCCCGTATTTAACATAGTAGAAGATATTTTACGGATAGAATGTACTTTTGATAAACCCATTTCATCAACCCTCATCAACCAACAACCCTCAGAAATAAATGTTCCGTTTTTTGTGTAGTAGTAGACAAAGCCTGTAGGTTTTATTATTAATGCGCGCGCGCAACTGCGCGCTACAAATGACGAAATTATACGATTTATTTCGCGTGAAGTGCGGCCCAAATGCTGAATTTCTATGCTTGCAAAGCGAACTCACGCTTACCTAAAGGGGACTTATTTCGAACCTAGTGACTGCCCGTGAGGCTTATCATTGCAGGGAATTTTTGGGTGTTTGTTTTTCCGCGCCAAGATACACTTGTTTTTGTAAACGGCGCGAGGTGTCTACGTTGCGCGAGTGCTCAAAGACTATATGAGATGTCGGTCCTTATGCGCGCGTAACGCGCCGATTGGACGTGGATGGATTTTTTTGTCGTCCAGGGGGCTGGATGGATTTTTTTGTCCCCCCCCCCTAACTTTTTGTAATGGTCCGTTTAGATGGAAAATACACATTCCCGAATGTTTCTTTATTACTACT
Source organism: Scolanthus callimorphus (assembly GCA_033964015.1). Classification (NCBI taxonomy): domain Eukaryota; kingdom Metazoa; phylum Cnidaria; class Anthozoa; order Actiniaria; family Edwardsiidae; genus Scolanthus; species Scolanthus callimorphus. Next base: position 1,555,610 of record JAWWUD010000017.1, on the reverse strand, counting down.
TTTTGGAAGATTCATGTTGTTTTGCTTACTTAATAAGCTTTTTTAAATAACAAAGAAAGAGAGTAAGATAATATTTTTGCCATGAGAAGACTTATTGTGCTGATGAAGTTGGCGTGTCACAAGCATGGAACTCAGCAGCATTTTTACATCGCAGTGCACAGCTAACCAACAGTTTTCCAATATCTGGTTGAAGTAACCAATAGAAAATATATCTTACATACTTCATGATTTTTAGTATCTTTTCTTATTAACTTTTTTTTAAAAGGATGGCAATATTGTAAGTTAATAAGTGGTCACGAAAGCTTCGAAGAAAAATTGTCCATCGATCGGAAGTTCGATATTTTCCTGCTCTTTTTGTGCAAGCTGGCGCACACGCGTCCATTTTTTCCCGCCTTTCCGTTTGTTATTTATTTTTGGGCAACAACAACAACACAGTAAAAAATGGAGCAAGCCAAGGAGAAAGTCGAAGCGCCCGCTACTGCGCTGAGCGCTGCCATTGCGGAATATAAGTTAGAAAAGGAAAAAGAGAGGTATGACAGTTCTTGTGAGAAAAAGAGTAGCTGAAAGAGAGTGGCATACAGAGAAAACGTAAGTGGCTTTATTATATCTTAATATCGCAAACACAAAAAACATAAGGTTACTTGAGCTTAACTTCTTACCTGCACACAAAGTTGCCACACTCGAAGATCCCCACATAGTACACACCATAACACAATCCTTACAACAGAACGAATGTGAGTCCCTAGATCACAGAATGCTTGTTATGTAGGGCTAGGTTTTCCGTGGTACCATTGGAAAACAGAAACATAACGACCTTGTGTCCACGGTTCTTTCCCTAGCCCCTGAAGAAGTGAAATTACCGTGAAGCGTTCTGTAGCTATAGACCATAATACAAGCAAATCCCTTATTTGGTACCTAAAGTTTTTAACTGGAAGTATGTAACCGGAATTTGGAATTTGGAATCGGACTTAAAACGAAATCAAAATTCTGACTAATCAAAATTCGGACTAAAAAATATATATATCCTGAGACTCACAATACGTTCAGTATTAGTTCAGTAATATATAGATTTAGCCACTGGCTAAAAGCGGAGCTCCCGGTTACATGTTTCCGTGAGAATAAAACATGGTTGTCATGGGTACATTGTTTGTCACTGTGGACTGGCTGTGTGGAAGACTATAACCTACCCAATGGAATGATTCTAACAAAGCACAAACATACCATAAAGAGAAATATATGTTATTTACCGGCTGGGAGGTCCGTATAGGGAAAAACTGTGACCGAGGGCTGGAAAATGTTCCATTCGTCATTTTCCAGGCGGAGGTCACAGTTTTTTCCCTATACGGACCGACCTAAAGCCGGTAAATAACTTATTTATTTTTTCCAACTAAAAAATTTGATTTTTCGATGAGAACAAGCGCGCGAAAATGGTTACTGTGACGTAGGTCAGAGATAGGAAAATATTGCCCCCGCGCGCGTGCTCTAAGAACCAATCAGAATGCAGGATTCGTTACCGTGCCCTAGAGGAAAAAAATAAAAGCTTTTATGTCAAGATATTCATAAAAGATTCAAGAAAATACCCACCATGGAATGAGCAGAGAAATTCAGAAAAGTTGGTTCCCAATTTTGGTATTTGTATTTATCCTGCTTTGTATGTATTGGAAATTCCAATGGTAAGGGAAGGAATGGTAAGGGGAGGGCCATCCCAATTCGTGAGCTTTTCAGGGAAAGAACCATTTCCATTACATTAATTGTCCTTTTAAGAGCTATGTACCACTTTATGAGTTACGGAATTGTTCTTGGAGGGCTTGGAACATAACATTACACAAAGGAGAGTGAAGAGTTGTACAGTTTCCTAGTCGATCACATGCACATTACATGGATGTTTCCCTAAAAGACGCATGAGAGGGCATTTTTTTTTTAATTGTGTGGTCCCAGAAAATATCCATACTCCTCCCTCTCGAAGGGGTGGTAAAAATACGTACAGTATTTTGTATGGAAAAGATCAGGTAAATTGATCCCCATCCCTCCAGAATTTCCAATCCCTTCCATGGGGAAGGGGAATGTATATATTGTGGAACCACACTTTGCTGAAATTCCCAAAGAAAAAAAACTACCTACCCTATGGTCAAAAACACCATGTATGATGTATGGTTAATTTGGTTAACACAATTATGTAACAAAAGATTTTAACAAGCTGGAGATTTATATGGTGAAAATGAGGAGTCTTGATCAGTTCATGGAAATCTAAAGCAAGCAATCTATTGTTTTAATGTTCACAAACCAGATGATCTAACAATCATGGATACATTTTCTTTTCAAAAACACAAGACAGAGCCATTACATATTGTATTCTAATTCATGGATGGCAGGGGGGAGGAGGGGGGGGGGGGTTAGCCCTTGCCCTTCCGCTGTTTTCTGTAAAGTTTTCCCTCTTATCTCTCATTGCCATACATAGTCTCTTATGAACTTCAAAGTCTGTTCTGCAGTCCATGTAATACTATTTATATAATTTTGGCCTGTCCAAGAGCCATTTCTGGCTGCTGCTTTGTCGCTGAAATTGAAAGAGAAAAGCAATAAGTCTGATGAAGCTTAAAGACAAATCTTCTATTTTCCAGTCTTAAATAATACCATACATGGCTAATTGGATACTATACATGTACATTTTAGTGATGAATTCATGAAATCAAGAATGAATGAAATGATTTCTAATTGTTTTGTCTATGATTGACTAATTCCATCTTGTTCAATTTCAAGAGTGGTTTTCCTAAACCCGTGAAGACATATAATATTCAAAGTGTAGTAATGACCAGAACCTAAATTCTAGGTGCAATCACAAAAATCTTGGCAGTAATGTACGCTCAGGATATATTGAGTTATATAATAATAAATAATAATTTATTGATTTATAGTGCACTTTTTAACATAATAATGACCAAAAGCGCATTACATGGTATCTAACTATTAATATAATCTAACTTACATATTATGTACAATTTAAAATATATATACAATAAAATATAGGGATAATGGTAGATACAAAGATAATGAATAATATAAAATACATAAATTATTAAAAAGTTATATTTAATATATTGACAATTCTGATAGCTCAAAATTGTTTTCTTTAAGATGTTCTAGGGCTTAATTTTTAAGCAGGAGCTGAAAAACTCTACTTAAAATTATACTTATGAGTTTGATAGGAATACAAGAAATATTTGAGAGGTAATCTGGGATTCCTCCATTTTGGGTTTTGTACATCATCAATGCTAGCTGTTTGTCCCTCCTGGTCTCAAGATTGTCCCACTCTAGCTCATCCAGTAAATCCCTTGACCGGTTATCATAATTTGAGAAGGTCAAAACCCTGGCTGCCCTGTTTTGGACTATCTGGAGGGTGTTTGCCATCCCTTTGCCACATGTCCCCCATACAGCACTACAGTAATGAAAATATGGCTGTATGAGGGAGTTACAGCCCTGAATGGATGCCAATACAATGTTGTTGTTTCTGTATTCACTAAATTAACATGCTACCTATGCCAAAATGAAATTTTTTGATCCCAGTTAGGAAATTCACACATTCCCACTCGGATCTCAGATTTCAGCTTCAATCCAACCTGAGTTTTCATTTAGGTCAGATATAAACACCTTGGGTATCTTAAATAGTCCAGTCTGGTATTATCTTCCCTTCAGGGTCATACTACCTCCCAAACAGTAGGGATAACACAGGGGCGGAAGAGCACCCTAAAAAGTGGACACACGCCTAAATCGAGGAATGCTCACTGGCACTTAGAATTTTTTTCTAAACAAGCGCTCACCTACAGAAATGAAAAAAAGAATTAAGAAACCTGTAACTTTCCAGTTACTATACCCAAACCCTAACCACTACGCTATGAGTGAATTCGCTGGTTCGGACAGCTCGTTTTATTGATTACGTACCTTAATAGTATTAATCTTTAATAGAACGAGGCATATACTATAAAAATATACTAAAACGATGTATTAACCCTTATCCTGACTAGTAGTCTTGATAGTTCAGATATTTTGAATGTTTTTAGGTCAATTTGAAGTAATATTATCAAAATATCGTTAAATTATTCATGGTGAGCATTCCTCCATTTAGGAATGACGAAAAAGTGGGGGTGCCGAACAGGCAAAAAATGAAGTGTGCATGTAATTTCTATTTTCCATGTTTTCACCTCACATATATTTTGAAGAAAATATGTCACAATGTAATCTTAACCCCTACTGAGCCTAATGTCACAACAGAAACAAAAACAACAAACAAAAAGGTTCTTCTGTTCCTTTTCTTTTTTACATGTGAATACAAAAAATATATAGTTTCAAAAAGCTCAGCCCCCACCCCCTGTTAAAAATGTCAGCACCCACTGCCCCCAGGTCCACAGCTATTTAGGATTAGGCTGCATTCATTATGTATACTACAGGGGGGGGGGGGATTTTTTTTTTGACAATGCAAAATTTTCAGATCCCCCCAAGGCACAACATATTTTTTACGAATCCCCCCTCTTAGTCAAAAGGAAAAAATATGCCTCCCCCAAAAATGTTTTTCAATTTATATGTCGAGGTAGGGTTGCGTCAATAACATTTTTTCCAAAGATGCAGAACAAGGCTCATTGATAAAAAAATACAAAGCGTAAAAATGCAAATAAAAATCCTAGGTGGCTGTACTCTTTTGTGTGTACTCAGTAGTGACTTTCTACCGTGATCTGGTGTGCTCCTCGATTGGAGCCTTACTACACATAGGCTGAGTATCATTTATTCTGTATTTGATTGTTTGGTATGTTTTCCGTTGTGCGCGCGAAGCGCGCCACAAATTTGGCAATGAAGCTACAAGATTATTAATCAAAAGTCCAAAGGCGTTTTTGTCTGGCAGACAAAAGTCACTGAAGAGTGAAGGACCTTGAGGAATTGCGGTAAAACAAGAAGGCCTTTTCTGATTTTTTAAGTTTATAATTCTTTATTCGCGAAGCGCGCAGCTTTTTTCAACATTTCAGTTGAAAGAGGGTAAATACACAAGAATAGTAGTGCAAGTGATCTTTCTTCAGGAGGTTCAAACTCGGTGTTCAACAATTGAGCCTTCCTTCATTTACTATCAAACTGCACAACCTTGTCTTAAATATATTGCCATAAAAATATGCATCCCCCCTTCATGTTATGAAAAAAACTTGACATCCCCCCTTTTCGGGTTCCTAAATTTTGAGATCCCCCCTCAAAATCCTCTGCCTGCCCCCCCCCCCCCCCCCCCCTGTAGTATACATAATGAATGCAGCCTTACAGTTTAGTGTTTATAGGTACTAGTTTTATGTTACAGATGTACTGTACCAGTGTTATTATGATGCACAAAAACTAAGTGTTCAAGAATAAAATTCAAATAGGGAAGCCTTTGGGTTTTTTTGGGCATAGAAACATTAATATGGAACAGAATAAAGTGTTTTGCCAAAAGCAAGGTGAATACAGTGGTGACCCACCCCTTAATTGCACCAGTGCCCCCCTCCCCCCTCGATAAATAATGACCGGTCCCTAAACAGCAGGAAGTTAGCAGTGAAAAGAGATTAGTTCATCAATAAGTACACTGCACGTAAAATTGCCACTCTGACAGTGTACAATCCAACATGGGTGCAAATAACAATAGGATTACCGTAGTTTTGTAAACTAAGTTTTGTTTCCTTGAGTTATTAGACTCAATTTCAGTTTTCTACTTCTTAGACATGTCAACTTGTGAAATGCAGAGAAGAGAGGCATGTGGTAGCAGGAAAACAAAAACAAATGACATAATTTTCCCATCCTTACCGTGTTTTCTAGGAGAGGAAATCCAGAATGTCGAATTTTAGGCGAGGAAAACCCGCATAGCCCGCAGTTGTGAGAGGAAGTTGGCAGGTGCCAAAAATACTAGCTTTGCCTCGAAGTCTTGCTTTTCTCTTCTAGTTTTCATTTTTGTGACATTCCTTCGCTTTCCAAAACATGACACAACTCGGTCGTTCGATCTTGGACTATTAATTAAATAAAGGTTTCTGTTCTGTTCTAAGTTAAGTCAAATCCTATAAGTTACTCCTTTCCGATCCTGCCGATTCGCGAGCCGTCTCGGATTCAAACTATCAAAATGCAATGTTCGATATACACAATGAACAGCGACGTGTACCTTTATTCCTGTGTGTAGAAACAACTTTAGTGTATCCTGCCTGAACTCCCATCTCCCTATAAAGAAATTACAAAGTGAGTTTAAACAACCCGCAATGGCCGCCATTATTAACTTAAGAACTCGTCTCCCCTCACACTTTATTTCTCCTACTTATCAAACCGTATCGACTAAGACTTAACTACCGTTATGTGGAAATCAAAACAAAGTGTTATTCAATTAACCAAGAAGTAATCTACTGTAGCAAAGCAGTATTTGGATAGTTCAGCTCATGACTTTTTCATGTGGTCAGGCTCCAGGCTAGCTTCGCTCTAAAACAACAAAGACGGCGACAGTCGACAACAATATTACAAAGTGAATAAAAACCCACCTTTTACGGTTCCTCCATGTAATTTAGTCCCCCGAAAAGCCACTGTTCTATTATAAACGCCTCATGCCCGCTAGACCACGACTGTAGTGTTTCATGTTTTGTCATAGTTGGCTGCTCGCCGAATCTCGCCTCTCGGCTTCTTGTTGTCAACGAGAAGAACTCTTTTGACTTCTACATACACTTGTTGCTCCGAAATTTGCGTAGTACGATTCTAGTTGGTTCTCACAGCCGCTCACAAGTGTAGTTTCGTCTTGTGCATTGGCCACGAATCGAAGTATATCTTTCTCGGTTTCTTTCTTGGTTTCCTGTAGTGTGACGTCAGTATCGAGCCAGCAGCGCCCCCCTGACTACCTACCCCTCCCCCTGTCGCGTCGCTCGCCTCCATGTTGTGACGTCACCGGCGAGTGATCGCGAACGCGCGGCCATCACCAAAGCATCGACCACCCACCCCTCCCCAGTCATTCGGGTGTCACTCACTTGGCGGCGCCATGTTGTGACGTCATGCCAATCTGTGACGTCAGGCTTCACGGCACGCACGGAAAAATGGCGGGAAATCTCGACGTCGAAAATTCACTCGCATCCCTTTGCGACCTGTGATGCTTTGGGTACCCTGTGGGAATTCATACATGCGCTATTATTTGCGATCGTTTGGACGCTTTTTCCTTAGGTATGGTGCTCCGCTCTGCGGCCTTCGGCCGCAAAGGAGCTCCGCTATAAGTTCAGTATAAAGTTGAGAAATATTATAATTTTAAACATTGCTCTGGAACTGTACGATGAAGAATACATAAACGGACAAAATGTTTGTAAAAATATAAATATAAACATGGAGACATAAAAATTGTAAAAACAAATATAAAATGATAAGATGTGAAATGATAAAATTAAGGTTGAAACACTAGGGACGCCAGCATCCATCCAATCTGTACCTGCGATCTTGAGGCGTAGTATAAGTAAAAAAGTCATGTTATGGAGAGCAGAAGTAACCATGCTTAAAATTACTGTACTGATATTATCCTATTAGGAGGAAGTGTTACGGCAAATAATAAAAGAAGCAGATGAAAAGAAGAGAGAGAGGGTTGAGAGAGAACGGAAGAGCCTCATGAGAGCTCTGATCCTGAGGAGGAAGAGTCTAAATAGGGAAGAAGAGGAGATCAAACAGAGAGCACGAAATGAATTGATATCAATTCACGAGAAGAGGGAGGTGGTGGACCGACGATTAAGAGAACTAATGACAAAACTTACCTAATATGACATGTGGCTTCCAAAAGGCTCCACGGATAATGATGGACTGATAATAATAGATTATGAACAAAAATAATGAAGTAACCCCCTTTTTGGATGTAACAATTTATATACACAGTAAATAAGTACATATATTACGAGTATACAGTGTGGAGTAATTTTTATATCAATACTCAATCTTTATATCAATACTCAATTTTGCGCTCCCTTATGTACAGGTATGGAAACTCAATACACAGCCATTATCTACAGGCCCATCGCATAGTACAGGAATAAGTCATATGCTTATAAACACAGCAGTGATCCATCGTATATTGTCACACAGCAGAGATCCATCGTATATTGTCACGGGCACGTAGATCCGCAATGGTTATTACAATGATGAAGCGTCAATGGCTACACAAAGGGTTGTGACAATGCAATGTTATGATGGATAAGGATAACTGTCCCACGTCCGCAGTATTTGTAGCACGGTTATTTCAGTAGGAGCATATTCTCTTTAGAAATGAAGGACTCTCTTCCAGCACAATCAGATGTCCAGAACATGGTACGTGATATAAGCAGGTGCAATAGACAGTCAACCACATGGTAACTTGGTTATACAGAAGAACCTTTTGCCCACATACAGGAATTTCGTGGACCTGAAGGAAACAAACACAAACATCAAAATATAATACTGAAGGAAACAAACACAAACATCGAAATATAATATGAGAATACATTCTGGAAACAAACACAAACATAAGAATACAAATATAAGAGATGATAATCATAACCTAAATTTTTCCAGAATTTAGAGATAATTAGTTTAGTCGCCGCACTCCCGATCTTAGGTTTTTATCATTTACGGGTTTTCATTCAAATTATAATCTTCGGAATACAATTTCTAATTACTCTTTCTAACTACAAATTCAAATTATAATTTTCGGAGTACAATTTCTAATTATATTTTCTCTGGATTCCTAATTCCGTTCTCCGAAACTCTTGTCTTCATCTAAAACCCTAATTTTGAATTATTTGAGTACTGAATTATCTAAGTATTATACTTTCTCTGGATTCCTAATTCCGTTCTTCGAAACTCTTGTCTTCATTTAAAACCCTAATTTTGAATTATTTGAGTACTGTATTATCTAAGTACTGATAAATACGCATTATTCAATAACGTGATTGTCAGAGATAATGACGAACAGAATAATGTGAACAATATGGAAAAGAACAAATGTGAAATTTTTCTTAAAAACACATGATAGGGAAAACAACTAGCAGTAGAATCTTGAAGCCAGTTGAGTGTTATCACTCTGCGGGTTACAAGAGATACAGAAAGCACCCACACATACACACGCACACACAATGCACGCACTCATACCAACATATACATACTCCACATAGACTTACATACACACGTTAGGGCTTTCGCGCGTATGGCCTGGTAGCTTCTTATAGAACATTGCACTCCTTAATTACTAAGGAAGTTTATAAGAGGCATTGCACTATTAAGGTTATACAAAAGAGTATACAAAAGAATATACAAAAGAGTATAAAAAAGAGCACACAGACCACATGGTATTCAAACCCGTAACGTCACACAAAACACAAGGAAGCAGTATAACAATTAGGACAGCCCAAATCATACAATTCACAGAACAACACTTGTGGCCATGGTAGCCTCTAGAACATTGCGCTTCTTTACTATTAAGAAAGTTCGTAAGAGGCATTGCACTACCAAGGTTATACAAGCAAGCGCACATCAACATAAAAATAACAAATTAGGACAGCCCAAATCATACAATCCACAGAACAACACTTGTGACCATGGTAGCCTCTAGAGCATTGCACTTCTTTATTATTAAGAAAGTTCGTAAGAGGCATTGCACTATCAAGGTTATACAAGCAAGCACACATCAACACAAAAATAACAAATTAGGACAGCCCAAATCATACAATCCACAGAACAACACTTGTGACCATGGTAGCCTCTAGAGCATTGCACTTCTTTATTATTAAGAAAGTTCGTAAGAGGCATTGCACTATCAAGGTTATACAAGCAAGCACACATCAACACAAACATAACAAGAAAATTAACAAAGCTCAAGAAAATAAAACTATAAATTGCAGCTTGTGAGAAAGAAGTGATACGAGCTCCAAATGTAATGTTTATAGTCAACAGCACAGGACTACAGGACTACAGGCTACGACAAGATCATCCAACTGATTTATTAAGATTGCACAACAGGCTTACAGAGTGATAGTCACGTGATGGCGTGACTACCATATAAGGCTACTCATTACATCCCCCTCTCAAGTTAAGCTATACAATAATAATAATAATGTGCAATCAATGGCAATTAACAAAACAATGTAATAAAGTGTGAGATATAAATGAACTATGAGTCCATGACATAGTCTTTGTGCCAGACTGGTGCTGATTTGGCACGACTAGATCTACGTGGCTCCTCTGGAGTGATTTCAACATGTTCACTTTCCATGGAGCTATCTAACATTCTATCTTTACTGACATAAAGTGGTGGTTCCTTAGATTAGTTTAGCGCGCGTCTGTTTCTGCGATACTCCCTCCCAGTTTGATCTGTTATCACATAGGACCTGGGAGTGTTGTGAACTTCACTAACACAAGCAGGACTGTGAATCTTCTCCCGGGCTTCTGAAACCTTATCATATCCCCCTCCTTCAATGGGGGTAGTGGTTTGGACCCCTTATCATAATACTCTTTTGTTTTCATTTGCCGATCCTGCAGCTGTACGCGGATGTCATCATGCACAGTAGGGAGTAGTGCTCTAGGATGCATTGGTAAGGTTGTACGTACCTGGCGACTGATGATCATCTGGTTTGGAGAATATGGAAAATTGCTAACTGGAGTGTTACGGTAAACCATCAAACCTTCATTTAGGTCACAACCCTTACCTAGGATGCCCTTTACAATTCCTACCGCTTTCTCTGCCAGACCATTGGACTGACTGTACAAAGGGCTTGTCGGTATAACTTTGAATCCACATCGGCTGGCATATTCATGCATTTCTTCTGAGTTAAAGGGGTTGTTGTCAGCCGTAAATGTTTCTGGATATCCGTGTCTGGAAAATATTTCTGTTAGCGCCCTGATAACATGGCCAGCTTTTTTGCCACTCATGTTTACTGCTTCTATGTACTTGGAATAGTAGTCAATTACTACTAGGTAAGGCTTTCCTTGATACTCACCGATGTCTGCAGCGATGTGTTGCCATGGCAACAGTGGGACCTCCCTTAGCTGCATTGGTTCTTTCTGCTGTTTTCTCTGTAAACTCAAGCACTTGTCACATTTGTGATCATTTCTGAGATGTCATCACCGAGGCCCGGCCAGTACACCGCAGCCCGTGCTCTAGCCTTACTCTTTTCTATACCAAAATGACCCTTGTGTATTTGTTGGAGAATTTGTGGTCTCCATGACACTGGAATGACTATTCGGTGATCTTTCAAGACCAGCCCATCTAAAAGGTGTAAGTCATGACGCACATTCCAATAGGGCCTAAGTTGCACTGGGACATTTTGTCTGTTTTGCGCCCACCCTTCCCTTATATACTCACTAAGAAGTTGCATGTCCTGGTCCTCGGTTGTGATTTGTTGCAGCTGTGAGAGCTTCATGTCTGAGATAGGCAAGTCTGTCATAATACAATGGACCATGTGCTCCATTTCTTCATGCATATCATTAGTCTGGGTTGGGGCTTCCATGTCGTACGCTCTGGACAAGGTGTCTGCTATGTATAGGTACTTGCCTGGCACGTACCGAACTGACGTGTGGTACTTTTGGAGTCGCAATCTCATCCTCTGTAGTCGGGGAGGCACTTTGTGCAGAGGTTTCCTAAAAATGGATTCTAAGGGTTTGTGGTCAGTCATGACATCAATTTCTGCCCCATATGTATACATATTGAATCGCTCACATCCAAAAACAATTGCAAGTAACTCCTTCTCTATTTGTGCATAGTTTTGCTCTGCACTTGTCAAGGCCCTTGAGGCATAAGCTACCGGTTGACCATTCTGTAGCAAACAGGCTCCAAGTCCACTCTTTGAGGCGTCAACCTGTAAGGTAGTTGGTAAGCTTATATCATAGAATCTAAGTACTGGTTTACTGGTGAGTGCTGCCTTAAGCTTTGCTAATGCTGCATCATGCTCTGGGTGCCAGGCCCAGGCTGCCTCCTTCCGCAGAAGTGTTCTCAGCGGGGCAGTCAATTCAGCCATGTTGGGTATGTACTTAGACAAATAATTTATCATTCCCAGCAGTCTTTGCAAGTCCTTTTTGCACTGTGGGACTGGCATATTAAAAATTGCTGACACTTTAGCAGGGTCTGGTGTGAACCCATTTTTACTGACCACCTCCCCCATATAGCTTACCTTGTCTAGTCGGTATTGGATCTTGGTTTTGTTGAATCTGATGTTTCTTTCCCTGGCTCTCTCGAGCACCTTGTACAGGGCTCTATCATGGTCGTCTTCTGTTTTCCCTGCAATGATAATATCATCATAAACTGGAAGCACGCCCTCAATGTCACCAAAGTGCTCCTCTACCATTTTTTGTGCCACTTCACTCGCACATGAAATTCCAAATGGCATTCTACAGAACCTAAATCTACCAAAGGGCGTGTTGAATGTACAGAGTAATGACGCCGCATCACTCAGCTTCTTATGCCAATAGCAACTTGACATATCTACAACTGTAAATACCTTACATCCATTTAAGGTGCTTGATATTTTCTCGATTGAAGGTGGCTTGTAGTCTTCCCTTATAATGGCTTCATTTAAATCAGGGGGTCTAGGCACAGTCTCAGAGTTTTGTCTTTCTTTTCAACAATGACAAGGTTACTCACCCAGTCAACAGGCTCATTGACTTTTTTGATTATCTCCCGTTGCTCCAGATCATTTATGGTGGTTTTCAACTGCTCCATCAAACGCAGTGGGACATTCCTTTGAGGTTGAATTGTGGGCCTCGCGCCCTCTTTAAGGGTGATGTTATACTCACCCTCAACACATCCCAGACCTATGAAAACGTCCTCAAACTGATCAAGGAAATTGCGTGGCTGCTCTAATGCATCTATACTCAGACCCTGCGGTCGCGCACCACCATTAAATGAAATTAAACCTAACTTAAGACACGATTCTACACCTAGAATGGGTTTTACACTGTGATCTACGATATAGTATTCTATTGCAATTGGGCGCTCGAGTCCTTGGACATGTGTATCTACATAACATTTTCCTACAGTTTTTAGGGAATTTCCTCCATATGATCGTAGCTTGGTTGCTGTATGCTCGATCGTGCAGTCAGGCAGTTCTTTCGCAACAGCTTCGGGGATCACGTTACACTCTGCTCCGGTGTCTAATTTGAAGGTCACGTTCTTCCCGTTTAATTTTGTGGCGCTTGCGGTTGTGGGAGTTTCCTTGTGCAACAGCGGGCGAAATGGTGTTTCTCCTTGCACCGATGACAAATTGCATTGTAGGCTGTACAATTCCCTCGCTCGTGCTGTAGTCCACAAAATCTGCATTTGTTTGGACCTTTGCTTTGGTTCTGTGTAGGAGCTCTTGCGTTAAGCGAGTCGATTTGATTGATTTCCTGCGATCCTTGATCTGGCCTCGTGATTAACTTGGATTGCGCAATTGCCTGTTCTGACGCCCGGCACAGATTTAATGCTTTCGTGAGGTTTAGATCTGGTTCTCGAAGAAGTCGCTCTCTTAATGCAGGGCTATTTGTGCCGATCACGATTTGGTCACGTATGAGGGAATCCTTTATCTCTCCAAATTCACACAGCGTGGCCTTTTGTCTTAACTCGGTTAAGAATGCATCAAATGGTCTTTCCCCCTGTGTTGTTGTACGAAAAATATACCTTTCGTAAGTGACATTTGTACGGGGCATACAGTAATCTTGTAACGCCTTCAGGGTGTCCTTAACCTTTCTACTTGCTAATGCCTCAGGTATTCCGGGTAGTGTTTTCAATACTCGTCGGGCTTTCAGCCCTATTACGCTGTATAGCGTGGCCACTTGAACCTTCTCTTCCTTGTCTTTGAGACCACTTGAGATCTCGTAGAGTTCCCAACTCTCAGCCCACTCTCTCCACGCTTCTGCCAAGTTCCGACTGTCCATATCGAGTTCTGATGGAGGCTTGATTTTCTCCATGATCGTCGCCCTGGACTTCCAGCTCCTGGTACCATGTAATGTTTATAGTCAACAGCACAGGACTACAGGACTACAGGCTACGACAAGATCATCCAACTGATTTATTAAGATTGCACAACAGGCTTACAGAGTGATAGTCACGTGATGGCGTGACTACCATATAAGGCTACTCATTACACCAAAGTCTGTATTCTTTCATTGATTCAGTATTAAATTCATTTGTTTGTTTTGCTAAGTTAGACATAGGGAACTCATCCAAACGTCCTGATCTCCTAACTTGGGAAATTGCTGGACGTTTTGTACTACCACTGTACTATATACAATATTTACAATTTAAAGGCTTGTTCATCCCATTTAACTTTGAGGTTTTCATTTTGCATGTAAGAAATTATTGTGGAATACCCACAGGCAACCCAAACTAATAATACTTTTATACTTAATAATATAGGCTCGCTCCCACTCTAACAAAGGGTGGTTTCCGTCACGCGCCTACAAGCCGTTACTTTCGTTACATACCGAATTTCAACTCCGATCTGATTGGCTAATTCAAATCTTTGCCTTGCGCCAATTATAACCCTGCTCCCTGGGGGAGGGTCAGTTTAGCCTGTGACAGACGCTCCTCCCCCTCAAAAAATCGGGAGAGAGACGTCTGTGCTGTGGAGCCGTTAATTTTGTTTCGGGTATAAATTTGCACAAATTTAAATTATGATTGCCCTTTAGACGCGCATGCTCAGAGTCACAGTGTTTCGCTTTTCAAAATGGCGGACGTTGATGCAGCGTGTCGGCATGCGTGTGAATTTTTTAAGATTTCTACCTTTTTTTAGAGCAAACAGAAGCGCTCCAGGCAATTATTGAGGGAAAGGGTGTATACGAAAGCCTTCCGACAGGATATGGGAAGCCTATGATCTATTTTGCGGCTCCAATAGTAGCTGATAAGGTATTTGATCGTACTTTGGGTCCAAGCAAAATAATCGTGATTTCCCCCTTACGTTCGCTAATGGAAGAGCAGGTGAACTACTTGAAGTATTTTGGCCTTTCTGCTGTTGCCCTTCACGAAGAGCAACCAGATGATGTTCTTAAGCAGGCTGCTGAAGGCAAATTTTCTTATATATTTACCTCACCGGAGAGAATGTTGAGCTCGGACAGATGGAGAAATTTAATATCTGCCTCTCATTATCGAAAGTATCTCGCTGCCGTGACAGTAGATGAAGCACATTGCATCAGTCAGTGGGGCTTAAAGGGCCAAAAAAAGACTAATGGTGTTCCATTTCGGATATGGTATGGAAACCTGTAGGTGAACTTTGTTCCTTAGTTTCGACTGATGTGCCTTACGTTGTGCTGACAGCAACAGCTTCTAAAACAACAAAGAAGGACATATTTCAAACTTTGAATTTAAAAATTTCAACTCATGTAATTGAACGAAGTCCAGAAAAGGAGAATCTGCGTTATGGAATTCAGTACTTAAACAAGAATTGTAGTCCACATTCAGTAGCTTCATTGACGATGTACGCGAGCATAATCAAAACTGTGACCATACTTTAATATGTTGTCAAACTAGAAAGCATGTGCTCGCATTTATGATGTATTCCGTACCAATTCCCGTGAAGACCTATTCCTTGACCAAGTACGAAATCCAAGGAAGAGATTAGTAGAGATGTATCATGCAGGGACATCAGCATCAGTGAAGAAACACATTCTGAAAAATATGTCTGATGTAAATGGCCAAATACGAGAGCTTGTCTGCACTGTGGCATTTGGAATGGGGGTGGACATGAAGGGAGTACACAGGATCATACACTTTGGACCTTCAAAGAATATTGAATGCTATGTACAAGAGTGTGGGCGGGCAGGGAGAGACGGTGCACCAAGTGTCTGTATCCTGTTGCATAATGGCTTGTTACGAACACGTTGTAATGATGACATCAAGGATTATATATCAAGTGATGTATGCAGGAGGAAGGTGATGTTTATGAATATCTCTGGCAGTTTTGTTTCCAGTGTGTCAGGGCATAATTGTTGTGACATTTGTACTGAAACATGTAACTGTGACAATGAAAATTGCCAAACAAAATGTTACATAACAAGTGCTGCTGTTAAATGCAAAGCTGAAATGGATGATATACGAAGTGCCACACCTCAAGAGAAAGAGGTCCTCAAAACAAGCTTATGATCTACAAGAAGTTATTGATTGTTGAAAGTACTATGCAAGCAACAGGGGCATCTTGTTTGCTACATGAGTTTTCTGATTTTCAGATAAATCAAGTCATTGACAATGTGAACAAAATTAAAACATTGGTACATGTGGAAGACATTGTAGAAGTGTGACGTCGGAGGCATAGCATTCGCATACTGGAAGCCATTCAAAGCACTTTTAGTGACATTGACATCAGTGAGTTACCAGTAGATGAACATACTGAACAGGAAGATGAACTTGAAGAAGAATGGGTGGACATCAGGGATGACTCTGAGCTATACCTGGATAATTTGACAGACAGTGATTTCCTCAATTTAGATGCCAATCGTTTAGAGATAGATAAGTCTGGCATCCATGATATTAGTGCTGGCAGCTTGATTGACAGGCGCCTCGAACCATTTTGGTGTCCACTTTAAACTTTTAGGCCCTGGCTAGCAACGTTCAAAACAAGTAAGTACACAATGAAGCTACATAAACAAGGTTGTCTTGTGTGTTACAATGTAAAGCAATATTTAAAAAATCACTGTTACTCTGGGGTAGGGGACTTCCACATCAGGCAGACATTGGACGGCTATCATTTCTTTCAGAGGGTGCAAAATTGAAGCCTTGTTTGTATTTAAGGGGGTGAAATTGAAGGTGCTAATCCCTTTGGTGCTTAGGCTTATGTCCTTGGTACTTTTAGAGTACTGTTCACCATCACTCGTCTAGCTTGTAGCTAATGGAAGGGTGTGATGTTGATGATATTATTTAAACTGAAATATAACTGTAATGTACAATGTAAGACTTTAAAACCTATACTTTGATCAACTCTTTAGATTTTGCTGGCCCGGGAGGGTGTCAAATAATCTGTCAATCATTCTGTAAATTAATTACGTCACAACCAATCTTTGTAATTAGAGCGCGAGAGCGTAAACCAGGAAGATCAGTAAAATGACCTCAAAACTATGTTTCAGTCTGATACTTTCTGAAACTACCCAAGTTTGGTTGTTTTAGACTGTTCCCTTCACAAGATATTAATTTTTCAAGCATAGATGACGTCATAGATGACGTCACATCACGTGACCACTGGACATCACTCCTATGTAAGACTTTAAAACCTATACTTTGATCAACTCTTTAGATTTTGCTGGCCCGGGAGGGTGTCAAATAATCTGTCAATCATTCTGTAAATTAATTACGTCACAACCAATCTTTGTAATTAGAGCGCGAGAGCGTAAACCCGGAAGATCAGTAAAATGACCTCAAAACTATGTTTCAGTCTGATACTTTCTGAAACTACCCAAGTTTGGTTGTTTTAGACTGTTCCCTTCACAAGATATTAATTTTTCAAGCATAGATGACGTCATAGATGACGTCACATCACGTGACCACTGGACATCACTCCTCTGGTGACCTAGACAACACTACCCAAGTTTGGTTGTTTTAGAGTCTTCCCTTCACGAGATATTAATTTTTCAAGCATAGATGACGTCATCGATGACGTCACATCACGTGACCACGAGACATCACTCCTCTGGTGACCTAGACAACACTACCCAAGTTCGGTTGTTTTAGAGTCTTCCCTTCACGAGATATTAATTTTTCAAGCATACATGACGTCATTGATGACGTCACATCACGTGACCACTAGATTTCACTCCTCTGGTGACCGTGGTTACCTAGACAACACTACCCTAGAGAGGGACGCCCCTATTTATGAGCCCTTGCCCAAGTTTAGTTCAATTAGAGTCTTCCCTTCCCACGAGAAATCATCATTCCGGGACTTGATGGGTTTTCTGTGGTTAAAGAGATCGCGGGCGCAGCCGTAATAAGCCGTCATCGAAGACGTCACATCACGTGACCGTGCTACAGCACCCCCCTTGTAGCATAGACAAATATCCCAAGTATGGTTGTCTTAGCATGTTCCCTTGAGGAGAAATAATTTTTTCTTTGTATACCACAGGGTTCCCATGTGTACACGGACGGACGGACGGACGGACACCATAGGTTTAATACCAGAAAAATAAAGAAAAAATCATATCTCCCGAAGGGAAGCATCTATAGAAGCCAAACTTGGACAAACATTCAAAGACCATAAGAAGAACTTTACACCAAAGTCACGTGCCCTTACGTCATCAATGACGTCACTAAAATGGACCATAATGTCCGTGACGTTCAAAAATGAACTCCATGGGTTACTGTATACGTTTTTCTCTTATCCATGGTGCTCCCGCTCGCGCGGCGCTTCGCTACAAATTGAGGTGGGCTAAGCAAGGGCTATATGGAATATGACATTATAGACGTTATCAAAGCTATGACGCCCGAATGTACCTAAGGAGCTACTTAGAAAGCAAGCCAGGGCCGTCTCTGGCACAACTGCATCAGATTTTGCGTTCGCATTACCAAGAGCGAAGCGCAATTGAGCTCCACCAGCAACTCGCAACACTCGCACAGCGCCCCAGTGAAGACGCACAAACTTTTCTTGTGCGCGCCCTGGATTTACGCCAGCGATTGCTTTTTAGCTCCGCCGCGGCTGACAGTCACGTTACTGCGGTTTTCATAATTCTGCGAACTCTCGCGATCGATTTCCAACCGTCAAACCGCCTTCTGGCTTCCGTCAATCAAAATCCCGAGTCTCTTCCGACGAATTCCCGACTATCGGCAGATCTGTCCCCAGAGAAAAATGCCGCGTGAGTTTGGCTCCTCTCTTCGATGGCGAATTGTTTATTTGACAATTAACCACCGAGTTTCACCAAGTGATATATCTCGTATTTTGTCTGTTGGAAAGACATTTGTGCACAAACTCCTTAGAATTTACAGAGAAACAGGAGGCATCGAAGATGTACGCGCAAGAGAAACGAGGGGAAGACCTCGAGAAATAGATGGTGAGTTTCGATCTTCCAAACATGTTTACCATGCCACCTTTCCCTGGACAGAATACAAAGCATATGCAGCAAGCACTGTGCATCGCCTTGATTGATACGATACGACTTTTGTTTTCTAAACTTTAGCTCGAGGCTTACTTCTCATTCGAAGATTGGTGGAACAGTATCCAGAGTTATACTTGGATGAATTACGTGACTGGATCGAGTATGAAAGTGGAGAACTTTATTCACTTGCTACCCTGAGCAGGTATTTGCGGAGGATTGGATTGTCAATAAAAAAGGTAACTGTGAAATTTGAGATATGTGATGAATGTGATGCTTGCAATTCGCAACTGTACACAGCTAGGCAATAACGTTCAGCGGCGTAGCCAGGAATTTCTGAAGGGGGCGGATAGTGAAAACATGGGGACGAAAATGTTCGAATTTCCTCCAGCAAATATAGTAAATGTATGGGAAAATCTCCTGAGAAAGGGGGGCCCCGGCCCCCCTGGCGTTTCATAATACATGATCAAAATGAATCAGAAAGTTATCTTTCTTTTTATAGCTTCAGATAATTGCCAAGGAAAGAGATGAAAGAAGACGAGCCGACTTCCGTCGATTTATTGCACAGTTTGATCGAGAACAATTGTTATTTATTGATGAATCCGCAAAAGACGAACGAGTGTTTCAGGTGTGCCATTATTCTGCTATCCCTCTGGCAAACAAAGGAATTTCTATCTCTCTCTCTGATTCTGAATTATAGCAAAAATGTGAATGTCAAAATAAAGGCATTGTGAGCGTAATATGCTCATAGGAACGGTTCTGGCTTTATGAACATGGATTTTATTTGTCCCAAAGCAGGGGCATAGCCACACAGGATTTGAGATGTATCTTTCTTCCAAAAAGGGAGGGGCAAGTGATACCCCAGGACTACGCCAGGGAACCAAGGGGTATAAAAGGAACAAGATTTGGGCAAAATAGTCTGGTAGAATGGTTTTTCTTTTTGCCTGCTCGATTTTCCCCTTCTTTTTTTTTTTGCTTTTTGCAGAGGAAGTATGGCCAAAGTCTTAAAGGCACTAGAATGGCAAGAAAGGGAAATTTCACCCGTGGTTCAAGATACAGTGTGCTTGCTGCTATATCTACAACTGGAGTCAAGGCCTCCCATGTCATTGCTGGAGCATTCAACAGAGACCAGTTCGAATTTGCCATGGAGCAGTTTGTTCTACCACATGTTGGCTCATTAGCTCATGGTGAAAGATGTTCCGTGGTTGTAATGGATAACTGCAACATACATTATTCAGATAGAATCTTTGACATGATAAGGCAAAAAGGGGGCATTACAGTATTCTTACCGTAAGTCAGCTACAATTTGAGCAAATAGTCATAAAATAGAGCATGCAGCTGAAAAGGGTTGATGGATTAGTAAATCCATTTTCACAGAAAGGGACCATGCATTCCACTCTTCTCAGTGGGCAAACCAGCAAGGTAGATTGCGTTCAGACCAAAACGAAGCTTTGCAGAAGGTTTGCATGGATTTATTCAGTTTGCATGGTTACTTGCGCTTTCACTAGCATTATTTTACTAGAAGTAAACCCTAGCAGACATTTGATTTTTGTGAAAACAAACAAAAGACTCCCTTTACAAGTGGCTACAACAGTATGACAGGTTATGTGCATACAGGAGCTAATTTATTTCCTGTGTTACTAAATGAGTTTTGTTTTTTCTGTGCAGGCCATATTCACCAGATATGAACCCCATCGAGGCATCGTTTGGTACTGGAAAAGCATGGCTACGACGTCACAAGGAAGTTTGTGAGAGTTACCCAAAGAGGTGCTTTGAAATGGCTCTTGAACAAGTAAGACATATGTGCTTCAAGAAATGTTATGGATGGTAAAAAATTCCCCATCCCCATAAGCCTTTATCACACCATATTGATTAATGATATATTTAATAGTTATCAGAAAATGGAATCCAGTTTTTTAATTCTACACATCCGTATTAGAAAAATTGCAAAGTTTGGTGAAGATTGCTTGAATACTGGCTGAGGTATGAATTTTTAAAACTTCGTATAGTGGCTTATTTTTTTACCCAGAAATGATGAGAAAATACATCAGAACGAGGATGGACGGGCATCGATGCGTGTAGTTTTCAAGTAATTCTTTTGAATCTTTGCAGTTTTACTAATACGGATGTGTAGAATTGAAAACTGGATTCCATTTTCTGATAATTATTATATATTATTAATCAATATTGCATGATTAAGGCTTATTGGCATATTTCGTTCATTCATTTGCTTCGAGTTTTCTACAGTCCCAGCCAAAACTAACTTACAACACATGCTCACTTATGTTCAATGCAGAAGTGGTTTGAGCAAACCATGGTAAACTTGCTTGTGTTCTTGCTGTTTGGATTTATTGGCTTTGCATAATTCTATGTTCGCTTAATTGCTTTCCCTGCTGTTTGTTTTGTTGCATGCCTTGCACTGAAGCAAACATAGTTAGTTTCGGCCGAAACTGGACCTATTGCTAAGCAACATACTGAGTATTTTTACTTTTAAATTTTAGATAACACCTGAAAGCTGTCAACAATTTTTTGCACAGTGTGGTTACATGTGAAAATCCCAATGGCATTTTGTGTTATACCAGGTAATAATACAAGTCATCCATCCACTCGTGTCCCCCCACACCACCCCTCTGGAATTTCCACAGGAAAATACAGTATTTGCACCCCCCCCCCCCCCCCCACGAGTGATATACTGCAGAATATCCCACATGACACTTGTAACAAAATACAAAAAAGTGACAAGTGGGATATTCTGGAGTATGCGATGAGGATCCATTGTATAACTATTTTATACCACGCTACAGAAAATAAAAGGAAACATTTAAAGTAAAATATGCAGTACACAATGGAAAGGTTGAGTGCAATACTGCCAAATATGCCTGCTTTCTGATTGGCTGTATTTTTTGTGGCATGGTTTAATTGTATTTGTTTCTAAAACTTCATTCACAGCCTGATGAAGTCATACTTCTCTTGATGACATGCAATTGACCAGAAACCATAGATGACCATAGATGCTCCAATTAAGTGCATGTTCATGTGAAAAGTAGTTGGCATTATGAGAATGTAATATAAATGATATTTAGGCATTCATGAATAGTAATTTGTAATGTTATACATATAGTTTACTTCATAGAAAGTGCGGCGTACGGGATTATATTCACGAGTTGTTTGTGTCAAAACACGAACGAGCGAGTCTTCGAGCGAGTGATAATCCCGTACAAAGCACTTTCTATGGTGTGAGCTATTTATTACACCTATCACGATAATTTTCATTGAAATAACGCATAAATTGGAAAGATCAACTCACACAATAATGAAGCGGCAAAAAGCCAAAATGCAAGTTTACTAGCAAATAGTTTAATAATCTTAGTAGATCTAAGTTCTCAATCTAAGACCCTAAGTCCTCAAATACTTGAAATATAGTGCAAAAAAGAATACACTAGTAAAAGTAATGTAAATATGATGTCAGTAAATAGGATAAAGTTTCATCTAGTCACTGTCCGATTCTATGACAAAGCGACGTGTCTTTTTGGGAGTTGGAGAATGCAATGACAAAGTTGGACTTTGGTTTACGGCATTTACAGAAATGTTAAAAGTTCCTCCCTGAATCAAGGCGCCTTGGAAAAGAGTCAATGGCTGCTGTGTTGTGGACTCCTGTACTGTTTTACTTTCATTCAGAGTCAAAGCATTGGAAACACCTACTTGGTAGCCTGATGACCCAGGCGCTCCGGGGTAGTCACCACTCAGAATATGTGAGATGTTTCTCTGTTGTCGCTCGGACAAATTGCTGTAGTTGTTGAGGCTTTGTACGTTCTTGTGGCCAGATACTTGCATAATATGCGTAGGAGGTACTCCTTGGTCATTCAGTTTTTGGATCATTCTTTTCCTCCCGCTATGATTAGTAAGATTTCTAGCATCCAAACCAGCTTTCTCTGCCATCGTTTTCATGAGTGAGTTGAGTTTATTTACTCCCATCGGAGCTGTCTTGAACCATGGTTTTGTAGTTACGGCTTTTGTTGTATGATTGACTGCTAAATAAAACGGGCTATCCGGAGTCTTCATTTGATCTGGCCTTTTAGATGCATATAGGTCATACGCCCTGACGGGATCTCTTTCGCTACCTTCGACAGCAAACATTTTAGCCTTTACTGGACGGGAATCTTTAGGATCTGCTCCGGTTCTTGTCTTAGTCTGACGTTCGTTATGCTCCAGAAAAACTGTCCCGTCTGCTGCAGTTTTTCTCTCAACATCACCCCATTTCATGTCCCTGTGTTCTTGACAGCCCCTCAGTCCAAAGAACTGCGTATTGTTCAACCACATTGTGTTTATGAGAGCCTCAGGAGAAGAGCAGCCAAGTAAACTTTTGCCATAAAGAATGTCAACTTCCTCATCTGCTAGCATACGTGCGGCATTTGGTTTGTTTCCTTTCCCTTCTTTCTTTAGTTCTTTTTGCTTCGCGACTAACACTTCTTTTGTTTTTCGGAACTCTTTTCCTTCCATAATGCTTGAAGGGTAGTCCTTCTTTCTTAGATGACGATCAAAGCTTGAAACAAAAGACCTGAGAGATGTGGGTTCGTATTGTTCTCCGTCTTTTTTACGGACTTGAACTAGAAAATTGGCGATCAACACGTCGAGCTCTTTCACATCTATACTTTCTATCTCTCTCAGCTCGTTTTTACACGAAACTAAAAAGTTTTTCAACAACGAGACATCTCTCTGTGTCTTGCTTATAGTGTTCTTGTTTTCTTGTTGCTGTACGAAGTCTTCTAGAGAGCAACCAGCCGACACAAATCTAGAGTTTTCCTTCGTCCCCGCCATGATTTTCTCAAGAAAAAATTGGAGGCGCCGTCCCTAAAATTAGCCGCCAGATCTGGGAAGCCATTTCAGTGCTTGACTCTGATTGGTTAAAAGCGTCTACGCTTCTGCTGATTGGTTATATCTCCACACGTGAAAACAGCTGTACGCCATTCTGATTGGCTGTATCAACTTTTTTCACATGTAGAAATACTAGCGTATGTATTTCTACAAATGAGCTTTATGCAATAAAATTATCGTGATACGTATAATAAAATGGTATATAAGTACCTTAATTATAACATCAGTTGTAACAGAGATAACATGACAACACCGGCTCCAACGTAAATTTGTTATGGTTTTATTTGATCAGAAGTACACACTGCTTTTTTTCCTGGGGGGGGGGGGGGGGGGGGGGGGGCTGTTGTAAATGCTGTAAATGTCACACGTTGACTAGGATGCAATTTGCCTCTGTTTTGCTATATTATTATGTTTTAATTTGTTTGTCACTCATATTTAAGCTAGCAATTAACATTCTATTAAATTGAACATTTTAACACAAACAAAGGTAGCCCAGCAAAAAGCTATACTCATATTTACTCACCAGCAACTGGCTATCAATTGTGAAAAATTGGTCATCAGATTATTGAAGGAAAGTTTCTGTATTTTTTTCAGACTTCGATAATTTATTTTGTAATTCAAAGTAGGTACCATTCTCAAACCTGAGGGAAAGGAAATATCAGGTATCATGTGATATACATTAAATGACATGCTCTAAGTTTGATTAATTCTTTAGTCACTTACCACTACTTCAAAAATTACAGAAATTATGCTTATTCAAAAACCAGTTTGGGGGTACACAGACTACCTATTTTATTGACTGTCAGGTGATGGTGAGTAAATACTGCTATCAAAAAAACTTTTTTGCTAGATACATTGTCGGGATATCTGTTCAACAACAACTTCTTTGGGGTCTGTGAAACCTATACAACATAACCTTTTTTAAAGGTGTTTCAACAGTGTACTAATAGCAATCTTTCAGCCCAAGGGAAAAATCTCAGCATTGACATTTTGTCATCACTCTATGGTAATATTATATTACCCTTTTGAATTACTGATACATCCATGTGCTTTCATGCTGTATGAAAATGCGAGCTCAATTTTGGTGATTTAAAAACCTTTTTAAACCTAATTTGGAAAAGGTTATCACAAGCTGCACTGCTTTGTAGTATTATTTTCACTTCTGTAACATTCATGCAGATAAAAAAAAACTCCAACAGCTTGTACAGTGTAGGTTATTTGTACACTACTTATAAATGTCCAAACGGACATAATCATATTCTGCTGACATTGTCAAAATCAAACCATGATTTCTTGTAAAGTGAACCTTAGGCTGAGGCATTAAAACCATCTTTATATGATGTTCTCAGTCTTTTTAAATTCTTGGAACTATCTTGAAATTTTAGGATTCATATTATTTCATGACATTTCCAACAGCCAAGTATTCCTCATTAAACTTTTCCACTTTAGCCAGGCCTACCATTATTTTACAATTTTTAAAGGGACCGTTCATTAATTATAGAGTGGGGGGGGGGGGATAGAAAAAAATTACCGACAAAAGGGGGGATCCTGAAACCTGTTCCATCTATTGAGGGGGGATCTTACAGCTTCCGTCAATCAAAATTCCGAATATCGCCCGAACATTTACGAGAGCAGCAGCCACGTGCAGTTTCAACGTCATTTGTTGCAGTCGTTCAACATGGCGGCAGCGACGGAATTTGACTCACAAGAATTCGAAGATGTAGGGATTGAACTGCCTGGATTAGACGAAACTCAAATCGTAGACGCGGAGAACGATGAGGTAATTATTCTTCTTGTGAAGTCGAGTGCCGAAAACATTGCTTTGCGTATAAAATCTTAGTGCAAATTTCAATCTGGTTTTTTTTTTTCGGCGAGTGAACCATGAATATGATTCCCATGAACCGATTCTTCATTCAACATTGATGACTGCCAGGCCCGTAGATCAAGATGCAATCTTATAAAGGGTTCGGGTTTTTACTTTTTCATAAGATTCGTTTTTCCTTCCTTTTACCAGGATATTTTTGTTTTCGGTGATTCACTTAAACATCCTCAAAGTTTTGCGTGTTTACGCCAGACTAAAGACATCAATCCTTCTGCTGCTTTTGCTTACTTGTACGCACCTGCCTTTTGTTATTTTGACAAGTTAGCTTAGCCATGTGTTTTTGTTTTGAATTTTGTAGAGAGAAGTGTCACTGTTTACAAATGTGAAAGGCGGGAAGGTTACAGGAGCGGAAACCACCCCGTTTGTATTACCTAAGAGGTGGACGTTTGACACGCTGCGTGCCTGTGTTGAAGACTTTTTGAATAGACACTGCAGCACTTATCCGGTGAAAGTAAAGCAGTTGTACTACAAAAGGGCAAAGGCAAAGTCAGTGGTGAGACTGGACGGAGATGGAGACGTCCATGCTTTGCTGAAAGAATACCCCATGGAATACCCTTGTGGGAAGAGAAGAACTCGAAACTGTGTTATGTACCTAGCTGTAGATATAGAGGACGCAGAGAAAGAAATGAGTGAGTGTTGCCTTTGGGGTGTCCCACCTAAGCTTGCCCATATTTTTTTTTACTATCTACATACAGTACCTGCCAACCCTGAAAACTGTATGAGAAAATCACAAGAAATTTACCTGGGAGATATACAGTACATGTATGGAAAGTTTTAATTTTTTCTGAAGATAAAGTCTGAAGGTAAAAACCGGGAGAGTTGGCAGGTATCTAGTAAGGGCCTGAGTTTAGACAAAACCCTTTTTTTGGCAGATACTCCAGTGAGGCGATCTCCACGTCTTGCTAAACATGGCATGGACGTATTCCTTCACAAACTCATTGACGGGAAAGTGTCATCCCATGCTGATATTATCCATAATGTCCAGAAGGCATCGACCCTCAAAGAACTGACAAATATGGTACTGATGCAAATGTCCCCTGATGACTCTGATGTGTATTTCCCAGCTAAGGGGATGTTTTGGCTAAGAAGAGGTACAAAGCAACTGGTGACAATGAAAAGCCAGGAAGACTATGAAGCAGGGAAAAAAGAATATGCAGAGCACTCGACCAGCATGCGTATTGCATGTGCAGTAGTGTCTGGTGGCAATTCTCCAGGTATACTTACTACAATAGTTTGGATAGCATGAGAATGAAAAGAAACAGAGATCCAGGAAAAGGGTTTATTTAAGATTTTCAGGACTGCACTATTTAGATCAGGGCCATAGGGCTGGGGGACCTTTCCAGAAAATGCATTAGCCAGGGTCAATCTGCAACTGTGTTATCTGTATCTGATACAACCCATGGCAGGGGTAAAACAGTTTTGTCATCATCATTAAATGCCCTGTGCTGTTGCATTTCCTTCTCCTTATACTACACTATTCTATCAGTAGTGGTTTTTTTAATAGAAGCAGACTTTTTCTCAAAATAATTGACTTGCATTGCCTGCTCGGTGAGGCTTGTTATGACTTTCTTTGCTTGACTTGCTTGATTCAAATGTCTGAAACTGTTCACCCATACGCTCTTGCTACAAACATTAGGAAACATGGTAGCATGCAACATTGTGCCCTGCAATGATCGTGTGTTAAAACTCGATGTGTGCATCATTTGGCAATTAGAAGCTAAGTTGGGCTGCAAAACAGTGTTTCTGTTGTATCCGCGAAACATTGAAAATATTTCCAATGTGTGGTTCCAGAAATTATTATGCATACCCCCCTACGGAAGGGCGATGGAAATTCCGGAGGGTGGGGGGTCAATTTACCTGATCATTTCCATACAGATAGTGTATTTTCCTTGGAAATTCCAGAGGGGTGGGGTGGGGTGGGGGGGGGGGGGGGAGGGGGTCACTTTTCAACACCCTTCTGTGGAGGGGGTATAGATATTTCTGGAACCACACAATAACAAAAAGCTTTCTCTAAATCTGCCTCTGAGCTGTAGTGGATGTTTATTCCACAATGGTATTTTTGTGTTCCAGCTTCTTCTAAAGGATCTAATAAAAGGAGGAGGAAGCTTGAGATGAGTAGTTCAAGTACTGAGAATGAGGTATGGAACGAAGTCCATCTGACATTAGTTAGAGATTTGGAAATAAAGGGATTACTATGGCGCTATGGAGTAAAGCACCTGAAGTTTTGGACAGACTTGATCGCAGAGGGGAAACTTGCAGGCGCAGGGGAAGAACCGGAGTGGAGTGACCACCTGGAGGAAGTAACAGTCCCACCAAAGAGTAGAAGATCAAGCACCTCCAACTCCTCCAGTAGCACATCTCCCTCCTCTTCCAGCACCTCACCTTCCACTCCCAGTTCTACAGGTGTCATTGAGATGTTGCTACTCAATCAGCAACGTATGGATGCTGAAAATAGGAGAGCTACAATGCTCCAAACCAACCTCATGTTAGCCATGATGCAAATCAGGTACTGTATTGTGGGCTGCAATTCTTTTTTTTACAAAAAAAGGGAACATTCAAACCTTACTGCAGATGGGAGAGAAAATTAATGTGTTCTTTCCCAAGCTGAGAAGTACCCTTGATTATTGCATTTCCAGAGGAACTGGGACAAATGGATATATGTTGCATTTGGAAATTTGGTGGTACCTTTGCCAAATTTCCACCATGGGAGGATTTTTTTTCTGGCAATACGTTATTTCAAATTCAATTACAATAGATGTGGAAACTTCAGCTGCCCTTGAGGAAAGCACCTGTAACCATTTAGCCCAAGAACCTGTGGCAATTCCAGAAAATATATGTACCCCAGAGGGGGGTTTTTGAGCTCGGAATTCTGGAAGCTAATTTAACCTCTCAGGAATTCTTTATGAATGGGGGGGGGGAGACATTTTCGAAATTCTGCATGCATGGGGTGGGGTGGGGGGGGGGGGGGGAAGGGTAAAAAAACTATTTTTAGGATGGTTCCCAGCTTTGTATTTTTATGTAAAATATTATCTAGTTCTCAGGTTCAAGGATCCCTATTCCCAGCTCTCCTGATTTCAAGGAACCATTTGTCAGCTTGTCCTCTGCTAGGGAAGTACCCAGACAAGCAGCTAATGTGAAGAATTTCACTCAAGATCAGTGTTGTGAATTCCTCAGCTCTTTGGGATTAGGGAAGTATGTTACACATTTTCAGGAAAATCAAATGGATGGACAATTGCTCTGTGCGCTGTGCCACCCTCATTTTGGAAAGATGATGCTAGACAGCATGGG
The DNA here is from genome assembly GCA_033964015.1 of Scolanthus callimorphus. Classification (NCBI taxonomy): domain Eukaryota; kingdom Metazoa; phylum Cnidaria; class Anthozoa; order Actiniaria; family Edwardsiidae; genus Scolanthus; species Scolanthus callimorphus. The sequence continues at coordinate 1,526,545 of JAWWUD010000017.1, read as the reverse complement.
TTTCAGCCAGGAAGAACAACATACTCTGATTCAAGCAGTAGCATCTGCTTTGAAAAATGCATAATGTATCGCAACCTTCAAAACATGTGGCTTAGTGTAGCTCGCATGGCCAGTGAAAGCAGAGTTGTTATTATTTATATTGTATCATGTTACATTACTCATGTTGGCTACTGTTTCAGAATTTTTTATGGAATTCTGTTTGACATTGAGGCTTCACATACGTACTGTTCAGCATAATGCAAACTGCATGTTTATAGTCAATGATTTTTTGCGATAGGAAAAACTGTAATTTCGGTTGGAGCTATTCACCCAGATGAAAATGGTAGAAAATGGGGTGGGATCTGGCAAAATTTATATGATTCCTTTTTCCTTGGTGCTACCATTTTCCCCTTGGTGCAAAAAAGTTCTACCTAATTGTTGTGTACATGTATAGCTGTTTTTGAAATGTAACAAAAATGGGCTTTGGCAGGTGAAGTCAACATGGGATATTCCTATTGTGAAGCAAACAGTTATGCTCAGTTCATCCTTGCACTATGGACATGTCTATTTTCCAACTCTGAAAAGCAATGAAACATGGTTTATATTGCTCGACTGTAACAGTATGTTGTGGCACCTGCACTCATGTCTGGGGCTTCAAACGTTGAATATATACATTTTTATTCCCAATGATAGAGGAGCCAACATGCACTTTGTGCCTTAGGTGACTTGGCTAGAATAAACCCATTGACCGACTGATCATTGTTCATTCTTTGGACATTTAATAAAATGAACATGGAGGTTTTAGTTGCATAACATATGAATCTAAAGTTAGCAAAAAGATAAAGACCACTTTTATCATGTTTGAAAAGCTGTGTGTTCATGAACAGCTTTTGTTATTTGATCAATCATAAGCTACTGTATGTCAGTAATGACATGCTATGTACAGTTAAGATTGTTGTGATATACGGCAATGTGCTTACAGTAATAGTTCTGAAAACTTGTTTACTTTACATTGAAGAAAAAGGAAAAGAGCCTTCTCTTTCAGAAGTGGGCACCCGGGGGGGGGGGGGGGGGGACTCCCCATATTTCAGACGGGGGTGCTCGTCCTATCCCTTAGGGTATAAAATTGACAGGTCGTGCTATCTCTTAGGGGTGTTTAAAATCAGCCCTATCCGTTAGGGGAGTCTCAGACCAATCCTTGCCCAGAAATATATTGGTACTGACACCAGAACTGATATTTTGAAAGGAAACTTGGATGAAAACCCTAAAAGACCGAAAATTCGCTTTTATTTGTTTTGACCTGCCAAATTTGCTATCTTTTAGGGGTAAATTTGCTGTTGGCCACACCCATTTTGCTATCCCTTAGGGTCAAAATCAATTTTCCCGACGAGCACCCCCGTCTTAAAATATGGGGAGTCCCTCCCCCCCCCCCCCCCCGGGAGTGGGCACCACCACCAACTATTCTTTTTATTGATCCAGAAAATTTTTATCTGAAGAAGAAAACACTTTCAGACAGCCAAACTTGCTCAAGTTGTTATAGTGACCAACGGAGGTAACATAACAAATTGATCACATCTGGTATATGTCATTGACTCATCTAAACTAGAAAAAGAAAGTTAAGACTGTTAAGGGGGCAAGGGGAGTGCACACCATTCGTCACGTAGTATGATCAATTGATTATCTGATTATGGACACTAACAAAGTGAGGAGTCCCTTTCTGGTGCATATTAATTATTTAGTAGAGGTAAGAGATTTGTACAGAGAACACTTGGATGCTATTTTATGGAGTACATCCCATCACTTTATTATTTTAATAAAACAAAGGGGAGCATTACAACCACTCTCTTGTTTTCTTGACTAACATGCCTGGTAATGCCCGGTTATCTAACAACAGCCTGTGGAAATAACATTTATTAACAGTATTATCAATATTGCCCCATAAGAGTGTATAGCAAAGATAGCTCAATTAACTGTGGTTGCGAGGCTCAGGGATTGACTCCCTGGCCAGACCATGAAGACCCAGGGCCTTTTTCTACATACAAGGAGAAAGTGCCATGAAATCAACATGGAGAGCATTTTACAACCAGATTTGGCACTTTTGTAGATTTGAGTCTACTAAAATTATACACGAGATGTTGTTTTCTTTTATAGACCCATTTCCTCATTTTCCTATCAATTTATGTACCTGAAACCTACCCTTCTAAAAACGTGTATCTTCTGCTGAAAACCCAAACCCTAACCCTATTATCCCACTATGGGGTGCCAGCTCTCCTTAGGTTTAGTATTTGAAGTATATTTGTTGTAGAAAAAAATTCCTACGCAGCAAAATGGTGACTAAAATGCTATTTTTTACTGGAAAAAATTTATTTGGAAAAAAAAATGATCACTGCATAACAGGTAATCTTGCACGGACAAGAAAGCCCCCCCCCCCCCCCCCCCCCAAAGTTAAATGGTTGGCCCCCCTCGAAAATTAAATGGTTGGCCCCTTATGAAGTTAGAGTCATGACAGCCAGAGAGTTCACTTTTTCTTACAATTAGCATCCAAACAGGGAGATCATGGTCAGGACATGGGAGATTTTCCTGGCACTGGGCTGGCAGAAATTTATGAGAACAGTTGGCCAACAAAAGATTAATCTCATTAATTTTTAGAGTATCATCATTTTTACCTTTACATTTTCTTCACATATAACCACAATGGGAAAGAAAGTTAGAACAGCTTTCAGGTGTTATCTGTTGAAATAAAATACAGAGTGCATGAGAATTATTGCCTCAATAGGTAATAGAGAAAGGAATGTTTGCTTATAGAAAATATTACTAATGTACCCCACCATGATGCACACTTAAACCTGAGGAATTGCCCTTTTGACACAAATCACATTTCAAACTGCATGTGTTTGTGTGTGGTAATAGACTAATTTCTTATTGTGTGTGAATACCCGAGGAGGGTTGTCTCCTGATTTTGAGGTAGGGGTGTATTGGAAACCGGCTGGCCCTATCTCAAACCTATAAATAGCTATTTTCAAGCCAGCTATCCCAGACATGGATCCCAATTTTCACACTCTCTTTGAGACCTAAAAGGGAGTCAGGGGCAGATCCAGGAATTTCAGAAAGGGGGGACCGGAGAGTGAAAACATGGGACGAAAAATACAGTAAATGTATGGGAAAGTCTCCCATGAAATGGGGCCTTGGCCCCCTTAAATCCACCCTTGCTATTTTTGCCTCAGAAAGACGTCATAAAACCTTGTAATTTCAATATCTACAATGTAAATGCAACTTTTGAATTAGTGTCAAGGCATGTTTCCTGCAATCTAACTGAATCATACAAATTTGGCTACAATACTTATGATATTCATAAGAACTTGGATGATAAAAACCCATATCCTATTGCATTGGCATTACCACTATACTTTATGTGGGGAGAGTGCCTCCCTGTGTCTTACTTGTTCAAGAGCCATCTCAAAGCATCTTTTAGGGTAAGACTGGGAGATATCCTTGTGTCTTTGCAGCCAGTGTTTCCCAACACCAAAGCACATTTCTATTGGATTCATATCAGGCGAATATGGTCTGTGACGTTGCAATATGAGACAATGTGTATAAGTCATTAGATAAACTAATATTAGTAAAAGGAGAGATCCATTTCATGCAAAAAATTGTTAACTGGCAATTAGTGTGTGGGAGGGGGAAATTAGTTGGCAGACCTATCCCCTGTCACCCTCCATCTGAGATTTCTATTCTGATAGGGTGTGTACCATAATATGTAAATTACTTCAACTAATTTGTCTACACCCTTTTTGAGTTTTGACTTTTTGATATTCTTTGAAATAATACAAATATAATTTTCAGTAAAAAACTTACGGTAAAAACACTACGATTCCTCCTTTTTGATGGATCAAATCATATATCCATTGAGAGTGATGTATGTTACAGTTGTCCATGATGACAACTGAGCATCTGTCACAAGTGGCATGTGAGCCAACATGTGGCAAAACGAAGTGCTCCATAACAAATTCATACTCCTCTCTGTTGTAAGCTCCTACAATGGCATGCGAAGCCTTCACTCCATCTGACGCCATAGCAGAGAGTACGCTGTATCGTGTTCCTCGGGTAAAGTTTCCTCTTCTTGGAATTCTAACTCCTTTCAGGCTCTCGCCATACTTTCGCTGAAAATACATGAAAACCATGGTCTTTGTTACATTTTCGGCTGGTCAAGCAGACAAATCTGGGATGTGCTAGTATGACCCCTCCCTAAGACTTTCAGCTCTACATAGCTTAGTACACTTGAGCTGTGTTGTGCATGGAGCTGGCCAGGGTGTGACAACTGCAGTTATTGTACTGTTGCAACTGGGTTATATTAATAATAGCTGGTCTGTATCATGACAGGATGAGAATATGGGCAAGCCATTTTGTAACCCTCTTAGTCTCAATCAATATAAGAAGAAATATATATATTATTTTTTAAATCAAAAGGAAACAAGTTCTGGTGTGAAATGGGGTAACCCCTCCACCCTAATGATTGAGAACAGCATAATAAGCTACATCTATCAAAGGGACTCTGGTGTGGCAAAATTGAAACTTTAGAATTCAGCACAAGCAAAAAAGGTGAATAGATATTTTTCTAGCCCTCTCAAATGTATTTCCCTGCTAGCAGAGGCCTGTTCTCTGCTCAGCCAGCGAAATGCAGGAAAATAGAGGCCTCTGCTAGCAGGCCCAAATGTGTATGCCTTTTCATTATTGTGTGAGGTTCAAGAAAATATCCATCCCCCTCCCCCATGCAAGGGACTGGAAATTCCAGAGGGGTGTGACAAAACTAAATCATATTTAAGGTAAAAGAACATTACATTGCATATAAACAAGAATGCCTGTTCTTACTGGCAGAGGTGCCTTTTCAGATCTCGTTTGAAAGAGATACAAATACTGTATTTCCTTTAATTGGGGGGGGGGGGGGGGGGTCAGTTTTCAACACCCTTCTGGGGGGAGATGGATACTTTCTGGAACCACACTGTATACAAATTTTACACAAGCTGTTTTCGATTGGATATGCATAAAAATGCAAGCAAATTTTATGGTATACAAATATTTTAATTTACTGCAGATATCAAAGGAAGAATTTTATTTGAACATTGTGCACAGCATTCTGACCCATTCTCTCCTGCCATAAAATAATGACCATAAAATGTCTGTGATAAGAGCTACTATAATATGCACTTTCAGTACTGACTAGCTCTGTCAAAGGTGCTCTCCAGCACATGCACCTACAAATGTAGCAGACAAACTGCAAAAGATAATAAAGTACAGTTGGAGAGGCAGAGTATGCCAGCTCCCACTATCTACTCAATATTTTTGGGTGGGGCAGGGTCTTAAACAGAATAATTTACACTATGGAATGCAAGTTTTATGTACCTGAAAAACTATGAAAAGAAGTTGATTCCTGTGAAACTGTGAAATGAACCGACGGAACTCAGCCCTCCTTCTTTCATCTCTTTCCCTTGCTATCAGCTGAAGCTATACAAATCCATGCATTTGTTAGTCAGCTGTTTCCCAACCCTTTTGGGATTGGTCAGTTACAGAAAATTCTGCACCTACCCCACGGTAGGCATTTTGAAATTCTGAAGAAATCAAGCTTGGAATTCTTGCATGGGGGTATTGATTGTGAAAATCTATTTGTATGGCTGGGGTAATGCCTGTTGATATTGATGTATCAGGATTTCCACATGGGAATCTCTTTGCAAGGGGACCGCTCATTTTGAAATTCTGGTTGCATTGTGCGACTAAACAAAATCGATGCCTACAGAGGGGTGGATTATTACATGAATTGCCCTTATTTTCTGGAATTGCTCATTGAGAAAAATGCTCTGTCTCCAGTAGAAAATTGTATCATATATTTTTTGACAAAATGAGCACCTCTTGCTGCCTTCATTCACTGTCACCAGGGGTATGACCGATTCCATAGCTTTGGGATACCACTAACATACTTACATAAAAATAACAAACCTTTTTCACTGATAGGCCAATCCTTCGTAAATGTGAGCTCAGTGTGGCAAGGGAATAAACAACTCCTGTTTCATGCTCAATCCAATCTCGTAACTCATCCAAATAGAGTTCCGGATACTGATCAATCAAGTATCTAATGAGAAGTGTATCCCTCGCTGGAATGTGAATGGAATGTAAAATAAATCAATGAGCATTCTGGATTTGTTTTTTTACATCGACATGGCCATACTCATGCCATGTGATGTGATTGAAAGGGCTGTATTCTTACCCTTCGAACAAAGGTAATTTTTCATTCTTAGACTATTTACTAAAAGTTTTTGAAGAATGAAAAGTTTTCTCTGCTCGAAAGGTAACAAAATCCTTGAAGTCAAAGAAAATTCCGAGAATTTCAGCGTAAAAAAGCTAGCTATAAACGCGAACGGTAAATTCTCTACTCGCTGGGCAAATATTCCCTTCTACTTCTAGCAGAGGTCCCGCATGTACGAAGAGAGAAACTCGTTTTTATCTCACCGTGAGAGACCTGCAAGGATAAACAAGAACAAGAGACAAGAAAAGAGTAGTATCGATCAAAATGACCATCAAAAAAATTACCCACCACTTATAACCTGCAGTTGTCCCCTTCGTCCTTTCGCGCCGTCTTCAACTCCGCCGGTGTCTCTATATATCCTTAGAACCTTGTGAACGAACGTTTTTCCTACTGATAAAACATTGCAAATATCTCGCGGGGAAACATGTTGGTTTATGTACAAATAAATAATCCGCCATCGAACTGAAGAACCATAGGTAGGCAGCATTTTAGGTACGCGGCATTTCGGTCTACAAACCGTCGAGTATGCTCGGCGTTGACTCGGATTGACTACGAAGTTTTGATTGACGGAAGTAAGAATGCCAATTTAACGGCTGATGTTGCGTCCCAAAGTTCAAGGAATACTCAAAACAGCTGTAAGCAACACCAGGGGCGTAGCCAGGGGGGGTCCAGGGGGGGCCCGGGCCCCCTCCCCTTTCTCGGAAATTTTCCCATACATTTACTGTATTTGCTGGAGAAAATTTGTGCATTTTCGTCCCATGTTTTCACTATCCGGCCCCCCCCTTCAGAAATTCCTGGCTACGCCGCTGAACACAATGCTTTCTTTAAGATTTTTCAATTTTGCATCTTTACTGAAGTCATGGATAACTTGTGCTGTTTTGCCAACTTTGCCATTGATGTATGGAAATAGGAAAATCTCCATCTGTGTACCACTTTTGAAAAACCTTGGCGATCTGCGAAGGCCAGGAAGTACTGATGGGGAATCTGAAAGATATCATTTTCCATGTTCAATTTTCTGACGACGTCCCACAAATGTTTTATGTAAAGAAATCTAATGATGGGAACTTGACAAAATAAAAAAAAATACATAAATGCCATAAAGACTCACGCTGTTCTTCTTGTAAATCCACTGCCAAATACATGACACAAGTCTTCTTCCTTTTTCCGCATGGGTAACTCATGGGGTACTCTTTTAGAAGAGCCATTATATCTCCATCACTATTGATCTTAACTACTCCTTTAGCATTAGCACGCTTGTAATACAGCTGTGTGACTAGAAGCTTGTTTCCAACTCTTCCTCGGTTAAGAAAATCTCACACACATCTCATCAACGTGTCATAATCCCACTTCCTGGGAAGGACGAAGGGCGTTGTTTCTGCGCCAGTAACCTTTCCAGCTGGAGTAACTTTCGTAAATAATGAGACCTCTCTCTAAAAGAATAAGAAGTGGGACTTTTTTTTGCATCTGACTAGTAAAGGAGTGACAATAAACAGGCTTTAGTTTTCTCTAGTGATCTAGCCATGCCAAGCAAAAGGGAATATATTCTTATAGGAATTTCATATTCATTTCTTTTTGAGAGAAGAAGTTTGAAAAACAAACACTTAGATAAAATTGGACATAATGCTTGTCACATTCCATAATAATATGTCTGCGAGGGCACTGGCTTTACACACTAAAAGATTACTTCAATAGACCAAATTGGCTAACAGTGTTAACATCCTGTTGCCACCCAATTCATATCATGTGATGATTCCTTTGAGAGGATACTTTTGGGGTTATTTGATTTTTTTAAATATTCAGAAATTTTTTTATTGGCTTGTACAGCGTTTGACTAATCTCCAGGTTTTAACCACAATCTCCAGATTCTTTATGGCTTGTCTCCAGGTTTTAACTTCTGAGGGGTTGGCAGGTCGGCGAAGACCGTGGTAACTGAGAAAAATCGGGACAAATCGCTGCTTTGCTAATATGTTTTCAATCAAAGACTTCATTCTCAAAACTCCAACATGCTTATTGAACGCGAAATACATTAGGCAAGCTTATAATTATAAAAATGAAACATTATATATACATCATGGCACAGTGCATAGGCTGTTTATGTCAGACTAAGCCTGAGCTGCAAAAGCTAGCAAGAAACCGCCAAAATATCGCGAAAGCGAGACCGACGCTGACACACGTGCACGGCGCTGACAGACGAACAAATGTGCAATCAAGAAGAGCGGCAAATCATTTTATTTTCAGCTACCGGTATTTTTACATTCTTTATATGCACCTTCTTACCTGGTCACCAACCTCATCAACTATCTGGGTATCGTCGGGTTCTGGTCCAGCTATTCTTACATCGTCAAAAACCTCTGAGTCGTTGCTCAAACCGCTGGTGAAAACAAAAGCGATGTCCGCCATTTTCCTGCACGTGTGGAACTTTTGTAGGGAGGGGCGGAGCCAAAACTTCGGCAACTCTCCGACCGCCGTTCGAGCGATGTTCGAGGAACACACAAAGTTTGATTGACGGAAGCCAGAAGGCGGTTTGACGGTTGGAAATCGATCGCGAGAGTTCGCAGAATTACGAAAACCGCAGTAAGTATGACCGCACCCTAGTCCAAAGCCTTTTTCTTCACGTCGTGGAAACAGGTCTGCGTGAGGATGCAATCCGTATGAAACTCCGCCCCCTCCTGCAGGATTTAGCAACGACAGACGAGTTGCTGTTACAAGAAATGAGCACGGCGATTTCGACAGAGAAGGACAGGCAAAACAAACTAGTCTCTCGTCAGAAAATTGCTGCAAATGAAATCACCCCGGAAGTAAAACCGCCACACAAAGTAGCCACCAAGGGACGTGACGATAGCATATGGTCAGCGGTAAATGCCCTGAGGGCCGAGGTGGCAGCAATAAAGGAACACCGCGAGGAAAATCCGGAACTGGAACGGAAGCGGGACGGACGGGAGCGGGAACAGTTTGGAGACTACTCACCACCGACGACAGAGGGAGAGATGCAGTTAATGTCAGCGGTCCTAGCCCTGCGAGCCGAAGTGTCAGCTATCAAGGACCAGTTTAAAGGGGAAAGCCGAGCAGAGCACAAGAACGATGAGAGGAACATGGAACCAGGACGCAGACCAAGAGGACGTCTGAAGTGTCAGGAAGAAGGCAACGGCGACGCTTGCAACCACTGTTGGAAGTGTGGAAGTGGAGAGCACTGGGCACGTGGATGTAGAAGACCGATGGCGGAAAACGGGAGAAGGCTACCGTCGAGGGACAGACAGTAGTCGGATCAGACCCAGCGTCCCGCAGATTGGCGAATATTTCTGAAGTAGAAACAAACTTACCAGATAATGAGAACAAAGAAGATGACGTATGGTTTGAGAGTCATTTGACGCCCAAACAGAGAGACACTGTAGCGCGGTTGGTGGGAAGAAAGTGCGAGATGGAGGCCAGTAATGCCAGAGCGCACGCGCCGGGCGCGGCCTCTACAAGCACAGATGACCAGAAAGTAGTCCCTAATGTCGTGATTGGCAGTGGTCTCAGAGCGGAACAACAGCAAATGGTTGAAGAGTTGCTAAGAGACGAAGCCGAATCATTTTCCAAGGGCGAAGGAGATATTGGATTCCTCCACGATTTTGAAATGGACATAAAGCTGACAGACAACACCCCAGTACAGAAGACGTACACAGCTATTCCTAGGCCTCTGTATCCTGAGGTAAAGGCGTACATTGAAGACCTCTTAAATAAAGGGTGGATCACAAAATCCTCGTCGCCATACTCATCCCCGGTTGTGTGCATACGGAAGAAGGACGGTACCCTGAGGCTGTGCTGTGATACCGCGAGCTCAACAAGAAATCCATCCCCGACCGACACCCAATCCCTCGTGTGCAAGAAATGCTGGACAACCTGGGTGGCAATGAATGGTTTTCAGTACTCGATCAGGGCAAAGCGTACCATCAAGGATGCTTGACTGAAAGAAGCCAACATCTTACCGCATTCATTACACCCTGGGGTCTATATCAGTGGAAGCGAATACCGTTCGGACTCCGGACAGCTCCATCTTGCTATCAACGATTCATGGAAGGAGCTTTGGAAGGCTTGCGCGATGATATTTGTGCTCCATATCTCGACGATGTGATCGTTTACAGTAAGTCCTTCGAAGAACACGTACAAAACCTCCGCCGGGTTCTGCGCCAGCTAAGAGAGAAGGGCGTAAAGCTGAAACCGAAGAAGTGCCACATATTTCAGAGAGAGGTGAGCTACCTTGGAAGGCTGGCATCGGCAGAAGGATACCGTGTCGACCCGTCCTTGATAAAGGCCGTCACAGACCTGAAGACAGCCAAGCCCAAAACAGTGCGAGAGGTTAGAAGAATCGTGGGTCTGCTAGGCTACTACCGAAGATATATACAAGATTTCTCTCGGATAGCTAAACCACTCTATGATCTGTTGTCAGCCTCACCCGATGAGAAAGGACCGAGCAGTCAGGAGTGCGAAAGGTAAGAGGGACCAGTTGCCACCATCACACCCCGTCAAGTGGACGTCGCTCCAACAGTCAACGCTGGAAAAGCTGATAGAGTGTGTGACGAATCCTCCAGTAATGGCTTACCCACAGTACGACAACTCCTTCGTGCTCCACACAGATGCATCAGAAGATGGGCTCGGTGCTGTTCTATACCAAGAACAAGATGGGAAGCTTCGTGTCATTGGTTATGGCTCACGCACTCTGACACCGGCAGAACGAAACTATCATCTCCATTCTGGGAAGTTGGAATTTCTGGCATTAAAGTGGGCGATAACGGAACAATTCCATGATTATTTATACTATGCACCTTCCTTCACAGTATATACGGACAACAACCCGCTGACCTATGTACTGACTACAGCTAAGTTGAACTCGACCGGACACCGCTGGGTAGCTGAGCTTGCCGATTACAACTTTACTATCAAGTACCGCCCCGGGAAAAGAAATATCGACGCAGATAGCTTGTCGCGCTTCCCGAAGGATATCCGACACCTCATGGAAGATTGCACTGAGACGGTAGCGAGGGAAGTAATCACATGCACGCTATCAGCAGTACAAGCTCAGCACCGTGGAGAGGTCGTCCTTATCAACTCACTGACAATAGATGATCGCCTGATGAAAGAAAGTAATGAAATGGAAGAAGCTCAGAGTCCACAACCACTGACCACTGTAGAGTTACAGAAAGCACAGCGGGAAGATAGAGTCATTGGGAGAATACTAGAGTTTTGGAAACGTGGAGAGCGTCCAAGTCTAGAGGCAAAGAAGAAAGAACCAAGAGAAGTACAGCTGTTGCTGAGTGATTGGAAGAAACTCGAGCTAGGAGAAGACCAACTTCTCAGACGAGTAAGTGGCGGAAACGAGCAGTTGCTTCTCCCTCAGAAGTATCATCGTCTTCTCTACAAAGAACTGCACGAAGAAATGGGCCACCTCGGCGCTGATCGAGTAGTGGCATTGGCCAGAGAGAGATTTTATTGGCCCTTCATGCAACGGCACATAGAGCACTACGTTAGTCAAGTCTGCTCCTGTCTGAAGAGCCGCGTACCAACATTTAAGACCAGAGCGCCGTTAGGAAGCATCCCAGCCAGTTCACCATTCGAAATCGTTTCCTTCGAATTCGTTCACCTGGAAAAGAGCGTCGGAGGATATGAATATATCTTGGTGATTGTCGACCGTTTCACCCGCTTCGCGCAAGCGTACGCAACCAAAGATAGGTCTGCACGCACGGTAGCGGCCCGCCTTTACAATGACTTTGTGCTTCGCTTTGGATTTCCGTCGACATTCCACCACGACCAAGGAGGCGAATTCGAGAATGAACTGCTGAAAGAGCTGGAGACACTTTGTGGGGTGAGACATTCCCGAACCACACCCTACCACCCACAAGGTAACGGGCAAGTCGAACGATTGAACCGTACGCTCCTAGGTATGCTGAGGACACTACCAGAGCGATACAAGTCTAGATGGAGGGACCATATCAACAAAATGGTGTTTGCATATAACTGCACAAAGAACGATTGAACTGGATACACTCCATACTTCCTCTTGTTCGGGAGATCACCGAGATTGCCCGTCGATCTCATATTCTCGAAGGCCAAAGTAAAGAGCGACGCAGATCACACAAGTCGACAACACTATGTGCAGCAATGGAAGAAAGCGATGTCAGAGGCGCAACGGGTGGCATCGAAGCGATCGGAGCTCAACAATCAACAAAACAGGTAACAGTATAACAAGAAAGTCCGTGGAGTCGAACTAGAGGAGGGAGCAAGAGTTCTCGTCGAAACCTGTAGCAGAGAGGTGGGCCTGGGAAGTTAAGAAATTACTGGGAAGACAGCGTCCACATCGTCACTAAGCGTCACGGAGATATGCCAGTTTACGACCTGAAACCCGAATGCGGAAAGGGCAGAGAGAGAACGCTCCATAGAAACCTCCTCCTGCCGTGTGACTATCTCCCAGTGGAAGTACCAACACTCAAGAAAGAAAACAACGAGAGGCCGAGGCGTAGTCGAAGGGTACAAAATACGCAAAAGCAACCACAGTTGGATGAGGGGAGCGACGCTGAGAGCGATCAATGGGTCTGTACAAGACAAACTTACGAAGAGAGCGGAGATCGCCAAGGTTCTGTTCCAGAAGACTATTTACCTGATGAGACTAGTGATAAGGAGAGCTATCTTGGGGCGGCTGAGGAGTATGAAGAGCCTCAGGCAAGATTTTCTAGTCGACCAAGGCAGCCACCGGCGAGACTGACCTATCCAGCGCTGGGGAACCCTACCATCTGTAACAGTGCGACAGTGGAACCAAACAGCACTACATCTCACCAAGTTTTGGCTCAGTGGGACCATCCCTCACCACCACAGGACCATCAGTACCTTACACCACCACAGTTCCATCAGTACCCAACAACACCACAGTTCCATACATCACCACAGTTCCATCAGTACCATACACCACCCCAGTTCCATCAGTACCATACACCACCACAGTTCCATCAGCACCCTGTGCAGTATTCTACGCGGCCGTACCAGTATCCATTGGTGTACGCATATCCAACAGTCCAGCCGCAACAGTACTGGATGCAATGGCCATCACACAGGCAGCAGACAGTGCCGTAGACGTAGAAGTATCAATTTATAGCAATTAGTATGAACATTTAGCTTATTATAACCACGTGTAAAAGAAAAATGAAAACAAGGACAGTAGATCGAATACGATCTTTTATTTTAAAGGTGACACACCTCAGGACATGTTTACAGTTATAGTAAAGAGTAAAGTTTTGCAGAGGGCCTGATCAACCTGTCTGTAAAAGCATTAGTGATTAAGATGTAAACCTGTTCGCAAAATAGCGATTGGTTATCAATTGATATCCACTTTGTAAAGAAAAAAAAAGTCAAGCGAGGCATTTCATTTAGAGGGGGAGAGTGTGAGACCCTCGAGTATGCTAGTATTACGTGACTGTTGTAATATGAAACTAGATATGACCCTAGTCTTGTAACTAAAGACAGCGTGTGTAGAGTTGGAGAGGAGATATAAACTAGTCCTTGTGGTCAAAGCGTTGTATAGATTTATTGTGTTTGGGGACCTGAAGGACTTACATGTGCAGATCATCTTCAGTGAATGAAGCTGTGCGCAGCTGCGCAAAAGCACTTTTCATTAAAGGTTCACTGCGTGAGTGCTACGTGAAGGGCCGTTGGACCAACAAAATACACCCTCAGAGCCCTGGACTTGACAATACAAAACTTACAGGGATGTCAAGTAAGTGTGCCTTAGAAATTAATTATACAAAATGGGAATTGTGATAAAATTTTGTCCTTTCTTGGATGAAGTCCTGTTTTGCATGACTTTAGGCGACTGTAAACCTTCGAAGGTGCCCTTCGCTAAAAAATCCCTCGCGCGCGCAAAAAAAAAAAAATACAAATAAACCATTTTAAAGCTCAATAGTTGTAGTTTCCAAATATACTATTTTCTTCTCTTTTAAAACATTTTACGCTAGGCGCCGCGCAATGAGTTTCCGACGCGCTCTAAACATGTTAATTATGCGTTTATTGAACGCACTTCTCTCAGCCCAAAAACTGAATCATGTCCATCAGCACTCATAGGGCTGTCAAACCGTGTGGGGATTTGTCAATATTTTATTTAGTTTATGATTTATCAAAGGCTAAAGTCGAAAGAGTAAAAATTGCTTACATTGCTTTACTTAAGGCGCATTTGCATCGCAGCAAAGCCATATTTCTTTAAAGCCCCACATGGTTTTAGAGATCAATGTTTAAACTAGCAGTTGGCCAAGTTTCAAACGAATCCATCGTTTCCCTCTATGCGCATAGTTCAGTTTTAAGCTGGATATCTGCGCTAAAGCTACTACAGAGTTACGGCTCGTAGAAGCTTTCCTGGCTTCTCAAGTGGATAGCAAACAAACGTCAAGCAGATGTCAACTGATAACCAATGAGAACGAAGTTCGCGGGAAAGCCCTTCCGATCTGCAATTTCAAGAGCATTGTTTATCGTGTGCCTCGAGTAGTCAGGATAATGGCAAAGCCAAAATCAGCCCGCAAATCAAGCGCTGCGTATAAAAGTAGTAAGACGAAAAAAGCTCCAACAAAGAGGAAAAGTAAAAACGAATCAGTAAAAAGGAAGGCCAAGGGAAGAAAACAAAAGGCAGCAGAGGTCGCCGCCGATGTAAATCACATGGAGGTCATGCTGAAGGAAATGCGCGAGCTCGGGTAAGCGAGATAAGATTCAGATTTTTTAGCTTCTTTGCAATGGTGGAAATATCGAATCTATTTATTTCAGCTATGACGGGAAGCATTTTGCGGAAACGCTTAAAATAGCATGGGGGGACATGGCGAAGCGCGGAAAGCCACCAAGACGAATCCGATATGTTCAATACTGCAGCTGGACATATGCATTACTGGTAAGAAAATCTGGAGTGCGCCGATGTTGTTGGTCATATTTCTTTCATAGCACATGGAATCTGGAATACACCGATATTGTTTAACAAATTAATCAAAATAGTACTCCGGAAAGTTCGGTTTTTGCGCCGTTGTTTACACTCAGACCGGTAATCTTTATGCCCACCGCGTGAAATAGAAAGCCTAATCTTGCAACAAAGGGCAATGTTGTCGTGTTCCGGGATTGTTCGGACATCAATACCTAATTTTCCCTTTTAATAATTGTTATCCAGAGAAACGACAAGATTCCAGAGCAGGAAGGTTTGGAGTTTGGATTCCTTGAGGTTGTGTTGAACTACACAAGAAGTATTGCTCCAGGAAATATCAAGGGAGAAATAAGGGAGGTGAATGTGACAAATTAATATTTGAGAGCAAACATATCAACACAAATAAAACATTCCAGGAATAAATACTGTATTTGAAAGGCATGGTAATTTACTACAGTCGTACGTACGTCCCATCTGAGACTTTATTTCACCTTTGTATTGACAACTGAGTTGTGCTTTTTCTTACATTGAATTTCGTTGGAGTAGACATAGCAATTCAAAAGCTTCTTGTGTTTTTTCAGGATGCCTTTCAGGTCTCGCTTGATGGTTTTTGTGAAGCAATGGAAATGGAAGTGGTAAACTAACTAGACGCATGAAATGCGTGAACTCGGGCTTCCCTTTAGGTCTACAAGTGCGTGCAAAAAGGTCAAAGGAAGGAAAACGTCATTAGATTTAATCTATTCACACTGTTTTGCAAAAATATTATTTTTGGAAAAATGGATATGTACAATTAATTTCAAATTCTTTTAAATACTTTCCATTTAAAAATGTGAAAAGAAAAGTCCTGATATGCCTATGGCTAAATATTGTTCCATCATGGCCAGTTCTTCTATGGTTTTCAACGCAACTCAGTCTGTTATCCTTTTGGCTATTTACAAGTCAAAAAAGTCTATCTTTCACTTTCTCAAACTCATGAAAGATTTAGCTTGCAGAGCCCTTTAATTCTAGTAGCATTCTACTATTTCAAGTAAACAGTTATACATGTTGGTATGCATGGATGAAAAAATATTGTAAATAAATTTATTGTTGTGTTACAATTGTCTGTAAAACTATTTAAAAAAAAAGTAAATGGCTGCAGTGTCGGGAAGGTGGAGAAAGGGCACCACACAGCCACCCTGCCCAGCCATTATAACATTCACCACATTTTCTCAGGCTAATGCCACTCTTCGGCCATTTTGGATGCTCAATCCAATTTTGAATGCCGCCGTAAGAAACATGAGATCTAGGCTCTCCTGTTCTCGACTGACATTTGATTATTTTGTTGCTTCCTGATTGGCTATCATTATTTGCTTAGCAATCTGTCATAGCTTTACGTGTGTTTGTATAGTGTACAAGGCACTTCGCCAGTAGTTCAGTAGAGTTTTTATCAGAAAAGGATTGTGTTTAGTGGAATTTACCTTTGGATGTCTTGAGTTCAAGCCCGGAACCGATGTGTAAGCACGACTCCATATTATACAGTACCTTAGTCTTCTAACACTAGTGTTCAATCTATTTTCTGTAAGTTTTTAGAGATTTTAGTCATCTCAGTGTGTCTAGTTTTCACAAGGCTCTATTGTTCCTGACTTCGCGTAACAACGCCCTAGCCTTGTTGGGATAATTTCCCTCTATAATTTTAACTAGTTTTTGCTTCTACCTCGCCTTAGGTTTACGCCTATTGCATATACAGCCTTTTTAGCTACAGTTCCTAGCTTTTAGAGTGATTTCATATATCGCTTGCAGTGGTATTCCCGCAAGCACGCCCAAATTATTAGTTACTCTAGTAAATCGCTTAGCATTGGTTTATCGTTATTATTGGTTACCATTTATCAGTATTTGAATGTTTTATGCTCATATGTATGATTTGTTGTATGATTTTATGCATTTTAGCTCTTAGGAATAGCTTGTTGTAAATTCGAAACTATGATAGGAATGTCCTGTATTTGATTCTATCACCTTTGTAATTTCCTCAGCAATTCTAGTAATTAGTTGATTATGCATTGTATTTCAGTTTACGTTCGTTATCGTCTATTAAATCACCGTAAATCTAGCTGATTTTCCGTGGTCTCTGTGGACTTTACACGATCAGTAAAACAGTTCAAAACCCCGACGCTGTTTTGCACGAAAAGTTGTTTAGCTCCGTGACAATTTGGCTCTTCAACACTCGTTCAAATCGCTAAGCGTTACAGTAAAACATCGTGGCTTCACTCAACTATACGTCATTGGTGAGATTAAATAAATAAAGGAACTTTGTTGAAATCGCGTGACCGCAACAATGAGCGTCGTGACGGCACCAGAGAAAGCAATCGAGGACAGGCCTCCTCAAGCCAGTGCCGCCGCTCAGTCCGAGTTTTGAGGTTGAGTAGGAAATTAACCGCAAAGGGAAAGGCCTTTATGAAAGAGGCTAGGTCAAAGAGTAGAGAAACGGCCTTTAAAAACTTTAAAAAAGATGGCTCGAATAAAGGAAATTCGGCAGGATCCGGAAATTGACTTAGAAACCCTAGGGCACAACAAGAATGAACTCGATTTGCTGAAAGAACAGCTGAATGAAGCTCTCAGTACGATTATGAATGTCTTCTCGAGACAGATTTCGAAAAAGACTTGTCCTATAAATGGTTCGATATGAGAGATCGCGAATTTACTGAGGAGAGGTTGAAAATTTGTGAAACCTTGCAACAGCTCGAAAGAGAAACCTTAAGCCATAGGTCTAGCGTCACGCCATCAAGTAGATCACGCAGATCACAAAGCCAAAGATCAAACGCTCGGTCTCACGCAGCCAGTTCTCTATCTCTTCCCCAGGCGCGCGCCGATGCGATTGCTAGAGCAAGAATGCTGCGCATAGAAATGGCATATTTAGAAAAGGATAAACAGGCGAAGCAAATACAGCTAGAAAAGGAACTCGCCCTTGTAAGTGAACAAGAGAAAACTTACTCAGAATTGCTTAACGAACAAGAGACTAAACCTGATACTAAACCCATTAGTAATGACCAAGAGGTCAAACCTAAACTTGAACCTGACAATAAGCCAAAAATCGAGGAGAAAGAGGAATGCAGGGAATCTGCCGAATTAAAACCACAGGCCCCCACATTCGTTCCTAAGCCAGAGTACCCACCTCCCAGTTTAAATGACCCAACCGTTCTGGCCTATTCGCATTATTCACAGCAACTTAGCCTTGCGCTAAACTCTCTAGTAAATTCGCAAGTTAAACAGACTGAGCTAAGCTCGTTACTAGTAGATCAACAAAAGTCAATTAACCTGCCAATCAAAGAGCCTCCCGTGTTTTCCGGTGATTATTTCGAGTATCCGTCGTTTATCACCGCATTCGATTCTATCATCGCGAAAGGAGTTCAAACAGATAAAGATCGGTTGTTCTACTTAGAAAAGTACACCGAAGGAAAAGCCAACGAAGCAATAAGGGGTTTCCTAGCAACCGATTCAGACGCCGCTTATCGTGCAGCACGCGATCTGCTGGATAAGCGTTTTGGGAACCCTGTGGTAGTCGCGGAGAACTACAAGACGAGACTACGATCCTCGAAACACATAGCAGATGGAGAGAGCAAGGGCCTACAGGAATTCTCAGATTTTCTAACGCGCTGTGAAGAGGCCATGAAGACCATGAGCTCGATGGATGAGTTGGATTCTACCCAAATGCTACAGAATTTATGCGCCAAGCTCCCATCTTATGCAGGCGTTAAATGGTGCAGGTTTGCGCACGAGCGCCAGCAAAAGGGCCAAAGGGACAGACGAGCGGTCGGATTCAAAGATTTTGTCGCGTTCGGTAAACTGGAAGCTGAGCTTGCCAACGACCCGGTCTTCTCCCCCGACCTGCTCAAGAAAGAGCGAAAGAAAAACAACCCAAGAACGGAGCACAAGCCCAGCAGACCCAGACATCAGGGCTGAGCATCAGGGCAGTCATTCGCCACAAACGCGGTAACCAATTCTTAAAGCAGATCAGCCGAGCTGGAAGCCCAAATCACAAGATCCACCAGCCTGCCCCAAATGCAGCAGCAAACACGCTTTGGCGAAATTCGCAGAATTCTTAAAGCTTACCGTGAACGAAAGATACGATTTCGTTTTTTCAAAAAGACTGTGTTTTAGATGTCTTAAATCCGGCCACGTGTCAGCGGACTGTCCCTCTAAAGCTGAATGCAAAGAGTGCAAAAAACGGCACAACACCCTTCTTCACGGGGCAGATATAAAACCAAAGGCACGCGAAGGAACCCGCCGCGGAACCAGCACATTCAAACGCTACCAGTACCACATCGAGCGGCACCGCTTCCGCCTGCCGGATTGTACCAGTGATCCTGCATCACAAGGATAACCCCAGTAACGAAGTGAAGACGTACGCACTCCTAGACGACGCTAGTGACACTACCTTTGTTACCGATAAGATCAAAAACCAGCTAGGAGTCGAGGGAACCAATACCAGCTTGAACCTTAGTACGATGCATGGCAGACACGTGACCCACGTCACCAGAGTGATTGGGCTAGTCGCAGAACGCACAGATAGACGCGCCAAAGTAGAGCTCCCAAAGACGTATACCAAGGAAAGTATTCCATCAAGAAGAGAAGAGATCCCAGCCCCAGCGATGACAGACAAGTGGCCGCACTTGAGAAAAATTAAAAGTAAAATTCCAGAAGTAGACGATAGCTTAGACATCGGGCTCCTAATTGGATGTAATTGGCCGAAAGCCATGAAGCCTAGAGAGGTAATCACAGGCAAAAGTGAAGACCCCTACGCAGTGCGAACCCTTCTCGGTTGGTGCATCGTAGGACCAACAGACTCAACAGATCGAGAAAGTGAATCTTTAGACAGCGTAGAATTAGAAGAATCCGGTTCGTGCAACAGAATAGAAGCGCGAGAGGTAGACCGCGAGGACCGAGAACTCATGTTCATCCTTGATCAGAAGACAAAGGAATACGTCGTCGATCCCGCAGCGGTAGTGCGCATGCTCAACCTCGACTTCGCCGAGCGCAAGGACTTCTCCCCTACAAGCCTTTCAAAAGAAGATAGGTTCTTAGATATAGCAGAAAAGGGAATTCATCGTACACCGGACGGTCACTACGAGCTTCCTTTGCCCCTCAAGGATGACAAGGTCACACTCCCTAACAATAAAGCGCTAGCAATTCGCTGTCTTCAGAATCTCAAGAAACGATTCCAGAAGCCCCAAGAACAGCAGTATCGTGAAGATTATGTCAACTTTATGAACAAACTGTTCGACGCAGGACACGCCGAAGTCGCCCCGAAAGAAGCAAAAGGAAGAGTGAATTATATTCCACATCACGGTCTTTATCATCCCCGGAAATTAAACTTTCGTGGTGTTTTCAATTGCGCAGCGCAGTACCAGAATCAGTCCCTGAATTCCCACTTACTGCAAGGCCCAGACCTAACCAACAATCTAACCAGCGTGCTCATCAGATTCAGACAAGAACCCGTCGCCTTTACCTGTGACATTGAAGGCATGTTCCACCAGGTGCGAGTCAACGAAGAACATCGCGATCTCCTCCGATTTCTTTGGTGGCCACGCGGAGATATTGATCAAGAACCTCAGGAGTGCAGGATGACGGTGCACTTATTCGGCGCAACGTCGTCGCCCGGATGCGCGAATTTTGCGCTGAAAGCCACCGCCAACGACCACGAAGAAGAATTCGGCACCGAAGCAGCGGACTTTCTTCGAGACGATTTTTATGTGGATGATGGCCTAAAATCCCTCGCCACAGTTAAAGAGGCTGTCGCCCTCATAAAGAATTCAAAGCAAATGTACAAGAGTGGAGGATTCAATTTGCACAAGTTCGTATCAAATAGCAAAGATAACATCAAAGCAATTCCAGATTCGGACAGGGCAGATGGAGTTAAAGAACTCGACCTAGACTCAGAAGCACTCCCACTAGAACGCACGCTTGGAGTGCAATGGTGCATAGAGTCGGATTGTTTCCAGTTTAGCATTGTGCTGCAAGACAAACCATGTACAAGGAGAGGAATCTTATCCACAATTAGCTCCATCTTCGATCCGCTCGGATTCGTCTCGCCCCTCCTCCTACAAGGAAAGTCAATACTGCAGGACCTGTGTTCCCAAGAGCTCGATTGGGACGACGCCATTCCAGACGACACAAGGGCAAAGTGGGAGACTTGGAAATCTGAGCTCCTGAAATTAGAGCGTATTTCTATCCCGAGATGCTACAAGCCACCAGAATTCGGACGCCTCGAAAGGGCCGAGCTACACCATTTCTCAGACGCTAGCACAAAAGGTTACGGCCAATGTAGCTACCTTCGCCTGGTGGACGAACAGCAGCGAGTGCATTGCTCCTTTGTAATGGGCAAATCACGAGTAGCCCCGCTGAAACCAGTAACAGTCCCGCGACTTGAACTTACTGCCGGCGTGACTTCTGTGAGAGTAAGCCAACAGATACACAAGGCAATCGAATATCAGATAGATCAAGACTACTTCTGGACCGACAGCAAAGTTGTCCTTGGTTATATCAACAACGAAACCAAGCGCTTCCACGTATACGTGTCCAACCGCGTGCACGAAATCCAAGAAAACACTAGCCCCTTGCAATGGCGACACGTAGAGACCAAAGAGAACCCAGCCGACGAAGCTTCTAGAGGAATGAAGGCAAAAAAAAAATACCAGATTCCCGCTGGATACAAGGGCCGGCATTCCTGTGGGATAGGGAAGGTAAGTGGCTTAACAGTGACAACCAGGGCCACGCCTTTTCCATTTCACAGGATGATCCCGAAGTCAAGAAAGCAGTCGCCATGGCAACAGTAACCAACGTTCATTATTCGAGCATCGCTGAAAGAGTAGAGCACTTCTCAGACTGGAGGAGAGCTAGACGAGCCGTAGCCATGTGCTCGATGTACTTGGAAAAACGGTTCCACAAGAAAACAAGAGAAAACTGGCAGATCCAGGTAGAAGACCTCGCCAGAGCCGAAAATGCAATAATCCGTTCGGCCGAGCCCAAGCATTCTCCGAAGAAATGAAGTCACTCAAGCGAGATGACAAGGGCAAATCAGAAGAGACAAGGAACAAACTCAAGACCCAGAGTTCGATTTATAAGCTAGATCCCTTTGTGGATGACGACGGCATTATTCGCGTTGGTGGCAGGTTGAAGCATGCAGACCTGCCATTCGCCATCAAGCACCCAGCGATTCTCCCAAAGAAAAGTCACGTGTCGACTCTCATAATCAGACACTACCACGAAATGGTTCAGCACCAAGGGAAAGGAATAACCCTCAACGAGATCAGAGCGAATGGCCTATGGATAGTCGGTGGTGCGTCAGCAGTCAGCGCCGCGATAACGTTGTGCGTGAAATGCCGCAAGCTCGGTGGCTCAGTGGTCGAGCAAAAGATGTGCGACCTACCCGAAGACCGCCTGGAGCCATGTGCACCCTTCACATATTGCGCGGTCGACCGATTCGGCCCCTACACCATCAAAGAAGCTCGCAAAAGTGTAAAGCGTTGTGGGATGCTTTTCACCTGCATGTCATCGAGAGCAGTTCATCTAGAAACTGCCATTTCGCTGGAAACAGATTCATTTCTGAACGCGCTTAGGAGATTCTTGAGCCGCAGAGGACCTGCAAGACAGATCAGGATCGATCAAGGGACCAACTTTGTTGGAGCACGTCGAGAGCTCAAGGAAGCCTGGGAAAGAATGGATCACGCGCGTGTCAAGTCAGAGCTTCAGAACCAGCGCTGTGATTGGGTCCCCGACTTCAAAATGAATGTGCCTGCCGCCAGCCATATGGGTAGCGTATGGGAAAGACAGATCAGGTCAGTACGCGCCATTCTCGCATCAGTCCTAGCTAGCAATGGTGAGCAACTCGACGACGAATCGTTGAGAACATTGATGTGCGAAGCGTAATCAATTCTTAATAGTAGACCCCTGACAGTTGATCAGCTATCAGACGCAGATTCACCGCAGCCTCTGACGCCGAGTCACCTGCTGACGATGAAATCTAAGATACTCACGTCACCACCAGGAAACTTCGAGCCTGCAGACCTCTACGCTCGCAAGCGCTGGAGACGAGTTCAGCATCTTGCGAACGAATTTTGGTCTCGCTGGCGAAAGGAGTTTCTCCTGAGCCTACAGCAGCGCAGCAAATGGGCAGTTCCCCGGAGGAGTCTCAGCATTGGAAACGTCGTGCTAGTGACAGACGTCAACACCCCGCGCAGCAAGTGGCAGCTAGCTCGCGTATCCGCGGTCTACCCGAGCAAAGATGACAGAGTACGCAAGGTACAGGTAGCCTTTGCGGACGGCTACCTGGACAAGAAAGGAAAGCGGGTGGAGCCAACCAGAAACCTAAAGCGTCCAGTTCAGAAGTTAGTTCTTCTGCTCCCCAACAACCAGTGAGTAGACCAGGGTAATCCCGGCCGAGGAGCCCTCAAGAACTGTAAGTGACGAACTGTGAGAAATTCCCTCATGATGATCATTTATATTCAACTTAAGTATTTTAGCGTTGATAAATTCAGCTAGCGAATGAACATTGATTCTATATTTTGAAATATCTTCATATTTCAGGGGAGCCATGTAAGAAACATGAGATCTAGGCTCTCCTGTTCTCGACTGACATTTGATTATTTTGTTGCTTCCTGATTGGCTATCATTATTTGCTTAGCAATCTGTCATAGCTTTACGTGTGTTTGTATAGTGTACAAGGCACTTCGCCAGTAGTTCAGTAGAGTTTTTATCAGAAAAGGATTGTGTTTAGTGGAATTTACCTTTGGATGTCTTGAGTTCAAGCCCGGAACCGATGTGTGAGTACGACTCCATATTATACAGTACCTTAGTCTTCTAATACTAGTGTTCAATCTATTTTCTGTAAGTTTTTAGAGATTTTAGTCATCTCAGTGTGTCTAGTTTTCACAAGGCTCTATTGTTCCTGACTTCGCGTAACAACGCCCTGACACCGCGGAAATACGTTTTTGTGACGTCACATCCCGTGGCCAGCGGCTAAACCCATTAGGCTTCTTGCGTTTGAGATTGCAAAGGAATGAAAAGATGGAAGACGAATGTGTAGCTCGAATATTTCACCAATATAGAGGATTTTGTTTCTATTTACGGTTATCCTTCACTTGTAGGATTTGCTTTAGCAGATAATTATGCTGAAGGGGAACCTTTAGTAAGTGTGTGGTTTGAATTCGTGGAGTTCTCGGGCGCCAACAGTTAGGTCAGTTAGGTGTGGCAGCAATCGATGTAAGAAGACTTCGAAACAACTTTTCTCACTTTCATATTCTTGCAAAACATACAAGGCAACAGTTGGCATGGCTTATTTATTGCTCTGTTGATTAGAGGATTGACTTGGCGACTTCACTATGTAATCAATCATAGAATGCGATCCAAGGTGAGTTTTTATCCTTTGTCATAGTTTTCGTCCCAGTTTACAGTTCTTATTAAGATCTAGAATACTGTTTTGTTTGTTATTGTTTT
Organism: Scolanthus callimorphus; assembly: GCA_033964015.1. Lineage (NCBI taxonomy): Eukaryota > Metazoa > Cnidaria > Anthozoa > Actiniaria > Edwardsiidae > Scolanthus > Scolanthus callimorphus. The sequence continues at coordinate 1,501,877 of JAWWUD010000017.1, read as the reverse complement.
TCGTAAAGAGACTTTAAAACCTATTTCAAGCTATTGTTCTCAATTCTGGACATTATTTGAGTTATAAAAATCAGACATCATCATGCTTTTAGCAGTATATTGGAAGAAATGCCAGCTCATTTTTTACAGAAAAAAATCCCACAAACCCTGTATATTTTACCAGCCAAGTCTTAACATGGGTAGCCTGGCTTAACGCATGAATGATATATCTTTCTATCGGTTTTTCTATATACGGGTATATAGAGAAGTCATACAATGAATCTATTTTCATTTCATTTCCTTTACAGAGCAAGTGTCATTATTTACAAGAAGGCTTTGCATTCATCAGTTATAATGTTGCAGACTCGAACCATTGAAGAACAGCCAAGGTTTCAATTTTTTTCTGAGATAGCAAGGAATGTAAAGAAGAGAGAAGAATGTTGACAAGGGAGTGAATATTTTGGCGGTACAGAAGAGTTTCTTTCTATGTAAGGATACCTTGACTTTCAGGAGTTCCTTTTAAAATTCTGTACATTTTCTAGAGCTGGTTAAGAGGTTATTTTCAATACAAATACTATATTTCACCTTTGGAAATTCCAGGGTGGGGGAGTCTTTTTAAAGACCTAAAAAGTGCATACCCCCCATGGTTCGGTATGGCTAACCTTTATCTTGCAAATCTTTGCACAAGGAACAAAACCGTTTCTCATTACGAAACGCTTGGTTCGGTCCAATGCACTGGAAGTGGTATCACATAATAACACAGTTCGTTGAAAAGTCAAATCCAAAAGTCAAATCCAGACATATTGTCATTTCCAAATGCTGCCCCCCAACGGGCGGCATTTGGAAATTCCGATGGGATGGGGGGGTTTAAGAGCTCAGAATTCTGATTGCAAGGGGGGGTTTTCGAAGCTGGATTTCTTTAACCTGCCCGGAATTCTATATGCATGGGGGGGGGGGGGGGGGGGTAAACCATTTTGGAAATTCTGGATGCATGGGGGAGTCAAAAACTAGTGCCGCCCCTGGATAGGGTACCTTTATTTTCTGGAATTGCCCATTGTCATAGTGGGCCCCATAGAGGTGGGAGTTTCAATTTACTAGTGCATCATGGAATTGGAAAGACTTGCTTCTCCGGAGGGGGGCCCAAGTAAGAGTGATAGGGGTGCTCATCCGGACATCGAAACATATACCCTAAAAAATATCAGGACATAAAAAATCCACCGCCTAAAAATACCTTTTTTTGTTATTGTCGCATGGCTGATGACAGACTGCTTTATGAAACAAGCTTGTTTTTAGAGCTATATGAATTTTTAAAGCCATCAAACGTTTTGTTTGTTTTGTGACCCTTTCATTCATTTGCGTACCCATAAAAATACCATTTTATTAGTGAAAGCCACAATGTTTCTCTGATACCCCCTAAAAATTACCCGAGAGCTGATTTTGACCCCTAAAAAATATGACGAACACCCCAATAAGGTTGAAATCTGAAGAACCCCCGTGGCTTCGTTTCCGACCTTGTGAGGGGGGGGGGGGGGGGGAAGGGGGAATTGCTATAATGGACTATATGGGAATGCTCAGCCCAAAAGTTGGGCTTTCAGACTGGAAATATAAAGAAGGGCATCAATTTCACTGATTTTGGTATAAAGAAGGGTATTCTTTTTGCCTTGGTCCTAGAGCTTGGTTTACTGAAATGTAGTAAAATCAAAGTATGTCTATTTTTATTTTTTCTCTCCCTCTCAACCACGATTATATACGAACAGAAAAGCATAGGTTTTGATGATGGTACAAAAAGGGTACTTATTTGGTTTGAGTGTACAGACGTTGTGCCTTTCCGTTTTGAGTACTAAAAGAAGGGGTACCTTTGTGGTTTGGATTTTCTGGTTTGGGTCTATAAAGGAGGGGTACCTTTTCTGTTTGGATATAAAGATGGGGGAAGGGCAAGGGATCAAAGTGCTAGGAGGTATTGTAAGTTTCTGATTAAACTGGATGACATCCTATCTAGATGAATAAATCAATTCTGATGCGATCTGCTGTAAAACAAAAATATTTCTGATGAAAGCTGGGGTTAATGATGATTTCCAGTAAGTGGTTAATCTTTTTTTGGCATCCTATCTGTATTACTCAGAAGATGAAACTCCTTTATTCTTTCCATTTTGTGTTTGTACCCCACAGGCATGTAATCATCTATCTTTAGGTCTCTACTGCTTTGGAGAGAGAGCAGAAGAGAACATTCTGCACAGTCCTGTCCATTGCAGAGTCAATTTGCAAAAACCAGAAAATATCCCTGGAAGCCTTTGCATCTTCTGTAATTTTACTGACTAATTCAAAACATTTTAAGGTTATGTTAGTCCACATTGTGCTTATATTGCAAATCAAATCAATATATTCTGACTTAATATGTAAATAAGGGTAGGTTTTCCCCAAAAAAACACTGCATAATGCATACCTGCAACCCAGCATACTCAAAAATCAAAGATACTCACGTGGCAGGTAAATACAGACAATATGACAAAATCCTGAGAGTGAAAATGTGGATGAAATGTATGAAAATCTTTGCAATCATTATGTGGGTGACAGGCTTCATAATCTTGTGACAACCCACAACACCAACAAGTTAGTTCTATCACACAGGTAAGAAACGTCTTGCATTCATGAAGCCAAGGAACTATATTAGCCGATACATAATAATGCCATTTCTATAATTTCCTGTGCAAAATTATTTTTTGATATTTTCTAAAGCAGCCGATACATAATAATGCCATTTCTATATTTTCCTGTACAAAATATCTAGGGTAACTGTAAGTTTCCAAACAAAAACAGCACAATGTGTGACATGGATTGAATACCAGATTTGAATATCAATGTAAGCTTTTTTATTTTCTGGCAAATTTTGTGTGGACTATAAAAATAACATATTAAATAATTAAATCTGAGTATTGCACATTTTTCTGAGCCTTGGGTTTTTGTGAGCCTCACCAAAGCAAACAATACCAAATAGGGAGCAAAATGGGAGGCAAGAACATGTGAGACAGTTGAAATGACAGCAGTTTTCTACAACACCCGAGGTTTTCCTCTTGTTATAAAACATGATTGATATTTCAAGGGGAATAAACAAAAAACTATGTCGTATCACATTACTGTATTAAATATTTTACATGAATTTTTAGTCAATAAAGCAAAATCCATCTTCTGCATTTAGCTTACAAAATCACGAATACCTTGTGTTAAAGTCCGACGTCCGAGTTTGTCTCCTAAAGTTCACGCCCAGTGCAAACTTTGTTCAAGCTGTGCACAATATATGTTTTGTTAAATATATCAAATAAACTATTCCGAAAGAATAAAGACTAACTTTCAAGTTTTCGTCTTAACTTTCCGACTTTTGTTGACCTGTTTTGGTGCCGGGTGAAAACAATTCAAATTTGCCGGTGTTTTATAAATCTACCGCTGACCAGCAAATAGGTTGTTGGCACGCTCGAAAACGTATTTCCGCGGTGTCCAACGCCCTAGCCTTGTTGGGATAATTTCCCTCTATAATTTTAACTAGTTTTTGCTTCTACCTCGCCTTAGGTTTACGCCTATTGCATATACAGCCTTTTTAGCTAGTTCCTAGCTTTTAGAGTGATTTCATATATCGCTTGCAGTGGTATTCCCGCAAGCACGCCCAAATTATTAGTTATTCTAGTAAATCGCTTAGCATTGGTTTATCGTTATTATTGGTTACCATTTATCAGTATTTGAATGTTTTATGCTCATATGTATGATTAGTTGTATGATTTTATGCATTTTAGATCTTAGGAATAGCTTGTTGTAAATTCGAAACTATAATACAGGAATGTCCTGTATTTGATTCTATCACCTTTGTAATTAGTTGATTATGCATTGTATTTCAGTTTACGTTCGTTATCGTCTATTAAATCACCGTAAATCTAGCTGATTTTCCGTGGTCTCTGTGGACTTTACACGATCAGCAAAACAGTTCCAAACCCCGACGCTGTTTTGCACGAAAAGTTGTTTAGCTCCGTGACAATTTGGCTCTTCAACACTCGTCCAAATCGCTAAACGTTACAGCCGCATTGGGTGGTTAATATTCTAACCTAGACGCACAAGTGTGTGAACTAGGGCTTCTTATCATGCAGTCAGAATGTCTGAACATTCGATTGATTTTGGAGATTGTTACATAATGTACACTGCATGGAAGCTAGCACCGAAATGGTGAATTGGTGATTGATTGACAAAAACACAATATTGCATTTCTTCCCTTGCATTTCTCTCCCACCCTATTATCCTCACATCGTGTGTTTTTTAGCTTTATGCCTTTCACTAACAGAGGTCCCTGAGGTCACTCATTTTTCTCGCCTCCTGAAACTTTTGTTAGCAGGGAAAGCTTTCCCCTGAAAGTGCCTCCAGTACATTCTTGACAATGCCTACATGTACTAAGGGACTGGTCATAAATTAGGGGGGCGGGCCTTTTATTTTCATGCAGGTGAAAAAGGGAGGGTCAAAAAATTTGGCGCACATGATACAAGGGAGGGTCATTATATATATTAGTTTTTACGCAAATGTTGCTAGGGTAATATAGAGCCATAGTGATAAAAGGGTCACGGAGGCCCATGCCCCCCCCCCCCCCCCCCCCCCAGTTTTTCCCCAATCAGTTCCCCCAATGCGGAAATTTCACATGCAGGGCTCTAAATTTTCGGTGCACTTCGCACGCAATAGAGTTTTAAAAATTTTCCTTAAAAGCTGACTTCAGTTCTTTCTTCAGTTCTTTAGATGTTGTCGTCCCCCCCCCCCCCCCCCCAGTTTTGGAGTGTTTGGAGGCTTGCTACGGCCCTGTAATAGGAACTCTAGATTTACCAATCAACTGTAAGTGACACCGCGGAAATACGTTTTTGTGACGTCACATCCCGTGGCCAGCGGCTAAACCCATTAGGCTTTTTCCGTTCTCAGATTGCAAAGGAATGAACAGAAGGTAGACGAATGTGTAGCTCGAATATTCCGCCAATATAGAGGATTTTGTTTCTATTTACGGTTATCCTTCACTTCAAGGAGTTGCTTTAGCAGATAATTATGCTGAAGGGGAACGTTTAATAAGTGAGTGGTTTGAATTCGTGGAGTTTTCGGGCGACCGACAGTTAGGCGTGGCATCGATCTGAAGACTTCGAAACAACTTTTTTCGCTTCCATATTTCTTCAAAACATGCAAGGCAACAGTCGCCTGGCTTATTTATTGCTCTGTTGATTAGAGGATTGACTTGGCGACTTCACTATGTAATCAGTCATAGAATGCGATCCAAGGTGAGTTTTTTTTTCCTTTGTCCTTTTGGAGAATAATTTTCGTCCCAGTTTACAGTTCCTATCTGCACAGAATAAAGTTTTGCTATTGTCTTTCGTAAAGAGACTTGTATTTAAAACCTATTTCAAGCTATGGTTCTGTAGTCTGGACATTATTTGAGTGTGTATGAGTCAGACATCATCATGCTTTTGCCAGATGCCAGCCCATTTTTTACAGAAAAAAAATCCCCCGATTACCGCATATTTTGATAATGACTTGTGCCAAGACCAGCCAAGTCTTAACATGGGTACCCTGGCTTAACGCATGAATGAAATGTTTTTATGTAGAAAAGTCATACAATGGATCCATTTTCGTTTCCTTTACAGAACAAGTGCCATTATTTACAAGAAGGGCTTTGCATTCATCAGTTGTCATGTTACAGACTCGATCCATTGAAGAACAGCCAAGGTTGCAAATTATTTCTGAGATAGCAAGGAATGCAAATAATGAAGAAGAATGTTGACAAGGGAGTGAATATTTTGCCAGTACAGAGGATTTTCTTTCTACCCATATATAGGGATACCTTGACATTAAGTAGTTCCTTTTAAAATTCTGGACATTGGGGTCTGGATCAGGGTCAAGATTTTCTAGATTTGCCAGATTTTCTAGAGGGTAAAGAGGCTATTTTCAATACAAATACTACATTTTTCTTTTGGAAATTCAAGAGGGGTGGGGAAGTCTTTAAGTGCATTACCGCCATGATTGGGTATGGAAGCAAACCTTTATCTTGCCAAGCTTTGCACAAGGAACAAAACCATTTCTTATAATCAAAAGCTTGGTTCAATTCGAGGATGGGCAATTCCAGAAAATATATTATGTATCCCCACCATGGGCAGCATTTGAAAATTTTGAATGGGAGGGGGGTTCTGCGTGCATGGGGAGGGGCTTGAAGCTGGAATCCAGTTTAACCTCTCTGTAGGGGGAGGGTAAGCCATTTCTGGGGGGGGGGGGGGGTTACTAGTGCCACCCATGGTGCGAGTACATATATTTTCTGGAATTGCTCAATGCATGGAAGTGGTATCAAATAATAGCACAGTTTGTTGAGTCCAAAAGTGAAATCCAGGCATATTATCATTCAAAAGTGTTATATTACCTCCACATTAATCCCACTCTTCCCTGGGACCATAGGGGGCCCATAGGGTGGGAGTTTCAATTGACTAGTGCATCATGGAATTGCAAATACTGGCTTCGATGGTTTCCACCCTTGGAAGGGAGGGAAAGGGGAGGGGAATTCTTATAATGGACTATATGGGGATGCTAAGCCCAAAAGTGTGAGGGCTTTCAGGCTGGAAATATAAAGAAGGGCATCAATTGGGCTGTTTCCCAAAAAAATTTGTACACCCCCTATCAAGGAACCACTGTGGAAATTCCAGACTCCTGTGCAACCCCTGTGGAAAATTCAAGCAACCCCTGTGGAAATTCCTCATTCTCTTGTGGGCCTGTGGAAATTCCACAGTTGCAAATGAATACCCAGTGGAAATTCCAGGGTAAAATGAAAGGCCCTGTGGAAAATCCAGGGTCAAAATCGCAGACTCTGTGGAAAATCCAGGATCAAAATCAACAGACCCAACAGACCCTGTGGAAATTCCAGGATCAACATCAATAGACCCAACAGACCCTGTGGAAATTCCAGGATCAAACACAGTGACCCCTGTGGAATTTCCAGGTTCCTCGATAGGGGGGGTACAATTTCTTTGGGAACGGCCCATTTCACCGGTTCTCAATCACAATTATATACAGACAGAATAGCATAGGTTTTTATGATATGGTAAAAAATAGGGAACGTTTTTAGTTTGGTTTTATACAGACATTGTGCCTTTCCAGTTTGATTGTAAAGAAGGGGTAAGGGGTCAAGAGGCTGGGCCAAGCATCCCCCACTGGTAATATTAATCCCATGGCAGCTATAAAACTGGATGTAATCAATTTCAGGTGTGGCATCCTATCTAGAGGAATAAATCAATTCTGATCCATCTCCTGTAAAACAATAACAGAAAGATGAACCACTTATTGGAAATAATTTCTACTGAAGGCTGTGGGTTATGGCTGCAATGTCTCTTGTTGCAAAATTTATGATTTCCAGTTAGTGGGTAATCTTTTTTGTCATCCTATCTATTATTACTGAGAAGATGAAACTCTTTTTAAATTATTCTATCCATATGTTGTGTTTGTACCCCCCTCAGCATATCTTCTGCACCATTTCGATCCCTGCACTCCCGTTACACAGGTACGGAATCATCGTCTTTAGGTTTCTACTGCTTTGGAGAGAGAACAGAAGAGAGCATTCTGCAGAGTCCAATTGCAAAACCAGAAATATCACTGCATCTTCTGGAATTTTACTGACTAATTCAATACATTTTAAGTTGAAACTAGAAAGGGCCACATTTTGCTTATATTGCACTTTGCACAATGCATACCTGCAACCCAACATCATCGAAAATCTTGAGACATTCACATGGCAGGTAAATGTAGAGAAATATGAACAAATCCTGAGAGTGACTGGCTTTGAGAAAGGGGGGGGGGGGGGGGGTCACACCTGTACAAATGTATGGTGCCCCTTTCCATCTTTCCGATTTTTCTTAATGTTTACTGTATTTTTCTTCTAAAAAAAGGGGGTCAAAGCCCCTAGTACCCCCCCCCCCCCCCCCCCCCCCCCTAGCTGTGCCTCTGGACACCCACCTAATGCGAGTGAGTTGACAGTTATTCCTAATGACCCTCCCATTCTCCTCACAAACAAGTTCCATTACACAGGTGGGACAGTCATGAAAAATAGCAAACCAAGGAACTAGAAGTATATTTTACCAAACATTTGTATTAATTTTTGATATTTTGTAAAAAGAAAATATCTCCAGCTGTGTGCCTGTTATATGAGCACTACTGACCACTTGCTGCATCTTCTGACTTCATCAACTGAATATGCATGCAAGCTTCATTTTTTCTTAGCATATCAAATCATAACAAAACTACATAATATAGTGAGAAATGAGAAGCGTAGTTTCCTGTGCTTTCAGTAAACTAAAAATTTGAAGATTTTATTCAGCCATGATTCAAGGTGAACCAAGGTGTGTGAAGCTAGAGAATGAAATCTACATCCATTCTAGATGTTTGTTGATGACAGTTTTTTGTTGTTCTTCTTTATTGAGAACAGAATATAATTATAAAAAGGATACCATATTATAATTCCATAATAATACCATGTCTTTATCTTCGAGGTCTACAAAATATCTAGGATAACTGTAAGTTTTGTACACAAAAACAAAATTTGTGGCATGGATTGAACACCAGATTTGAATATCAGTGCAAGCTTTATTTTTTTCTGGCATGTCATATTTTGTGTGGACTATAAAAATTAACAACATATTAAAGAAATAAGTCTGAGTATTGCATACTTTTTCTGAGCCTTGGGTTTTTGTGAGCCTCAGCCAAAGCAAACAGACTCCAAAATGGAGGCAAGAGCATGCGAGACAGTTGCAGTGAGAGTAGTTTTCTGCAAATCCTGGGGTTTTCCTCTTGTTATAAACGTGATTGGTATTTCAAGGTGAATAAACAAAAACCTATGTGGTTATCACATTACTGTATCAAATATTTTACGTGAATTTTTGCTCTTTTACGTCCTCCAAGCGACACCCAACGTCCTGCACACATCAAGTAAAATCGATCTTCTGCATTTAGCTCCAAATATGAATACCAGTGCAAGCTTTATTTTTGTTTGGCAACTTATATTTTGTGTGGATTTTAAAAAAGAACAACATATTGAAAAATTAAATCTGAGTATTGCGTACTTTTTCTGAGCCTTGGGTTTTTGTGAGCCTCGACCAAAGCAGCGAGACAACCGGAGGTGACAAAACTAGAGAGAAGAACATGCGAGTCAATTTTGTTAAAAGCAGTTTTCTACAAATTTCTGAGCTATTCCTGTTGTCACAAAGCTAGATGATATGGAAAAGGAATAAACAAAGACCCTATGTGATTATTACATTACCATATTAAATGATTTGGTCTGAATTTCTGCATTTTTTCGTCTTCCAAGACGATCAAATAAAGTTTCCTTTGTTTTCGGAGCATGACGTAAGTCATGCGTCGGTATGTATGTTATTTCATATTTTCTTTTCACTTTGTTGACATAAGTCAACAAGTTGGATGTTTAAAAGAGGCAACCAAGAGAGTTAGTTTATTCCAGGTTTCAGGTTTCCCGGCACGTTACGCTTACGCTAAATTTTGGAAGAAGTTGGTACTTTCAACTGCAGTTTGGTAGCCCCGTCGATAAAATCTTTAAACAGTTTAAATCATTAAGAATTGTCGACTCATGCAAATTTCAAGAGATTTCGGACGAAAGCGATTCGCCGAATTCAGAGGAAAACATTTCAATTAGAAGTTAACCGAAGTCAAGCAACAAGCTTTATAGAAGCAAAGCAGTATTTATTTAACTCTGAAATAGAAGGTCACAATCTTTATCTTTTAGAGTTACTCAAAAACTTTAGTGAACGACGCATATTTAGCGATTGAGTGTTTGCTTGAAGCAATTCAAAAAAGACAAAGAGTTGATTATGTGAAGTTCGGTGCCTTGTCGTTACGATTAAGTGCACAAGGAACGTGACTAGCTGGAAGAGGAGAAGAGAGCAAAAGAACATCTTAGACGAGGCCATGCGAGCTAAACGCCAGCCTGGGAGTTAGAGGCATCGAGAAACAAGAAGAACAATAAACGAAGCTATGTGGCTAATAGAGGTGGATGTGAAAAGCAGTTTATTGAGGTACATGTATAAACACCTGTAAACACTTTGCCCTTTCTTTGTTATTTCCAGAGCTTGTTTATCCTGAAACAAGCTGCCAAATGTTTAACAACATTGTGTCTTTGATTCTGTGTGTTCTAGTCTTGCGTAGAATGAAATGGAAACTATTTTTCATTCGGACGAACTGGTGAGGGAGAATGAAAATAAAGTTTCCTTTGTTTTCGGAGCATGACGTAAGTCATGCGTCGGTATGTATGTTATTTCATATTTTCTTTTCACTTTGTTGACATAAGTCAACAAGTTGGATGTTTAAAAGAGGCAACCAAGAGAGTTAGTTTATTCCAGGTTTCAGGTTTCCCGGCACGTTACGCTTACGCTAAATTTTGGAAGAAGTTGGTACTTTCAACTGCAGTTTGGTAGCCCCGTCGATAAAATCTTTAAACAGTTTAAATCATTATAGAATTGTCGACTCATGCAAATTTCAAGAGATTTCGGACGAAAGCGATTCGCCGAATTCAGAGGAAAACATTTCAATTAGAAGTTAACCGAAGTCAAGCAACAAGCTTTATAGAAGCAAAGCAGTATTTATTTAACTCTGAAATAGAAGGTCACAATCTTTATCTTTTAGAGTTACTCAAAAACTTTAGTGAACGACGCATATTTAGCGATTGAGTGTTTGCTTGAAGCAATTCAAAAAAGACAAAGAGTTGATTATGTGAAGTTCGGTGCCTTGTCGTTACGATTAAGTGCACAAGGAACGTGACTAGCTGGAAGAGGAGAAGAGAGCAAAAGAACATCTTAGACGAGGCCATGCGAGCTAAACGCCAGTCTGGGAGTTAGAGGCATCGAGAAACAAGAAGAACAATAAACGAAGCTATGTGGCTAATAGAGGTGGATGTGAAAAGCAGTTTATTGAGGTACATGTATAAACACCTGTAAACACTTTGCCCTTTCTTTGTTATTTCCAGAGCTTGTTTATCCTGAAACAAGCTGCCAAATGTTTAACAACATTGTGTCTTTGATTCTGTGTGTTCTAGTCTTGCGTAGAATGAAATGGAAACTATTTTTCATTCGGACGAACTGGTGAGGGAGAATGAAAATAAAGTTTCCTTTGTTTTCGGAGCATGACGTAAGTCATGCGTCGGTATGTATGTTATTTCATATTTTCTTTTCACTTTGTTGACATAAGTCAACAAGTTGGATGTTTAAAAGAGGCAACCAAGAGAGTTAGTTTATTCCAGGTTTCAGGTTTCCGGCACGTTACGCTTACGCTAATTTTTTTTTTGCGGGTAAAAATAATCATTATTGTAACCTGAAGAATTTTGACCCTACTTCAATGTGGTCAAGTTTTCGCCTCGTAATTCCTTATATTCCCATGTTCACGGCTCGCCCTGTGGGAATATTGTATACTGTGAGTTTTAAAAAACCTTATAGTTATTTATTTATTCTTCCCATTAGATTATCGAACATTGCATTCAATCATTATGCTTCAAGAAGTACGTGCATGAAGTAGCAGTTAGCACATCGCCTACGACAAGCACATGACGTAAATCGTGAGTGAGGACTGGAAAATGAGTACGATGATGTAATAGTAATGAAACAGAGTTTATTGAGGTAAAAGAATGCTTTTTTGTTTTGGTCAATCATCTGTTTTGAATGTATAAGGGAGATTGAAAGCTATTTAGCATTCCAGATCCGTACATAAGGAGCATTAGACTTATTATGCATAATTCTAAGTGATGGATGACTATTTTTTTTTTTGGAGAGAATTGCCCTAACAACAGGCAAATTATGCACTTCAGGATCACTGTGATGACGCGTATAAAGCGCGATGTATCTTGGATATTGATAGCACGAAAGCCTACGCCACTTGGCTAGGATACTGAATAATTTGTACACAAAGCTATATATTAAGATTCTCGTTAAATACTCCGAAAATAGACTATTTTCCTTTGAACCTCGGGTAATGAAGGGGGTAGTGCTGAAGATCGCGATGTCTAACGTACTTGTGTACTGAATTTGGTGGCCATTTCGGTAAATGTCAATTAGTGCCAGAAGCACAAAATTAAGAAGTATATTTCAAGATCTAGTTTTAATATGGAATTATAAGAAGATTGAGAATTCTTCCACGCTTGTAGTTTTGCTATAATTTTAGAGCCTAAGTACCGAATTTGTCAGCTACTGAATTTGGTGGAATTTCGGAAAATGTCAATAGGTACATTGTAGCATTTAAGAGGCATCTTTTCTATATCAAGTTAATGAAAATATAAGAAAGATCTTAGTTCTTCCACCCCTGGTATTTTTGCTATAATTTTAACAAGAGTGTCTAGTACTTATGTACTGAATTTGGATAATGCCAATTAGGTACATGATAAGATGGAAATTATAAGAATTTTTTAAACACCATTTTGACATGTGATATTTAATGAATAAGCCTTTGGTCAATGGAAATGACCCAAAGAGCTTTAATTGCGTATTTTATGTGGATGATGGTTATTGTCTAGAAGACGTCTTTAACAAGCTCCGTTGGTTTTATAATTCTATATGTGAGTCCAAATTTAGGACAACCAGCCAATATCATGTCTAAACGTCTGTGCAAATTGGATTCAAGATTTTAAATCTATGATTATTTATCATATGACGATCTAATGCTCTTCAGTTGAATTGTTTATTTAATGCAATGCTTGTGGAGCATTGAAGGAGATGAATTATCCAGTTAACTCACAGAATATTCGCTCAAGAGGAAACTAACTTTTGTTCCACTTATCGTGAACTTTTAGCAATCTATTACAGCTACTTAAGCGTCTCAGCTCGTCTTGAAGAGTGGAAAAGTCAATCGTTCAAGTTTATTTCATCTATTAATGAGAATTACATTTGGATATATATATGTTGAAGATGAGAAGTCTACCTAAAAGCATGGTGCTTGTGGTTGTAGACCACTGTACAAATGTTGAATTATGTTGTTTACGAAAAATTAATTGCAATTAGTGGCTGATTTGATGAAATAATTGCAATTATTTATAATCAATTAACTAAAAATCAATGATGCTTTTCCTGACAAGATATTATCTTTTAAAATTCTTTTAAATTGTTGTATAAGTAAACTTTATAATTCCCATCTTGGAATACACAAGTCATTTCCCAGCCTGCATCGGGCTATGAAGTTTTACTGTATGACAAAAATTGAATTTTAAATATGGATCCAAGGGAGAAGTGAGTTGCCGTCAAGCGAATGCACTATAAAGCAATACAAGAGATAGCTCTTATTGGACAACTAATAATTCCTGTTTTTCAAGCATTTGAAGATTTTGTTGTCCCTATATTTGGACTGTTGCGCCATCAAACAACATCAATGAAATGTTTTTATTCGAGAATTTGGAACCCTTTAAGGAATGAGATTCCGTTTGGGTAGGCTATTGCTTTGTACTCAATGTAATGTATAATCGAAGAAAAAGTGTCAATTGTTCCGCTTGGCCGTTAGTTTTTGGCCTTTAGTTATGGAAACAATATTCTAGTACTACAAGAATATTGCTATTCTAAGGAATATTAGCTGTTTGATGTGTAACATAAAAGATGCATGATGATTAACATTATAAGCTATTTAGTAATTATTGCTAATTATCTAGTCGATTGATGAGCACTATTTAATAAGCTTAGTCGATGGATAATGAAGCTTTAAGGTATGAGTATACCTTTGCACGAGGGATGTCACTTTTTCGCGAAAAAAATCACTGTCGTGTCATTATTTACACTACAAGGGCCAATTATATATCGTTTTAAAGCTTATGGAATGGCCTTACTTACTAAGTGGTATATTTCTTTGCACCGGTAATCTGATGGATCATTTTCGCCATTTTGTGCTTCATAGGAAAAGTATCAATTTTTGCTTTTTAAGAGTTCCTGCCACTTCCAGTTAATGTTAAAACCTTGCAGATTTCTGCAAAATGTATTCCTTAGAGTGCGATCTGAAAAAAGGTGTGCGGGATTATTGATATTTTAGATATTTGCGGAAATATCACATAAAAAAGGTTGAAAACAGATATTTTTGGCAATGCTAACACAAAAATTAGCATAAAATATGTTTTAAAAGGAAAATCAAAAATCCCGCACACCTTTTTTTAGATCGCCTTCTAAAGAATAGATTTTGCTTATATTTGGAGCTGTGCAATTTAATTGGAAGAAGATGGAACTTTTTAAAGAAAGTCGGTCGTTTTTTCTTTAGAGCTAACAAAATATATGTTCATGTACAATATAACGAAAACAAAAGTATTCATCAGATAGACCAATTTTTTAGCTTTAAAATGATATATGAACGACGTTTGTGGTGTAAATTGTGACGCGATACGAATTTTTTCCCCGCGAGACCCTCAAAGGTATACTCATACCTTAAGTCGATGGACAATTTAGTTACTTGAAGTACAATTTAGTTTATTCAATGGACAATAAAGCTGAGTCGATGGATATTAAGCTTTGTTTGTGTATATTGAAGCTGACAGTCGATTGACCATCAATAACCTAATTAGTTTATGGATAATGAAGCTTAGCCGATGGACAATAAGCTTACTTTATTGATAATGAAGCTCAGTCGATGGACAATAAGCTTACTTTATTTGATAATGAAGCTCAGTCGATGGACAATAAGCTTACTTTATTGATAATGAAGCTCAGTCGATGGACAATAAGCTTACTTTATTGATAATGAAGCTCAGTCGATGGACAATAAGCTTACTTTATTTGATAATGAAGCTCAGTCGATGGACAATAAGCTTACTTTATTGATAATGAAGCTCAGTCGATGGACAATGGACCATTATATTTGCTTATTTGGTATAGAAGAAAATTACAAAGTTACGACATTCGCCCTCTGGTTTTGCACGCAGATTTGAAACTCTCTTGTTTATAAATCTGAAGTTTTTCCAGGGGGAGCTCATTAGGCCAAATCTAAGCAATAGCAGTCACGCTCCGAAAATAGCAATTGTCTGATAAGTCCCTATGGAACAAAAAGAGTCGACGATAAACGTTTTCTTTGTTCGATGATTAGAGTTGGCCTACTGTGTTCCCCCTGGCAAAATGCGAGATTTCATTACCATTCATAAATAAGACAGCTTAAAATCTGCGTGCATGACCAGAGGGCGACCGCCGTAACTTTAACAATTTTCTTCTATATCAAATAAGCACACATGATGTTCAAACTTGCTTACTAAGTATTACCAATGCCACGAGTTTCTCGTCTATATACATCTTAGCAAGAAATAATACGTAATAACAACACATTTTAACTCGACATTCTTGTAATAAATTCATTGCGCTTTCACAATTTCTTTCCTCGGTAGATAATGTTCGAACATTTTAGTATTTCATGGTATTTACAATCTGACCTTCGGTAAAGTTTAATACATTAGTATACAACATAGTGCCGGCGGAAGAGCCCAAAATAATGAATTTTCGGAGCACTATTAAAATTCAATTCAAGCCAAGCAGAATCAGCGTTCTAATTTGGCAATAGTTGACCATAACTGACGGTATTTTTATTACCGCGTTTCTGTTCCGACGAATTTTCTGTAACTTCGCTTGATTTGAGATCACTACAACTGGAATCGATTCCTGGAATTTCAGCCAAAAAAACCGGCACATTTTTTTCTAGTACGACCGGAATATGAAATTAGGGCCTCACAAAAATTTAGATTGTGACTTCTAAAAATGCTTTCAAGAAAATCGGTTCCCAGTAGCATATTTATACATCATTAAAGTTGGATTTGAAAAAATAATTATAACAATAGAGGAAAAGACACAAAAGTTATAGCCGTTAGTTTGACGACGCAGATTTGCGCTCTAGACACAGTTGGGTGCATTTTGAATTTCGAATGAGTCACCTTAAGTATTCTGAAGCAATCTTCAAATGTCTGCAATTGGACATTTAGTGTCCGTATCTTTTTGTCCTGGAGTTAGCTGATCTAACCTTTTGTTTGCTCATTGAAATTCCATCGGCAGGGGTATAAACTAAATTTTTGAACATTTTTCAGGGATAATACTCCCAAAATGTTAAAGTGCCACTCAAGGCAGAAATGAAACTTTTCCACTAAAAAGTTCAATTATCCTATGAAACGTTTGCGATAAATAAACGTCCTTTGCAAGCGCCGCGAATATTCTATGGATTTTTGAATATTTATAGTTGGCGCCTTTTCTTCGTTCGGTTTTTTGTGTTGCATTCTGGGATAGAAAAAAGACAGTAACACAGGTGATGACGTAAAATGACGCTCAATGCAGACAAGGTGTTTTGGTTTGCAGAAGAGTTTTAGTGGCGAGAGATCGCTCGACGAACATGTGAAGCGAAAAATACCCTGAAATATGGTTCGAAAGTACTTGTTTATGGCAGTGTATGGCAAGCAGACCTAAAGAAAGATATTGAAGTCGATATTTTACAGTGCTGAAGCACTATTCTGAGCAGGAAAGAACTTTGGCTTCGAGAATCTGTTCGAATGTGCGTATCAATTCGGCCGAATTGTTCGGCAGGGAAATAATTTTTTCCTTCGACTTACCGATTAAAAAATTCTATTGCTGAAATCCTGCTCGCATTTATGGTCAAGCATTCGAATGGTAGCGGAGAAAGCAAGGAAATGAACCTTGGTTGGGACCGCCAGAGTGCGAATATGCAGTATCGCTTTTGTTTGATAGCTGACCGGAATAGCTGCACGGAAATTATTATTTCCCTTCGCTATAAAGTCGAATGGGACATTATTTTTTCCTTCGACTTACCGATTCTGTTGGCATAATGGTCAAGTGTGCGAGTGGTAGCGGAGAAAGCGAAGTAGAAGAACCTTGGCTGGGACCGTCCGAATGCGGTACGCGTTTGTTCTGACCGAATGAACTGTTCGAAACTGCAGGCAAGATTATTCTTCCTCTCCACTCGCTTTCTACTATGGTCAAATATTCGAATGGTATTTGAGGGAGCAAGGAAAAGAATATGGAGTTATTTGGTGACCGTCCGAGTGCAAACATTTACCGAGACTGCGAACCGAACTGTTCGGCAAGCGCAAACATTTTAACTGAGTCGTAGTTCGTGTAATAATAATACATGTACGCTTATTGTTTCTATAAGTGCATTCAATGGATATTTCTTTATGGTCTTCATTTATTCATGCAAGATTCAAGGGAACAGTACTGATTGTGTCTATGAACGAGAGAGAGGATCGCGAAGAAATCACTATGGTTTATTCTAGTTGCTACTACTGCGCATTGCTTTTATCAAATGTAAATAGAGCTACATCCCTACATACAGCATTAGCTCGTTTGGCAACCACGGGAGTAAAGATTTTCATTTCTAAAGTGGTCTGTATTATTGTCTGTATTCTAGAACCCTGTATCAGCAACCAACAGCCACAAAAACCCTGGAAAAACTGCTGTATGATTCGGTCCGAAAAAGTAGGAAATTCATGAATTGGAATCTGTAGAACCCTCTGCCTTTTTTGGTACTAATGGCACAGAATTGGCTTCCTCCATAGTAGACACAGTTCCTGCAGTAGAGGCAGTAGAGTTTGCAATCTTTGTGCTTCTTTTCCATAGTAGCTAGTTTTTGCATGGAGGCCCCCTAGAGCTCCAAGTGAATTGTATGTGAACCTTGCTGGGAGGTACTCCATGTATTTAACTGTAGGGGTGAGCCACCCCAACCTCAAAATTCTCACCCTATCCCAGACATAAATTTGCAAAATATTAAATAATATAATACAACTTGTGCTTGAACTATGTGCAATTTGATCGACTATTTGTGCACAGTGGCACTACTCTGTTTACAGCATATTCACTCAGTTTTATTCGTTTTAACCCTATCTCAGACCATTTCTAATAAAAAGCCGCCCTGTTTTATACCTCAGAGCTCAAAACCATACCCTATCAGGTGGCTTGTATCTGTAATACATTATATAAGAGAGTACCCCTCGATATAAGAGAGTACCTGAGTACCCCCTCGGGCCAAGGCCACAGGGTATTACATGATAGGAGGGGGAAACAGGGTCTGACAACTACCAAAATGCACTTGCATGGGCCTGAAAAACAGTTCTGACATTTCCTGACCCAAAGATAGTGAACAATGTAAAGTTTTACTAAAACTAATTAGTATCACCCAACTAGTGGACTATTGACAATGCTGCATTCTGATTGGCTAAGCTACTAGGGGACTATTATCAATACCTCTAGTAGCGAAAGCGCCGATTTTCAACATGAAAAGAATGGCGGCCGCTTTTCGTTTTGTGGAGGTTTCTGGTGATGTTTTAACACAAAATGTAACCTTTTTTTGTCCAACTAGTTGGGTGATACTAAAACAAGAGACCTCTCGCCCTCAAGGGCCACAGGTCAATAGCCCATTTGGCCTGCAGCCTTTTGGGCTATTGGCCCATAGCCCTTTCGGGCTCAAGGTCTAATTGTTGAATAGCCTACTAGTAGCAAAAAGTGTTGGATTTCTATAAAGCCAAAAATGTCAAATGACCAGACCAGAAAACATTTTTGGCTATACTAATTGAACTTCTAGTGAGATTTGACTAAAAACAGTTATTCTTTTTGCCCTCATGGCCTCTGGGTCAATAGAGTGCTTTTCATCCAACTGTGAAATAGGTACTAACAAAATGCACACTGATATACACAATGAATTGAAAGTCTTTTTTTATTGTACTCTCCTTACTAATAATGACTAGTAGTCACTATAAACATTGACTGTTAGTTTTTGTTCACAGTCAGATGAAAACCACTCTAGTCCAGAGGAATAAATGTTACATGTTAGCCAATTTGGTCTAAAGGGCAAAACCATTCATCTAGGTTTAGAATAGATGATTCATTTGGTAACTAAACAATATGGTGACTAAATCATTTCAGTTTGTTGCGAACAGCACCTAGTAGATGAAAAAATGTTTTAATGATTGGCCATGTAGTGTTGGATGGAATCCTCTGAAATATTTTGTAGCCAACAGCCACATCACCTTTATGGGATGTATACGTGACAATGAAATATTTTGATACAAAATTGTGCAATGTTTTTATGTTTAACATGATGTGCACTACCTAGGTGAATGTCAACTTGGGCCTCATGTTCACATGAAGATGGGGTACCCCAGTTCAGCGGGTTACTCGCCTTTCCACATAAACTCTCTTCTTTTCTTGCTGGTGTTCACATGGCAGGTGGTGGGGGACCCCACGTAGGCAGGCAACCAATCTCAACAGGCAGGTGTTCAGCCCAGGTGAGGTTTTTTTCCATGTCAACTATCAACCCTGGTGTGCTGGTGTGAGGTAGCGCTAACCTCTGTTTCTCAACTTGCTTCAAATACAATAATTTACACACGTTTTCAATCAGAAGTAACTGCACTTTGTATCAATAAAAAGAACAACATGACCAACATAACTAACCAAAATATTAACTTTTGAGTTCATAGTGAGATGGTTTTAGCAACATAACCATTAAGCCGCCATTCCGATTTTCACGAGCTGACCACAGCACCCCGGGGTCATGTGAATGCTCATATTTTTCAACCTCACCAAGCTGGGGTATCCCAGCTACCTGGGGTCCCCCAACCAACCTTATGTGAACAGGCCCTAAAGACTCCCTAAGATGGGAAAGGCAAGAGAAGTGGTGAAAGTCCTCCCCCTTCTTAATCAATCTACTGGAGCTAGGTGTTCTGTTAATGTTCTATCTTACCAGCAGTTTGCTCAATTTCATAACAGCTAGCAACCTTAAAGGCCTAAATGGCCTGTTCACAGTTAAGAGCGAGCAAATTGTCTCTACTGACACGGAGTAAGGGTACCATAGCCCAAATGAACACGAAGACACCAAGAGGCAGTTGCACGCTCAGGAAATGAATGCAGGATAGTTTCTCGAATATGTTCACATTTTATGAACATATAAAAGCAATGTGCAGTATAGTATAGTAACTAATATATCATAAAGAAATACTCACTGCATGTACTAAGCTTACTTTTTTTTACAGAAACAATTATTACACGAACTACAACTCGGTAAAAATGTTTGCGCTTGCCGAACAGTTCAGTCAACTAAACACAGTCTCGGTAAATGTTTACACTCGGACGGTCCCCAAGTAACTACATGTTCTTTTCTTCGCTTCCTCGAATACCATTCGAATATTTGACCATAGTAGAAAGCAAGTGGAGAGGAAGAATAATCTTGTCTGCGGGTTCGAACAGTTCATTCGGTCAGAACAAACGCGTACCGCATTCGGACGGTCCCAGCCAAGGTACTTCTACTTCGCTTTCTCCGCTACCATTTGAATACTTGACCATAATGTCAACAGGATTTTAGCAATATACTTTTTTAATCGGTAAGTCGAAGGAAACAATAATTTCCCTGCCGAATAAATCGGCCAACTTGATACGCACGCTCGACCAGATTTATTATTACGAATCCATTATTACAACTCAATAAAAATGTTTGCGCTTGCAGAATTGAACAGTTCGGTCCCCGGTCAGCATTCTCGGTGTTTGCACTCGGACGGTCCCCACATCAATCCATGTTCTTTTCTTCGCTTCCTCCAGTGCCCATTCGACTTTATAGTTTAGGGAAAGAATAATTTCCGTGCATGCAGGCTCGAACAGTTCGTTCGGTCAGCTATCAAACAAACGCTTACTGCATATTCGCACTCAGACGGTCCCAACCAAGGTTCATTTCCTTGCTTTCTCCGCTACCATTCGAATGCTTGACCATAAATGCGAGCAGGATTTCAGCAATAGAATTTTTTAATCGGTAAGTCGAAGGAAAAAATTATTTCCCTGCCGAACAAATCGGCCGAATTGATACGCACATTCGAACAGATTCTCGAAGCCAAAGTTCTTTCCTGCTCAGAATAGTGCTTCAGCACTGTAAAATATCGACTTCAATATCTTTCTTGAGGTCTGCTTGCCATACACTGCCATAAACAAGTACTTTCGAACCATATTTCAGGGTATTTTTCGCTTCACATGTTCGTCGAGCGATCTCACGCCACTAAAACACTTCTGCAAACCAAAACACCTTGTCTGCATTGAGCGTCATTTTACGTCATCACCTGTGTTACTGTCTTTTTTCTATCCCAGAATGCAACACACAAAACCGAACGAAGAAAAGGCGCCAACTATAAATATTCAAAAATCCATAGAATATTCGCGGCGCTTGCAAAGGACGTTTATTTATCGCAAACGTTTCATAGGATAATTGAACTTTTTAGTGGAAAAGTTTCATTTCTGCCTTGAGTGGCACTTTAAGTATATTGATAGCGAAGTGAGGACTTTAAATGGAACAATTCGTTTTCAACACCAGTAAGCTCAGGTTTAAGCGATTTAAAAGAAACGTTTGACGACACCATAATATTTTTTCAAATACCTATGGAGGGAAGTGACCATGTCCTGCTTTCCAAACTAGCAGCTGAGTATGAACAATGTAAAAACAGGGAGAACAATGCTGCTATTAATGAAAAAGGCACCAGCCTTGAATAAGAAAGTGAATGTAAGTGGCTTAATTGAGAATAGAGATTTCTTCAAATCAAGGGTAGAAGCTGCTCAAAGTGTGGGCAGAATCCAGTCCTATGGAGATGCTAAACGAAGAATTCTATTCATTGTTGCCTCGGACATTTTTTTACTACATACTACATTGCTTGCTTGCCTCGGACTTGCCACAGTCTGTCCCTTCATTTCTTCAAGTTCTCAACAAGAACAATTACCTCAGCTAGAGTACACTATGTTCATCGGTCTCACAATGTACGACTAGAAAAGGTGACCTCCATGAATAAATTACCCATTTAATCTAGGAGGCCACACACTCAGGCCCTAGTAGCCTCAGTAGCATTATGGCAGAAGCAAACTAAGACGACCAAGTCCAGGAAGCTGTACCTGAACCTGAAGTTTGCTCCAGTTTTGCCCCCCGGCCCTGCTGAACAAGAAGTTGAGGTAACTATTGTTGTTTCTCCTTTTAGTTTTTTCTCGGTTTTCTACAATGTTTATGTTATGCTGTCGCCAGTTCGGGCGGTCGCATAGCTCATGCTGTGAAAACGTTTTTCATTCGTCGGACTAGTGTTTTCATTACTTATTTATGGAATTTGCGTCATGTTTTCCAGTTGAAAACCTATGGAGTTTATGGATTTGCTGCAGGATTGGATTCCGCACCCGTGTAAGTATGGGAACGAAGAAGATGACATGGCATTTCTTGCGACGTTCTTCTTGGGGGAACAGGGTCCATCTTGCGAATCTGTGCATGGCTAAAGCGGAAAGAGAAATCCTGAGGGGCTTTCCAGTTAAACCCATGACATGGCTACAGTTCATCAATGATATCTTCGTTATGTGGACGGGAGGGGAACAAAAGCTGAATGGCTTCAAGACACATAGCTCAAGACATGAAATCAACTTACTTGATGTCACAGTGAAAAAGAACGAAGGAGGGACTCTATCAACAGACAATTCCTGTAAAAAGGGTATCCTTTTCGGACAGGCTCTCCGAATACACCCCATCTGTTCGGAAGACCATTACTTTGACGATGCGCGAATGCTATCCGCGATGTTCCCATGGTAGCATATAGGAAGCACAAGGAATGCCACAAACTGCAACTTTCTTAATACAGGGAGCTCCTTTGTTAGTTTCAGTATGAGAAAGAACTATACTATTTCAACCTGGATATTAATTCTAGGTCCTTAGACTATTTAATTGCTTGCGCTCGTTGCGGAATACAGCACGTAGGTTCCACCATAAACAAATTCCGCATTAGGTTCAACAACTATAAATCTAGAATCAAAAAGCACAATAGGCTTAACCACGAGGCTAAGGCCCGGGATGATCTTATTTACAAGCACTTTAATTCTGGTAATTATTTAAGTCTTTTAGACATTAAAGTCCAAGTCAATGACCAGTGCGATTCAGAGGCAACCTTCAGAGATAGGGAAGCGCAATGAATCTATCGCCTTAAGACTATCGCACCTCAGGGCCTTAACGTAGAACACTTATCTTACATGTAAAGGGCATATATATTTTCGGCCGCGCACTTATCGTTATTTATGCTTTTTCTTTTTTGTCCCCTTCGGTTTTCGGCAAAACAAAGAATTGTTTACAGTTTCAGTTTTTATGATAATTTATCTGGGAAGGGTACTGACTACGGGTTTAACATGCATGAACAATTTGTTAACCCTCAGTCTTTTCAGACAAAATTCACACGACTAAAACGATAGGAAGCATGAAGAATTTGTTCCTAATATTTTCCTTTAGTTTTAACTTTTTCAAATGTGTTATTTTCACACACAAAAAAACAAACAGGAGTATTTCACAATGTGGAGACAAACAGAAAAAAGAAGAAACTGCTAACTATACATCAATCAGAATGTTAAAAGAAGTTCATTCCGACAACCGTCTGTTGCAGTGAAATATTTTTAGCCATCTCTGACTGCTAAAACGGTAGAAAAGGAAACCCTGTATTTAAAAGAATGCTGCCACCATAATCTACCACATCTTTTGGTGTGTATAATGAGAAAACCGTTTATGATGGTATTGCAGTGTTATGGTTCTGTAGAAAAGAAGACTACCACAGTGTACTCCATGTTGAACAATAGATCAGATTTCTCAATTTTAGGTGCTGACAACTGACTTCACATTAACACCTACATGTCTGATGCTATCAGGTAATGATTTTGGAAAGGCAACAAACATTAATCAGGCAAGGAAAAATAATGTTTATTCATTTGGACTGGTTCTCGCAAGGAAATTGCCAAACACTGCCTGACTGTCCAGTATATGTCCATCTTCTGAACTCTCCCAGATGGCCAGTAATCTTCAGGCTTTAGCATGTGATTAGGCACCCAGTAACATTTTAACTGTGCCAGTAGATATACTGATGAACATCAGTTTACTTTCTTGTCTAGTAATAAACCTGCTGCAGACAGTGATACGTGCAAGAAATAATCGTACTTGCAGACTTGAAAATCTGAGGGACCATGCAATGGAGATCAATAGGCGCCTAGTTTATGCTAAACTTGATAACTGGCAAAAGTTTCATGAAGCTGTCATGGTCCATAAATCTCTCCTCCTTGCGCCAGACTATCTTTGCAGAATGTTTACAGACCGTGCCAGTATTACAAGCTACACCCTGAGAGACACCGAGGGCAAACTAGCTATTCCAAAGCCCCGCACCGACTATCTAAAAAAATAGTTTTAGTTACACTGGTGCAGTGCTTTGGAATAGCCTTCCGACTGAGCTGAAGCAAGCAAATACCCTTTCTGAATTTCGATGTGGCTGCAGCAACTTCTTCCTCGCCAAATAATTGAAGCCCTAATAGCTAAAATATTAGTAGTTTTTAAACACGGCACTCTGGAAAGCAGTATTTTTATCTTATATCATTTTTATTATTATTATATATATTATAAGAATTTACTATAATGTAAATATATGTAAGAATTTACTTTAATAGATAGATATTTAAGCTGAATTTATAATTATACTGAGAGTTATACGACCGTGCATAAATAAAGGGACTTGTCATGTCATGCTTTTAACATTTACCTACTATTATTGGCAATCCCAGACAAAAAACGATGTTGCAACTAATGTGTAAAGGTGGTTGTGGAAGGGGAATTTGTTTTAAATTAGTTTAACACCAGCGTAATTAATTCATGGTCAATTGGACCTGCGGGGGCTGAAAAATGAGAAGTTTGACAGAGGTTTTGCAAAAGGGAAACAACCGTCGATCTTTAAAGACACACTGATGCTGGTTAGGCCTTATTTTTCAGTGAACAATATCAGATGGTTTGAGAACCACACCATTGATTTTAATTTCCCCTTGGCATTTCAATGACGCAGATTTTCCGGAAAAAGATCTTTTAAAATTGATACAGTATTACTATAAAAACTACAGAGTATGAAAAAGATCATAGTCTTGCCATTATAAGTCGTTAGTTTTTTATTTTCAGCAACGTGTGACGTGGTTGCAATTCATTGTTTATTAGATCAGGACAAGCGATGTGTAAGAATATATTGTAAATCCGAAGAATCATTACTAGAGGACTTAGCAAGAAGTTTTTTGATGTTGCACGAGAAAACAACAATTACGCTAAACAGTCACTCGTAGCAAACAACGAGGACCCTGCAACATGGAGGGATGTCTCTTTAGAGGAAATAAAAGCATTTCCCATCATTCGCCAGAGTCATGACAAGAGACAGATACTTGGATGTACTGTATAATCTCCATCTCTGTGACAGCACTAAAATGCCACAACGAGACAGTCCAAACTATGAGAAACTGTTCAAAGTGAGGAAATTCATTGATGTGAATAACTGTCGCCTGGACTACTTCCCTTGAACAAGCAATTGATGAGGCGTAGATAAAATACAAGCAATACATGCCCATGAAACCAACGAAGAGAGGAATCAAAATGTGGCGCCGGGCTGATAGTGCCGATGGGGTTATTTTGGGATCAGCTGAAAATATTTAATTCGATATGTTCGATACGATGTATAGGATAGTACATATGATACTCAGGTGTGTATTGTTTATCAGTCACTTATTCAATAGATCGTGTACACTACAACTTTTAGCTTTATTATACTTTTGTAAAACGTCAACCTATAATTTGCGCTCATTGCGACATTGGACTATGCAGCGATTAATGAAGGCAAGGGACTCCAGTACCCCACCTATGGCTTTACACCTGTGAAAGTTCCGGCAATGCCAGCGACACAAATTTTGGAAGGAATTGCTGTTGAGCCTGACGATTTTGCAGACATGGACGCGCTGCAGAGGCAACTTGAACGGGCGCGCACAGAGGCTGGAGAGTGAACAGAGGAAGACTGCAATGCAAAGGGAATTGAGCGAATTGCAAAAGAACACCACGCTTGAGTCAGGACTATGTCAGCACATAGTATGTTATGTTATAACTGGTATGTTATATTTTGTGAGAATTTCTTAACCTTTGCTAAACTGATTGAGGACTTGTATGAGGAAAAAATTATTTGCTGTGGAACAGTTAGATTTGGGCGTAAGGGATTCCCAAGTCACATTTTTGATAAAGCAGCCACAAAGCAGGGACAAATGTGAAGGCTCCTGGGCAAGATACAGCATCAACTGTCAACCGAAACAAAAAGGATGGCACCATTGAACAAATTTCATGCCCACAATTGATTGTTGAGTACAATAAGTACATGGGTGGTGTTGATCGTAATGAAAAAATGCCGTCATTCTACCCAATTCCTGTGACTGGCAAGAAGTGGTGGACACATATTCTTTTTGATCTTATCGGGCTATATTCAACAGCTTTATCCTTGATGTACCTTTGATGATAATATTTAGAAATCACTTTTATGGTTGTGCCGTCTTGTGAAATCTGACGGATATTCATTGAATCCCGATTACTTTATAGATTTTGAAATCTTTCTGGCTACATAAAAAATATATATATATTATTAGGCTTCAAAGGGTTAGCTTAAGCTTAAGATTGAAAAGCGTTTAAGCTCTTTACAGAGATAGCATAGGGGATTCACTATTCATAGTTGCTCACTTTACTGACTTTTTGACCGACTAACAAACTTTAGTAAATTATTTCCAAACGAAACAACACCGGCCGCAGGTAACAATTTACTGCCACATTGAGGGTCCAGAAAACCTTAAAAACATCAGCATGCATCAACGTGTTTACAGCATTCGATTGGACAGAAGTCTTCGCAAATGATGCAGCCACTGTATAAATTACCGCACCAACCAAAGCAAAGCTCAGCTTAAGCAACCAATTAGATTCAAGCATACTGCTAGAACCTTACCAGTAATACAGAACTAATGAAGTTGCTTTACGCAAATGTACGCCAATCCAGCAACTTATGGCAATCTCTTAGAACTCAATATCTCCCCCAAGAACGCGCAATTTCGTAGTTCGTATGAACTAAAATGGGCAATTTTGATACTGTACCACCAAAGAAGACTCCAGTGTCGAAGGCTCCTGCTTCCTCAGCAAAGCAAGTAAACAGGATTAAAGATTACAACGTCTGAATCGTGTAATGCAATACAGGGAGAAAACTTTTTTTTTTAAGTTCTTGCCCTTAATTGTTGACTAGGCAAAAAAACAAGTAAATGTCATAATGACGCCCGCGCAGGTTTACGGTATCGTTAAGAGAAGATTTACGCATAAATGAGTTATTTTCGGAACACAGTATAGAAAATAGTTAACAATTCGACTACAAGTTTTCTATGAGTCAATAGTTGACTAACTGACTCTTAGAAAACGAGAACGAGTAGTCTAATCGTTTTAGTAGAAACCCACTAGCATACTACCTTCGATATGTTGCTTATGTCAGAGATATTTTAAGATGTTTTGGTGGACCTGTCAATCAAACTGTCTAGGGGCGAGTTCGGGACAGTTCAGTGTTGTGTGAGATCTCGGAGAGAACAAGACGACGTGAGTTTTCTATAGCATTTATGTGAGTAGTAAAGTTAATATTTCTGAACATTCGTGACTACACTTTGTGGCAAGCGGTACGATTCCGACGGATTTGCGACCACGCCAGGACTACGAACGCGCAATATCTGGGCTGTGAAACTTGTGAAAATTAAACATGGCTAACCAAACGGAACTCAACAACAAAATCGAAGGTAAACTAAATCTATCTATCGAATATGCAAGAGATGAAAGTCGAGAATAACGAGGAGGTAAGCAAAATCAGAATTAGAGTCTAAAGTGTCGAAGTTTGAAGGTGTTTACAAGGAAATTAGATCTGCAGCGGGGATCACGACCGTTTCGCTTGCCAACTTAATGCCCGCGATCATTTTCGCTATGTACAGTTGTATTACCCATTATAATGTGAAGCGCTGAACCGCGAAATTTAAATATGTTTAAAAACCGGCACACGATAGTAATTACATTAAAAAACAACACGCGTAAGAGTTTATTTTGGCGCTTTCCAATGCCGCGTTCGCGAGATAAGTGCGCCGATTGTGCTACAAGAAAGCTCTAGTAGGTTTTATATTATTGGAGAGAAAACTTGTGAGCTAGAGAAATGTTTTGGGAATTGTCTTGGATGTGATGAAAAGTTCTGTTCGGCTTGCCGGGCGATGTTAACTAGATGGAAGGCAAACGAAGCTAAACACGCTTTAGGTCACATTGTTTTTCTAATGCCTTCGCGGGATAAGACAGGCTAAAGAAACGCATTAAACCCCTGATTAAACTGACCAAACGATTTAAGGGGTCACTCTTTTATCCCTTCCGACCGAAATTCTGACACACATTCTTATCTATCTGCCGTATTCTGATATTTGTTCCGTGCGCTGCACTTCTACCCGTTAAAAACAGGGCTGTGACTCGTAACATTTCTGGAAAGCACTACTTCTTCGTGATCATTCTCTTTGCCCTTTGCCGACATCAGACAGTACCAGCATTTTAAGTGATGTACAAAGCACCACGTAAGACCTCGAGTGAAATTAGAGTAGCCGATCTGCAGCTACAGCTGACGAGTACAGAGATGCGCGCACAAAACTCGCCACCACAACCACGAACAAAAACTGCGAGACGTCCTGCACACGCTACGCACTGACGGATCAGCTAAGACCCCTGTTATGGGCTACAGGAGGAGGTTTTTAGATGCGTGGCAAAAAAGAAATTAGCACGGAAATTCCTCATTCTAGTTTTATTGTAAATAGAAATGTGAAATATAGAAATGTGAAAATTGAAATGTGAAATAGAATAGAATATAGACATAGAATATAGCAAAATGTAAAATACACCCATCTATATATTTCAGAAAATATTAGGTTACTTTTGCAATTTATGAAATGTCAAGTGAATCAACCTCTTGATTAAGTGGCATAGTTGTTTTAAAGGGAAAGTGCTGCCATGAAGGCAGGAAGAATATTACAGTGCACTGTATAAATCCATGAATCATCATAGTATAAAATATTTGAACACGCCAAGGAATATGAAACTAAACAAAATGCATCATATTAGATGCAATTAGTTGGTCTGAGAAAATAATCAAATGAACACGTATCATGGATTTCATTACGTGCCTTGAGGCTGGATTTTTGTTGAGAAATATAGTACGCCTTATGTCAATCATTTCTGGAATTAATTAGATGCTGTATTCAATTCATGGTCGAGAAAGTAGTCTTGGAACAACGAATTTAGCCTAAATAGCTCTTACAATCGAAGGGCACATGTTTAAATAAAGATATAAATGGCCTTCCTTCATGCATCAGGCCCTCGATTGACTGCTACATGTATGTTTTCGACCAGCCATTCCACATTGTGTAGATTTCTTTATTCAAATAAACAATATGGTCTACGGCAGAACTGTTAAAATTCTGTCTTTTGAGCCATGAATCCAAGGTTTATACATAATCCATAGTTATTCATTCCATCAGGGGTATATTCTGTAGCAATTCAGCTCCATATTTCATTTTCATCATTGCTTTGTGAAATAATTCAAGGCTGGTTTTCTTCGTGCATCACGGCCTGGAAGTATGCAAACTCTTTCCAATAAAATACCTCTTCGACGACGTGTACGCCACGGCCTGGTGGCTTGACACATGCGAAAGTGAACCCCGTAAATCAAAGCCGTTCGCCATTATAATGTCCAAAGTACACGACTCTGAGCTAGAATAGCACCATTAGACAACCACTGTATACGTTTGTTGAAAATCCTACCATTGCTAGTTGTTAAATACTAGCGGTAATGTTGTGCTGCTTCCTTCGCTTCGTTCCCCTTCCAAAATCAAAACACAACTCGCAGCGCTAAGCTTGGTTACTAAGCAAGCAAATGGGAAGTGCCGCGTTCTACATGATCGCGGGCGTTAAAAGGCTTGTGTGAAACGAAACGGTCGTGGGATGATTAGAAGAGTTTCCCTAATGGTCGCGTGTCGCGGGTTTCGAGTCGCGGGTTTAGCAAAGTCGCAGGTTTCAAGTCGTGGGTTTGAAAAAATCGGGTGTTTGTTGTTTGTTTGAATTTTTTCTGGAGGGGGGGGGGGGGGCAGTGATAATGACTCAATCCTGCAGTGATAGTGACTCATTAGGCGTGAAGACCTACTTTTTAAAAATGCAGCTTCTCAGCAGAACTTTCTGCTGAACCGGAAATGTTCAGAACCAACAAAATCTTTCGTTCGTGAGCCTTTTTTCTTCAGAGATGAACCATGAGCTTGCAAAAGCCAGGTTCAAGGTGAGTTACAATCCCGCCGGGGACAGAGATTGCTTTTTTCTGCGGCAGCGTACCAGAAAGGCGCCGGAGTAACGAACCGCGCACTGAAGGGGGCAGTGTTTCATTACATGGAGAAGCACCAATATGATGTGAGTATTAACTCAAGCTACCGGTAGTTGATTTATCCTTTTCTTTAATCGGAACGAAATTTCCTGTTCTTCAAACGATCAGCGTGAAACAGGCTTCCTGTTATTGTGTTCCTGCTTTTTTTTTCTCCCTGCTTTAAACGTGCCGAAATACACACTTCCCTGAAGTTTAGTTATTTGCGTAAAAGTATTCTGCATCGCAGAAGCGCAATCGTTTTAAAATTTACGGAGTCGAATGTTTGAAGGCATTGGTCCACTTTGACTCATTAAACTTTGTATTCATGAACCGGCATTTGTGTGCTTCAAAACACGGCGCGTTTCATGACAATCCCACGTATAATTTTATTCACTGTAACAGGAGAATGGAAATGATAGGCTCCACTTCCTGAGCAAGGGAGACTTTATAGATCAGGTACTACCGAGCAGTTGGGACGAAGCCCTTCAGAATTTGAAGAGTGACTTTGCTATTGACCTGATAATACAGTCCTTTTCAGATGTCCAGCACCAGGAACAGCAAGTGGTAACAGTGCACAAGGTACTGTATGTAAAGTGATCCTAAAGTTTACAGAGATCCAACATCTTGTGATTACAAATTAACCGATGATAAATAATAATAGAAAAACTAACTTCAACAACTGGTAATCCTTGATAATGATATAATTATGATGATGATAATAATAATCCGCAAAATGTTAATAATATACACTTAATGACTGCTCCCGAGGGAAACAACGAATCTCGAGGGAATACAAAACTCATTCAAGAACTCGGCGCTACAGGCCTCTCGTTAACTATCTACTGATTCATAGAAAACTCGAATTTGTATTCTAATTGTTAAATAGTTGATGCTTCTGCTTGAGACAAACTCCAATCAACATTGTTCATGACAGTCATTCCCTTTCTGGAAATTCTTAATCTTGGAATACAATAACGTTTTTCTGTTTAACACAAGTGTTAGTGCATTTACGGGGTCACAAAGGGCAGTTTCGTGTAAGTGATTTACAAGTCTTTGAACATCTTTTTTGTCGTTGCATCTTACTCTCGGGGTGAAATTTTAAGATTGATACCCCGCTGCAATGCAGCCCGATAGAGGTTTGATTTTGGATGGGCAATCACCGAGGTGCAAGTTGTTCCTGCAAATAAGCCTGTCACATTGAAAACGAGGTCAATATGCTTCTAGCTCATTTTATTTTTTCCCTTTAGAATTCCAAGATGGGAGAGTGCCAAATGGTTTTTCATCTCGTCTGTTACATTGGAAAGCCGAGGAATACGTGAAGTTTTGCTTCCCTGCATCAGAAATTAGGGAATGTTCATTAAATGTCCCGAGGGGGGGAGGGAAGATTTTGCTTCCCAAGGCGAAAATGTTTAAGAGCCTCCCTTCCAATAGAAGATAATGCCCCCTCCCCCCTTTATGACCCCAAAAAATTTATAGCCCCCCCCCCCCCCTCCATCAAACTCTCTTTTACCTCGTAATTTATATATTTATTGGGCACAAGTCTATACATGTACCCTTAGACTGGGAAAGATGCAGCTTCGTCCAAGATTTCACCTGAACGCAATAGGGCACCTCATTTCCCTTGGAGTCTTAGATGATGATGATGCAAAAAGACTCCAAGATGTTCTTTTAGCTAGGAAAGCATCAACTTCAAAGAGCTCTTCAGTAACCGGGACCTTTCAGAGGGCACGGCCGACCCTGAGTCGGACACAAGACTTGAATGAGTTGACTTGTACTACTGAATTACTGATTACATGCTGCTGTGT
Organism: Scolanthus callimorphus; assembly: GCA_033964015.1. Classification (NCBI taxonomy): domain Eukaryota; kingdom Metazoa; phylum Cnidaria; class Anthozoa; order Actiniaria; family Edwardsiidae; genus Scolanthus; species Scolanthus callimorphus. The sequence continues at coordinate 1,469,816 of JAWWUD010000017.1, read as the reverse complement.
TTATTAAGGAATTTTTAGTTAAGATAACGTGCAGCAACTAAGGTTTCATTGTTCCTGTTGTTGTTCAGCACAAACGATATGTGGCCATCACATACTGGCCAAAGTACATCTTATAATGACAATAAATTTAAAATTGTCTTCTCAAATAGTTCTTGTTTAGGCTGCAACCTGCTCAGGACGTGAATAGAACTGGTACCAACAAATTCAGAGCCCCCCTTTGAAACCCATTATTTTTTCTGCCCCCCCCCCCCCCCCCCCCTTGAGTAGGTAAAAAAAATAGGAGCCTCCCTTCAGGGTAATAAATGAGCATTCCCTTACTTTGCCAGATATGCTAAACCCAACTGACGCATACCTGTGGCAGGTAATAGTAAGGATGACTGAGATGGTATTCAGCCGAGATATCGCTGTGTTCAAGAATCTAGCCCTCCATTAGCTCGTATTGTCAGAAGAGCACTTGGGCATAACAACCTGTGTGGTTACAGCTCATAATTTACAACATATTGCTGATGATGCCATGCGCTTCTCTCGCCCAGATAACTATTGGTGTTTTGCACATGAAAGAGCTGTGAAGAGGTATGTGAGGCACACCCTAAATTTTAAGAATGCAATATGCTCATTTGCCAAACGAGGACTCCTGCGGGAAATGCTGACATTCTACTCCAGTGGCATACAACAAAACCTTGTTGCAAACTTCAAGATTGACAAAGACAAGGTACAGTATGCTGTTTCCCCATTTTACTGCCTTCCAGTGGACAGCTATAAAAGTCTCAATTGTTGGAGGATGCAAATGATGACCCAGTGAAAGAGGAGTACACGGGATATGATGTCGTCCAGCCAACGCTAGAAAGTCTTATAGTCGATGTCTCGAAAATTCGAAGGAAGGTCATCCTTTACCCTGCCCCATGGCGGTTTAATAGTGATTGACTTCCAAAGGCCAAGGCTACCTAATGGTTTCCATGTGATGGTTCCATTCTATCCCACTGTTGACGACATGGTTTTAACTGAAGGTGACGAAGCTGACATACCTTGGAAAGCCAAGGTGCTGTCAGTACAAGAGGGGTTAAAAACCGTGCCTGTTCTATATTATGTCAAAAACATTGAGAGACTAGGCAGGAATGTGTTTGGACCTGAGACTGGTCGCTCATCTAGGGATACAGTGCATTGGAATTCAATTATTGGCTTGGATGAGGGCGACTGGCATGATCACTGGTGGGAAAGTTATGTCTGATGACTTTCACATGGCACAAGCAACTTGGTACGTAGCCACTGGTGAAGATAAAGGACTTCACATTCTGTGATTTTTTTATATCAAAGTCGAATTTGGACAAAATGTGACCAGATATTCTGCAGACAGAGTGGGAAATGTCTGGAATATATCTTCTGTTACGTTTTACTCTGAAAGAATTCAACAATATGTATTGCAAAATACATTAATTTGATATGTTCATTAACTTAACAATATATTGTTTTTATTGTTTTCATGGTTGATTTGGCAGATAACCCTATGTTTTCTAAATTCCAAGAATGGGTACCACTTAGAAGTATTACAAGTACAATAATATTATAGAGAACCCATAAATGAGTTTTAGAGAAAACCCATGAATGTATTCTTTTTTCCATGAATTGGTTTAACTGAGAACAAATTACAACAATGTATTTTTGAAAAAATACATTAATGTGCTAGAGAACCCATGGACAGGTTTTAGAGAAGACCATGGATGTGTTCTGATTTTCCATGAATGGATTTTTATACCGAAAACAACTTACAACAATGTATTTGGAAATTACTAGTTAGCAAGAACCCATGGTGACAACATAATTTTTGCGCTAATCTCACTGATTATGTAACTCTCAATTGAAAACATATTTTTTGTGAAATGAATGTTAAAATGGCGTCATTGACTGTACAAGAGCGCTAATGTTTATCAATAAGATTGTAAAGACTGTTAAAAAATGCTATTGACTTTTGATTTGTGTTGATAAATGTTATTAAAAGTTATGTTCATTTAAACGAAAGTCCAATCGTGCAATTGGCTACTCCTTTCTTGTTCATGAATTCTTCGTTTGCACGTGACGTCACAACTAATTATGCAATCCGGAAGTCAGTCTTCTGGTGGATAAACAAGCGATCGCGTGGTGGATTTCACAGAGCGCTAGGTCAAAATCGGGTCACGGATCAGCGATATATATTGTTCATTGCTACTCTTTTCAATGGGCTATCTTTGTGCAGTCAAGGGCTGCGGCCACAATAGTCTTAGGGACAAAGGTTTATACCGATTTTTTAGATTTCCTGGCATCAGAACGGACCGGGGAAAAGAATACCAAGAGATGTGCGAAGCGCGCAGAAGACTGTGGCTTGCACGAGTGTTCCGGGGAGATTTGACTGGAAAATGTATTGAAAACACGCGAGTTTGCAGCATACACTTCGTAAAAGGTTAGTTTTTTCTTAATTAAATAGATTGAAGAAATAGAGGTATTTCTTTTACTTATCGCAAGCAAATGTGACGAGACTCTGTCTCCAGATACTCCACGTGTGTTATTAATACTGTGATCTCTTCGCGCGACAGGCGAACCAGCTAGTTTGAAATCTATGAGTGACCCAGATTGGGCTCCATCATTAACCTCGGGCATAACAACATTTCTGAAGAACAAGTGGCACAGGCCGTCGCTAGGAATGATCGCGTCGAAGAACGCGAGGTCAAAAAGAGAAAAATCGAGGAGGCAAGAGCTGAAGCGACTGCAGCAAGACTAGAGGCAGAACGACAGGAGGCAGAGAGGCTGGAACAGAATTCCACGGATATTCACAGTAAGAATTTTATCTGAACAATTTCAAACTCAATCCTCTGTATATTTGATTTTTTCTTTTACTCTTGTTCCTAGTGGACATGCATGTAGAACCGCAAGTCAGATCTTTTGTCAATGCTGGTGGAGTTTTGTTGGTAGAACAGGAGTGTCAGACCGACATAACATGTGAATTCCTGGCCAGACAAGATGACTACATGGAGACACTGAAACAAGATCAGCTTGAAATGAAAAGGCAGCTGATATCCTCTGCTCAATTCACCGAGGAAAGTTTTAAGGCTAGGGAAGAGAAAGTAAAATTTTATACAGGCCTTCCAAACTTTCTCATGTTAATGCACGTTTTTAATCTTGTTGCACCACATGTAAAGAAAACCACTCAAAATGCTCTACCTCAATTCCAGGAATTTCTGCTTGTTTTGGTGCGATTAAAGTTGAACCCTCCTTTACAAGATTTAGCTTTTCGATTCAATGTTTCTGTTTCAACTGTCAGTAGAATTTTTGATAGATGGATCTATGCAATGGATGCCAGATTGAAGTTTTTGATCAGATGGCCAGACCGCGAGGAACTCCAAGAAACAATGCCAAAGGTATTCCAGCGCAACTTTGGCAAGAAAGTGGCAGTTATTATTGATTGTTTTGAGGTATTTATAGATAGGCCATCTAGCCTGATTGCAAGGGCAATGACATGGTCAAACTATAAACACCATAATACAGTAAAATTTCTCATTGGAATAACCCCCCAGGGTGTGATATCCTTCATATCAAAAGCCTGGGGGGGAGGGTGAGTGACAAGCATCTAACAGAAAACTCAGGCATTTTGCGAAAGCTTCTTCCTGGTGATATAGTGCTTGCGGATAGGGGCTTTGACATTGCAGATAGTGTTGGATTTTATCAAGCCCGACTTCACATCCCAGCATTTACTAAGGGAAGCGACAGCTTTCTGCTTCTGAAGTAGAAGAAACAAGAAAAATTGCCGATGTAAGAATACATGTAGAGCGCGTAATTGGGTTGGTACGGAGAAAGTTCACTATATTGCAAGGGATTTTAAACATTCAAATAGTCACTGCTCGCCCAGGAGATAATGTATCCCCTGTTGATAAAATAGCAAATGTTTGCTGTGCTTTAACTAATTTGTCTGAATCAATAGTACCTTTTGACTAGACTTATTTTTATCATAGTAAAGAAAATATAAAATGCTGTAGTCTATACACAATATGAATACTGTAACATGCATGCCAGAAAATCAGGCCAGCAACAAAATGATTATGTGCATAGACCAATTTATTGATGTTGTATATATAAAATCCTAGATATAGTATTAGTTATTTTTATTAAAAGAATTGCATACAAATGGAATTGTATATGACCATACCCTAATTCAAATGGCTTCCCCCCTCCCAACCCTACCCTGGCATTCCATGCAACCATGGATGTGAAGCATTCTCCCCCCTTTGAAAGCTTCCAATTGCTATCTTAAAAGGGGAACATTTTGTCTCCTAATATTCAAAAACATCATGACAAGAAATTGGTATTAGTAATTACACATAATACAAAGGCACATTAGAGTGATTTCAACAAACCTGTGAAACTCTTTACTTTATTTTTATTCTTGTTCTCTTTTGTCTTGTGTTGACTATTACTTTTGGACTAACACACTTTGTTTCACAGGTTTGTGGAGATCATGCTAAAAACAAGAAAATACTGATTCAAAACTAATTTAAAAAATCCCAACAAGAAATTGCTAAATTGTCAATTTGTTTATCTAATTTCCAACTTGATTTTCACATGTTCTACAGAACCATTCACCATTTGGGGCTGCCGCAAGCCCAACACAGGACATGTGAAACCACTGAATGGGACAGCTTGTGTTGTCACATGCAATGAGAAAGCTGCCTGCAATTGCTTGCTGACAATAGCACCATGAGCCATCATCTTCACTTTGTGAATCTCCTGATGCCTGTGTTTCCATCAGTGCCCTTGTGTGCCACTTTCCAACCAATTCAGGCAAAAGTCCCTTCCTGAAGAACACTTTTGCTTTTGCAAGGTTTTTTTCCCACATGGCAACATCCGGCAAAATTCTCTCAATGAATAAGTCTTTTGTTGTCCACAGAACAAAGTCACAATATTCAACACCAGTGACAAAAATTTGGCACTGGACCTGATAATAGTAGGAATGACCTTTGTCTAAATATATCCCTGACTCCTTTGACTTGAGACAGAATTTTGAGTCTGCTAAAGCATTGGCAATTGTTGCATCTCTGTGCTTGAATGGGCATTTGATTTCACAAATGCCACTTCCACAGCATTCACAAAATACAAGACCATCTGGAGAAGCTCCAATAAATGGCCATTTCTCATTGATATGAAGGCCACACTCAGCCACTGAAAGATTGAGGTGGTCTTCAGCAATAGAAAATTCATAGGCCTCCCTTGCTGTTGCTTCATTCTGGGTGCCCCATTTTGTAGCAGGTGTGGAAAATTGGTGTGCCTCTGGGTAGCACACTGTTTTAATGAGACTTTTGGAGGGATTGTCTGGGTTTGTTGAGCAGGCAGCCTTGAATTTGGAAGCTGTGATTCGACCAGCCCTTTGTTGGAACCACTTTTTTGAGGATGACTGGCTCCGTGTAGCAGACTCTACAGCCTCTGCTTCTTGCTGTGTCAGTTTCAGTTTCCCAAACTCCTCCTCACACTTTTCTAAAAGCTCTGATAGCTCTAGCTCTGCGTTCTCCGGTTTGAAAAGAATTGTAAGGGGAGCTGGCAGAGTAGTGTCCTCTTTTGACACGTAGCTTTTACTGTAAGGAGCTACCAGGGAAAGGACAGCGGGTTTAATGCCGCATTGAGAAATATTTTTGTAGAAATCCTCCATTTCTTGTGGCGAGGGCGCTGGAACATAGTCTCTGCGGGCCTGAGTTGGTGGAACAGTGGCCTCCCCAAGTAAACTATGTCTTTTTTTAGCAGAAGAAAAGTCCATTTCTGATACAGGCTTATACGGAATTTCTCGCACATAAGCTGGCATTAACCATCTCCCTTTTTCTTGGGTACATGTAACTGAGTCCCGCATTCTAACTCCTGCTTCTAGGGCGAATAGAAGGGCACCAACATGCGAACAGGCTTCGCACAATCCCGCCATACAATCACAATGTGCCAAGAAAACGTTTCCATTTTTGTCGGCGAGAATCCAAGGTTTCAGTGGCGTTTCTCGAGCCCTTTGAGAGTGTTTAACTCGACCTGTAACAAGAACCCGTTCGGTTCCAACAGCTTCTTTCGTGTGGATTTGCTTAACCCAGCCGGATATAAAGAAGTTGTAAGCATCTAAGCTCTTATAGGCTTTCATTTCTTCGCCGGTCTTCCACGAGGTTTGTAGAACCAAGTAATTCACGATATCTGGGTACGTGACTGCCGGAAAGTCCGCGATATTATCGCTTCCATCAGAATCTTTCATTGTGTATGGATCCAGGCCACAAAGACGAACCTTTTCTCTGTATCTGGCCTTTGAAGGACCCGTTAAAGCTGAATAATATTCAGAAAATGTGAGACTATCGCTATAAGATAAAGACGCGGACGCCATGTTGTCGAAGTGTTTATCCACCAGAAGACTCGACGCTAATGACGTAATGGATTTTGGTCACGTGGGTGCAAACGAAGAATGTAAGAAATTTTGCTGTTGAAAGTTTATTTTTCGCATTTAAATTTATAAAGGCGCAAATGAATGCTTAATAACGCAAATGAATGTTTACGAAAATGCAAATATCCTTATTGAGCTAGCATTTCACGCTAATGAGTGTTGCTCGGAGCAAATGAATGTATTTTTGAGGCTGGGACTAGCATGTGAACGGGAGAAGTCGTGTTAGTAAAGAGCTCTCCGTAAGTTTCGCTAATTTTGGTTGATATGAGCACAAAAAAGTCTCAAAAAAAGAGAAAAGAGAGAAACTCGAGCAACAGTTCAGAACAGCAAGAAACTTCAGCCTGGAAACGGTTTTGTGAAGTTTTCTCGCCGGAGAAAGTCACGACACCAACGAGCGTGCAAGAACCAGAAGAGGACGAAGTAATTGCTGCTCTAGAAATGGCGAGTGCAGTTGGAGATAAGCTTGACATTATCCTTCAAAAGCTTCAAAAACTCGACGACATTGAAACGCAAGTGAAAGAAATAAATGCGGTGTTAGGGGAACTAAAGGGAAAGGTCAACAAGAACGAGTTTGCTATTGTTCAAGTGGAAGCACGAGTCGGCATAGCCGAGCGCACTATCCAGGATCTGGAAAATGCTGCCCAAAACGACACTAAAGGTATTCAGGATCTTGAAACAAATTTAAAGTCCACGGTAAAAGACCTACAAGAGCAAATTCTCCGCCACGAGGTATATGAGAGACGAGAAAACCTTAGGTTTTATAAAATTCCAGAGGAGCAACACGAAGTCACACTCGAAGTATTGCGGAATTTCCTGAAGGACACCATGCATATCGAGAGGGTCGAAGATATTGAATTTCAACGGGTTCATCGCGTAGGGAAACGTCCTTCTAGCGATGGGGAGAGCGAGCAACAGGTTAGACCCATTATTGCAAGGTTCTGGCGTTATGGAGATAGGGAACGTATTATGGCTAAAAAGTCTACTTTGAGAGGAGTCCAAGCGTCGATTGGCCCTGACCTACCCAAGCGTGTGATTGAGATGAGAAAACCTCTTATTCCGAGATTGATCAAGGCAATAGAGGAGGAGAAAAAAGCTTCTTTCAAGTCTCAAGAGCCCTGGAAACTGATTATAGACGGTCGCGAGGTTTGTGTGCCCTGAGCTATAGAACAGTTATGGATGTTTGTTGTTTCTCAGTGAACCCGGGAGTGAATAATTAGAAAAGAAGTGATGCCGCATTTACGAATATATTAGACGATAAATAGTTTTGCATAGAACCACTGCAAGAATCGTTGCCGTTGCTCTTTTTTTCTCTCTACATATTGAACGCTCTTAATATCTTTAATAATAGAAGGCTCTTGCTTAAGCACGGCTCGGTACGGTTTTTTTTCCGAGGCAGTAAGGTTTTTGTGTTTAGTTGTTTGGTTTCGCTCTTGTCAGTCAAACCGTGACGGATAGGAGTTAGTTAATTCTGGTCACGGCTTCATAGTTGTAGTTTAATGTTACTTGTAGTACACCGATGTTGTGTGTTTTGTTTGTGTGTACCGTATTTTGCTGCGACTGATAGCCCAGACTCTCGAAGCATAATTTTTAGGAAGCAAATATATTTTTCTTTACTTTCTTAGAATGGATACTAATTTTCAATTCAAAATTATTTCTTTGAATGCACGTGGCTTGGGACATGAAAAAAAAGCGTGAGTCAGTTTTCAACTGGCTACAGAGACAACCGGCTGACATCTTCTTTCTACAGGAGGCGCACAGCACAAAAAATACTGATGAAAATTGGAAAAAAAATTGGAAGGGAGATATTTATTTTTCACACGGCTCGTCGGATAGTAGAGGTACAGTAATCCTTATTAGGGACACTCTCGACTTTAAATTTATCTCCTTAAAACTGGATGGGGCAGGTCGTTATTTGTTTTTGGAAGCAGAAGTACAGGACTCCCTTTTTTTACTAGTTAACGTTTATGCGCCAAACAAGGTTAAAGAGCAAATAAGCTTCTTTAAAGAAATTGCGAAAGCTGTTGATGATTACCAGAACGCGTCAGATCATACTTTAGTCCTTGGTGGGGACTGGAATGTTATATTAGATCCGTCACTGGACGGCGATGGCGGCAACCCTCATTTGAAGGAATCGGTAAAAGTTTTAGAAGAGCTATGCATAAATCACGATCTTACAGACATTTGGAGAGTACGGAATCCCGACGTAAAGCGCTTTACATGGCGCCAGAAAAGTCCTCGTATTCAGAGACGTTTGGATTTTTTCTTAATAAGCGACTCAGTTCAAGACGAAGTGGTTGACGCTGATATAAAAGTAGCGATACGTACGGATCATTCAGCAATTCTATTAAATTTTGATAGCTTAGATGATCAACCTCGTGGCGCTTCTTTTTGGAAGTTCAATAACAGTCTCGCCGATGATAAGAATTATGTCGATATTATGAATGCACACATCAAGTGTGTTGTCAGTGAAACTAGCGACTTCTTGGATCCGCGAGTTAGATGGGACTGGATTAAATACCAAATTCGACTAAAAACCATGGCGTTTAGTAAGGCGAAAGCAAAAGAAAGGAGAGTTAAGATTGCTCGTTTAGAGAAAGATTTAGATTCCTGGGATAAATTATGCGCATCGGACCCTTCACCGGGAAATTTTAGTCGGCTTGATGAGTTAAAAACTGATTACGAAACCGAAAATAATTATATCCTCCAAGGGTCAATAGTTCGCTCCAGAGTTCAATGGTACGAAAAAGGGGAGAAAAATGACAAATATTTTTACAATCTTGAGCGAGCAGCAAAGAAAAAATCGGCTGTGAGAAAGCTAATGTCAAATCGAGGCAAAGAGATCACTAATCAGGGCGGTATCTTAAATGAGATCGAGTCGTTTTATTCAAACTTGTACCAAAAACAACGAGCAGAGCCTATCGATGCTTTAACCTGTCCTTTTCTAACGTCACCATATCTACCAAAACTAGATCATAAGCAGAAATCGGTTTGCGAAGGAAAACTCACCCTCTCGGAATGTTTCAACATTCTAGCGTCATTTCAAAGCAATAAAACACCCGGTAACGACGGACTATCAGTCGAATTCTATAGAACCTTTTGGCCTACAGTCGGACACCTGTTAGTTGACTGTCTAAACTTTGCCCATGTCAACGGAGAATTGTCAACAACCCAAAAACAAGCAATGATTACTCTGATTGAAAAAAAAGGCAAGGATAGGCGTTTTCTTAAAAATTGGCGACCGATTTCACTGGTCAATGTAGATGTTAAAATTGCGTCTAAGTGCATCGCTACGCGAATGGAAAAAATTCTCCCCAGTATCATTAGTGAGGCCCAAACCGCTTTTGTGAAAGGACGTTCTATGTTCGACGCTGTTCGTAGCATTGACGACTTAATGTATCACTGCCAGTCCAAGAAAGTCAAGGGTTTACTGGTCACAATTGATTTCGAAAAAGCTTTTGATTCGGTCAACATCGACTTTCTTATAAAAACTTTGCAGGCAATGAATTTTGGACCCATGCTCATCGAATGGGTTAAAACATTTTATAATGGTATCTCCAGTTGTGTTATGAATAATGGGTTCGCCACTCCTTTGTTTGGAATACATAGAGGAGTCCGCCAAGGAGATCCTCTCGCACCTTTTTTGTTTATAATAGTTCTGGAAACCCTGTTAGTTGCGCTCCGGAATAAAGCAGAGATTCGCGGAATTACATTTGGAACTGAAGAAATAAAAGCGGTTGCTTTCGCCGACGACCTAACCGTATTTGTAAGCGGGAAGTCCGACTTTGTACGCCTATTTGCTTTTATCGCTTTCTTCGGCACTTTTTCTGGTCTCAGAGTTAATTGTGAAAAAACGGAGGTTCTTATTTTAGGGCCGATGGCCATCTCCAAACAGGATCTAGGAATCGAAAAAATCAGCGAACATGTAAAGATTTTAGGCGTTTATTTTACGTACAATAAACTAGCTCTAAAAAAAACTTAACTTCGAGGAAACATTGAACTCGATCCGGAAAACGTTACATTGTTGGAGCTGGAGGGGCCTCACTTTGCTAGGAAAAGTTCAGATTATTAAAGCTTTTGCTCTCCCTAAAATTCTATACAATTTAATTCCACTTGCGGGCTCTCCAGATTATTTCAAATTGATAAATGAAGTTATTTTCGGATTTCTTTGGAACGGAAAACCGGATAAAATTAAGCGACGTGCTATAATCAATGATTTATCGCAAGGCGGCCTTAAAATGCCAAATATTGAATATATGGTAAAAACTCAGAGAGTTATGTGTGTGAAGAAGTATTTAGAAGAGAATAAGGCAATCTGGAAGGTTTTCTTGAATAGTTTTCTACGAAACGTTGGAGGCACTTTTTTATTTCGTTGTAATTTCGCCTTAAAATCTCTCCCGATTACGCTCCCTCCCTTCTATCGTGAATGTTTATAAGCGTGGTCGGAATTCGTTGCGCCTCAACCTCCTTCCTCCCTCGAAGATGTTCTCGATCAAGTTATTTGGAATAACACGTCTATATTAGTGGACAATAAATCAGTGTATAACTGTTCGTTGCATAAAAAGGGAGTTGTGAAGGTCTGTGATTTTTTTGATGACCGGGGGAATCTTAGGATGGGTTCGATGGCATCGTCGTATTTCTCGGTTCAGGAGATGTTTTTTATGTCGTCCTTATATGATTCTATCCCCCCTAGCTGGAAGCTTCTCCTTCGTGAGCGAGCCCACTCTACCGCGAGACCTTTGGAAGACAACCTCAACATCATCATTGGAGAAAAAACGTTCGTTTTAGAGACATTAACCTCCAAGATTATTTATAAACATTTTCTGCCTAAATCCTCTATATTTCCAACAGCGAAAAAGAGGTATGAAATGATTTACCCGGTAGTAACAAAAGATCGTAATTGGGAGAAAATCTATCTCCTACCATATAAAGTAGCTCTGGACACGAAGACGCGGGAGTTTCAATACAAAATTTTAAACAGAATACTACCAGTGAATCGCTTCCTACACAAAATTGGGAAAGAAACCTCACCCCTTTGCTCTTTTTGCTCTAAAACCATCGAATCCCTTGAACATTTATTATTTCATTGCAGTTTAGTTCAGGAGTTTTGGAGAAGCTGGGAATTGTTTTTGATTGACTACGGGTTGCATGTGGACCACTTGAGGGAAGATGATGTCATCTTTGGAGTGTTTTACCCTGTTGAAAACTGGACTTTGATTAATCACATGATTTTATTAGCAAAGCGTTTTATATTTAATTCAAAGGTGAAAGGTCTCCAGCCCAATTTTAAGCTTTTTCTCAAATTTGTTCATGAAATTTACAATATTGAAACTTCAATCGCTCGTGAAAGAGGAAAACTAGATTTTCATTACAAAAAATGGGCAGATTTGCTTCCAATTTTTTAATGTGTGATAATGAGTCAAGAAGAGGGCTGTGCAGTTGTCGATGTTTATTGTCGTTTGTTAGTTCCAAGTGTTGCTTTTAAATGTGTGTTTGGGGGGCAGGGTACTATTATAATTCTAAGATTGAAATAATCTGAGGTTACCCACGCCTAGATATATATATGTAAAAAAAAAAAAAAATCATGTAAAGAATACGGAGGAATAAAGTAATAAAGCTTTAAATGATAAAAAAAAATGAAAATATCCTTATTGAGCTAGCATTTCACGCTAATGAGTGTTGCTCGGAGCAAATGAATGTATTTTTGTGTTATTGTCAGCCTATTAGTTCAAATGAATGCACATTTCCTCGTAATGAATAGCAAAAGGTGTAATAATAATTTTATATGAAATATTTTATATATTTTTACATGTATTTTATTTAATAATAATAATATCATTCATACTTTATTACAATAAACATCTAAAAATATAAATATTTACAAATAATAATAATAATTTGGAAAAAACTTACAATATACAAAAAATACAATGGTCTTGTACACTTCGAACTATACAAAGGGAGCAACAATAAAAAACATGAGTAGTGGGATATTGTGATGGCTCTGCTTCTTCTTTCACCAGGAAACTAAACAGGAATCATGGAGAATTGCCAAAACATGTTGAACAAGCTATTTTCTGGTGAATATGGGCAATCCTTGGCTCTTAAAAGCTTTGAATTACGCAGTGCATGCCATTGCCAAGATAATCATTCTGTTGTGTCTGTCTTTGGATTTTTCAGTGATCCATTGACTGGAGATACTTTCATTCAAGTGATACAGCTCATTCAAGTCCAATGAAAATATACTCTACAAGTTCTACTAAAGGAAAAGGATCAAAGGAAAGTAAACAATATTTGCCACTGTGAGCTTAAACATTTGAGTATTCAAATTGGATCTCTTTGGAGATACAATGTAGATAGATTCAAGTCCAATGAAAATATACTCTACAAGTTCTACTAAAGGAAAAGGATCAAAGGAAAGTAACAATATTTGCCACTGAGCTTAAACAATTGAGTATTCAAATTGGATCTCTTTGGAGATACAATGTAGATAGATTCAAGTCCAATGAAAATATACTCTACAAGTTCTACTAAAGGAAAAGGATCAAAGGAAAGTAACAATATTTGCCATTGTGAGCTTAAACATTTGAGTATTCAAATTGGATCTCTTTGGAGTTTCAAAACACGTAAACTTAACTTAAGCTTACATAATCACTGTGCATTAAATATTGTGAAGAATATTATGCACAATGTTGTGCAGCTCGGCCATTTCCTGACTGTTTGTTTATGATGTTCATGCATACGGCTGTGCTCAATCACAAACCAGTGTGTTTTATGGTGGATTTTATGTATTCAGGTTTTGTATGCCATTAAAACATGGCAACAAAACAAATTGTTTATTTTGCAGTAGTTTTATACACAAGTACCCTTTTAGATCTGTAGGCGTTGTAATTAGGTTAATATTTCCAGATAGCTTTGTGCATGGTATAAGAAAATTCAAATCACACTTTGAACAATATTCTTGAGCTTCTTGTCAGTCCTAAGTTTAGCAGAAGTTTAGTAAAGACCTTTGTAATATAATTTAGTAATGTTTATTTCTTCAATGTAAATGCTCACATCAAGAAATAATTTAGTTTCTGAGTATCCTGAAGAATTTTGCAAGATTGAAGAATCTTCATAAAGACCTTTGAGAAAAACAATGTGTTTTATGTCAATAACATCCATGTTTTAACCTAAAACCATTGATGTAAATATTAATCAAACATTCATGGATTTCAACATTGAGGTTTTTTGCATATTCCCACTAAGATAAAAACATTAATATAAAAATGCTACCAAACACATTGTTTTTCCTTTAAAACATTTGATGGTTTTGTGCATATTCACACTAAAACAAAAACATTAATGTGAAAATGCTACCAAACACATTAATGTTTTTCTGCAATTTTTTTCTGTGAAGTTGAGGCCCAAAGCTATTAGTCTAGTTGGTAGAGGGGGTTCACGAGCACCCCTGGAGCTAGTAATGAGACATACTTTTTTGGAACCCTTAGGATGTTTAGAAACTGGTTTTAGCTGTTAAAACAGCTCGAAAAAGTGTCCCATGGCCCTACTTTGTCAGATTTTTGATTTTTAATTATATTCTTTTGTTACTTAATGAGATTCAATGAGGCAATTTTAGACTGTAGTACTGTTCAGAAAAGCATTCTAGTCTTACCACTTATGCTATTATAGTGTCATTAATAGACTGAACACATATGTACAATTTACATGCCCGTTTATACATGTTACGTTCCTTACTGATAGATATTTTCTAAGACCCTGTCAGCCTTTGTATGCGTATGTGATGGGAAAAGGCTGAGGCATCAGTTTAACTTGTCTAATGTGATCAGAGTATTCCCAATGTCAAAAAAGTATAGATTTAGAATCTAAAGAGCTACAGTCTATAAAATTGCCTCATTGAATCTCATTAAATAACAGAAGAATATAATTAACAAACAAAAGTCTGGCAAAATACGGCAGTGGGACACTTTTTTGAGAAGGATTCCGAAAAAGTATGTCTCTTTACTATAAGTTCCGGGGGTGCTTGTGGACCCCCTCTACCGACTAGACTATATGCAAAGAAGAATATTTTGGCAAAAAGAAATCGGACTTGATTTCTTGCTTATGAATGCCTTTCAACTGGTAGAATATAAAGGCAAATAATTTGGTGACCAACATCGATCGGCCCGTTCTTAGGTAGACAGCCTCTTTAAAAAACTCTTTAAATTGAAATGAGCTACAAAAGTTCACTAAAAAGGAATTTTGCTAGTTGTAGAGCTCATAATTGGCTTTTACTTGCTCGTGCACAAACTTGATCAACCAGTTTCTCCAAGCTCACCCCATGAGAAATTTGTGTGCAGAGGCTAGTTTTGCAACATTGAAAAACACAAGAAAACGTAAAAAGTAGCCTCTGCTCGCAGGGAAGGTACAGCATATCTTTCCATCGGAAACGGCTTCTAGAAAATTTTGCCAACCGCAAAGAGCAGATAGCTTGAAAATTTATTGGCTTTACAGCTGACTCCACAAGAACTTTTAGGTTCTGAAAGTTGCAAAGAAAGTAAAAACTGCAGATTCATGAAAAGTCAAAAGGTTGTTGTGCACTACGCACCCTTGACGGCCATTCTAGTTCAGAACTTTCTCACTGAGGTGGTAAAGACTCAAGACCGGGGGTTGACAGTAGGTCTGTACGCATTCTGTGCAGAGGAAAAAGAAATGCATCTAGTTAAACCTTATTAGATTAAGTAATGAGCTCGAGTTGTACTTGTAGTTCCCGGTCTAGTCAATCGTTAAAAATCAATACCGATTTACCAATCGATAAATCGCTACCAATCATTATTGTCTGATTGATTTTTATCGATTGGTTTTAAAAATCGTTAAAAATCGATCGCACTTTAAGAAAAGTTATTGATTTTTATCGATTTATTACGATAACATACAGTGGAACCCCGATTTGACGATATGCCTTGGGGGCAGGAAAACTGTATCCGTGCCTTCAGCACCATTCATCGTGCCTTCAGCGGACTGATTTCTCATCACAGTTGGGACTGCTAGCAGGAGAGTGCCAATACGAAAGTCTTCTACAGCAGTGTAATAAAGCGGCCGATTGTAAATAAGTTGCAGTTATTGTGAAATGATAGCTGTGTGGATGAATACAAAAGGTTGGCACGCTCAACTACGTTGATTTTGAACACTGTGCGACTGTCCTCATTTGATCAGTCAGTTACATAATTTTCCAATGTTTAATCAGTTATGGTTTGTTATGTTATCAATAATCTTTAGGACCTGCTTATTATTATCATGTAGTTCCATGGCATACAATATATCTATACTATTATAATCGGGTTGTCTGCGCAAACGTTTCTGATTGGCTAAATCGTCCGCACTCACTCCGCTTAGGCCTGAAGCTGTGTCGCCAAAAGAAGTTCACAAATCTGAAGTGAAGGTGGAAATCTCGACAGTGGGCGTGTTTTGGTTGGAAAGGATTCACCTCGGGCTAAGTTCTAATTCAAGCGATTTCTTAAGCGAGGGACAAAGCTGCCATCGCCGCCATTTTGAAATCTCCCACAGAAACTTAAAAATAACTCAATTCGCACAGCCGAAAGCACCATAGTCATTCAGACCTAATTGGTTCTGTCACAAATTACTTGCAGGAATGTGCCGGGATAATTTTTATTCGAAAGCTTTAACTTGAGAAAAATTCCATTCAGCTTCAACAAACGTACACCAGTGCCTTGCTTTCCTGTTCGCGCGCTAAGGCGAAATGAGTGACAAATTTACACAAAGCAAAGCCATGAATAATATTCTCAAAGTGTAAATCCTTACGCTGTATCGCAAAACGAAGGACACACACCCGAAGAGAAGAAGGAAATCTCTCAAGTGGGCATGTTTTTGTTGGAAAAGATTCACCTTTGGCTAAGTTCTAATTCAAGCGATTTTTTCAGCGAGGGACAAAGCTGTCATCGCGGCCATGTTGAAATCTCCCACATAAACTAAAAAGAACTCATTTCCCTCAGCCGAAAGCACCATAGACATTCAAAACTAAATGGTTCTATTACAGATTACTTACTATTATGTGCAGGGATAATATTAATTCGAAAGATTTGAGCTGAGAAAACTTTTAATTCAAGTTTGAACAAACTTACACCACTGCCACTGCCTACAGAGCGCACGCTAAGCCATTAATGAAATTCTCTAAAAATAAATGATAAACTAAAAATTTCTTAGAACAATTTTACTTTACCTGTTTCTTCTCTTCCCTTACTGAGATATAACAAGCATACAGACAATTCCGAAGTCAAATGGTTTTTCTGTGTAATAGGCTTGCGTTTTCAATTTTAGCGGGTTCTTCGGACTTAGACAGGCACACATGACACACGTGCGTCATTTTCTCCGCCAAAATCAGGGAGACCAGTGCAAAAGATACAAAAAAGGCTCTGGGGCTCACTTCATTTATTTCGGCATGCGGCAAGGGGTCTTTCTTGAAGGGAGGTAATTAGTAATGTAAATCAGCAGTTTATGGAAGGGGAAACTGAGGTTGAGTCTTCTAGCGTCACGAAGTGACGGGCTGTTTTCTTGTTTCATATTCTTTTGAAGTCATAATAAAATCGTGATCTCAACGTTATAGTCCTGCTTTCATTTCAATGCGCAATCTCTGTTATTAACTCTTCAAGAGTGAGAAGAATGTTCTCTCTTCTGCCTTTTACTTTTCCCAATTGATAAAATAACGTTTTTCTTAGTTTCCTTTAGAAATCGATAAATCCGGAAAAATCGATATTAACGATTTCCGCACACTTATTTTGGCTACCGATTTTTAACGATTTCACGGAACAATCGATAAAAATCGGTGATTTTTATCGGTATCGATTTTTAACGATTGACTAGACCGGGTGTAGTTGTAGGGAGTTGAAAACGGTCACTCAAACGCGAGCCCTCGGCTCCACAAGAGTTTAGTTATCCAAGATGGCGGCCATGCTATCCATGCTCAATGGCGTGTTTTCCAACATATCTCCCTTTTCACTACAGGAAGCTATTAAAACTTTGATCTTACCTAGACTTCAGTAACTGAGCTAACGAACACTTGGGGATGTGGGCACATTAAGCAGCATTTTTCTTTGCTAGGAACGTATCAACAACTTCCTTGCGACACGAAAAGTGATTTGAAACCCGCCAGATATTTCAACTTGCCTGACCATCATGCATTGGGCACCGCATGCAATCCATATATGGACAAACGAAGTGGTAACCTCGTTCCCGCGGGCTAATCCACAGGGAGACCGCCAACGAAAAATTGTGAAATCCAAAATGGCGGATAGGACGAGATTTCCGCTTCGCTAGCACTTCGCAGCGCAAAATAAGTCATGACTAATAATAGATAGCTGCGTATGACCTGCATGGGAATTTAGAGGAAGACCAGAAGAACGATGAGCTTCTTGAAAGGAGTTTTCGAGCCAAAACGGCCTGACTTGGGAAAGATTGTGGAAAAACACTACCATGAACCAACTTTGGCATGGCGAATCTTGGAGAAATCACAGAAAGTTACGAAAGTTGAACCACTTGATCCCAGCATTCCCAAGCCTGCAAACCATACTCGATTTGTCTGCATATCGGACACTCATTCGTTGAAAAACTTCTCTCATTCGATTCCTGAAGGAGATGTTTTAGTTCATGCTGGAGATTTTACAATGATTGGGAAAGCCAAAGAGGTAGTGCAGTTCAATGAATTCATAACTTCCCTACCCCACCCCTACAAGGTAGTTATTGCAGGCAATCATGATCTTCCTTTTGATACTGAGGGATACAAGGCGCATTATCATTACTGGAGAGCCTCGTTATGTTGTCCCTATCAAGATTCTGAGGAAATTAAAAGTTTGTTGGACACATCCAAATGTGTTTATCTGGAGGACTCAGAAGTTGTTATCAATGGCATAAGGATATATGGCTCTCCTTGGTAAGAAATGATGTCCAGAATGAGTAAGTCAAGTATTCATGAGAGGTTTTTTTTAGTTGGTTCGACAGCTGATTTCTTGATCTCAAATTAGCCAATCAGAACGATGTTTGTTCCATTGCCTAGCAAGATTCTAAAAAAATATTGCAATTGAGCGAAAAAACATTTCTACTCCTCCTATTTTTCCTTATATCAAATCTGGCTCTGTAAGCATATCTGCTGGTTCCAAGATTTGATGATTTTTTAACAACTTTATTCGACAAATAAACCATAAATACCATCAATAATTTAGAAAAGAAGATTGTGTGGTGCAGGATTCAGGAAAACACAAAATATAGGGAATCAGGATTTCCATACTTGACAGGAGATGGAATTATATAAATTCACACCTGGGATATAGGATTCTTAAGCCTTTCGTTTGGGAAAATGTGATACATTGCTGTCTAGTATGTTTTCTGTATTTTATTTTTAGATTTTAACATTACCAAAAGCGAGGGATGTGGGATTTCCAAGAAAAAGTTGTTGGAATGCAGGATCAGACACCCTGTCAAATGTTAACTGGGGTTTAACTTGTAGAGCAATTAAATATAGTTTTTGCTTCCAAAAACTGCAAACATTCGGCTGAACATTTTGTTTTGACAAACAATCCTTTGCACACCATGAGGTTAGCCTGCTCGCAGGCATTGGAGAGTAGTTTTAGGTCGAGAAACGCATGATTGCTTTCGCTTGGCTGCCACCTTGGATTTGTGACAAAAGTGTTAAATCGATGGGGATCCAAGATGATGGCCAAGCGAAAGCAAACTCATGTTTCTCGACCTAAAACTACTCTCCAACACCTGCGAGCAGCCCAACCATAAGGTAAGATCAGTTGGTTAGTCTAGCAATGTTTGCTGGCTTGTTCTATAGGGTTCCGGCATTTGGTTCCTGGGGGTTCATGCTAAATCGTGGTAAAGATCTTAAGGAAAATGGGATAAGATTCCAGACAATACTGATGTCCTTGTCACACATGGTCCACCATTAGGTGCGTAAGTGGTTAAAATATTCACTACATTATTGGAAAACAATAGCAGATGGTGATTTGGTAACACTATTGTTTTTGATGATACAATGCTCAGGTGAAAATGATTTCTAGGATCCTGTGTGGGAATGTGTGATTCCAGTAAAAACCCATACATGTATATACCCCCTCCCAAAGTACCCAGAAATGAAAGGGGGTTGAGATATGATTCCCAGCCCCTTCCCTCTGGAATTTCTGGACAAAAATACAGTGCATGATTGTATAGGAAATAAAAGGCATATTACCCACGTTGACACTCTTGGGATTTTTTCATACATTTTCTGTATTGTGTGGTTCCAGAAATTATCCATACCCCCCCCCCCCCCCCCCTACGGAAGGGCACTGGAAATTCCGGAGGGGTGGGGGGGTCAATTTACCTGATCATTTCCATACAAATACTGTATTTTTCCTTGGAAATTCCAGAGGGGTGGGGGGGGTCACTTTCCAACACCCTTCCGTGGAGGGGTATGGATATTTTCTGGAACCACACATTTACCTGCCACGTGAGGGAGAATCTTAAGATTTTTGACAAAGTAGGGTATATGTTGGCATCCTGCAATGCTGATAATCCCATGTGCAAGCCCATATGCTCTAGTTGGGATCCTAAAATCTAGCTGGGATCCTATTTCAAAAAGCTGGCATCTCAAATGGGATTGAATGAGAAGCAAGGATACACTGTTTCCTGTTTTACATGTGTGACACTTTCAAAGTTACCATGATAATATTTGAAATTTTCAGCTCTCCCTACACAGATAGTGCCACCCTGGAATTCCAGAGGTCCTAAAGAGGGGGAAAAATGTTACTGCCCAATGAGGCTGGGGTGCTAAGAAGAAGGGAATTTTTAGTTTCACTCATCTGTAACAGGCGTGGGTTTGCATCTGTTTAATCCTGCTATGAAAAACAATATCAGGGTAGTTTGATTATTTTTTATTCTCTTTTTTAGGATATGGTGACTATTGCTTTTCACAACTAAGGGCAGGATGTGCCCATCTACTACATACTGTGACAACACGTGTCAAGCCTAAATATCATGTGTTTGGACATATCCATGAAGGTAATGCAGAGTCAGACATAATACATGTAAACATCACATACTAATAATTGTTGTGGCACTGATTTAGTTATAAGACCAAACTGAGGGCAGGGGTAAAGTTTCACGGATGGTGGAGCCAGGGGGCTGAGCCCCTGTGGATCCTCAAAATAGATCTGGCTGGGCTAATTAGGTATAGATCCAAATGGAGGATACGTCGAAAAATCGAGTCCCTAAAAGTTCTCGCTCAAAGTTCAGTGCTTTCTGGCAAATTTCACCAAAATTATTATCAGTCTGTCACTTCTGAAGAAGGTAAATATTTCCAAATTTGGTTCTGGCCATGAGCATTTCAAAAATGACAGTTTTCTTCAGGGTATTTTTGAGATGAAAATTTCTTACTAATACAGGGAGAGAAAACAAGAGAGAAAAATAGCAAGAAAGAAACCACAGTGACAACGCTCTATGAAGGCAAACTCGTGGACTGATTTATTCTTGCAAACTTGATTATTTACAACACGCGTGCTTTCATTTAAGGCGTTTACAACCAATATAGCATCCATGCACAGCTACGCGGGAAAAGTCGCGAACAGGCTCGAATACATCCCCACATTTTGAAGAAGGTGGCTGTTTGCCAAAATCAGCTGTTGTTCTAAAAATATATATCGGTCAGTAAAAACACTGCCTCATAGACCCTATATGGGCGATGCAAGCTCCTACTAATAGGCTTCTGACTGTAATAATCACATCCCACTAAAACTTCTGCTATGTTTTAGGGTATGGAGTGTGGACTGATGGATGCACCACATACATCAATGCGTCCATTGCAACCCTAAGATACAGACCAGAGAACAAACCTGTGGTGTTTGACCTGCCTAATAAGCTCTAGAATACTTACAGCTCTGTGGGTGCTTGTTTGGAATTGTTCAGAGATATGATATAAATGAAATAGTCTTTCATAACACGCACACTATGTCGAGCCTAACAAGGTGAAATAAATGCCTGTATATACCATTTCCGGGAAACGTTGTCACCCAAAAATCCTATAAGCTTGAAGCGCAAAGGATGATGGGGGCATCTAAACTGCTACTGTTTGATCTGAATTTAAACAGTTTTCACAATCATCGGTAAAATCATTCAATTCAGCACATTTCTAAGCATGTTTGTTTCTGATATTTACAGAAATTCAAATAAATCTATACCCATACTCCCTAGCACACCAAGCTTTGTTGCATTTTCAAGTGACAACGTATCCTGGAAACGGTATATATTAATCATTTGATATGGAGTACTGCAAAATCATGAAAATAATAGGTAAGTATTGGTTGCCTAAATGCCCTCAAGGGGGACTTCCCTTAAAAATATACAGGGGATGATCATAGGAAAAACACTTCCAACCCTATGGGATAGCAAACAGGGTGTGGTTCTCAGCAAATCCACCCTGAATAAAAGATAGCACAGGTGCGTGAACACCCTTAGCAGGCCTGTAGGCTGGATTTTAAACAAGTGGTTCCTTTAAGAAAATGGCTGACCATAGTCATCATCTTCATACTGATGTATTTATTTTTTTGCTTTTTTTTTTTTTTCGTTGCCACAGAGCGGACCTCTAAGTATAGCAGAAATCGTATGGGACAATAATACTCCTTTATATTTAGGGTGGAGTCTCCCGAGAAGTACTAACTTTTAGGGGTGTCAGATATCCAGAGTCGCCTGCTATTGCTCAGGGTGTCTCATGCCAATGGTAGCTTATGGTGTATGCCTTATTTGCTGCCTCTTAGGGTTAAAATTGAAGTGCACTTCTGACCAAACACAATTTCCTATCTTTTAGGGGTTAATTTGCTATGGACTACACCCAGTTTGCTTGACCATCGCCATATATTTTGAGGGGGGAACCCCCCAGGAGAATAACCTTGTATAGGGCGACAGGAGTATTTAAAACAGGGAATTGTTAAATTTATTCCACATATTAAATAGGATTTGGATACATGTAAATATCAAGCATTTTATGCATGCAAATTACAGGAAAGGATTCCATACATGTAAATTCAATAAGAAGCATCTTTCCTCATGCACGCAAATTATTGTTAATAAAGGGCATTTTCATTGTGACGTACTGTTACTATGACTACTATAAACCTTTGCGTTGTCCCTATTGTTCGTGCAATATTACCACATAAAAGAAAACTGAAAAGGATTCTGCAGTGGCAGATCCAGGGGGAATCGAAGGGTTCCATGGAACCTCCCTTGAGCACCAAACAATGTGGATTTTATTTTGCCATGCTAAGGCTACGCATGGCCGACAAGGATTGACGAAAGAAATGGAACCCCCTTAGTAAAATCTTGGATCCGCCACTGTTCTGGTAGTTGTAGTACTACTCTTCCCAGTAGACCGTTACACCTCTCGGTTTTTCAGCCTGCGGCGGCTATCTCAAATTCATCGCGTGATCACCTTTTTTGTTCCACGTGACGAGTTGCTTATGTACCACGTGATCAATGTTTGTAGCAGACCAAACGCCAGGTTTCTGCAAACGCTCAATACAAAGTTTACGCCCACATTGTTTTGCTGCTTTCCAACAAAGTCTACGCCCAAAACGGTTGATTACGTGGTATATAAGCAACTCATCACGTGGTGCAAAAAAGGTGATCACGCGCTGAATTTGAGACAGCCGCCAGCGGGCTGAAAAAGAGGTGTAACGGTCTACTGGGAAGAGAAGTAGTAACAGTGCAAATGTGCTATTAAGGAGCCATCTTGCCGTGCCATAATGCATTGTGGGTCGGCCATTTTTATGACATGAAATTCAAAGACTCAATAAATATGTTCAAACATCGCGGTCATTCGGCCTCGAGGTCTAATTGTTAAAATTAGCATAAAACTAGGCGGTGATTACATGAGACCGTACGAACTCAGAGCGATCTGAGATCATACCGGTCTCATGTAAACACCACCTTTTGATCGTGTTTACGTGAGACCGGTACAGACTCGAAAGTCGTTCGTGTCGGGTCAGCAACCGGAATGAACTCGTGCCGGTAAGGACTTTTTTCAGACTGGCCTCATGTAAACGCATGTAAAGAAATGTATAAGAGCCGATACGAACTCAGATCGCTCTGAGTTCGTACCGGTCTCATGTAATCGCCGCCCTAGTTGGTCGTGTTTTAAAAACAACAAAAACTACCTGCTCGCTAAAATTTCTCATCCTGTTTTGATCGCTCTCTCCTACAAATTCAAAATGATTTGGCGATTTATTGCACTAAACGTACTAATCATTACAAACTCCAGCACAGCCTTACAGCAAGTTTTTATCATTTATGATTGATTTTAAACTAGAAAAGGAGCGACACTTTTCCAGTGTAATGTCGATATTTTTGTACAGGGGCCTTAGGCCAGTTTTAGACGTCGAACTTAATTCTTGTCGCACTAAATGTCAATTTCTCATTGTTTAGTTAGTTAGAGCTATTGTCTTGAGCTCATTTGCATTAGGAACGGCACTATCTGCCGTGCCAACGCCGCGCTACTGCCGTGCTAAATTAGAATTTTGAATCCTTCCAGCACAGGGCTGAGATCTTCTCCATTGGCCAGACGGATTATATTGATCTCATAAAATCACTCGTAACTTGTTTTCACTGGCTAATAAACCCAGTCAATTTAGTGCGACAGAATTAAGTTCGACGTCTAAAACTAGCCTTAGGCCCGTTTTACACTCATTCTCAGTCAACTGTGCGTTCGCGAATTTGTTTCACGTGCCGCGACTGGTTTTTAGTGGACGTCAATCAAACTCCGTTTCTATGACATTCTAAACAAATCTTGTCAACCATTTGACTTCGCTCGTACGTTCTCTGATCTTTGAAAGGGAAAGGCTTGCTACGGTGGCTAATTTTTGAAAAGATTCATTTTCATTCAAATAAGACAAGAGGAGGAAAACTTGTGTTCCCTTGCGCCGCGTGGAAGCTTGAGAAATTCTTAGAGAAACCCGTAACCTTCGACCTGAATCCTGGAGTAATAGTTATGTGTCTGAGAGTTAGAGAATAACAACAGCCACTATTCTGCAAATCATTTACCCTGCTGGCAGAGGCCTCTTCTCTGTATTTCGTGGTGAAAACTTCGAATTGAAGTGAGAACTGTAACTATGGAAGTTTGCATAGTAAAGGAAATGTGAGAAAAGATTTACCGTTGAATTATTATTCGCTGAATCGATTTTCGTAGGCTCATTTGTTTGGTGTTTGCATAGTCATAGAGACGAATCGTCGGCTTGCAAACACTTAAAATGTTCGCTAACTCTTTGTGTGAACAGCCTCTTCCCCTCAGATAATAGCTCTTCATCTGAAGACATAAGAGAAACCTCTAGGCATTTTATTCTTGGCGGTCTGCGAAATAATTTTCTTTCAAACCGAGTTTGATTGACGTCCACTAAAAACCAGTCGCGGCACGTGAAACAAATTCGCGAACGCACAGTTGACTGAGAATGAGTGTAAGGTAATTCCCCTGAAATAATACTTGTCGTAGAATTTTTTTCTTAATTTGTCTATTTACTATTTAGTATATAAGGAATGAAAATATGAAATAAAAAGAGGGGGTGCCCATGCTTGTTTAGCAACTGTGATGGCGCAAACATACCCCATTTTTAGTGCCTGAGGGCTATTTTGTGAAGGAATACGCGAGACAAGAAAATTGTGATAAAACGCTCACTAATGAAGCAATCCAGTTTGCTTGCAAGTTTGAACAGAATTGTTGGATGCTTCACTACCTAGGACGAACATTAGAATGTTTAATTTTCTATGTGTGTTGACGCTACTCTTGAAATGTACAAAAATGTGCGCAGCGCTCGTGATAATTTGTGAGTCTTTGGTGACTCTTTTTGGAGCTTTTTATGACGATAGCTCAAAAACTTGTCGTGGAAATTTCTTTAAACTTTTTTTATAACAGGGAATGATAGTCTTATCAAAATGGCAAAATAAAAATGGGGGTGCCCAATCTTGTTTTCGCGCAATATCCCAAAACGCGACTTTTTCTTGGTGTTTCTCGCTCAAATGGGGATATTCAGCTTGCGCGCGCGCGCTCAATTGCGTCATTTTCGAACGAATTGATCGCGCGTCCATGCGCAGAACAGCGTGCGCCGTGCAAAACAGGGAATAACCTTAAACGTCGAACTTAATTCTGTCGCGCCAGAAATATATATTTTAGTTATATGTTTCTGGTCGTGCTAAATTAACTTGCTTTATTAGCCAGTAAAAACAAGTAATTTCGGTAAGAGTGATTTTATGAGGTTAACATAGACTGTCTGGTGAATGGAGAAGACCGCAGCCCTAATTTTAGGAGCGCTGGAAGGATTCAAAATTGTAATTTATGCACTAGTCAATTGAAACCCCGGCCCCCCACCCCCGGGACATAGCGGGGGAGTAACGGAGACATGGCCGTGGAATTACGCTTTTGTACCGCCAGACTTCTCCGAGGAACGGGGACAGTAACTATTTGCCAAATTGGCGGGGATTTTTAGCGGGGTTGTAACGCTCTTGTAATTACATGCGCTGCAAAAGTATGCAAGCAATTATGCTAGCATCGCAGCCAATATGGAAAATTTGTGTCAGCTTTCCAAATTTTCGACGATCCGTGTATCTAATTTTTTATTCGTCGTAGTTCCTGTTGCCCATCAAACTTGGGATATCTCTTTCATTGAGTGTGGTAGAGGTGTCGCTAGCCCATTCGGTGGGATTTTGCACTCTTGGAGGATATGTTGAATGTTGTGGTGTACAGGCGCCGATCATCTTGAGGTAGGAACACTAGAAAAATGTACCATAACACCGGGGCAATAGGGGAGGGGATTGTAACAGCAAAATTTTCCCCGGAGGCGGGAAAAAGTACAAAATGTAACACTGCACAAATGTTACATTCCCCGCTATGTCCCGGGGGTCGGGGGGCCGGGGTTTCAATTGACTAGTGCATTAGTGCGGCAGTAGCGCGGCGTTGGCACGGCAGATAGTGCCGTTCCTAATGCAAATGAGCTCGAGACAATAGCTCTAACTAACTAAACAATGGGAAATTGACATTTAGTGCGGCAAGAATTAAATTCGACGTCTAAAACTAGCCTTAGTCAAAGACATGACAAAAAAATACTGCTCTATTAAAACAGCTCAAAGTGTTGAAAATTGTTCAAGATTTATCCAAATTTCCCTACCTGTAAACTTGTTTCAACAAGAAGTAGAGCTCCACTGGAGTTGCCCTCCAAGTCCTCCATTTCCTTAGTGTTAATCCACGAAGCTCCCAACTTGCAGTCCATGGAGCTCCGTTTTATGGAGGCTTCTAACTTTACACGGCAAAACAGCGGTAAATCTCTCTTTTTGTTCCAGATAACCAGCTTTCAACACAATGAGTCGTCTTTTTTCCTTAATATGCGATTTCCTTGACATTTAGGCGACCATGAAGACTTTTGAGGCAAGTATTTTACCACGAAAGCAACAGAGTCAAGACGCCAAATTGGCGTCTTGACTCTGTTGCTTTCCTACAAATTTTCTTTCAAAAGCGAACACCGTGTGCACATGTGCAAGATGTGCAAAGGCCTTTCACCACAGGAATCAGATTGGCATAAAGGGCGCGAAAGTAGTTTTAGCGGAGCTGGCCCCGCGCAGGCGGAGCACCATACCTATTGTGAAAACGTATAGCATCGAGTTGATTTTGAAACGTCGCGGGTAATTTAATTCATTTTTCATTTTCGCGGGATATAATTATTTTGTTTTCTTTTTTCGTAAAAACCAGGGGCGCAAATCTAATTTGCCCCTGATAAAAACCTATACTATAGCGCACGCCGCCCGTCCGTCCGTGTACACATGGGATCCCTGTGGTATACAAAGAAAACATTGTTTCTCCTCAAGGGAACATGCTAAGACAACAATTCTTGGTGTTCACCTCCGAAGACATTTGTTTTTTAGGGAGTTACTTCGAACAAAAAGCCAATATTCTGAAAGAGAACTATATGGCCTCATTTAGTCCTTCCTACAAATTTTCTTTCAAAAGCGAACACCGTGTGCACATGTGCAAGATGTGCAAAGGCCTTTCACCACAGGAATCAGATTGGCATAAAGGGCGCGAAAGTAGTTTTAGCGGAGCTGGCCCCGCGCAGGCGGAGCACCATACCTATTGTGAAAACGTATAGCATCGAGTTGATTTTGAAACGTCGCGGGTAATTTAATTCATTTTTTCATTTTCGCGGGATATAATTATTTGTTTTCTTTTTTTCGTAAAAACCAGGGGCGCAAATCTAATTTGCCCCTGATAAAAACCTATACTATAGCGCACGCCGCCCGTCCGTCCGTGTACACATGGGATCCCTGTGGTATACAAAGAAACATTGTTTCTCCTCAAGGGAACATGCTAAGACAACAATTCTTGGTGTTCACCTCCGAAGACATTTGTTTTTTAGGGAGTTACTTCGAACAAAAAGCCAATATTCTGAAAGAGAACTATATGGCCTCATTTAGTCCTGAATAGTTTTGCCAAGTTTTAGACTGGTATCTTATATTGCAAGGGAGATATAAGCGAACAAATGTGCAAACTGTTTACAGTAAAATGTATGGCGCCGCCATGTTGGAGTCCCTCGGAAGGACTCCAATGGTGCGGGCCCAAACCTAGTGTGCCGTAAGCCCACAATTAAGCTAACATTGTCCTAAATGTGATTTATTTCAACTTATTAAGCATGTTGGCTTTCATCGACCACTTTAAACGAAAAAAATTCCTAAAACCTTGCGCGAAATCAATGGCTGACTAGTGTTGCGTGACAGAAATTACAGCGCCGATATATATCTGAGCAACTAAAAAAGGGAAACCGATTAAATTTGGCGAGAAGACTCCTATTGGGGAACTGTAACTGGTCTGAAAAGCACAGTTTCATAGAATCCATAGCTTCAAAGTTAGGATTTTGATGACGTCATGTGAACACCTATTGTAGGGGCTGTTCTAACACGGTCACGTGACGTGACGTCATCGATGATTGAGAAATTCATTTCTCGTGAAGGCAAGACTCTAAATCAACCAAACTTGGGTAGTGATATTTAGGTCACCAGACTGAGTGAAATAAAGTGGCCACGTGATGTGACGTCACCGCATGACGCCAACCATGCTCAAAAATTTCAAATCTCGCAAAGGAAGACTCTAAGACAACCAAACTTGGGTATAATTGTATAGGTCACCAAAGGAGTGGAACAAGGTGATCTCGTGATGAGGCATCATAGAGAGACTGGGAGCTCCGCTTTTAGGCAGTGCTTCAATCTATATATTATTCATTTATTGAAAGTGTTAATTTAAAATTATTTTTCAGTTTTACAAGTGCCAAGGAAAGAACTTACCACTTCTGTCGCCTCGCGCGATTGCTAGTGATGACACCAGTTTTTCGTACTAATGGTCTATTATAGACCATTAGTCTATAATGGTCTATCAGAATTCAGCTTTGAAATAGACCACTAGTTGCTTTATACTAAATCATATTAGTAGAAACCCACTCACACACTATCACGAATCCTACAATCTGATTGGCTCCGCTACTCGCTATCTATCATGTATTAGTATCACCCAACTAGTGGACTATTGCCAATGCTGCATTCTGATTGGCTACGCTACTAGGGGACTATTATCAATGTCAATAGACCTCTAGTAGAGCGAAAGCGCCGATTTTGAACATGAAAACAATGGCGCCCGCTTCTCGTTTTGTCGAGGTTTAATTCTGGTGATTTTTTAAAACAATTTTTCACTTTTTTGTCCAACTAGTTGGGTGATACTAAAACAATTAGACCTCTCGCCACAATTTTATCTTCGAGTGTTAAAAACATATGATTTATCTCACGAGTGAGCACAGCGAAGACTTCAAGATGTTAAATGTTAGCATATTATCACTTACAACTGTTGTTCTACTTTATTTGAGCGAAAAATGAATATTATGAAGAGAAAACCTGCTTGGGTTAGCAGTCGAGAGGTTATTATTGACCAAATATGGTCATAAACAAACCGCGAATAATCCACAGCTTGCTTCGCCGTTACATGTTTCAACTAAGTTAGAGCGGTTTTCACATGATTGTCGTGAAAACAATTGCAATTGAGCAATCACTAGCCAATCAGAATCGAGAGAAATCACTACTTGCTCCTAATGGCTTTTTTCTTAGCCAATTGCAAGCCGAACCAATTAGGGGTGGACCATTAGAAATTGGGGGAGGGGGGGTGGCAATTCCCGAAAAAAATTCGAGCAAGGCCAATCCTTCCAAAAAAAAAATCTTGCAGAGATCCAAGCTAGTAAAAACATGATATAAATTCCGAAAAAAATTCTTGCACAACCTGATCCCTGAAAAAAAAATTCATGCACAAAAAATTGCCACCCCCCCTCCCCCAATTTCTAATGGTCCACCCCTTACTAAGTAATTACACAATATTGTTTGTTTGAGCTGCGAAGTTAGCAATAAACCGGGAAAGCTTTATCCAAGTATTTCTGCTTTATTTCTGATCGCACAGCTCAAAATAAAGCCTATAAATTACTATCAGCATTTTAACTGAATCCGTTTGACAATTTCCGGTGGAATTATTCTGAATTTTTGTAGCAGCTCTTTATGCAAATTTTGGCTCGTGTGAGAGAGTTGTTTAGATAAACGTCTTTGTGAACGACCGCCTGGCATCCCACAAGCTCGCTCGTTTTAACTTCAAGTTACTGGACTACCACAAAGCAGTGCCGTTTGAGGATCTTAGATTGACCAAAGATGGTACGTTGTGTACGTTCGATTAGATTTCATTTTGCAAATAAATACTGGTTATCCCGTGAACTACGCTTGAATATGAACTGTGCAAACAATATGTAACATGATATTCTCTATTAAATTTGCCTTTGTGCAATCATAGTGCAAGCTAGTATTTGCAGTACATTTGCTCACAGTCTAACATTGAACTTTGGCACACGTAAACATAAAGCAAACATAAAGCAAACCCGATTGTTGCAGTTATGTTTACCGCTAAGCAAAGTTGATGCGAATATAGGTGTTTGCATACAGTTTTGTAAACTGAGCAAATCTGATGTAAAAGCGGTCTTCACCAAATTTGTATGATGGTAAATATGATGCGAATTCGGAAATTGCATTTGCGCAAATGTATGCGAAGATGAGCAAATATGGAATTCACTTCACTTTTATCAGTACTTTACACATGAGTGAATCCATTTTTTCGTCCAGTGTCTGTGATCACGTGAAAACAATTTTTTTGAAGGAGAAAGTTTAGACAGATAACAAGCAAGTGTTTCTGAGCAGAATTGACATAAAGCAGGAACTTTTTCTGACGAGAAACTCGTCTCAGACGAGTTTTCCGTCTCTAGTGTGAATACGGCTAATCAAAAACCGAGCCTTGTAGGAGTGAACGTTTTTGCATAAATGTCACACGACAAATTTTTGTGCAAGTTTGCAAGGTCACGTATTTTGACAGTTGAATGGGAAATGCCATGAAACTTTCTATTTCTAATCATCTTAAGCCCGGTGCACACTAGCGGCATAACGACATAAGGACGTTATGTTGCAACAAAAAAAGCATGGCAAAATGTAGGAAATAATCAGTATTTTCCATGGATCATCATTACATTCCTTCGCCAAAACAATCAGTACATTGCACAATCAAAGAAGAGTCAACTTTCAGCGACTCAGCATTTTTCTATATTTAGGATAAAACATTACATATTTAGACAGATTTAGGTTAGTAAGCGACGTCAATTGAAATAGCCAATGAATAAAGCTTAGAATGATTGCCAGATTGTATAATAGTATAAAATGTGTCCAGTCCTAGATGTAAAAAAAGAAGGAAAGGAGAAGGAGGAGAAGAAAGGAGAGCAGATGTAGTGGAGTTGAACCATAAACGTGTAAAATAGAGTAAGCGGTTGTAGTCGTTGTGCCTTTTTCGGTCTCCGCTGCAGACCGGCCGACAAGGGAGATCTCGACGGTACCTCCCGTAGCCCCCGAACAAGAAAAGCAAAAAAAAGTTATGTTACAATAATCACCTTCTCTACAATCTCAATCTTTCAATCTTTATTATTGTTATTTTCAGGACAAGCGGTTTACACACACACTGTCTGCGGCACATTTTAATGATAAATAAGCCCCCATAAACTATATATCATTTCAAAGCTTAATAAACGAAGTTTATGATTCCACGGTTTTTTTCTGTTTTCTAAACTGACCTGACGCGCTTAAAAGAAAACGACTGAACGGCGAGATTTAAATATGCGAAATACCGCGTGCATTAGCTTGAATTCTGTCTCCTTCAACCAACACATATTATTATTCAGCCATGCCACTATCTCGATTCTGATTGGCTAAGAGAATGCAGCGAAATTGTGTTGGCGCGCAGTGCGTGACGTCATACTACAGACATTAGGATTGATGCACTCTAATGACATCATAACGCAAACCAATAGGTTTGGCCGCCCTTGGTTTTCATTTCGGATGCGAAAGCCAATTTTGCCAATATTCTCGTTGAATCTGTTATGATTTTTGCCAAGAGATCATTGCTCAGGATTTCTAAACCTCAACTATGGCTATTTGAATGGAATACGAAGAGGAAAATGCCAATAAATGTAAGCTAAAGTTCAAAAACCGTTTCGCCGAGGAAGGCCTCGTTGTCGACTTCACTTAGAGGTAAGAATTGCTGGTTGCTGAATAATAAAACAATTATTGAATTCGGTTTTCGCATGATAATGAGATTTGCCAACGCCTCGAGTTAGTGTTATCCGCCTCAGCTTCGCTTCGGCAGATAACACAAACCTCGGCATTGACAAATCTCACTATCATGCTCAACCTCATCCATAAGTGTTAATTAGCTGTATTCACACTGTTCTTCTGTGATCACGCGAAAACAATTTTTTTGAAAAAGAAAGTTTAGACAGATAACAAGCAAGTGTTTCTGGGTAGAATTGACATAAGACAGAAACTTTTTCTGACGAGAAACTCGTCTCAGATGAGTTTTCCGTCTCGTGTGAATACAGCTATTGAATCATACTAAAGTGTGTCGGCGATTATTAATGTCTTACTCCATTCTAGAATAATAACTTCCAAAACTTGAAGGTTCATTTAGTAGCCGTATTCACACTAGAGACGGAAAACTCGCGTCTTAGTGTGAAACAGGGATGAGACGGATTTTTGACGGGAAATCTTAGTGTGAACCGGGACGAGACGGATTTGACAAGAAATCGTCTCAATTCATATCAGGCGGAAAACGCGTCAGACGAGAAACCCGTCATGACGAGTTTTCCGTCGTCTAGTGTGAATACGGCTATTGAAAAGCCACACGAGAGGATAGCATGCACAAGCAGCTATGGTCCGCAGTATTGTTTCCCGAAATTGCTTTGCCTAACTTGTACACAGGGCAATTTTAAGCTTTTTTAGTTATTCATATTTGTGCTGCTCTCCCAATTAGGACCTGTTATACGGCTCTTGGAGAAAGGTAAAGTCCTGGAGAACTCTTGGAAAAATGGGACGACTTTCATTATTCACATAACAAACCATTTAATAATAATCCACAAAATTCATTTTCAATATTGAAACGTCAAAAATGGACTCAGAAGACTGAAAATTGCTATGTAAATCTCCCGGTAAAACGTCCGAAAGCTTCTTTGAAAAAAGCCCTGTACTATTTCCAATTCATGAGCGCACAAACCCTGCTTTACCACTTTACGCGTGCTTCTGGATGAATTCCTTCTCTATGCGTGTCCAATATGCTGTTTTGATATCGATCCCCGCATTGTAGATAGATACCTGGTGATATTCGCTTTGTATTGCACAACCGAGATTGTTTTTTAGTTCACGCAAGCAGATGACAAAGTTACACTTGTTCATTATTTTCATTGATTTTCGTATGATTTTTTTAGAGAAATTTTACTCCTAAATTCAGTCGAGGCGGGAGGCTTGGTGTATGACTATAGTAATTATAGATCATTCCATAGGGTCATTAAAATATGCGTTAAAACACCAAGATAAAGGGGCTTTATCCAATAATTGGAAATTGGGCATTTTTTGTCCGCCCTGATGAAGGACAGAATTAAAGCGGGACTGTCACGGTACGCGCATGTGCGAATTTTGATCACTTTGGTCCGGGCCGGAACGATGGCTGTGAGAGGGAGGAATTACGCTGGTAGAATCCGTTCAAATCTTGTTGTTTCGGGGTCCATCTACCCTTAATTCTTAACGGGTATTCTCTCCTGAGATCTCCTTAGTATCGTGACCAAATTTTGGAGTCGATGCAATATTGTTTGTCGTTTTAAATTGAACGAGACTCGAGCGTCATTTTCACTGATGGCTGCCCAACAAGAAAGGCCTAATCGAGGTCGTCCTTACGCCAAAATGGCTTGGGAACACAATAAAAGCAGGATCTGGATATCGAAAAGGGTCCACGAGACATGGAAATTGTTCAAGGGCTACGGTATCTTCACCTCAGACAACGATTTTGCAGCTCATTTGCCTAAAAACCCCTAAAAACTTACCATAATGTCGCCTCCTGACGAATGAACTCCAAATTATGTTTTCCCTGAGGCGACGTCGCGCGGGGCGTGGGTACTTTCCCGCGAAAACGAAGTATCCCGTGATTGGTATATTTAAACAGGGAATCCCCGTTTTGAATGATAGTTATAGGATCGGCGGTCTTTGCTCGAGCATGCGCGTACCGTGACAGTCCCGCTTTAAATGTCCGAAACGTTGGCTTCAATCCTGCTCTTGTTTGGTCTTTGTCTTCATAAAATACTTCAAGTTTTTGTTCTTTCATTACTTATGGATGTTTTTTTTTTCAAGAGATGTTATTACACAATATCACCCTGAACCACGCAGCAGACATCATTACATCATTCTCGTAACCAGAGCTCCCCTGCGATGTAACGAGGGCGGCCATTTTGAGGGAACACCGCGGCAAAACGCACTTGCCATGCGCTAAAGATTCGCTTCCTGTGAAATGAAAACAAAAGAAATAATCATACATAACAGAGATATCTCGTGCTCTCTTGGAAATTTGGAAAACGTAAGCTCCAGACACAAAACGTAAGGCCAAAAATTGCAGAGCAACTAGAATATATGATCATATAAATTTCTCTGAACTTTTGCACCTCGCAATTTAAGGCTTGCACCCGAGGCGAAAATTCTGGTTTAAATTCAAAATTTATTGTTCGCTGTTGTTATGTAGATTTTTTCAATTGTCTTCATTTCACAAGCCAGTGAATCTTTAGCGCATGTGAACTGCGTTTTGCCGCGGTGTCATTTGAGGGCCCTCGCCATTCTCGAACCCAGAGCTCCCCGGCTCGTTACCTCGCGGGGGAGGCTCTGGTGACAGCCACTGACGCATGCGCGAGATTCAATACAGAGCCGCTGAGAGAAAGACCTTTCAGCGCATGCTCCAACGCTCAAAATCAGCCAATCAGCGACAATCCTCAAATGGATGTCCCCAGAGCCTCCCCTGCAAGCAGACGAGCCGGGGAGCTCTGGGTACGAGAATGGGCCCTCGCCGACTGATTTCGAACGTTCGAGCGTGCGCAGAAAGTTGTTTCTCTCAACAGCTATGTATCAAATTCCAGGGCAAGTGTTTTTAATGAAGGCAGTGAAAATACCAGAGTGGGTGGTCTCAATAAAATATATAGATTTCTCAATCAGGAAGTGCGTGTTTTGTTCGACTGCCCATTGGGATATTTTTTGGCTGTCTGTTTTCGGCGAGCGCTAGATATGTATCTGCCTTGGCAGGCTAAACAACCAACTTTGACAAAGTTGCTTTCGGGGAACATGGCCATAAAACCATGGTCACGTAAAGGGGACTTCGATGACGAAATATCTCGACAAGGGTCACGTCATGTCCTAGGGCGCCTAGCGCCTAACACTAGATTTCTCTGCAAGTCAGCAATTATCGGAAAATATCGGTGAGCGCCCCCACAACATTTGTTTTCGGGAGAAAAATCTCTTTATTTCCAAGTCGAAACCGAGGACAAGTGAGTATGTTTGTATGACACGTATAGATTGTTGGGACCCACTCCGCTGTTAGACATGCTAAATTCATAGGACAATAAACGCCCGAGGGATGCGCCGCTTCTTGTAGGGAAGGGCCCCTTATTCATTTTTTGAGAGGTGTCCGTCGTAACAGTTGTTACAGTGGTTCGCAAACGGTATTCACGTTAAAATAAAAAAGACATGATTATCTAGAAAACACTACAATAATTATTGCCAAAAGTATCCTCTGAAATTGAAACGGAACACCTTCGTGGTATTTCGTTAAAATGGCATAATTTCTTGACAAGTGATACATCATTTAAAAGCTTATTTCTTCACCTCCAATATGGAAGCTGTTATTCTTTAATTTGATAAAACACAGATTCTTTAGTGAGCTGCCTTTCATGGACGCTTCACGTTTGGAGAGTTCCACGCACGCGAATATACACTTCATTTTACCACGGGCTTATCTGCAGCAGACATAGCATGTCAAGTTCAAAGTCGAGTCGTTCTCAAGCCCATCGTCCGTGTCTGCATTTTGAATTTCAACAAAGCTACTTTGAATAACGTCATTTGGCATCGTATCAATTTGTCTTCTTTATAAATGTAAAATGTATAATAAACAGTTATTGAATTCGGTTTTCGCATGGCATCGTGAATAAACAAAACCTCAGCCTTCGGTTTTGCTAACTCACGATGTCATGCATGCTCAACCTCATCCAATAATTGCTTATTGAAATTCTAAACGAGTTGTTATTTTGTACTTTGCGATATACAAATTTTGATGTTTTCGTTTACAAGAATGTCGTTATAGAAGAGGTAACTGTGTTAATCGCAATCAATAAGAAAGATCTTCTTTGCAACTTCTCTGTTTGTTTTTTTATTCCAATATTTTCAGTACCACGTTCAGGTTAAATAATGTATGT
This sequence comes from Scolanthus callimorphus, assembly GCA_033964015.1. NCBI lineage: Eukaryota > Metazoa > Cnidaria > Anthozoa > Actiniaria > Edwardsiidae > Scolanthus > Scolanthus callimorphus. The sequence continues at coordinate 1,433,495 of JAWWUD010000017.1, read as the reverse complement.
CTCTATCTCTTCAAAACAACTACAAGAGCACACTCTTTATAATACGTATTTACAGTTTTTTTTACTAAAGAATTTTAAATACATAATGTAGGTATGTACAAGATTTATATCAGACACGAGTTATCCTAACCTAACCATGTTAGTTAATTTCCTTTGTATATTTTACGTTTATCATAATATTACTTCCTCGATATCGTCCTCGACAGTGTTACTCAAGATGTTCCCCACGGCTCTAGTCTCGGCCCCTTGTTTATAACCATGGTGAATCTTCTTACGTCTAGGCAACAAGCTCTCATCTCCTTTATCAAGAGAGCTCTGCCTTGCAACGTTCACTTTATTTTCCCACGGGTAATTTCCTTTACCCTTGGGAATGGACGACGTTACCACGGCATCGTCGTTAAAGAGGGATGTTTCTTTCTTCGGTTTTGTGCCACCAAATAAATCATCCCCGAAATTGGGTGTCGATTTCTGATTTCCCTCTCCTCTCGGGCGTCTACTCTGGCGTCTACCGACGCCGAATATTTCACCAATGTCATCGTTGCTCGTTTTACTGGCGTCTTTGGAGTTAGCCGCAAATGTAGGTTGATAAGCGCCAAATGCCAAGTCTTCCTTAGGTGGTGTGGAAGTTCTAGTGTCACTTTGAGGTTTAGTATTCCCGAAGTCTAAACCACTGCCTCGTTTTGCTGGTTTACTCGAGTCCACAAATGACGGATTATAAGGTGGCTCTTCACGTCTTCCGAGCGAAGGCTTATATGCTCCAAAAGTCAAATCCTCCTCATTAATACTACTGTTTGTTATTTTGCTCCCTGAAGACCGTAAGTGTTGATCAGAAGGGTGCGCCGGTAACCCATGATGTAGATTCTGAACAGTTTCCTTAAAATCGTACGAAACACTTGCCTTTGATCGCCCCGAACTTGCGCCAGATTTTCTACGAGCACTATCTGATATTAAATCGTTCTCAACTCGCTGCTTTGGCGCTGCCGAACTCTCCGAATGAGCAGTAGAGCTTTGTAGAAAAATCGGCAACTTCTTGCTCTCTTTCTTGGATGAGAAATCAAGGCCGTCCACAGTGTCACTTAGAGATTTATTTTGGTCATCAATTTCGCGCATCTTTTGAAGTATTAGGTCCTTTTTCCTCCTCTGATCCTCGAGTTTCTTTCTTTCTTCTTCTTCTCTTTCTTGCTTAAGTTTCTCTTCTTCTATTCGCATGCTTCTCTGCCTTTCTTCTTCTCTCTGTCTCTCTTCTTCTTCTCTCTTTATTCTTTGTTCCTCCTCTTTTCTCCTGCTTTCTTCTTCTTCTCTCCTCCTCCTCTCTTCTTCCTGCCTTCTCTTCTCTTCCTCCTCTTGTCTTCGCAACTCCGCCTCACGTCTTTTCCGCTCCTCTTCCTCCCTTTCTAACCTCCTTGCTTCGTCCTTTTGCTTTTCCAAGTCCACACTTCGCGAATCTTTAGATTTCTCCTTGTCGCTCTTTATCAAGCTAGCCTTTTCGCTGTCTCTCAGATGTGATATAGTCCCGATTTCGGTGGCAACTGACGCCGTGTCACTAGCGGCATTTGTCAAAAATATGTTTTTGCTCTTCGTGTTTTCATATGCTGATGCGGAACTCTCCTTTTCTTCGATAACAGTCGGTACGCGAGCAGAAGCCGCGGAAGTGCCAGCAGCTCTTCTTTCTTCTTTCCGCGCTGTATTTGTTGATGATAAATGTTGGTCAACTCAAGCTGTTTCTCCTTCTCCTGCAAAGCGAAAATAGGTACAAATAAGAATCGCCCAATGAATCCGCTTAATTTAAAGTAAGTTACCCTACGTATAACTTATTAAGCAGTTCTTTTATTTACAATGGAACAAAAGAGTCATTCAGTCAGGGGTCTGTGACAAATTAGTTTGTTTACTGACTACAAAAATACCAAAATATTTGGTAGTCAGTGTGATTAGACACTAGCAAAAATATAGAAAACGCAAAGAGCAAGAAGGGGACTATAGTAATTCAAATTTTCGGGCTATTTTAAATTTAGCAATTTAATTTTTTTAGTTGAATCAAAAATCGCAAAATTGCCAATTTTCCCTCCAGATCACCCTAACAAGTTTGTCGTTAAGTGCCGAGTTTGAAGTATTTTAAGTAGATATTTTTTTAAATGTTCCCTCATTCCAACGATATGTCCGGCATAAAACTACAAAAATTTAAAAACTGTTTCCTGGGCCACAAGGCAAAATTGGAAATACTGCCAATTTAAACCAAATGAGTTTCGCACCTTTTGAGTTACCAAATGTGACAAGATGATGACAAAAGAAACTATATTTAACGAATCGAGTTCTTTACAAAAGTATTTCACCTTTGTCAGAGCCAATAAAATATTAATTGCGTTCGTTAAAGTTCATGAAAATATTTGGAGTCTTTCTCTTCTTGCCTTTTGCAATAAAGCCGAAACAATAATTAACAACTTCTCAATTAATGTCACCCAACACAATAACTTCTGAATTTCGTGTGTTCGGCCTCCGCAAAATTACAATTTCGTTCAAGTACAATTGGACAAGTTTTCACTCGCCCAATGAGTCATCATGAATCAAAAATCAAAAATCGGCCGAAGGGCCGAAAAAAAACTTGCGCTGATAAGAGAGCAGCACTTCCTCTGAGTAAGGACAGAAGCACGTTATCTTTAATGATGGAACAGAAAATATCGCTCTGTAGAAACCTATCTGATCATATACGCGGAAAGAAAAGATATTTTATTCATGACGTTCAACTCCGTACCTGTAACCTTTCCCGCAGACTTCTAAAATCTTCTTGCACTTTCTGTAGCTCCTCCTTCGCCTTTTTGTAGCGATCTCTGTGCTCCTTCAACTCTCGTTGTCTTGCTTTTTCAGTCATTGTAATTGTTCTTTGGAGCTCCTAAAGAAAACCAATGATCAAATTTAATAAATATTTGTTTGAAGATGGTTGGGTAGAAAATCAAACAATCAAGCATAAGATTACAAACTAGTATTACGCTTTAGGATATTTTAATCTCCAAAGTCCGTGTAATGAGATTTTTAAAAATAACTTTCTACATATAGAGGTGCCCATCATGGTCTTAGTTGTTTCTGTCCTTCAAATACTTTTAATATCATTGTCAGCTCTTAATAAAATATAATTTATTCTTTTTCCATTGGAAAACCATAATTATCCTTTGTCGATAAAGTGTGATCTCTAAGCAAACTAAAGCCATTTCCACTCAATTCCAAGAGTTAGAGAGGTTAAAACAGGTGTATTTAGCAAAGTGTTGTGTGTTGTGTTTTTTAAGGTGATGTTTTGTAAAATTAAAACAGCATATAAACTTAAAAGTCTAATATCTCAATATCAATATGCAAAATTGTTATTTGGTTGCCATAGCAACACCTTTCTTACATCGCTATGCTTGGATTTTTATGGTATCTCTGAAACGTTAATTGGACTTTCATTTTATTCTAGCTTTCTTTCTTTTTTTCATACGACAGCCAAAGATTTAAGACAGGTTATTTTACAACTTCGAGCAATGTTTGGCCAAAAATAGTGTTACTCAATTATTTATATCCTAATTTGTGGATTTGTGGTCCACATTTCGAAATATCACACAAGACAGATGACTGGGTTCGGGCCGCCATAGAGATAAGCGGTCAAAAATGGATAAATTCTATAGAATCTATAAAGGCTGTGTTGATTGACATCACCATTTTAGGTGCGAAAAATATGTCTATCTGTAAAAACTAAAATTTATTTTCTCAACTTCCCCTAGAAATTTGTTACCAGGACGACAATACACGGACACTACCATGAAGACCTTCCAAGTGAGAATAAATTCAAAGCAACATTTTTTTTTATTTCGAGTAACAAGTTTTTTTTTACGCTTTCTGGCAAAATTGCTCGAAATTTCTAAAAAAAATCTGTCTTAAAACTTTGAGTCATAACTAATCTCAAATTACTTGTGGGATCCCTGGTGCTAGCCTGACATCATGTCTACACCATATCTAAATTGGGATCTCAGCTGGGGATTGACAAGACAGATTGCCTAATAGTCACAAGTGAGATCTCACGGTCCCAGTAGGGATCCCTTGGGGACACCATAGGGATCCCAGTGGGAGTAGCTGAGAGTCCAGGTTTAGCTTTTACCGTGGAAAATAATACAAAAAACAATAGTTTTCATATCAGACAAACTTCTGTATGTGGTGAGGCTCACACTGACCCAATCCATTGTTAGTGTGCCATCCAGACATTGACTGATTCACAGAAGGGTGCTATTCAATATATGGTTGGCACATTAGCATTGGAATCACAATGTTGATGAACAGTGAATAGTGATACAATAGAGCAGATTTCAGTTGATTGCTTTGAGTAATTCACACTTGCTTTGTGTTTACTCCTGTAAGTTTTGTTCAGAATTGTTGTATTTACTTTGCATTTGGTTTACCACAGTCATGTGAGATCGGCTCTAATCTCCCAAGCAATGACCAACAGATTCAAGCAGTAGATTGTAAACTTTTGGCATACAAGCAAATGTGTTGTCTAGGCAAAAAAGGGAACAGCTGCATGGTTGTGTGGTGTAATAGCTTCTACATTCAGTTATTTAGGCATGAGCATAAATGAGTGAAGCATAGAGCCATGAGTTAGTTAACTTTACTGTGTGACCATGTCAACTGGGCCATTTTGTAAGAAGTTAGCCAATCAGAAAGCAAGTACAGAACAAAGGATCTTGATTGTTTTTTAGATCTCAGGCATCAATATATAAACTTTTCTCTAAAAATTGTGAAAATTATGAGCAGAAATCACTTCAAAACACTTAAGACAGATTTTTTTTTAGAACTTCGAGCAATTTTGCCAGAAAGCGGCAAAAAATTACTCGAAATAAAAAAAGTTGTTGCTTTGAATTTAGTCTCATTTCAAAGGTCTTCATGGTAGTGTTTGTGTATTATCGCGCCGGTAAAAAAATTCCAGAGGAAGCTGAGAAAAATATTTAGTTTTTACAGATAGACATATTTTTCGCACCTAAAATATGGTATGTCAATCACAGCCTAGATTCTATAGAATTTTTTCATTTTTGAACGCTTATTTCTGTGGTGGCGCGAACCCAGTCCTCTGCCTTTTGTGATATTTTGAAATGTGGACCACAAATCTACAAATTAAGAAATCATTGAGTAACAGTATTTTTGGCCAAACGTTGCTTGAAGTTGTAAAATAACCTGTCTTAATACTCATCACCAATCGTAGTTCAGGTATTGTATTTCATTAAAATGGTTTTAATCTCTGAATGACAAACTTTCTGCAGGATGGCCCTGTTGACATATGTATGTAGATGCACTGTAAAGTAGTCATGTTTACTCTTTTGCATTGCAGTATTGTGAGCCCTGGTGGATAGCTAGTCTCACTTTCACCATTTTCTTGAGTCATCTCAAACTGGTTTTGCATTGTAGGTCCATTGACCATAAACTTTTCAGCTAATAATATAATTCCTTTCTTATTTGATTGGCTCCAACAATTTTTTTCCTGTGCAAAATTGCAAATAAAAAGTGAGAATTGTGACAATTATTTTTTTGTGCACACTGAATGAAAATGTTTCTTTTCAGAAACTGTGCAAATTCTTGCAATTTTAACACAAAGATGTACTGGGGCAGAGTTAGGCCAAGAACATCAGGTATGCCATCAATGATCAAGCCAACTTTTGCACCTTAACTGCCTCTAAACAACTTCATCCAGGTTTTGTTGACTGTCAATAGTTATTTCTACCTAACCGCCAAAGACAGTGTGCCCAAATAGAGTTCAATATTGAATGCAATATCACATTATTGATTTCATTATTCAATTCCAAGAATATATTCGGCAATTTAATATGTAATTTTTTATATTCAAATAAGACCTCTGGATGAACAGCAGTATTCTCAGAGATCGACAGTTCAATGTTCCTATCATTTTAAATTTTGAGCTGATTAATGCATTCTTGGAATTAAAAATATAATCAACTTGCAAAACAAATGCAATAATAATTCAACTCATGGGACACACTTTGTGTCTTTTTACTGCAAGATCAGGAATCATTGAGGTCCTCTCATGTCTGTAAACTGATTTCAGAATTGATTAAAATTGATAGTGATCATGTCTCGACCCACCAGTACAGGCAAGCAGTCAGTGGCTAAATTATGCAGATGCACAATTGGGTCTGGATTGAAACAGAGCTAAATAGAATATTAGGTTAACTTACAGCTAAAATTATTGCATCGCAACCCAGTTCAAAAACATCAAATTGTGTTTTGATTGTTGACTTTGCTGTTCCGCCAATTAAACTATCTGAGCCGATGAAACTCTTGCCCTGTTTCACCTACTGCATTCAACTGGCTTCCCTCTGACTGCACTAGTCCAAACAGGGCAAGAATCTGATTGGCTAATAATATCTGACTGGCGGAACAGCAAAACCAAACAACAAATTATATTTTGAAAATGCAGGTCGCGATGTAACAATTTAGCTGTAAAGTCATGTTTAGTTGCTGTGGACAAAACTTTGGTCATCTTTTTTAAGCAATGAGCTAGTCAAAATTCCAAGCCCTAATGTGTGGTTCCAGAAATTATCCAGAAATTATCTCCTTACCGATATCTTCTTATCTTTAGCTGCCATGTCCTGCTCAACCTTTTCAAGTCTCTCTGCCAACTTCTCTCTCTCCTCAAGTTTCTTATTGCTCGCAAGTTCCTTGTAGTGTTTAAGCTTGTCTCTAAGCACATTAATTTCTGCATCATGATCACTAGATTCTCTTTCTTTTCGCTTCAGTTCTTGTTTGTTGCGTTTCAGTCTCTCTTTTATAGTCCTCAGCTCTGCACTGTGTCTTTGCAGTAACAGAGGCAAGCTTGCTTCTTCTTTTTCCACTCTGTGAAGGTCCTTCTCTTGTTTTATGTGAATTCTTTTAAGAGTCCTGTTTTCTTGATTCAGTGAGTCTACTTGTTGTTGCAATTCCTCAACAGTATTGTAAAGCTTAGTAACTCTTCTACGGTTTGCTGAGAGAACTCTTTGGACCATTGTTGAAGTCTCTAAAGGCCTGGAATTTGCAGAGTGAGCTTTTTTGCCTTTACTAGTGGACTTTGATGGGGCTGCAAAATAAATAATCTAGATGTTAATGCATGAGTTCCATTAACTAATTAAACTATGGGGAGGGGAGGGGGATGCCTTTTATTTCTCATACAACCCCTGGCAATGCCAGGATGGGATGGTCATATCCATGGGGTGAGGGGGATTATGGAGCACAGGGAAATTCTTCACAAATCCATGCATACATTACCAGTAAATGTGGAATAACATAATAACTAATCTACTGTAGGAGAACAAAAACCATATAATATGAAAAAATATGGTTTTGCTTGTGAAGATGCGGGACAGGCTGAAAACATTCATGGCTTCATTTTCATAACCATTGTCAGGAAGATGATTTTTTTTGCAAAAAAAAACAACATGGTTTAAGTGTTCAAGTGTTCCATCTGTTTGACTGATTTGAAGCTATAGTATTGCGATTCCCAGTCACCCTGCCACTCTGTGTTGTTGTGAGCCGTCAATATTTTGTGGTATTGACGGCTCGAAAAGAGCTAGCACTTTTTTTGCACAAATTTGTGTTTCATTTCATTGTCATTAGTTATAAATAACGTTTAGCTATATTTCTAGCAATATCTAGGTAATGGCAGAAGGAGACATTTTTTGCCTAAAAAGATGGGAAAATGTAAACAAAAATGCTCAAGCTCATGGGAAAAGCAGTTGTGATTTCATGAGAGTGCACACTAATGTAAGGAGAACTGAGATCTCAATCGATTAAAATAAGCATTGTTTCTTGCAATTTCCACCAGAAAATCATCAAGAATCATGATACAAAACAAATTATGATTTTGAGACGACAATACCACAAAATATTGACAGCATTGGAAAAATATTTTCTCACAACTAGCCGTCAATATTTTGTGGTATTGCAGTCTCAAATCGTAATTAGTTTATAGAATTGTCACCAACTATAGCTATGATATTAAATATGAAATAGCTATAGTCGGTGACAATTCTATAAACTAATTTTGTAGCAGCCTATTAAACAACAACTAAAACTATGTGCTTCACAACTGTTGTTTACAAATTTCCATAACAGCACTGCTTATAAAATTAACTGCCTATCAAAGCTCAGAAATGATGTGTCTGAACTTTGATTTGTTGCCTTGGTGACTAAAGAAGAACTATTTTAACAATATTACTGTAATAATCTTTTTTTTTAAAACAAGACACTCACAGAAGCTTGGGCCGCAGTACTTAGAAAACTTAAATATTTACTATAAACTTAAAAATACAGATGATATAATATATATTACAGTCTCATTAAAATCACTTTCAATAAATGATAAAAATAGTTCTCGCTCAATTTCATGAGTTACAAATATATGATATATTTTATATAAAGGTGTGAGAGGTGTTTGCACTTTGTCACATATAAAAGTGGTCTAAATGAATTTAAACAGAGTTTGTCTAATGGTCGCGGGTCGCGAGTAAAAGGTGCGGGCGCGGGTGCGGGTAAAAAGGTGCGGGTGCGGGTGCGGGTCTTGAAAATGGTCTAAAAATACCAAATCAGACACTGGTTACTTCGGGCACTTAGTAAAGTTGTATTTTGGTGCTGTATTCGTACCAGGAGCTCATAATTCCTAAGCCCCTGTTTGCCTATCGCTTACCTAGGATACACCTTGTATCTCGTGCCAAAGAAAACAACAAAAGTTGACGTTGAAGCCAGTAGAAGTGGTCTGACGGAGCATTCATTTATAGAATTATTTGACAATCTACACAACGTTACTTTATTATTAAGAACCAGCGGAGCAAGAAACTGGACACCGTAACGTCCCTCTATTATGTTTTCACTTGTTGGAATAAACTACGTAATGAATTGGCGAGGAAGTACTTTATCATATCTACGGATCATCGTAAGCTATGTCATTCACCTTTTGCCATCCAAGCCAAGCGGAAAGAGAAGTCGCCGGTTATCATCATGAGCTTTTGCTCGGTAGAATAGGGGCATACGAATTACGAGCACCGCGGTACACTGGTACAAAAATACAGCTTTATTAAGTGCCCGAAGAAACCAGTGTCTGATTTGGCATTTTTAGACCATTTTCAAGACCCGCACCTTTTACCCGCACCTTTTTACCCGCACCCGCGCCCGCACCTTTTACTCGCGACCTGCGACCCGCGACCATTAGGCAAACTCATTTAAACAGAGGGCACACAATGGTACTCATTATCTTTGTGTAAAAGTCTAATGCAGGTGGTTCGCAATGCAAATTTATTTGTCCATAAATCTATATGTTGAATAAAAATATTTGAAATTGTTTCATGTGAAACAATTATTTTGAATAAACATTCACTCGTTTTTTTATTTTTTTCTCATAACATTCACTCAGTATATTAATATTGGCATTTAAATAGCGCTATTTCTACTATGACTCCAATAGCGCTTTACAGTATCTATAATAAAGTAAGATATTTAAAAGTAAAATAAAAAGAAGATGAAATAATTAAAAAAGTTTAACTTAATATCAAGCTAAATGATGATTTTCTTAACAATTCCTTCGCGAGCTCTCGTCTAGTATCCTAACATTTAATAAGTTTATGGGGATTTCTGGTGGTCATCAGACAAAGCACACGAAATTATCTATAGAAATACGAGGTCTATAAATTAGGAGATTTAGATTAAAACAGCCGTTTCAATATTGACAAAGAAACTTAACCCACAGTTGCAGTGTTTTAGAATACTTGGACAGTGTAGTGTACTTATTAGCAACATCTGACAACATGAAAAGACGACGTTACTGTAGTGTAAAGATAGGATGTCCGTGCTTGCACTTAGAGAGAATAAACGATTTAGCAATTACCTTTACTTGCAGCATAAGCACTCCTATACGAAGCTAGAGAGTCTCTACGAGATTTAGCGTCGGTTTTCCTTTTATTTCGCGGAGGAGACGGCGTATATTGAGTATGAACCCTCGAACGACTGTCACGTTTACTGTACACCGAGTCAACTCTTCGACCATTTCTTGGTGGAGTCGGCGTTTCAAAATCATCGTCATAACTGTCATAATCATCCGAATATCTAGAGGCCATAATATCTGACGTCTTTACACTTTCCTTGTTGTCTTGGAGAAGAGTTTTGATTTTTGTAGAGCTCGATTTCTTGGACGCTATCGCTCCATTTTCCTCTAGATAGAAATCCGTATCATTCGCAAGACCAAAGCCAGAATCAAAGCCAGATTTACTACCGAGTCCAAGTGAATTTTGCAATTCTACGGTCATAACAAAAATTTAGAATGTCTAATACTAAAGTTATTTGGCTATTATGGTGAATTCTAAAAGCTAAATAGTGAAAAACATTGGATTTCAATTGAACGTTCTATAGCAACATGGCGTTTCTGGCTGAAATGTCGCGAGTATGATCAATATCAGTGACGTCACAATCCATGTTTCCTCCAAACACCTGAGCGTTGGCATAGCAACACGCATTCAGTCCGCTGATTACAAAAGGAAAGGCTCACAAATGTGTGATTTATTTATTGTAAACAGCAAAGAGCATTCTCGGACAATCACTGAAAAAGGATCACATTTTTTCCTGTAAAATATGCGCGGAAACTGTTGCTCGAAGTTAACGAAAGTAGGTGCCAAAATCCAGTCAAATCGAAATATGAGTTGACCAGAACTTTTTGAAATGGATGGAATTGTTCTGGCCACATCGTTACAGCATCGAGAGAACCAAAACGAATTGCGAGAACTGTGATTGTTTTATATGTTTGTTTGTCTCAGATGGTAATTTATACTAACGTAAATTTATCTAATCCATGTTCACTACTAGAAATGTCAGCCAGACCTACCGTGCAAATGTCGTTTATTTTTTCTCATGTAGTTCATTTCACGCAGACAGATTTTCCATCCCCATTAGTGATTTTGCGTAAAGAATCCGCAGGATACGTAGCACTTATTTTGTTGGGATTTTGTTACTCTTGCTAATCCGAGCAGTGAGCCAATCAGATCAAACATCATTCCTGTGATTAAATTATTGATGACAATTTTAATTTATTTCCAGTAGATTTGCACGATTAAATTAAAAGAGACTAAGGGAGTGGTCATTATTTAACGGGGGGGGGTGGGGGGGGGGGGGGGGGGGGGGGGGGTGGGGGGGGGGGGGGGGGGGGGGTGGGTGGGCCGGCAAATATATGGGGGGGGCCTTGATTTTTGGGCGCCGATTTAGGGGGGGGGGGGCTCAAATTTTGGGCTTACGTTTGAGGGGGGGCCAAATTTTTTTGGGCGCTGATTGTTAGACAGGGTGACATTGATGGCTGCTTTTAGGGTACCTGATGCCTTTATAAACAGAGTGTTTTTTTGGTCGGCTCGCGCTGCGCGCTCGCCATCTACAACAATAAATAATTTTACTAGCTTTGCGCGCATAAAAAGCGGATGCTCGGTGTAGTACTTAAACATCGTAGTGGGTTATGATTAATTTTGGAAAATTTCTATGATGTTTTTTCAGTGACTCCATTTCTTCAGCGTGATTTTCTTCTCCCAGATATAAGAATTTCATTCACCTCGTAAATCATACAAGCAAACTACGCGCGCATCGGGAAACATACAAGCAAACTACTCAGTTGGTCAGCCCTCGCCACTGCCTGAGGCTTGAGCAAAATGAAAGTTTACAAAGCATTATTAAAGATGCTTCGACCCGCGCAATCTGAGAAGTCTCTATTAACTATGGTATGACTAGTTTTACGGGAAACTAGGTGGTCTGCGTCGGCGGAGACGTGAACATGAACAACAACAACCAAAGGTTGAGATTTATGTTAAACGCCGTGGAAAAATGGCGTTATGCTGACGTTTCGAGCGTTAGCCCTTCGTCGGAGCAAAGAGAGAAAACAGAGGGAGTGGGGCTGTTATAGTAATGTAGATACGTTGCTAGGCAACATATAAACATTCGGAATGATTAAAGGTGATAATTGGTTAAGAATAACAAATGCCCTTTGGTTGTTCATGTTCTCTATTAACTATTTTGAAATTCAACTTTTACCTTTGGAAATAGAACACCTGCGGTGGTTAGTAGGGTAGGACAGAGTGGCGAAGGGGTTCTACGTGATTCACCCCAAATTTGCTCCGTTCGTGAAAACAGGAAAATTATTGCCGTCATCCGTGAAATCTCATGCCCTCGTGACCCGTGATTTTACGAATTTCTCTTACGTGACTCGTGCTACAGGCCTAGAGATTCATGAAACGTGAAAGCTGGTCATTAGGGACGGACCATTTGATACCTGATTGTCTCCTGACTGCTTTTAAGGGAACCCGACGTCCTTATAAATAGACTGTTTTTTTTGGTCGGCTCGCGCTGCGCGCTCGCCATCTACAACTTTAAAATGTTTTTTTTAAATTGAGTAAATTTACTATCAGCCAGCAGTAAATATAAAGGGGTAGCAAATTTCAGGAACCCCAATTGTTAAACACCAAGTTCTCATTTACTCCTGGACTTTTCCCATTCTTTATACTTATATGTCAAAAATTTGCAGCGCGCTTCGCGCGCAAAGAGGATACTTTGGTGTAGCATTTACAAACTGAAACACCGTACTGTACTATGTTTCATTTTGGAAATTTTCTATTATGTTTCTTCCGTGACTCCATTTCTTCAGCGTGATTTTCGTGTCCCAGAAATGAGAATTTCGTTAACCGCGTTAAGTTTGATTTTCAAAATCGCGGCGCGCTTCGTGCGCATCAGATTTTTAACAAATTGTGCAGATTTGTAACAAATTCCAAACACAAGGCTCTGTACTGATACACCAAAGAGCACTTGGATAAGAAATAGAATCCTGAATCCGAATATCTTCATAGTAGCGAGACTCCAAAATCTCGTGACCAAAAACCCGAACTGTTCCGGATGCTATAGTATAAGCATCCGTAAGTCCCTAACTGCATAGTAACATACGTTGATAATGTCCGATGTACAAGGAGGAACTGCGACATCTTTTTTCCACGAATTCTAATACTTTAGTTCAATGGTGATTATCAGTTTTGCGTGCATTAATCAACTCTTTTAAGAGTTCGAAAAAACTATGATTTTTCTATTCACATGGCATAACAGTAAAACTACGAGAGGGGGGGGGGGGGGTCATATTTTTTTGGGCTAGCATTTGAGGGGGGTCAAAATTTTTTGGCCTAGCATTTGAGGGGGGGTCTAAATTTTTGGGCCTTGGGTTTGAAAAAAATGCCGGCCCACCCCCCCCCCCCCCCCCCCCCGTTAAATAATGACCACTCCCTAAGCAAGGCAAGGATCTTATTCTTGCACTTGAGTTATCAAAATGCTACTTCTAAGCGAAGGCTGTGCTCGCAGGCGTACGCGAGTTTGCTTTCGCTGGCCGCCTTGTCACAAATCCAAGATGGCGGCCAAGCGAAAGCAAACTCGCGTTTCTCGACCTAAAACTACGCTCCAACGCCTGCGAGCTGGCTATGTTTTCAGTGTCTATTCTATCCATACCGAGAGAGTCTTCACACAAAAGTTCAGCTTTTTCTCGAATTTTTGCGAAACTCTAAGGCCACTGTCCACACTACACCGTTTTCAAACGTAAACGGATACTTTTTGCTCCGATTTCAAAAAGATTTGCGTCCACAGTTATCGTTTTCGTATCGTTTTCGCCCGTCCACACTACAACGCGTATCCGTACGAAAACCATTCTTGAACCCAGAGCTCCCCGGCTCGTTGCCTCGGAGGGGAGGGAGGCTCTGGTGACATCCATTTGAGGGCCTTAGCTGATTGGTTGAAATGGCGCGCACACGTACAAACGGAAGCTTAATCTCGCTTTTTGAAAATGTATCTGTCAAAATAACACTGGCATTCGTTTCCTAGTTGTCTTTTCAACCTATGCCTTCGATTGAACGCTCTAAAAGTAATTGTGAGGCATAAAACCACATTTTCTTTTGAGCATGCGTCGGTGGCTGTCACCAGAGCCTCCCTTGCGAGGTGACGAGCCGGGAAGCTCTGGGTACGAGAATGTACGAAAACGCTCTTATATATTCAGTGCGCATGCTCAAATAAGCTCAACGCATGCGCATTTCGATCTGTCGGCCCGCGAAATTGGTCGCGCTCGACTTTGCTGGGGTGACGTCATCGTTTTCAGATAGCATCATTTTCATTCGTCCATACTAGAACACATCGCTTTCAAACAGCTCCGTTTTCATATCGCTCCACTCTGGAGAGCGTTTTCGGATTGTTCCGTTTTCGGTGATCGTTTTCGGCGCTATAGTGTGGACGATCGCCGTATCCGGAGCAAAAAGTATCCCTTTTTGTTTGAAATGCATTTGATTGCATTTTTAAACTGCACCAGGGGGTTGAGGACCTCGCTTAAAAAGACCCCCTCCCCTGGAATTTCCACTCGTGAATCAGACCCCCTCCTCTGGAATTTCCAACCTCATAAAGGACCCCCCCCCCCCCCCCCCCCCGAAATTTCCATTTTGTCTGGCAAAATACCCCCCGGAAAAGCTATTTAGGGATAAAATGTCCCTGGAAAGTCACCATACAATTACTGTACAAAATGGCACATTATCGTTTGCTTGTAATTCGGCCAGGAAACACCCTTATGAGCCCATTTCTCACAGTGATCAAGCTTGTGTGAGAGACCTGCAGAGATGTTGCTTTGTTGAGGAGAAGCTGCAATGACCATCCAGGTATTTTTGTTATAGCTTGGAACTCAGCGTAATACGCTGAGAGTTTCAAGATATAAAGTTCCAAATAAAATTCCTGGATGGTCATTGCAGCTTCTCCTACAAAGCAACATCTCTGCAGGTCTCTCAGACAGTTTTGATCAGTGAGAGTCCTCGTCAGGACTGAATGAAACTTCAAAGCTGGTTTCAATGTAGTATGCTTTATTCTATGGCGATCTTGATGAAAACTCCTCACGGGTAAGTAGTTAATTAGGTATTCTTCTCAATTTAACCAGGAGGAGGGGGGGGGGGGGGGGGGGGGGGGTGATGACTCTTATTTTTCAGTCATAGAAGGGATGGTATGGCATAAGAATTTCTGTGTGTGAGGGGGGGGGGAGTAACTAACTTTCCCCCTTTTCCCCCTTATTTCTCAACCCCCTCGTCCTGATAGTTATTGCGCAGTCCCTTAGCTATCAACCTCTCCATATCATCTACAATAGCTACCTAGACCATGGTCCCCTTCCTCTTGAATCTGGCTCTCCCTTATACAAATTGAGCACCTCCCATATAGACCAAGTTTAAGCCACATTTTAGTCGTGCCAAAGCAATTATTCCAGTAACAGTGAATGGTAGGGGTAGCGATGGGTAAATCCGAGGCTTGCCGAGACGCCGAGACCCCCATTTCAGAATCCGAGCCGGAGACTTTTGACAAATTTCAAAGTCCGAGTCCGAGCCTTTTCGCTTTGTCTCCCGGGAAAAATTCAAGATGACTGCCATATATTTACTGTATTTGTCCCGGGAGAATTGCACGAAATTTCGCCATTTCAAGGCAGTCTCCAAATATTGTGAGTCCTGGGGTTGACGTCCCTGCATCTGACGGTATCATGCTTTGCTTACAAGTCAGAATGATAAAATAAAAAATGGAGACTCCGAGACCGCGGTAGAAAAAAATCCGAGACGGCCAAAATTGCTATTGCTAGAAAAACGACACTCCGAGACTTGCGAAAAAAACGCCGAGATTTTTGGAGATTTTGCAATATTTTAGCGAGACTTTCGAAATTTTAAGGTACCCATCGCTACCCCTAATGGTTTTTGGTACTTTAGAAAGGAAATCTTTAAAGCAAGAAGAACTTCAAAGCTCTAATTTGCACGGCTTTGCATGTAGTGCGCCTTTACTACGGGTGTACCTAATTCAAATGAAATCAAATAGTACGTGAAGTTGGATATAAGGAATTTCATATGACTAGGGAGAAACCAATGGAAAAGTGATTACACCAATTCTGAATAATAAAACTTACAGGAGTGATAGCCAATTGCTCACGACAGTCATCTGAAATCCGCTCTATTTGCCCTAACTCCCTTGTTACTGTTGCTACGTCGGGCAGAAAGGAAACCGATCCCTAATGATATGTGTGTTTTAGATTTTGTACGGGGATACTCCGCCCAGACTCTGGACTCCTTACCATTTTATATATTGAAATTAGAGGGAAAGTACCCCAATAATATACTGAATTAGGAAAAAGTCGCCCCTCTTTTATTATTCTTGCAGCAATGCATGTGCTGAATACGCGTGTAAAAAGCTCCAAAACGTAGCGCAATATAGAAAATCTTTTCTGGCTGCAACAACAAAAAAACATTAACTTTTTTTAAACATAATCTAGTAATTCGGTACTATTTCATATAGTGAAATTCGCAAAATCGCTAAAATATATATTCACAAAATTGTACCCTTTTATATAGCGAAATTTACAAATCACTACCCTTTTATGTAATTCATGAAGCTTCAAAAATCCCCCTACCCCTTTCGGGCTGAGCATCCCCGTGTAATCGACATGAGGGAGTACCCCGCTGGGGAGATTTTCAACACGAAAAGCTGAAAGAATTAGTATCGTCAAGACTTACCGTGCTTTTCAAGAATTGTCATGAGTGATGTTCTCTGTTCTTTTCTTCAAGCCCCCTCTTTTCCTTCAATGGCGGGAGATTCATCTTTCGTCCGTCTAGCGGCCAACAACGGAGTCTTTTGCGTTTTACTATTGGTGGATCATTGACTGCTCTTATTCTGCTTATAACCGAAGTCTGACCCGTGTATATAGATGACGACTCAGACTGTATAGTGCTCAGAGATCTGTGACTAGCGACAGAGACCAAGGAACGCTGGCTGGCTCGCGATGATGGCTCAGGTGATGGTTTGGGAGGTACCGGAGTCGTTATCTTCCATTCCTCGCCTGAACTGATGCTAAACGCACTGTCGTCCGGCGCAACACTAGGCGAGCTCTGCTCTCGACTTACCGTCCTGCTTTCAAAGAATGCAGAATCACTAGTCTGTTTCTCAAATGACGCTTTCGAAGTTTGTTGTTTCTTTCTCCTGGACTTCCGTTTGTCGCGGGCGATTCCTCGGCGCTCCTCTAATAACGCCATATCTTCTTCATCAGAGCTTCTAACACCCTGCATAGGATCTATAGGCAAATCATTTATCTTGGCCAATTTATCTTTCCTAGGAGTCCTTCCTTCAGATTTCCGAGGTGATTTCCGTACACTTTGCGCAGCAGCGGAAATAGAAACTTTACTGTAATTTTTGTTCTTGTTGCCCTTTTTAGCATCATTTTTCCTTTTCTTTTTCTCATTCACTTTGGGTGTTCTAACGTGTTTTCTCAAAGGAGCATACGATGCACTCATACGACCGCGCTGATCCTGACCGGGACTATTACGATCCTGTGCATGTTCTTTCAGGTCTAAATATACAACCACGCTACGTGCGCTTGACGCATACGCTCGCGAGGGGCACGTGAAACTATCATCTCTGTTTGCCTCAGGCTCGAATACGTCACCCTCAAACTCATCAAACTTTTCTGGTTTAGGTTCAGGATCGGTCGGTGTGGCAGATTTTCCACTGACTTGTCGTGTCGAAGGTCGCGGGGACTCAACCTTTGGTTTGGATAAATCTTCCGGTTCTGACTCGTCTTCAGAAGAGAATACTGATTCGTGCTGTTCGCTTGCTGGTGTGGGGATGGCATCAGGAGTAACCACCACGACTTCCTCCTCCGGGTTCTCCGCCGCAGTCGATACTCTACTTGAAACATATTCCTCCTCGTTCTCTTCTCCATAAAACGTCGGGATGCTGCTTACATCGCTTTCAACGCTACTAGAACGCTCACTTGGACCTTCACTTACAGCGAACGCCCTCTCTTCCTCCTCTTTAGCGGCCTTGGCAGCCAGTAGGACTTCCATGACCTCGGGTGGACCAACCCACTCAAAGTCGTCCTCTTCTTGATCTGTTGCGTCTTCCTCGTCCTCGTTCGTTTCCGTCTCCTCCTCAGACTCTGCGTCAAGGCTCTCTGACAGTGCGCTTGTGACTCGAGAAGTTGTCCCATCGCTATCACTATCCCGTGGGACGCGTTTCGGTTTCTCTTCCTCTTCACTTTCACTCTCCGTGGGTACATCTGCTTCCTCCAATTGATTTTGGATGTACTCTTCAAGATCTTTATCTTCGTCGTCACTTGGCTCATCGTTCAGGTCGTCTGTATCATACATTGGTTCCTCGTTGCTTTCATAAGTAAGGTATTGGACTTTGCCTCCGAGTTCAGCTTCGGCCTCACTTTCCTCCTTCTCCTTCTCCTCCTCCTCGTCTTCCTCTTCACTTAACTCGTCGTCTTCATCACTGCTATTCGTTTCAGATGAGGGCCTTCGTTTTCTTCTTTGTCCGTGCTTTTATTATCTTCCACCTCAGCATCATCTATTTCTTCTCCATCGTGGTTGACTTCACTTTGTAAGTCTTGTTCATCCCCCTTTCCTCTGAATGTTGAGGAATTTCACGATCCTTATTATTTTCATGTCGCTCCTTTTCAGCCAAATCGTCAGGTTCCTTGATCCCTTCTTCATTGTCTGCTTTCCCATTTTCTTTCGCGTTAGAGATGTCATTTCCTTTTACAATATCCGACTCTGATTCATCTCGATTTTGCGAGTCATTATTGATGCTTTTTGAGTAATCTTTCGTAGCATCGCCATTAGCCGTGTGTTCGGAATTGACTTCACCTTTATTATTTGCTAGCTCACTAGCATTCTCCTCGCCACTCTTCGCATTTGTGTGATTGTCACCCGAAATGCTGGCATTGCCGACAGCCATTTTCTCGTTGGATGAGTTTTCGCAATTTTCATTGTAGTTTTCAGAATTCGTATTCACAAGGTCATTGTCCGTAATGTCTTTACCAGACCCTGAATCTCCCGCCTCGCCCCCGTCGAGAGACCAGCGCGTATCGTTTCTCTGTAGGCTTTTATCATTGCCATTTGCCGCTGTATCTGCGGAGTTCATTCTAGTACTCTCATCATGAAGAGCTTTGGCGCTTTGACCGTCTCCCTCAGACCTTGCACTTTTGGAATCTCGCTTATCGTCAACCGCCGCCGTACCGTTCAAATCTATCTGCGACTGTAATTTTTCAACGTTTTCTTTTGTCAATGGTGCGATGCTGATGGGCGACGGGTCTTGTTCCAGCATGTTCTTGGGTTAAGGCAATAGTTATTGGAAAGGCGCCACATGGAGTACGTCGAAAAACGGGCACAAAATATTCGCTAACTAATGGTACTTTAGCACTGCATAGTCGGCGGTGGTCATATTTTCCGAAGACCGCTTGGCATTCTACAAAAAGAGAAGAAAAAGGTTTATTACTAGGCAGAGACTTGACGCTCTCCCTAATGTGCGTCTCACCGAGAAGTTGTCTAAAACCTGAATAGCATGTGACGTTACTTAGCAACAATTCTTTGCGATTTTGTACTCTTATAATGCACAGGGATAGGGTGATTCTTGCACACCCTATGATTTACTTAAGCTTGCACCTTTAAGCTGTTTTCTCAGCAGGAAAGACCTTCGTAGTTTTCTTGAACATACTGTGTCCTAAAATGTACTTACACCAAGACTCTTGCATGCTTATTAAGAACGTCGATCGGAGGAGGATGAGGTTTTGTATAAATTTAAGAACATCTAAAGAACTAAGTCTTAAATAAGCTTTTAAGACAAGAACATATGAATAAGAATTATATGGATGCCAGTGTTTTACCGGAAACTAAAACACTCGTATTTTCCATATCTTCACTAGTGAAAATATGAAAAAGTTATGTACCGAATGTCCCGGATGTGTACGTTTGCAGTGTTGTTTTCCTCACTTTCGTCTGCAGTGAAATCTCGCTCGGTCACTCGAGTTTTAAGCCACAAAACTAGGTATTGTTCTAGTTCTAAAGAGAAAAACGGTCAATTATGGCAGAGAAAACTACAGCAACACAAAGGGAAATGAGTTCTTAACTAATCAGAAAGGAATCAGAAAGATTGAGGGAGCATTTCACAAATAAACATTTTCGACTTTACCAAGTCCAAGTGAGTTGTTCAATTTATTATATTTTGCTATGTCAATTCTTATCCATATAATAAAACGAACATTACACGGTGGCTTGAAGATATGGATTTTATTTTCTCGTGTCAAAAACAATATTTTACTCGTACGTAAAATATTTGTTCTTGCCACTCGAAATAAAATCCATATCTTCGCGCCACCGTGTAATATCCTCTATATATGAAGAACATATGAAGTTATTGTTTCTTATCTTATTTGAATATCTGAGCTTTTACTAATATCTGGAGGTGAATTTGAATGAATTTATCTTCGTCCTGTTAAGCCATTTACTATAACAAGTCAATCAGAAGTAATGTCCCTATATTTTTTAACTTATTTTTTAGACTCTTTAAGAACATTTAAGAGAATTGGATGCTCAAATTCCTGAAAAATATGCGAAGGACAGCATTACCCTTCATTCCATAAATCTTCGAGAAAACGATTATGATTATTCTTGAAATTCAAATATTTATAGTGAACAAATAAGCTGAAGAACTTATCTGAGAAGACCATATTCTGCAGTTTGAGGTTCGTCTACCGATCTTCCTTGTATCGCACTGACATTGAAGTTCATATCCGGCGGTAACTTTGAAGCCCTTGTCAGGGTAACTAGAAGCTTGAATGACTGCAGCCTAATTAAAAAACTCTTGTACAACACCTTATGTCTTGAAAATTGAAAAAAAAAGATCAAGACTGGCAAATAATTGGTACGAATCAGGCGAACACGAACTGAGATGAAAGTACAATCACCTTAGACAGAGAGATTGTCTGTTTGAGAAAATCAGATTGTTAAACATTACACGAAATCTCTAAAAGAAATCGCATTTGTACGGTCATACGATATCTGATCAAGCAGCACATTTAATGCATTAACGCGAAAAGTACCGGACATTTTTGCTGAAACAGAGACGTTGCTATAAAAGTAGACTAAGTAATTCTAAGTATAGCTAAATATAGCAGCAGATAGAAATGCTATGGTATACGGAGGAGTAGAAGTAAAAATATAAAATATCACTATTTTTACGACTTGTACCATTTATGCACCAAGAATCAGGGTAAAGTATTATATTACTGCTTTTAGATGAAAATACAAATGAAACAGTTGTTTTGGCGTAAGGGAAACGTAAAAAACCGATCCATCATGATAATTGTGCAGTAACTTACCACGTGTTTTTTGTCACTTGATAAGCGCTGTGTTTAGTGTTCAAGAGCGTTTAGTTGCTTCGAAAACGGCCACTGTTTCATATATAAATGAAGGAGAAAAATATGTCCCTCGCCGTCATGAAAGTAGCATTATATACTGCAGGCCAGGCCAAGGGACGTTTGCATCGCAAGCCTCTATTTGCCGAATTTGACACAATCCGGTGTGTGAGTAGAAATTGCACTGTGAAAAACAGCCAGACAAAGCAGATGTACACGGCTCGAGTTCGTTTTAATATTTGAGCTAATGGCATTGAGAGCGGAACAGTTGTAATAATGCACACAAGGGTATTTTTGACATTCAATAAATGATCAATTTAAAGATAAACTCATTTCCTTTGAGGAAGGCGAAATTACCTACAGAACGTTTAGTTGACAAATGGATTCCTAACATTAAGCAGAGAAAATTGAATTTTTAATCTGAGTTCAATACTAAACTGTCATCAAAACAGAGTCGTCTTCTATAAAGAAAACTTGTGTAACCCAAACGTTAAATTGGCCCCATTGGCTCTGTTTTAAGGCATTTTAATCAAGGATTAATAAAATTATCCTTTAATGACTTCAAGTGAAAAACGAATCGTTATCAGCCATCTGAAGACAAATATTTCGTGCAGTACTAAACACTAAAAACGCGGCGAAAAAGAATTTGAATAAAAGATCTTGTGTCCCAGTATCAGAACTATGCAAGAAACAGATAATTTCAATACATCGCCTTGTAGTTCTCGGTTTCGAATAAGTTGGCGTCGTTGCTTCTTTAGCATTTTTAATTTCGATTCGTGTGTTACTTAGGGGCGTGGCCGTTACTTAATTCTATTTATAATCGACAACCAGCACTAACAGTAATGACAGTGCTCTTATTAACCCACGAAACTAGCCCCTTCCGCAGGCATCTCTCTCAAAAAGGAAAGAAAACGAGAGAATGCGAAAGAAAACGAGAAAAACGCGATACGGCACTAGCTGTCTTCGTCCCCACTCTTTCACGTCCATTAACAAGCCGAAACACAGGAAGCTCAAACCCTCTCAATTCGTTTTACCTACAGAGTTGCCTGCGAAGGAGACTACCACGAAACAAAGTCTTGACAAAGAGTTATAGTGAAAGTGCAGTAGTCAGACGAAAGCGCAACATACAGAGAAAAAAGGATCGAAACTAGTAAAGTTTCAACTGCTCTACTATATCGATTTTGAGGCGTGCAAGTATGAATGAACTTGCAGTTCGTCGGAATCTATACTCATGGTCTCTCGCTTATTGAGGATTAGCCACGCACAAAATATTCATATTCATCGGAAATTCATTCTATCAGAATAATTTTAGTCGTTCAAATATCAAAGTCTACGCAATGGTCAGACTCGACTTGTGCACCTAGCCCCGTCAGGCAAACGTGGCCTCGGCTCTTCAGTCAACAGAAAACATGTTTATGTCGGGCATTCGGAATTTCCCAAAGATCCCCCATGCTTAGCTTTATTGCATCCCCTTCACTTGACCTTACTAGTTTTAAGGTGGATCGACCCAGTAATTTTGCACCCATGCCAACAAATTTTGAACCTCTCATATAAAAACAGGTTGATTTATATAGCGCAGCCAATATAACACACATACTATACCCATAGACTGAAATACATGTCAGTACAAAAGTTAGGGAGATTGGAGTTAGTATCACGTGACAATCGGGACACGCCTATTTCTACTCTCACCCCAGTTTCAGGCTGTACCGACATTTTTTCGATAAATGCTCTACGGTACTTCGAGATTGACAGATTGCCTACGTGTAACCGAAGTTTGACTAAATTCTACAAGCCCGATCTGAAGATATTTTAGGATTTATAAATCAGGGCTATAATTTATGTAGAATCCAGTGTTATGAATTAACATGCAGTCTACGGAACATAGCCATATTTGGCAAGACCTTGTTCTGATCCTCTATCTCATGCAGCCCATTTTCCATGACAACGGCCGACGCTTTGATAAAATCACAGAAGCGGAGATTTTTTAGAAAAATACATCAACAACAACATGGGCTCGTATGCTCATCTATGTTGATTTGCGAAAATAATTTTTGCATGGTAATTAACTACAAGGGTCTAGTTATCTCGTGCTCGTGAATTGAATTCCTGAAAACTATGTTGAGCTGTTAAACTTTACCGTTATATCGAGACAACGATTTGCCGGATACCCGCTTTGGCTTACTCAACTTCAGCATTTTGTACATGTCGTCATAAAGGGAGTTAGACGCTGAAATTCAGAGCATAGCTAGACTGACTAGTTTGGTTTCGCTAAGAGAAATTTGAAAGAACAACTTGGCCGCTCTGGGAAATTGTTAGTGCATAATCAACATGCACCGTATTTAGCATCTGCGAGTGAATGAGGTCGTGAACTTTTGGTCTGAATATCACATGAACTAGTTTAAATCGACAGAAATTCATATTAGCTATTTGTTATATATTGCTTGGGTACTATGTTACATGTATGTGATTATCATAACTCCACAAATATGACGAAATATTATTCAAAATGTGAAAGACATTCTGAAACCGCAAAATTCATGCTCGCGCCAAAAGCCGATTTTTGTACACCTTGTCATAACGCGCAACATAAACATCGTACGTCCCATGCGAATCCCTTATTATTGAACTATTCGTATACGAGATGGGAACTCATGAACGTTTCGCGTTTTGAAATAAAGAGCAATATTCTAAACCACGTCGTTCTGTAGCTTTTTGTTGTGTGTGCGAAGGGTGGTGCACATTTCAAAGGCACGGATGAAACATTCGAACATTCCGGCATGCATGCTGCAAAAACAACGCTAACCATGCATAACTCTTTTAGTTTTTCATTTGTTTCAAATAAAGTAAACAGATAATTTGTAAAAAGGGGGTTAAAATTGATTTTGTCTAACCCAACCCGCCCAAATATAAGTTTTAGAATAATGATTCATTAGGAATAATATTATTACGCTGCGTGTTTTATTATGCAAATTAAGTAAGAATAATTAATTCAAAGTCAAACATCGGCGGTCTTCGTACACTGCTTTAAAACGGCCACCGGCGTCATAAGGAAACGCAAAGCAGATGTTCCTCCTTCACCAAAAACTTAAAAGGCCGCCCATCAAGCGCTGCAAAGCATAGATGCAAAGAATGTTGTGTCTGGTAGGCGACCGGCCGACTAGAAGTACTGCAGACGACCATCATGTGTTGGGATCTATGAGGCTATGAGGCACTCAGTTCCTGTAGGAGAAGCAGAACAATTCAATCAATACACTCGTAGGCTACCCAGGCTACTGATTTGTGAGAAGAATTAACGGCAAAATACAGAGAATGTATGCACATGTAAATCACGAGAAAAATATACGATGGAAATTTTAAAATCACGAATAAAAAACTGTTCTACAATAATATCTTTCACTGTTCGCTCGCTCCATATACAATAAAATTCAACTGATTGAAAAAAGGCCACCAAGATGGGTTCGACTTCAGAATACATCCTACAATGCCCGGCAAATGGAATGAGAGTTAATGAGAGAACATGTGAGTATGCGATCAAACGTGAGCTCATCACAGTTTGATTAAGTTGAATTGCCCAGAGACCCCAGAGTTACAAAGTTTGGCCTCTTAGCATATGTAATTTCACTGGGTAGATGAGTCTATTTAATGTGATATTCCATTATAATTTTTGCAGGAGCTATTATGGAGATATGAGACAGATCATCCGAAAATTAAGTGGGAGACAAGGTTAACACTCTTGAGTCTCCCGCAAAATGTGCATGAGTTGGCATCTTTGCTGCCCCTATTTTTATTTTATTTTTATTTTGTTAAACCCTAGATCCAGCCCTTATATCTAAGAATGATTTCTATAGATGAGCAGCTCATTTTATATGTGGCACAAAGAAAGAACAGAAACAACGAAAATGTTTTACACGGCAAGATTTTAGATTCACAAAGCTTACAAAACAAAACGAGTGAAATTTAGAAAACAAATGTCATGCCTTCGATGCTTCGACGCCCTTGTTCGATGAAACCTCCGTTTTGATGTGTTTTCAAGTCCGTTAAAACATTGTACACAAGTAGCAAAAAGTATTCAGCAGAGTATTCAGAGTATTCAGCACTAATGAGTAAACAAATAGCTAACCAAGCCTCGCGGAAGAGTACAAGAAGAGCATGAAACTGAGGTAGTGGTCATGACGTGTCGTGAATACTTCAAATCCCGAGAAATATTAATGGAAGGAGACGAATGCATAAGGTCGATCGCCTACATATCGAAGTACTTAGACCCTTAATGTAAATGGCTTACCTGATTTGGAGATCGGTGAAGAAACCCTGATAAAAACAGCTCTTTTCCTTCAGCTCTCGAACGTCTTGTTGTGTACGGAATTGGCGCCAATGCCGAAATTCAACACCGAAGTCAACAACAACACAACAACAACACTTTATTTAGCACTCGTAAGAAAAGATACAGGATTTATGAGTTTGTTTTTACAGGTTAATGGAGCACAAGGCACTTGGAAATAGTCAGGACTAATCGAGCCAAGTACCTCGGCCTAGGGTCTATAGGAAAAATTAATTGTAGAGTTGTAGGTAGATACATCAACAAGATACACGGGCAGCAGATACAGGACAAAAACACTAATACAAAACGAACAAGGGAAAGTGGCTTAAAGATTATCTAGATATATATAACTAGGAGGAATGGTGAAAACTTAGTTAGTATTATATGAATTGATGAAGGAGTCAATCAAAAGTTTCTTGAAAGAGGGTCGTGGTTTACTTTTGAATTCTTCAGAAATTGAGTTCCAGACTTTAGCGCCTAGGAAGCGGATGTTAAATTTTCCATAATTAGTTCTTATTTTAGGAAGGAAATACGTTTTCTTAGCTGCTAGTCTGGTATAGTGTTGATGTATCCTGTTGACTGATAAGAAGAAACAATCAAAAACAGAGGGCAGACGATCTGAATAGAAATCATACATAAAGAGTGCATTATGCAAAAATATTATTTCAGGTAATTTAAGTAGACCAAGGGCATGGAAGATTGGATCTGAATGAGCTCTAAATTCCGAAAAAGTCATTAATCGAATTGCCCTCTTCTGGAGGACAAGAAGAGGCCTTAGGGTGGTTGTGTAGGTGTTCCCCCATGTCACAGCTGCATAGGTTAGAAAAGGATAAATTAGTGAATAATATAGCATGGAAAGAGTGGCAGCATTTACATAATGTCTGACTTTTGAGAGAATGCCCACACAACGCTTAACCTTTTTTGAAATATGCAATATATGCTGTTTCCAGCTAAGATGAGAGTCAATGAGAATCCCAAGGTACTTAATACACTTAGCTTTCTTAATAGACTGTCCATTGATCACTAGTCGTACATCATAATTAGAGGCTTTTTGAGGTGGATGAAATATAACAAAGTTGGTTTTATCAATATTAAGGGAAAGTTTATTGGCTGTAAGCCAATTAGACACAAATGTAAGATTCTCATTGATGCCCTTTTCTAGTGTTTGTAAGCTAGTATGAGAAGCAAAGAGGTTTGTATCATCAGCAAATATATGAAAATTAAAAAAGCGACTACATCTATAGAAGTCGTTTATATAGATGAGGAATAGGAGAGGCCCTAGCACTGAACCCTGTGGAACTCCATGAAACACACTTAGATTTTCTGAGTAGGTATTACCAATAGCAACAGACTGTCTTCTATTTGAGAGATAGGAGGCAAACCATTGATTGGCAATACCCCTGATTCCATAATGAGAAAGCTTCTTCAGAAGAATATTGTGATTAACCGTGTCAAATGCTTTGGAAAAATCGAGGAAGATACCACAGGAGTACTGGCCCTCTTCTATAGCTTTTTGAATACGATCAGTAATAAGTAGAGCAGCATGTAAAGTAGAATGCCCTTCGCGGAAACCAAATTGCTTCTCATACAAGATGTTGTATTTGTTAATAAAGGCGATAAGCCTCTTATACATGAGTTTTTCTAGAATTTTATTAAATACTGACAGTAAAGATATTGGCCTGTAATTGGTCAAGAGGTTAACTGAGTCCTTTTTGTGCACTGGTATAACATTAGCTAACTTAAGCTGGTCTGGGACACAGCCACTCCTAAATGAATGATTGAAGAGGATTTCAAGTGGTTTTGACAAACAAGTCCCCAAAATTTTAGCAGGCAGACAGGAATACTAAAAGGACCTGTTGCCTTCGACGAATTTAAATTCCGAATTTCATCTTCAATTTCTACTGAAGTAACTGGGAAGAGGCAGAAACTATTTACCAGTGGAGGCCCAAGAAAGGATTCAGGTTTAATATCTGTAGGAGCAATTTTGTCAGAGAGTGTGCTTCCAATTGAGGCAAAGAAAGTATTAAATTCTTCAGCAATAGATTTGGGGTCTACTAGAGTTCTATTATTTGATATAATTTTTGAAGGAATGCTAGCATTTCTAGGCTTGAGTGAGACCAGTGATCTAATGCCTGACCAGATATTCTTCATATTTCTATGTTCATATTAAAATAATTTTGGTAATAATTTCTCTTAGAAGCCCTGAGGAGATGACATATCCTATTTCTATAATACTTATACTTGGTTAAATAGTAAGGGTCCCTAGAAAGGAGATACCTCTTGTAGAGTTGATCTCTTTTCTTTATAGAAACTTTCAGGCCTACTGAGACCCATGGTTTGGAGAGAGATTTTACTTCCTTTTTGGATAATTTTCTCATAGGAGCATGTTTATCAATGACCCTGGCAATGTGACTATAGAAAGACTGAAAAATATCATTCACATTGGCGCTATCATTGCATGGGAAAACCCCAGTCCAGTCAGTAGAGGACACTTCAGATATGAGAGCCTGTTTGTCTAGAGCGGAGAAGTCCCTTTTGTACAATTTAAAATTATGTGGTAATGCTGCTAATTTATTTATGATAACAAAATTTGGGAGGTGATCTGTTATCCCAGAGATGATATTGCCACTGGTAACTTGGTGTTCCAGAGAATTAAAAAATATATTGTCAATTAAGGTTGCGGAGTGATCTGTAATTCTGGTGGGTTTGAGGATCTGCGGATGAAAATCATAGGCGCCTAAAGTGTTAACAAAATCTTCTGTGTCAGAATGAGTCTCATAGTTCAGGAGATTTAAGTTAAAATCTCCCATTAAAAGACAGTACTTGTTTTCTTTATTTAATTTCTCGGTTGCTTTGTAGAGGAAATTAAGAGTGGTGTCAAGTTTTGAATTAGGATGTCTATACACCACCCCACAAACAATATTATGCTGATTATGGGTATCTAATTCAATAAACAGAGACTCAAACTCAGGCTCAGAACAACACAGGTCACTACGTATTGAAAAACGCAAATTTTCCTTGACAAAAAATCCAACCCCCCCTGCCTCAGACAAGGTTGGCTGTGATAGAAAATTATAGCCTTGGAGGTTGGTATTAGAGATTGGGTCAGATCCATGCAATATGCGTGTTTCTGAAAGTCCAATAACAGGAAAATGGTGGTCCAAATCTTCTAATAATTGGAAAAAGGATACAAAGTTAGCACTCAAGCTTCTGATATTGAAATGTAAAGCTGAGAAAGTTTTGTCAGACAGGCAGGATTGGATTTCATCACTTGAATGAAAATCATGTGAAGTATAGTATTCAAAACTAGTAGTACAAGGCATCTGTAGATCAACATCAGCCTTGGATAAACTAGAATGATTACATAAGGAAGACATTATGTCGAAACGAGGTAACGAATCTAATTTTAGTCTAAGATTCAGAATATTATTGCTACACAAGCAAGCCTCATTAGAATTAAAGGCTAGCTCAGCAAGAGCCGAATTATCAATGGAATTAAAGGGAAAGACATCTGATCGACAGAACAGACAAATCCAAAGGTCATTTGTCTTTGAATAATAATTATAGTCTTTGACTGACAATACAGTACATTTTAGATGGAACCAAGCTAGACAAATGTCGCATTGAATCGCCCTACAGTTATCCCTAACAGCTATAGAACATTTCCTACATGAATCCATTGATTTCTTTTATCATCATTAGAAATGACATAGATTAAATTGAATTGACAGTAGGAGACTAGGAAGGTGGTGTACTTAGCTTACTCCTCAGCTTGGCCAGATCAGATTCGGAATTAATGTAAACAGGACGACTGAACTTTGAAGTCTTTACGTATACTTTCCCGTTACTGGTGGCAGCTATAGCTAGCTTGAAATCTTTCTTGACCTTTAGACATGCTTTGAAGAGCTTCTTCCTCGTTTGTGTCAGGCTCTCTGAAATGTAGATATTGTTATCCTCGTCTGCATCGTCGTAGCTTTCCAGATTGTGAGTGGTCTTGCCTTTTAATTTGAACCGAGCTTGATAGACTGCATCCTTCACACTTCTCCTGACAAACTTCGCAATTATCAGAGGCGGACCTGGTTGGTGAACTACTCCTGCATGGTCAGTCCAGGGTTCTTCACTTGCTGGTAGTCGGTGAGAGATTGATATGTCTTCCTCGTTCAACTCGACTCCGGCTAGTTCGGCAACGTCCCTGACAAGCTCATCTATTTCTTCGTCCTCTTTATAAGGAAGACCCTTGATTTCCAAGCAGTCACGACGTGAATATTGAGCCTGCTCATCTATGTGGAGTGCATGCTCCTGCAGTTTATTGACAACTGTATTAAGCTTGGACTTCAAGGCGTTGTTTTCTGCTCTTAGTTCTTGATTGTCCAACTCCAGTGCATTGACTCGTTTCATGAGTTGTTCAAATTTATCATTGAAAAAGCTCAATGACTCCTCCATTTCTGCCAGTTTGTTCTTTGATAGGTCCGCCATATCCCAAGCAACATTTAAACAGATAAGGCACAAAAATAGAACTACATTTAACATGAATCCCTACGTTATCTCGGAGTAAGAATTCGCGTGGCCATCTTGGACCACGACCGCTGACGACCGGTCACTTCGACTATACGATTTGTTCCAAAATTATGAATATAATCGAAAACAGAACCAGTTAAGGCTGGCCTCTAACATCACTTGCAGGCTACTAGACAGATAAGTTGGCCAGTTGTTGCAATCTGACCATGAAATAGGCGCAAGAAAGTTGGAAAATAGAAAGCTTTTGCTTCAAAGATGGCGCTGCATGAGATGGAGGCTCAGAACAAGGTATTGCCAAATATGGCTATGTTCCGTAGACGGCAGAGTTTGGTACTTCATGGTTATAAATTGAAAGTTTTTATAGCTCATTCTATTTGTGTATGTTTAAGGAAGTTCATGCTTTTCATTAGAATTAAATATTTCTTTGCGATTTCGAAAAGGATACAAATGTAAGTATCAGCATAATGGCTCCACGCATCAGCTTACTGCGAAATTTGGGCCTACTTTCACGAAATTTGGACTGATTTGAACAATCGTAGTTTTTTTTCACTTCACATTTTTGGACGACTCCGGTTGATCAATGTAAAGTTTGTCTCCAAAGTTCATGTTAATTGAAATCCTCTATGGTTATCAACTGTGGACGCAAATATCGATAAATATTGGATGGATTCGTGTAGTTTCTGCTCAGGGACTAGCTTTTGTTCTTCGGTCGGCACAAATTCGAATTCCAATGCGGCACACGTTATATTCGCGCGTGACTGCTCTCCGACATATGGTAATTAAATGCATAACAAAAGACCGAAAAACCTAAGAAATTATCATACATCGGAGACTAGCCAAGCAAGGAAAAGCCCACGTGCGACACATTGGAATTCGATTTTGTGCCGAACGGGGGAACAATAATAGCAAATCTCAGAGTAGAAACTACAGAAATCGATCCAATATTTACCGATCTTTGCGTTCCCAGTTGTTCAATTAATATGAAACATTGGAGACCAACTTTACATTAATCCATTGGAGTCGTCCAAAAATTTGCGAAAAAAACTACGATTTTTAAAATCAGACCAAATTTCGTGAAAGTAGGCCCAAATTTCGCGTTGAGCTGATGCGTGGGGCAATTATGTTGATACTTACATTTCTATATTTTTCGAATCGCAAAATAATATTTAATTTAATCAAAAGCATGACCTTCCTTGAACAATTAAAAATAGAATGAGCTATAAAAAACTTCAAGTCTATAACCACAGGGGCGTAGCCAGGGGGGGTTCCAGGGGTTCCGGAACCCCCCCTCCCGCAGCGGAACCCCCCCTCGCCTCTGTTCTGGACCGACTTACTACTAAAATTGTAATATTTAATAGACAACAAATAAAAGCTCCAATAAAATGTAGCAAATTTCTTCAAACGCTAGTTTTTTCCAGAGATCAATATTTTTGGCTGGGTTTCCTGTGGCGAGAACGCAAAAAAACGTCCGATTTATGTGGAGTTTTTAATTTTTTGAATTTTGGAACCCCCCCTCTCATAAGTGCTGGCTACGCCCCTGATAACCATGAAGTACCAAAGTCTGACATATTTATTCACTACACTGAATTTTACATAAATTATAGCCCTGATTTATAAATCCTAAAATATCTTCAGATCGGGCTTGTAGAATTTAGTGAAACTTCGGTTACACGTAAGCAACCAGTCAATCTCGAGGTACCGTAGAGCATTTATCGAAAAAATGTCGGTACAGTCTGAAACTCGGGTGAGAGTAAAAATAGGCGTGGCCCGATTGTCACCTGATAGATTTTTCATAGATCGATCTGTAAAAAATGCTGCCTCATAGACCTTATGGGCGATGGAAGCTCCTACTCATATACTCCTGATATGATATCAGGAGTATATGAGTAGGAGCTTCCATCGCCCATAAGGTCTATGAGGCAGCATTTTTTTACAGATCGATCTATTTTTAGAACACTTCATGGCACAATTACAATTCACGTGTCATTGTGAATACCTCCCGTTGTACTAATTTCATCTATCTATGTATGCTCTTTAGTATAACCAGCAAACACAGGTTTAACCAGCAACTCTATTCTAAAAATAGATAGGTCAGGAAAAACGATGCCTCAATTTTGTAAGCCAGTCGGAGGCTCCTACTTATGGCTCCTCCTTTTTATTCGTCAATATGCAATATAAGTAATTTATGTGCGAAAGATCGTAGAGACTAAGCACAGAAAGCAGTTTATTTTGCTAAACGAAATTAAAAATTGCCGTGGTGCCAAACTTTTCATAAAATTGTCACACACTTTATCCTTTTTGTAATGAAGGTTCGGTGCATTACATGATCTGTCTAAATTTCACTACCAAACGTGACGCCGCCAGCCAATCAAAAACTGCAACGCATTTTCTGATCACTTCATGTTCCTGCAAAAGTTGGCCGTTTTCACCAGAGACGGATAATTCGTCAAGACGAATAAAATGATTTAGTTCGTCAGTTCGGACGCATGCATTAAGCCACTTAATTCGTCTGGACGTTTTCTCCGTCTCTTGCCCACAAGACGAAACAACCGACGCAGCCGAAGCAAGAGATACACGAAAAATTATTGCCCTTAAAGTCGTCTTAAGAATTATCCGTCTGTAGTGTGAAAGCGACAAGCAAATGGCTTGTGTTCAAGATTCGCAGCCTTGGTCCCTGGCGTTCTGAGCGGGCTTCCTGTGGTAGAAGCGCGACGTCACAGGAACGTGACGTGTTTGAGCCTGCGCAGATTCAGCGGTTTACCTTCTCACTGCATACGAGGAACGCCTGGGACCAAGCTGCAAGATTCGTATTTCGACAGCAAACAAATTTAGCAAGGAACAGGTCACGTGATCAGGTTTGTCACAGGAAATATCCTTTGTGTACCGCCATTTTGTTTCAAACGACTTTTGTCTTTGACAACTGGTTAACTAAAAAAAAAAAAAAACGAAAGGGCTTGAGCGGCAAATCACACCACCAGATTAATTCGAAATTACTATATCCCGTGGAACTCGAATGATTTGAAAAACGTAATGTCAAAATGGAGAACGATCACGACGGTTTTAATCAAGAGCGTGTTTGTCTTAATGTATTCTGACTCGGCTTCTTTTAATATGTAAAATACTACAGTAAAAACCCGCATAAAAGAACAAGTGGATTAAGGACACTCAGGCTGAAATTTGGCCAAAAGGTACCTTGAACACATGCAGCCTGAAAAATGAAAATTGCTCTTGTTACTCTTCGCCATAACTTAGGAATGACAACGAGTCAGGTTGATTCGCCACAACACTTTATTCCAACATGGCAGACACGAGGCCGAACCGTGAACAGGTTCTTGGTCGCGAGACCGCTGACCATCTAACAACTTACTGCGGGCTAATTAACAGAGCCATATAACACTATGGCGCAACCTCTTTTCCTTATCTTTCTATACAGAAATATGAATGGAATGGGAAATGAAAAGATTACATGAGTCAGGTTATGAGGCAACTAAAGCTATACAATGTACTATTGTAGCTAGCAAAAATGTCAAATACAGAGTGGCAAACTGTGACTGTACAACTGTACATAAACGTTCTACATAACAGGCTATAGAAGGGTACACACTCATCACTACAGTGAGTGGTTACCATGGATACACAGAGGCAGGTGTACATACACGACTATTACACACAGGCATACATGGCACCTGCAGTACCATGTATGGGGGGGAGGGGGTGACCACTTTTTTTTCTCTTTCTCTCTTCCCCTATTTCTTCTCCTATACAACCACATCTACAATGAAACAGGCACTGGCAATAAAAGGGTGTGTGAAAATCTATGGCATGAGCAAAAAAATATAAATGGCAGAGCAGGAGGTGAAATTAAAAGTAGAATGAAAATAAGAAGGTCCAAAGTTCATCCGAACAAAATAAATAATATTTTCATCTGCACAAAATAAATTATGTTCATCAGAAGAGTGCAAGTTGACAATGGGCTGGTGCAGGGCTTGTTGCTATAGTGACAGTAGCAGATCTTGTCGCTTGTCCTTGATTTCCCAAAGCCGTGTCTCGCAATGAAGACAAGTATTAACTAAATGTCGGCAGATTTCACAAATCCTGGCAAAAATGCAGCTTCGTTTGCACAGGTCACAGAACTTGTCTTGCCAAAGGAACGTTAATACATGCAACGAAATATCAAATACAATGACCGCAGTTTTCCCTGATCTCGGTTATCCAAGGGAATGTTTTACTCGCAAACAAAATAAATGCGAAGACAGCAGCGTTCACATCTGATTCCAACAACGTTCAAACAAATAAATGCAAAGACAGCAGCGTTCACATCTGGTTCCAACAAAGTTCCAGCAAAATAAATGCAAAGACAGCAGCGTTCACATATTGTTTCCAACAAAGTTCCAACAAAATAAATGTGTAACGACAGCAGTGTTCACCAACAGCGGCTTCGTGTGCCTCAGGTCGTAGATCTTGTTTTCCACAGTCGTTTACATGCTTACAACAAAAATAAATGCTTGGGACACGGCACGGGCTCCTTTGCCCTGCCACGTGTTGAGAAAGGCTGCTTCCACCGGAAAGTACACCGGGCGCGAATCGTTCAAAACCGTCTTCATTGTCACATGTAGCTCCATGAATCCTTCTCCTTTGGAAGGCCGGGAGATCAGCATTCTTCCAATCCACGATGGTTATAACGTAGCTATTTTCCTCCAGTTGGACAGCTTTCATACGAATTACGCTCATAACGTTTTAACACGTAGCGCAAATGAGCTATAACTTGGCAGGTGAGCAGCCCAGGGAATGTCAATCAAAAATATGATGACACGGTTTGATTGATTGACAATGTGACGTCATAATCACCGTTGGAACATATCCCAAAAAATTTTAGTTAGGAAATCGGCTATGCAATCCGTTTCTATTTAATCGTCGCAGTAAATGAACGACTGTATCGAAAACCGGACAGAATTCTGATAAAACCGAGAGAAGTTATGACTAATTAAAAAAGTTCAAATTTCCCGCTTTGATGGTCAATTTGACCATATATGGTAAAAATTCGGCGATTTAGAGAGGGCGCTGCTTAAATCTGTTGGAGACATACGTTTCAGATATAGGAATGTCTCAAAATTTGTAGTTACTTTGGCTTAGTCATCTGATACTTTAGACGTCACATTACGTCAGTATGATGTCTTCTAACATGCAATTTTTACGTCGAAGTGACGTAAACAAGGTATCGAGTTTCATGTCAAAGTCAAAGTAACTACAAATTTTAAAATATTGCTATAACTGCTGGAAACAACATCATAGGAGTTAACGCGTTGACGTTTAAAATCGCCGAAATTTTACCTTATATGGTCAAGGAACAATTAAATTCCAGAGATTCCGGCGGGAGCTTCGAAATCACGATTTCTTAATAACTTTTGATCTATATGTTCGATTTTAATGAAGTTTTCGGTTTTGGAGTCGGCTTAGTGGTTAGAACATTTACCAACGCTTAAATGGTTGATATACAAATTCCTAACGTTGGCGCCATTTTCAACGGCCTGTAGTGACGTCACGTTGTCAGTCATCATCTTCAGATTTCCATCAATCGAACCATCTTTCCAGATACTAATACCTTGCCAAATTTGACATAAATCGGATAAATTCCCAGCTCTCTGCATAGCGAGATGGAGGAAAATGATCTCGTTTAGGCCATCGTGATCCCGCCGCTGGACACCACGCCATAACTTTAGAATGACAACGAGTCAGGTTGATTCGCCACAACACTTTATTCCAACATGGCAGACACGAGGCCGAACCGTGAACAGGTTCTTGGTCGCGAGACCGCTGACCATCTAACAACTTACTGCGGGCTAATTAACAGAGCCATATAACACTATGGCGCTTGTATAAAATTAAATCTGCCAGTTAGGACAGTTAGATTCGATTACAGCAACCCAATGTGGTGAGTGCAGAGTAGATTAGTATGATGTGCTAGACCATTGCACACAGAGTTCTACAGCAGGTACTGTATGGGGAATTCCAGGGTACATTATAAAGCAATTAGTTTTAGACGTGACTAATTGTTGTTACTAAATGACTGTTGCCTAATTCCAATCACATTCTTTATTTGACTGTTGGAAGTGTATGCAGTATTTGATGTTGAGAAACAATTTTAAGAACACCTCAAGAACATGTTCAGGCTGTTTTTGCAGAAAACACTCAATGTACAGGAACAAACTGAGGCTGAACCCCCCAAACCCGTGCTCTATTATGCGGGTTTTTACTGTATACTAACAGAAAATGCGTTTTTTTTTCATTAAATCGGTATTATATCTATGGTCTTTTATAGGCATTTTTTTTAGGTTTTTTAATAATAATGCTGCTACTTTGACACAATTTCATGACACTGTTCCCATAGCAACGCTGCAACAGTAACAAAAAAACTCAATTACAAAGCTACATCCCAAACACTCTTAGTAAAATGTATAAAGTTGCCACTGCATTTGCATAACGCGGTATTCCATTTCAAGAATCACAGTGATGACACTATTTATGACGAAGAACGTTTAAAATAAAGCATTGAAATATGGAATAGTATGAGAGCGAAATGGTGCAAAATGGAATAAGCGCATGCAGCACGTTGTTGTATGAGTATTTTTTCTAAGTAGGATTAAGCGGCTTGGCCCCAAGCAAGTAGGCCATAGGATAGATAAGTAAAAACAAGTGAGCTGTAAATACTATATAGAGTTTTAGAGGGACATGAGAATTTGCAGTTCAAACGTGCGTGAGAGGAGAACATGTTATACTCTCGGTCATCACCGTTACAGCAAAATGTAAACAGTCTATTTACTCGCGTGATTGTAACTGTTTTTGTGTAACTGCCCTGAAGAAGTGCTGAAGCAAAAGCTTGAAACGTTGGCAAAATCCATCTGTTTGTCCTTTCTGTCACCTATTCCTTATTCATTTTGGGAGGTTGTATCCATACGGAACCAGACACATTGTTGTTTGTTTTTTCTTCTATTTCCACGCAGTAAAATGTGAACGTAAATGTTGGAAGCCGACTTCCAAGTCTTGCTGAGAGTATGAGAAGGAAAATGTCTTTTAACTAGTACCACAAAACACTAAAACATTGCTATTTACACTTCTAAAATAAATATGATATCTACTTATTTCAAGCAAGTAGACCTAACACTAAAGTCTTCGATAGGGGCATCTTTGTGGAGCTCCATATATTTGGGAGATTTCCTGTACTTTGCAGCAACACCCAAGATAATAATTACCAATTCAATGGTTGCTAATGACAATATTCGATTGAATAAATTGCATCTACAACTTCCATGCTTTAAGGTCGATAGTCATGGAAAACTGAAATACTTCAAACATTTTGTGTGATATGGAATTATAAAGCCGAATTTGTGCTGGAAAACTCTGGATATAAGGAAACAAAGCTTTTCTGAATAGTGAATTTGTATGATGAATATAGAACGGACGCTTCAAGTATGTAGACGAGTTTAATTTAAATAACTTAAAAGAAACCTGCAATCTTTTAAGAAATGTTTCTGCTTTTCTTTTGTATCCTTCTATTCTTACAAGATTTTGGCTACTAAAATCCTTTTTGCAATATATGCCACTCCTTTCTGCAACCGTCTGAGAGCTCTTCGACATTAGTTTTGTGAAATAGAGAACGGAATTGAAATGTTTGAAGTTTTAAAGGAAAGTTAAAAGGAAGGCTTGTTAAGTTAAGTGCTGCCCTAAAACTCCATTTAATGCACATCTTTATAAATAACCTACATTTATTTTTAGAAGTATTGTTATTTTATTGTTTTCTTAGTAAATAAAAGTAAATGCTTCCGAATAGAGATGTCTAATAAATGAAATCGAAACTCTGCTTGAATCGGGAATATTATTTAACTCATTTCCGTAAACGTCTTTGTTTTACGCGAAGCAAATACAGCCAAAACTCGCAGAACAGTGACTTGGAAACATCGGTATGCCTGAAATGTCTCTTTTTGTTGCTTTGTAATGCCTAAATAAACGTTTGAACATAAGAGACATAGTTTTCCTCACAAACTAACATGAATGATATACCTTCTTTGTTCACCTGTCGCAACTTTCGGCTGGAGAAAAATTAATCTGAATTTGCGGAAATTCTTCGCATCAAGGATTATCGCCCAGTAGTTTGCTTATTCTTGATATATGTCAGCTATGTTCCTCATAAATATTCCTGTGAGCTTGTAGAAATCATGGATGGTACTTGAGAAATACAAACACGAAATGGTCGTCAAGATTTAGATAAACATGCTTAACTGACCTGCACTTTGTATATAAATGAAGAAAGGCTGAATCTGATTGGATAAATAACAACTGACTTAAACAGGTGCGAGGAGAGGGCACAATGTCCTCAAATTGTTTATAATTATGCTTCAATATGCAATGACAATATTTAGCTGGAGAAGAGAAAATAAACCTATCTGTAAAGTTATCCTTCATTCTATGTTTATTTCTCTTCTGCAAGTTGGAATTCGGAAAAAAATAAGTGTTCAATATTTCGTCAGCTGAAAGAGTAGTCATTTTAAGACCTCTAATTAAAGATCACACTTGGTTTTCAAAAAAATTACGTCCTTCTTTGGGTGATAAAAAACAATGCTCGAGAATGTTTGCAATCTTTTTAACGGTTCCAAAACGCTCCGAAGACGAACGCTCCGAAGAGGAAAAGGCGACCGCTTTCACTTCAATTGTCCACATTGTCAATCCTTCATCAATGCAAGCATACCACTAATATGTAAGTTGTAGACTTTTCAGATTCATTGTGTTTCCCGTGGTTGTTTTTACTCTGGCTTAATTCCCTTTGTCTCACCAGGTGGGAATAACTAAGAAATTCCTCAGCCGATTTTTTATGTTGCCTTGTATAACCTTTTGGAATATGGACTGCGCCATGCTATTTTTCTCGCAAGTTGTAATTT
This sequence comes from Scolanthus callimorphus, assembly GCA_033964015.1. NCBI lineage: Eukaryota > Metazoa > Cnidaria > Anthozoa > Actiniaria > Edwardsiidae > Scolanthus > Scolanthus callimorphus. The sequence goes on along the minus strand of JAWWUD010000017.1, from coordinate 1,394,467 downwards.
TTTGGATTTCTTTAGTTTCTATTCTTTATCTTTAATTTCCCACCTGTCTATATGTGTGCATTGAAATCACTTTTCAGTTCACGGGCCTTAGCAACAACTAGAACTTATTATAAACTTAGTCCGTGCTGACGGCGCACTGTTCCGATATATTCAAAAATTTACGACTAAAATGTGAGGTCTTTTTATGCAAAAAAACCCCAGATAGTATCCAAAGATAAAAGTGGTGGCGAATGCTAAATGCGAGACTTTCAGAGACAGCGAAATTAAAGCTTAAAAAATCGAGATCGAGATATTCAAAGGTTGCTCCTCATATATTCTTTGTAATTTGCCTTATTTTTGTAGAAAACGAGATTGCGCATCACTCAAAGAAAGATTCTAATTCGGAAGGGATTGAACACTAACGCGAAAGAATTTCATTTGGAACATATCGGCAGGGAGCCCGCTAATGGTTTAGGAATTAGTGTCATGGGTTCCCCAGGGTCACGCGTACTGTATGCACTTAAATCTATATCTAATCGTATTTCGTGTTATTTTTTGGTCGGTAACTCGAGATTACCAGGATTTCGAGCTTGACAAAAAGTGGCCTAAAATCCAGTTACTCAAAAGATGAAAACCTCTCGCCCCACCTGTACTTCCTTTAGTTTGTGTTGGAAGAACTACATGGAAGCGATTACTTTGGTTCGTCCCGCAATGAAATAGTAATGGAAAGAGGAGAAATAACATTTAAAAGCTCATCACCTGGAATACTACAATCGGAAAATTCCATATCAAGTGCAGTGAAATTCTATCCAAATCCCTTAAACATGCTAAAATAAAGCCAATAGGTTAGTCATACTTTCTAGTAACCAGATGTTTCGCAAAAGGTTGCTCGAATCACTCAAAAAGATCTGTCTTAAAAAAAATTTTCAGTCAGTTTGTGCTTGGCCAAGTATATAGCTGCCTTTTTCGGGATACCTAATTCGACAATACAAAGACTTTTGGCGTGTGAGGTATTTTTCATAGAGAGCTATACTTCACATCTCTACATGTGGCAATTCACTAAGGGACGTGTCATTATTTAGGGGGGGGGGGGGGCTCCTATTTTTGTGGGGAGGGTCCTAATTTTTTTCGCGTGTCTAAAGGGAGGGTCCAAATCTTTTTCACTCCTGTTTGGGGAGGGTCATAATTTTTTCATCAAACATTTGGACGATGAAGAGGGTAAAACAGATGGCGATAGTGGTTATTTCAGCAATTTCTCTATAAAAATTTCGGCGCGCTTCGCGCGCAAAAAGAATGACATCTAATATACGCTTTCAGCAATAAAGACACTACCCTGACGCCGTTTAGAAGAACAAGTGTATCTTGACGAGGAAAAGTAGACTCTCCCAAAAATGCCCTTGGCAAGTCACTATATATTTGAAAGAAGACCCCATAGGTACGCGTGAGTTTTTGACGTTACAAGCATAGAAATTCGTCCGTTCGGCCGCGCTTCGCGCACATGAATATTAATAACTTCTTCATTTGCGGCGCGCAGTTGCGCGCATGAATAATGATGATGAGCCATCATTAGAAGCTTTCATCTAACCTTTATATGCAGCGTACTTCCTTGGCTCCTGACAGGCTTTGTTTGCTATACCGAACACAACAGGCTTAATTGTTTACTATACCCACAGGCTTACCATTCTGGGGGAGTGTGACTTCGGGTCACGCTCTCCTGGTTGAGTTTGTAATGTGACTCCCTCGCTGGTTAGGTGATCAACGATCGGCTCTCAAGATGATAGTAAAGCATCTCGTAATCTTCTCCTGAAACACAAAATGTCCTATAATAAGATTAGAGTAAATGATAATTATCTTGTGCTTGTCCTCATATCGAAATCAGCGATAAATATAAAGGTTCTGGGGTATTTTGAGGGCGTCTATTAGGGGTGGGTACTACCACTTACTACTTGGTAAGCCTGTGCTATACCGAACACAACACATGTTCATATACCCTTTCTCTGAGGCTTCATAAAATGCGTTTATCAAAATTCGGGCGCGCTTCGCGCGCAACGAAAGATATGCGTCCCCCTTTTTCGGCAAAATGTCTCAGTACTATAGGTCAAATAGGGGACGGGAGAGGTGGGATTACGTTAGTCATTCTCCTCATAGAGGGAGGATCACTGCATTTTCCCCGTGTATTACCCAAAAATCCTCACGTAAATACTCTAGGCGATAAATAATAACCGCGGTTCCTTAGCTTTGGCAGAGAAGTAAGAAAAAAGTATTTCTATATTAAGAAGAATGAAAGGGACATTGCATCGGACAATAGCCTATCTGACAGGTTTTAATAATTTATATGGGGGAGGGTCCCAATTTTTTTAACCTACGACTTGGGGAGGGTCACATTTTTTTTGTTATGTTCAAGGGGAGGGTCGTAATTTTTTTTAGCCTTGTTTGAAAAAGTGGGAGCCTTCCCCCCCCCCCCCCCCCCCGGTAAATAATGACACGTCCCTAACAAACAAAATGTGACGCTAAAATAGCTACACAATATAGAGCGGATTTCAGATGACTGTCGTGATTTAATTGCATTTGCGATTGGTTTGCTTTCTCATTGGCTGCTTATTTCTATCAACCAATCAAATTGCGAACTAATTTAGTCTATACAAGCAAGGAATTACTAGCCAATTGGTTCGGCTCCTGATTGGCTGGACTGGAAACCATTCAACAGTAACTTGTAATTACTCTTGTTTCTGGTTGGCTAGTGATTGCACAATTGCGTTTACTTTCCTGACGGTCATGTGAAATCTGCTCTATTCAATGCTGTTCAACTCTGTGTTAGTCAGTACCCGTGCGGCAGGTGCGATTAATCACAAACCGGATGTCTGAGGACAAGGGCGTACGAACGAGTTTTGGTTTTGGTTTCAAATTTACGTGTTTCAGCAGCAGGGGCGGATCCAGGATCTCCAAAAAGGGGGGCCCAAAGTAAAAAAAATGAAGGCCAAAGTTGAAACCTTACTCTTGCAAATACAGTCAATGTATGGGGAAATCTATCGAAAAAGGGGGGGGGGGGGGGGAGGGCTCCCTGAGCCCCCTTAATCCGCCTATGAGCAGAGTTGGTTGAAAAGTTGGTTGAAAAAAACAACTTAGAGTCAAAATGGGTCAGGCGAGCCCCTCTGCGAGCAGCCCCTCTGCGAGCCCCTGCGAGCAGAGAGCCGGGGAGCTCTGGGTACGAGAATGCGTCCACACGTATCCGGATATTTTCGAAAACGGAGATTTTTTCTCCGTATTTTAAAAAATCCGTATCCACACGGACCTTATTTAAATCGTATTTGCCCGTCCGCACGTATACTCGACAACGATTCGACTACGCAAGACTTTACCTACGCGCATGCGCGGGATGCGAGGACATGCGCCCTTCGAAAAGCAAATGCACTGGACCCTAACTTTGACGTCATCGTAATTGAAAACCTCCGTTTTCGACCGTCCACACGAGTACGAGAAATCTTCGTTTTTAAAAATCTACAGTCTGGAGAGCGTTTTCGACAACGGTACTTGGCAAATTGATGTTTTGAAACGTGAGACACTTTTCTGACGACGCTGTGGTGCACAGCAAAAACGCCCCTGATTAATTTTTCGCTTTGTTATGTTCTTCAACAGAGGCGAGGGCTGCCTGTTTTGAATTTATCTGGTGGTCGCTTGACTCTGGGCATTCGAATTCGTGTTTTTCAAACGGACTTTCTGCACGCCTAATTCGCGCCTTCATATGGACGTGGAATGAGCAAATATTTCGATCTGAAATACCTCGACAACGTAAGTTCTCCACCGATTGACTCTCATGCACTCTCATGGCGTAACGTCATTTTCAGTTGATTTTTCCCCCGTAGATATACGCTCTTAGCTCCTCACAGAGCTCTCCAAAAAAGACGGCCAAGACATCCTGAAGTTTTTTACCACCCTTCTGCGGCGACAGTTCGTGAAACTACAACCGAATCCAGGCATCTTTTCGACGTAATCCGTCGAAACGATGGGAGGCCATAGAAAGAGCCAGAGCCGATCCCTGAGAACCGAAAAATCTGCAAAATATTAAACTCCGGGAGATTTAGCTCCAAACAAGCGATCAGTTTTTATTTCACTAGTGTTGGCGCGTGCAAGGACAGTCCCCGGGACAGTCTGAATAATGACATCATCGTCATTTTCATTTTTATCCAGATTCGACCGTCCACACTGTATATACAGATTCGATTTTATAATCCACTTTCGAGAGCGTTTTCAATACGGGTTCGATGAAATTGATCAGCGTGTCAGTGTGGACGGAAGGCCTAAATGTATCAAAAAGTATACGGGGGATCCATATGAAAACGCGTTTGTGGACCCCGGGGGACTCCCTTACTTTGGGGGCGGGGGTGCTCGTCGGGAACTTTCGATTTTACCCCTAAAAGACCTAAAATGGCGTCGCATAGTTGATTTTGACCCCTAAAAGTTACCAACAAGACGTATTTTCCCTCGTAATTTTCTCTTGAATTTTTTTTCCGACCGAAAATACGTCTCAAATGCAGGCTTCAAACAAGCGTGATTTGCTTGATTGCTAGAACGGACCCCTAACTGGTACCTATCTGGAAAAAAAATGCAAGTTTTCAAATTTTACCCCTAAAAGGTACCAGAGGCCTAATTTTAAACCCTAAAAGGTACGACGAGCACCCCCGCCCCAAAATATAGGAGCCCCCCCCCCCCGGGTTGTGGACGGGCCCTTGGCCTAACAGGTTCTTAAATCCAGCTTATTCGTGGGTTCTTACCATATGTGGGACCTTTAACTCTTGGTATGAATGGACTTCATCAGAAAAGTTTTGAATCTGAAACTACATTATAGACTGCAGCGAAACTTTCGGAAACTTTTGAAATATATTTAACATTTTCTCGGACACAGATTTTGTCCGAAATGATTAAGGGACCAGTCATTATTTATCGCCATTGAGGATTTTGGGCAATACACGGTCAAAAGAAGTGATATCTCTATAATAGGTACTATATGGTTATGATTATTTTTGGGAGTTATTTTTAAATGCACATGATATAGAACTTGCTTGAATCACTCCTTTCCCCCTTTCGCTTACCCGAAAATAAATTGATCCCCCAAAAATCATCAGCCCTCCCCCCCCCCCCCCCCCAGGCGATAAATTGTGACCGGTCCCTAAAGAATCCCTGTCCGATTATTCATCGCTCTTAGTGTAAGTATTATTAGCAGATATCACCACGAGCCCTGTGATTGAGTGCGAAGCGAGCGTCTGGTGTCACTTCAACACCCGATCCCCCCAAAAAATTCCGCAGCCCGTACGCTACAATCACAGGCTCCCCAGGATCATTGAGTGAACTCCAGTGTCGCTGTGTGAAATTTGACTGAGTTCAATGAGCGCTAAAATGAAAGTACCTACGTAAAATAAAAAAAATGAAAAACGCCCTTATCTAGTCCTTTAGTACCTAAATAAACCACTACTAGCATTTATTTGGTCGGAAATGCACTTTTAAGCGAGTTTTAGCCAATTTATTTGTTCTGGAACATATAGTAAGAGTAAGAGGTGACAATAAATTGGCTAAAACTCGCTTAATGCATTTCTGGCCAAATAAATGCTAGTAGTGATTTATTTAGGTACTAAAGGACTAGATAAGGGCGTTTTTCATTTTTTTTTTATTTTTCGTAGGTACTTTCATTTTAGCGCTCATCGAACTCAGTCAAGCTTCACACAGCGACACAAAAAACTGCAAACTATCAACTCTGGAGTTCGCTCAATGATCCTGGGGAGCCTGTGCTGTAATTCATTCTCAAAATTGGTACCCCGTATGGGTTTTGATCTCATTTTTCCCGTATAATTCATTTTTGGCAATATCGATAGTTTTTTATGTAGTTCATGTTCAGATCAATACGGTTTGCGTAAAAAAGTATGCGAGTTAAAGTGCCAGCACTTGATGCATTTAAAAACTTTTCGATTGAGTAGACTTTCATACAGAGAAATTTTTTAACCCCCAACCCCCGTTTAATTTTCATAAAAAAAAAATTATACCCCGTACGATATTTATCCACTTCCAAATCCCAAAGAGATTTCATTATTTAAGGAAAAAAAATCAGCCATTTTAGCAAATAAGCACTATATCTTTGTAGTAACTTCACAATTTTACAGTAAACGCTTTTTTAAAAGTCAGCACTTTCAGATCATATATATCCGCCATGTTGTGACGTCACGAATATTTGCACAGGCGCAGTAGTGACCAATCTGTCTCGGTGTATAACTCATCGCTGACTCAGTCATACATTGTCGCAAGTTTTCGCTGCATTTCTTCTAAATGTCTGCTCTATGACTCCACAAATACAATGAAGAGAAGAACTATAGATCCTTCTAAACTCAGGAGGCCTATAAAACGGTCCAGGATCACAGAATCCATCTATGGAAGGTAGAAAATCTCGACCTAAACGAAAACTCGTTTCGTGCTCGTCAACTCATCCATTCCTGGTGTTTATGAATTTTTTCACGATGTTCTTTTAAATATTCTGAGCTCTTATTAATGATAATACCTCTTTTGCAGTGTATTCTTATATGTGAGGTTCTTCCTGGTGTGGATTCTTGTCCTAACTGCGGATTTTTTGCTGGAGTTTCGGTTTGAATATCTGTGGCCTTTCTGGCTCCTTCTCCGAAGTGCTTACGACTCTTTCAAGTATCAAGGATTGGTACGTTCCTAACTTGGTTACTATTATCCCTTTCCTGCTCCGAAATAAGATTATTTCTCCCTTAATTACTGATTAATCCCTTCCAGTTCACCACTATGTGGTTTGCAAAGTATCTTTTTGGTACTATCATTGATTTTGTGTGTTATATTTGATCTGCAGGCCTTCTCTCTTCTCTTTCTGACACTAGCCTTTTGTTCCGACTTGATATGTCTGGTGCTACTACCCGTTCACTGGCTATTTTTCGCTGCAAGTACCTATGTTTGGGTACAATTTGTATGGCATACAGGTAATGCAATTCTTTATCAACCATTCCTTCCAATAATTAATACAACTGAGAGATTTCCCATCCCAAAGCTGTTCAAATTCACCGTGTTTACCTGCAGCAGTGAACGTGCGATTTTCCAGTGTCGACCTTGTCTATGACCTTTAGCTTTCTATGTATTCCCGCTGATTTTACGCTCGAGATTTAACCGTTACAGTACCGACAGCTTATTTTAATGTTCTTTTTCTTACAGATCGAGGTCTTTGCTTACCCACAGTGAGTTTATGGTTGTTATTTGTGTATGTGGAGGCTTCTGTAAGATTAAGAGAACTCAAAAGTCTTCCGTTCCATTTAGACCTCTGTCGTCCATTCGCAGCTCACTGGTAAGTAAGGTTATTTCACTACAAAATTACTACAAGACATTTTCAATATTTTAAATACTTAATAGAATTTGTTATGCTTTTTCTGGCAGTGTCCAGTTTTTGTATAGTTCCTTTTCATGGTACGTACATTTGCATTAATAAAGCTTGCAATGGAAATCAATCGACAGTGATGATTGATTTTTGTTTTTAAGAAATACTTTGTATAAAACTTTCTATATGACTGTATTATATCATCACCTGTTTAAATATCTAGATATTAGAGAGATCTGCTTAAGACAATCCTGAACTTTCGTCTCTCAGATCTTATTTATGATGCAGTAAATTTCGCCATGAAAGACAACAGCTCAAAATCGATCTTTGCTTCCGCTTCGAAACTCTTTCAATAGAAAATACCATCTGCTTCCATTAAATAAAAGCAAATCGATTTTTCCGCGTTGATGATAGATCTTAAACCGGTATTATGCATACAAATCGTATTTAAACTTGAATTTTATTTTGGCGGTAGCCGCATAATATAGTTTGATTGTTGGTGGTTTTCCCTGAATCAACAATACGCTAACTGTCAACCAGGATTATAAGTGTACCATTTTGAAAGATTATCGGAGCCCCCATAGAGGGTCTGAGAAAACCGATTTTTCTAGTCCTAGCAACACTTGATTATATTCTTTATTATGGGATTTTGGGGACCCATTTAGCAATCAAGACGAAATTATCTAAGACTACTTGCTTCCTTTTGACTTTCTAAGTAGTGGATGGGATTAATAAACAGTTGTTGGGTGTGAAATATTGAGACTCTGTTGTTTGAATAGTAATAAACTGTAGTTTTCCCTCTGTTTTTTTGTTCAAGAAACAACACTTCTTAGAAATTGTTCTCTTATGTGTCTGACTATGGCTTTGTAATAGCAAACTGCTCAAGCCTGAAATGAATTATGCAGTTCTAAAAGTAATGCACTGTTGCAGTTGTAAATGTCATGCAATCATAATATCCAGCTGATATCACCTCACGGTGCACAACGGATTGTGTGGCAAAATGAAACATTCCTACATAGGTCCAGTGAGAGATACCAGATTTTCGCAGTTTTGGGAAGCAAAAACTAGATTTAATCATGGTACAAGTCAAACCCTGTTTACATTTGACATAGGCAGGATTTTCTGAGGAGATGGAAAAGTTTCAATGCTCTATTGGACTAATTTTTAGAATTTGTTTGGAACGCTTGACAGTGTACCAAGAATTGTTCTGATTGGCTAATTTGAGACCAAGAAATCAGCTGGATACATATGACATTTGGCACATTTCCTATTTCAAAAGTTAACCTGCTTTTATGAAACCTTTGTTAGTATTCTGGTACAGTAAAAACAAGGCATTGTTTGTTGATTGTCTCTTTTGGCATCTCCACCCTTGGGTAGATATTTTGTAATAGAAAGCTATTTTGGTGTAGATGCCATTTGTAATGAAAAGCTATGCCTATATCAGGGAAAAGGTTTTGCCCTGCTTCTGTTTTCAAGTGTAACCTCAGGGCTAAAGAAGTGACCAGAATTTTCCACTTTGCAACAATTGTACAGCTAAAGTGTATCTTTCTGTGACTAGTAAAACTCACCAATGAAGCTGCAGCCATACTGGTACATGATTTCCTCACCACATTTAATGATTAGACCTACATGTATGCAGAGATGTCAATTCTCCTGTGTCAATTCCTCACCTGCGACTTGAGAATCTCTTGTGCTACCATCATGCTTTATCAACTATCTGTGTGCTCCAGAACTGGATATACACATGCTTAGCATGGACCATTCCTTTATTGCACACATGGAAAAATGTTGTAGCGGGGACACAAATAATGTTTTTCACCAGACAAGAAACATTTTGTGTTTCCAAGACACACACATGCAATGTTTCCTACTTTAGCCACTTGGGGGAACATGCAGGACACAACATGTTGCATGCTTTATGTGTCCTAGTTTTGCCATAGCTTGACAATGTTGTTTTCAACATTCTCTTTGTTGTCTTTAGTATTGGTTACCCAGTAGTCACTCTTGGCTATGGTGTCAAAAGCTATGTGGGCTACAAGATGAGACAGGTTGGTTCATGGGCCATATTATAGTTTACATCAGTATTATTGTGGAAACTCTATTCGATTTTGTGTGCAATGAATCACTTGAAATTGGCTTGTTATCCAGGGCTCAATTCTGTTGCAATGAATCACCCTGAAAATGGGACTTATTTATTTCAAAATATTTTTCACAGTTTTTTCTCACCCAAAAAAATATGATCAGAATTACAGGAAGTAAAATGAGTCTACACTCAGTATATGATTCACATCTTTTCTCTCCATCAGCTGCGATCAACACTTGTTAAGAGAGGAATCGTCTTATAAACGAAAGCTCATATACATTATGAGCTCTTTTGTTCAGTACATGGAGTGCCTAGTAGAACATAATATATTATATGAGCCTTGACAAGCAAAAAAGGACCAGAATTTCATACAGAATTTCATGCTGTCAAGAAAAATGTGAAAGAAGTTCAGAATTCCCATACAACCTCTTATAAAACTCGAAATTTAGACTGCCAAAACCCTGCTTTGCCATCCAAATTGGATAGCCGATAATATGTCCAGTTCAAGACAAAATACAGTATTTTAGGTCCCTTTTCTCTTGGCAGGGCCCATATGATATTGAATATAGTGAATCCTGGCTGTTTACTAGCCATTTGAGCATTAAGGTACCAAAAGATCAAGCCCTGTAAGCAATTATTTGTTGTAATGTGCAATTTATTTTCCATATTGCTGTTGTTTTTGGAGTTAGAGTTGAGTGTTTAGATCAGATCATCCTAACATGGAAGACTTGTATGTTAGAGAGAAGTAACTCTCAAATAAATGTTCAGCAGGTTGTCAAAAGCACAACTTCCCTTGCATATTTGCTCAATCATATGCTAATTTAACTTCTTCTTGATGTTGTTATTAGCGTAAAATGACTCAGGTCTCCAAAGAGAATGAGTTCTATATGCAGCTCATCCAACAAGCTTTGCCAACAGAGATGGCACCAACTACTGAAACGGCTAGTGAAAAACCTGCAAGAGGTGCGTGTCTTATATGTAGCATATATTGTATCTAATGTATAAAGAGCCTTTATAATTTAAACATCTGGCTGGCTCTCAGTAGCTCAGAGTATGTATAAAGAGCCTTTATAATTTAGAAGGCTGGTTGGCTCTCTGTAGCTCAGTTGGTAGAGCATTGTCATAAGGATTCCTTCCGTGCCTTGCTGCAAACTTAATTGCTTTACAAGAAGTACCATATTATTTGTAAATCAGAGGCATTGCCCCATGCTTAAATACCTGCATAGTATAAGAACCTGGATTTAAAGAAACTGCAGCTTAATATTGCTTTTTGGCGACTATTTTTTTTTGAATTGGTCGCCAATGGCAACTAGCGAAAAAGGTTAATGTCGGGCCCTGCTTATGTTGCCTTTGAAATGTTTAAGGTGGCTCCCGAGTATTTATTGCAGAAATAGACCTCAACTTCTAGCGTGTGTTTGACCATGAAAAATTATTCGGATTTCCGATATCCAGGTCTATATCTGCAATAAATACTTGGGAGCCACCTTAAATCAAACACAAACTGGTTTTCAGCTAAAATTCTAGGTTCTCATTTGGGTTTTTACCATACCTTTTATCTCATCTCAATATCAGTAATTTACCTGTCATCTTGTTTTTTGCTTGATTTGCAGCCATAGTAAATGGGAGAATACCAGAGAGTGATACAAGTACCTCAAGAAGTCGGCATTTAACGCCGCCAGTTATGACTAATGGTATTAATACCAAGTCTGATCTAGAACTCTTAATAGACAAGGAAGCACGGCGTCGTGGGCTACGACTCAGGGATATTGAGGCTAGCACAGGAGCACGTTCAGGAAATACTTCACTTCTCAAAGAGCTTGATGCAATATCAACCATGAGCTCTAAAAAGAACCCAGAGGATCATAACCTGAATGAACTTGACAAAATGCCTTCCGAAGGCATAGGGCGGGGTAACAAGGGGCACCATGGCCGCTCAGCTAGCGTGGGCTCGTTTAAGAGCTCAGGGAAGATGAATGGCCGTGTCCATGTGCATACTAAGGATTATGAAGAGCTTGAAGATGAGGATACTGATAGTGACTCCCTCAGTGCGTCGAGTAATTCTATTGGCAACAGCAGGAAGAACAGTAGAAGCAACTCCCCCAAGGTAGCCATGACACTATGTATTGTAGTAAGTTAAGAGCCTGTGTCAGTCACTCTTTTGTTATTGTTTTCTGTCGATATCAGAAGACGAATTACATGTAGAAATCTCTAAATCAACATATAAAAACAAAGTTTCAGAATTGATTTACCAAATGCAACCGAGAAAATTTATCAGTATTCTCTAAATCAGCCGATGGAAATGGATGCTTTCTCCGGCTTGGTATGTTGCTCAAAATGGCGGCTGACACAGGCTCTTGAAGACAGAGAAATACCGTTGACAGCATCTTACCAACCCCTCCCGCGAAAAAAACAAATGTTCTTTTTGCACGTAGAACTTCAACGTTTTGACTGTTGAACTTCAATGTTTGTCCTCCCATACAGTATGTGGTCCCCATTCCGGCCATTTTATTCCGTCATAACTTTCCTTAAATTAAAAGCGGTAACCTGAAATTTTGTCACGCATTAAACATAATATTTAATTTTTTTTAAATTAAAAGATTTAGTAGAAGAAACTCCCCAAGGTAGCCATGACAATAGCCGTATCCACACTAGAGGACGGAAAACTCGTCATGACGGGTTTTTTCTCTGACGAGTTTTCCGTCTGATATGAATTCAGACGATTTCCCGTCAAAATTCCGTCTCGTCTCGGTTTCACACTGACGAGTTTTCCGTCTCTAGTGTGAATGGGGTTGACGCGCTCCTCGCAATGCACGCCGCCATTTTTGTTACCATCAAAATTCAGAGACTTCCCGTTAAAGCTTTATATTTTTTTTTCGGAAATAACGCATCTTATCACACACACACAAACGAAAAGAAGCTCTTACAAGTACAAAGCCTTTGCATAAAGCAGGGACGTGCATAAAGTCAAGGTTTCTGATGCCCTGTATCATTCTAAACAAAGCAATGCATTATGGGAAGGGTGTGTCAGCCCCTTTAAGGCGAAGGAATAGCGAGTTCTTTTCGCACGTAAAACTCCAACGTTCTGACAGTTGAACTTCAATGTTTGTCGCTAATATGCGAAACTTGGCTCCATTTGACGACCGTTCTTAAGCGGAAAATCAGTAGAATGTAAAAAAATTCCGCTACTTCAGTTCTTCCTGACCGAAAAACGTTCGAAGTTCAACTGTCAAAACTTTGATTTTTACGTGTGCAGACAGAACATGTCGCCTGTGGAGACGGTTAGGCCTTCGGCAAACGTCGTGTCAGAGTCGCGCCGTTCCAATACAAAACAATAGAAAGTTTTCTATTGTAAAGTCTAATGAAGCGGCTTCCTTTAAAAAAGGAAAGGTTCGACAGAAGAAGTTCGACTGATGTTCGACGTTTGCGCTGGGCCTTCAGCCGACGGTACGAGACACAAAATTCCTAAACGTTGCTGCGTCGCAAGTTTTTTAATCGATGTCCTTGAAGTCAAAACCGGCCACGCAAAAAAAGTAATGTTTTTCAGAGTAGAACCACGCTCTACTTCGCGCAACACTTGCAACAAATGTTGTTCTTGAGTGGGAAGTTTTGGGCTCGGGGTGGAATAAGCGCGACATCGATCAAAAACTTTAAAAAACACGGGAGTGATATTGCGGTATGTGTAATTAATCGATTCAAATTGGCTCGTTATTCAGGTTGCAAAATTCTACGAATCACCATGAAAATCGTACTTTATCCAGCTAAAAAGCACTCGAAGCACACTTTCAATTATTTATCCAGTTCCAAATACAGTTATTTTTTGCTTTCCGGTTTGTACGAGATGTTTTCCCCATCAAAATGAAGAGCGGATCCTGTTGTGTACGTCTTCTATTCAAGAGACGCGCCAACGCAACGTATTCGATAACCAACAATTTTCCCCACATTGGTTATCAATTAAGTTGCGTCAGAAACATATAACTCACTTATATGTTTCTGGTTGCGTTGCACCATTTAGAGTGTGCAGTATAGGGGAATTCACATGAGTGTCGGAGACTAAACGAAAAGTAAATATACTTAGCCAATCAGGAGCGTCACAAATTCAATAACTAACCAATTAGGGGACGAAGTAAGTGTTTAGTCGTGACCGAAAAAAAAAAAAGACGAGGCACTGTGTGTTTGTTTTTTCTTCGCATTCTGATTGGCTGACTAAACAAAGATCCAAGACCTCAACCAATAGGAACACGTAGAAAATGCAAGTCTGATTTCCGTTTGAAATCCGGTCATGATTGTATTTATTTGTTTTCCACAGGGTCATGATGTAAAAGCCACGGATTTTGGTCCCAGCTTGTCATCTCAGCTCAAGGAAGAGAAATCCATGAGACGCCGTGCGGAGAGCATGAACGTGATCCTCGAGAACGACATGAAGCGCTTGAAGATCGAGCTGCAGGCAAGTCGTCAGTGCGAGCAAGAGCTGAGGTCCAACATGACGAGTCTGATGGCGACTGAACGGTCTGCTAAGGTGGAGCTCCAGCAACTCAAGTCAGAGAACGAGACGCAGCAGCACAAGTAAGTTACAGGAATTACAATACTATTGGGCTATTCCAAAAAAATAGCCGTACCCCCTATCGAGGAACTCCAAATTTACAAAAGTTGCGCTGCCCCTGAGGAAATTCCAGTCTCCTGCACACCCCCTGTGGAAATTTGAAGCACCCCCTGTGGAAATTCCTCATTCTCTTATGTGGGCATGTGGACATTTCACGGTCGCAAATGAATACCTCGTGGAAATTCTGGGGTAAAATGAATAGCCCAGTGGAAATTCCAGGGTCAAAATCAATAAACCCTGTGGACATACCAGGGTCAAGCACAACGACCCCTGTGGAAATTCCAGGTTCCTCGATAAGGGGCTAACTGATATAATATGGAACAGCCCATTGTTAATTTTCGATGTGTCTGTGCTAGGACATTTCTGATTGGCTGAAATATCCCGCCAATTTTGGCGCGCGCACTGGGACACATGAAGCCCGCAACAACTTTTTGCTAAGCTAAAATGTGAAGATTACGGCGTCTACTTTGCACTATTTATTTTCTTTGAGGAAATTTGACGAAGTGTTATTTTTTGGTGTGAAGCTAAACTATTCTTACGCAGAAGAAGCACTCGATATATTTGCAAGAGAGTTCTCAAACAGTGCTCCGATTCAAGACCTTCTTACCCAGACAACATTAGGGTCTAGGCGACAACGTTTTTTGAAACAGCTGTATTGATATGGTCGAGGATCCTGCGCTATGTTTTCCTGGCCCCTTAATCTCCCTTTGGCCAGCTCAGCGAAATTTCCCAATGACTTGGAAGTAACGATTGTAATTTCTATTGTTCTGTTAATACAGGATTCAGACGATGACGAACGCCCGTCAGCAGGATCGAAACGCCATTTCGTCCTTAGAACGCAAGCTGAAGACGGAGAGAGACGCGCGTTTGCTCGCCGAGACGCAGCTACGTGAGGACCGCAAGCGCCAGAAAGCGGAAGGAGCGGCACAGAAACAACTCGACGATCAAAACGTCCACGAACCTTGTATCGCGTTACGAGAGGAGATCGAGCTTGAGACTCGCCAGTTGAGGGCTATGCTGTCGGACAAGGACGAGGAGATCAGGCGACTGGAGAAGGAGACGGACGAAGTGAGGAAGAAGACGAAGGAAAGTGAAAGTCTGCAGTTAAAGAAAGAGACAGAAGTCCTTATGACCGCACTAACGGCTATGCAGGGTAAAAACACGCATCTGGAGAACAGCCTGAGCTCCGAGACCCGTCTGAAACTGGATCTGTTCTCGGCACTGGGAGACACACGCCGTCAACTGGAAATCGCCCAGAACAAGCTGAGTAGCAAGGAACGCGATGTAGAGACCCTCAAGGCAAAGATAGCTGAGGTGATGGCTGTCATGCCCGGCGCAACCTACCCAGGGGACTCCCCTGGGGGAAGATTTCCCGCTAATCTGCACTCCAGCTCCGCCCACGAACTGTCAAGCGCGTTAGACCCAAGCGCCCCGGTCTATATCCCCTCTAAGAAACAGAATGGCTTGCTCTAAAGAGCTCGTATGACCTGCCCGCCGAGACCCACATCCTCTTGTGTATCGTATTTATTAGCTAAATGTAATGGTAAGACTTATGGCATTAGGCACAGATTGCTGTGAGCTATTAGGTAGTTTTATGCTTCTCCCACACGTGACTTTATTTCAGGGCGCACAATTCTAGAAGCGCAGATATTGGCACTTTCTAATTAGAGCCTAGCATTCTTTGCGGTTGCATTCCAAACGGCAGGGCTTAAGATATAGTGGCTTTATTGTTGAGTGCATTTAGACGAGCGCCGAATAGGTATTATTACTCAGTGTTAGGTGACAAAGAGTTTGTTCCCACAATGCTTGGTGTATACGTTTCTGTCAGAACACAACGACAGGACAATCCTATCACATCTATCTCATCTTACTTGAACGACCATCCTACTTGAAAGGGGCTGTGTCACGGTTATTTGAATAAATTCGTAAATACAGCTCAAATTTGTATGTAATCATCCCCAAATCACTTGAGTGTATCACTGTCTCGATATTAGCCTAATAAGCAATGTAGGTAAGTTTTATATCGGCATGACTGCCGATTTTTATACAAATTTTGATGTAACTTGAAACTTTGAAAATTGTTCATGCTAACACGATTTCAAAAACTCAATTGTTGAAATCCGTTTCCATCCGCTCAGTAATAGGTCCATGAAGCTTACAATCATGGTCGCTTTGTAGTGAAATGGCTATTAACAAATCTAGACCAGTATGTTGGCTATCCATCAGTTATTTGTATGTTTTTCACATCAACAAAAGTGTGCTAAAATCGTGACACAGCCCCTTTAACGACCACTGTATAATAGATGCTGCGAACGAGTGCCACTAAAACCTCTAGAGGCCGGACCGCTGTGTTCAGTGCTTCTGGCAACGGACACCGTCATCCCAGCGTTGTGTTAAGCTTTATTACTCGTTCACACGCTGCGACTTTCTACGGCGATCTCTCCATTGTGATGCCGCTTCACCCTGTGTGAACGGCCGTTGATCTTATACAGTGATTGCACTTGCGTCGTCGCAGGCGTTTTGAGCACGTTCAAATTTCACTGCAATGCAGGTGCACTTTTTTCAGTTCGCCAAATAAACTGACAAAGTTCGCAATGCCAAATAACGTTCACATCGCCTGATGTGATGTCGCCGATCGCCGTAAAAATCGCACCTCAAATCGCAACGTGTGAACGGGGCATTAAGACCCGTTCAGACGGCACGATTTCAGCTGTTTATTGAGGTGCGATTTCTGCGGCGATCTCACGGCAACGTCATATCGTGCGGTGTGAACGGCCGGCGATTTGGCTGAGCGATGTTTATCTGTTTGTTACTGTACGGAAGGACATCACATCCGTATCGCAGTCAAATTTTTGAGCATGTTCAACACGCCTGCGACATCGCCGGCGTGTTGGCGTGAAATTTGCCGGCCGTCCATACCGCTCGATGTGGCATCGACATGAGATCAACGCAGAAATCGTCCTCAAATGTCAGCTGAAATCGAAGCGTGTGAACGGGTTCAACTTGAAGTTAGGCAAGAGTAGAACGAACTATCCACATGTTCATCTGGTAAAACGTTCTTGATCGAATCTTCTACTTTTCAGTTCTAGTATACCTGCGTAAGCGACTTCAAATTCAACTCGTTCAGATTGTATACGAACGCAGTCCATCGACGATAAACGAGTCAGAGGGAGAACAAATAAGCTTTCAGTAAACGCCTACGAGTCTCGCATATACCGTATTAGGCGATTTGAAGAAGTTCCATTGATGAGTTCGGCCTTTGCACTAGTGCTATGTCTATATTTCATACGTTTCGTTTGGTAGTAAAGGGAACTTGATTAGTTCTGCATCACAGTGCAAATAAACGTTCTTAGCTCATATGGTTCATATGGATGTTATATAGTAACACGCTTGACGATTGGTTTACTAATGTAGTTTTATTACACCTTGGGTATTATCATAAGGGTCTCGGCGGCATGACACGAATAACAAAATAACTTAAAACAGTCCATATGAAGGCAAGACCGATGCTCCACAAAGCGTTATAACAGAAGAGAGTGAAAACTAGTTAGTTTAATAAATTATGCAGCAAACTACTCGAACTGTTGTCTAGGTTTCTTATGTGCGAAGAACAGGGTGCTTTCCATTTTCCCCAAATTTCGGTATTACCGGTCGTAAGGCAAATGGAAAGCGTCATTTCCGGAAAAACTGGAATGACGTCGAATGGAGAGCGTTGCCCGATATTTTCGAAATTACCGGTTTCTTGGGCAGTCTCAAAATATCCCAAATTCCGAAAAACTTTACCGGTATTGACGCTTTCCATTTGATTTCCGATCGGTGTTTACGAAAATTTGTGGAAAATGGAAAGCATCCCTGGGAGCTCATACCATTTGGCCATACCAACCACAAATTCCGGTTGGAACGTAAATGGTTCAGCGAAGTTTTGTCGTTCCGGTTGGGACAAGAGGATCCGCTCCCAGAAAGTGGTCCCGCTATTTCGGTTGGAGCGAACCGATCGGAATGGACGGAACCATTTACAACCAACCGGTTTCCTGATCAAATAAGGCAGATCAATACCGAAAATGCGAGTCGACGTACCGACTAAAACGAGTACCGTAGCAACGGCGCCGCGCATCTAGTCCAGTCGCAACGGCAAGCAAATAGTATTAGAATGAGATTTAAAAATTCCTTTATCTGAGTTATTTTGTGCATCATAAAACGAATGTCACACAATGGACGATTCCAGCTATAATGAATGCGCGCGCAGCATGTCAGTAGTTGTGTTACATTTCACGAACCAACTGCCTAGTATGCGCGCGTTGCATCCTGGTAGTTGTGTTACAACTAATCGAGCATTAGTACAAACTTTACTCTCAGTTTTAGAAACCTCCTTCACCCCCCTTCCCCTTACACGACAAGGGTATTAAAGCTCACGCATGCGAGGCCATAACCGTACCATTCTCGAACCCAGAGCTCCTCGAGGCTCTGGTGACCGCCATTGACGCATGTGCGAGATTTGATACAGAGCTTTGAGAGAAGATACAGAGTCCTTGAGAGAAAATACAAAGCGGTTAAGAGAAACAACTTTCTGCGCATGGCCCAACGTTCAAATTCAGCGAGCAATCTCGTTCCTAGAGCCCTGCATTTTCTGCGCATACGTGATCAGCGAGGACCCCCAAATTGGATGTCCCAAGAGCGTGCTACCGCGAGCAGACGAGCCGGGGAGCTCTGGGTACGAGAATGTAACCGTACGGTCAGAGCTCCATTGCCGACTCGATGCTTGACCCTTTTGCGGAGCGCCCGCGAGTTGCGGGATTCTCGAGCTTGGTTGACATGCAGATGGCTTTGTTTGTGCATGTTATTCCTTACAAAATGGAAGAATCACCGGAGATTTGCCGGAGGATACAACTTAACTACCTCTCACGGGTGTATAACAATTTGTCTAAGTTTTCTCGTATTTAATCTCAAGCGGGGCCCATCAACAGGAGCGCACCTCCATCACCTTTTGGTGGCCCCGAAGCACAGGAGTAGATGGATCTATTTTTAGATTGCAGATTTTGAATCCCGTGAGAATTAGTTGTCATGGTTTCAAGTTATGCTCTCAAAAGAAAGATGACTGAAACCAGCGTCACCTTGCACGCGTTGAACCCGACATTCTCACTTTCAAAGGACTCGCACCCAGGCGATATGTGTGTTCTGTCTAGTGCGTTTTTGCGTTACTGGAGTGTTACTGATATTGCGTTACTTGGTAGGCGCGAAAACTAAACGGTCGTGACGCACCGCGCGCCTTGAAGAGAGCAACAAGGGGCGGATGGGTACGAGTCTACTCCTGTGTGCGTATGGCTAGACCTAGTGAATAGATGGAGACTCCTGCTGATGGGATAAAAGGCAGAAATAAACAACCTCGCTCCACGGTACCTGCTTCGTGACTGTCAACCCAAGCGCAATATTTAGACACAAAATCTAAAACACTCATAAATAATAAATATGAATCATATTACCTCAATCGGCTAACATTCAATACGCCGATAGTCTTCAGGCAGATAGTCCTGTCTCTTCGCTTTAGGCCAATCGAAGCGTTAACCACCATGAACTCGCGAACGTTCCTGTTTCTTATCGCATTTGTGGTACTCCTTGGTTTATCGCTGGCCAGGCGGACAGGTAGGTGTGTAGGGATTTCATGTTTGTTTCCAGAGTGTTGAGTTATCAATAGGCTACCCGTTACACACAAGTACCGTCTAGTGCATTTTTGCTACAGTCGCCTTTTTTCTGTGAATTAGACAAATTGGATTTAAATTCTTGCCAGAAACAGGTATCGCATTGCATTTGCATTTGTTAGTTGTATGCTTGCTTTTAAACCACAATATGCAGTGCACTTTTTGTTGAGTCTCGTGGGTACTGCTCTGGGTAACTGAGTTTCCAGATTTCACTCAATTTACGGACACCATCAGTCAAGATACGACATCGTACTGAGCGAAGTACGCATTTATTTGATTCTCCGTGGTAAGTTGGGCGCTAGCCTTGGCAGCCTGATTGTACAAGTATCCTTTGATTGAACGAATAGTTGAGCGAAGAAGTTAATTTTACCAGGCCCTAAGTCATCAAGCTTCTCAGGATAGTGGCTTGGAAAACTCCCATAATGCAATAATCGCGATCAAAATATGATTTTGAAATTAAATATATACGGTCATAGGAAGATATTAGGACCAGTTTAATGATTATGGTTTTGAAATTAAAGATTATTATTGTTATTATTTTCCAAAACAGCCACGCCTCAAGTTAGGATTATCGGCCGGGAGTTCAGAAGAGCTACGGAGTTACATGCTCAGAAATTTGCGAAACTTTTTGAAATATTAGCCTCGAGACGGCCCGGTAATAGACCTCCTCGGGTTGGGCGTAATGTTTTCCCATTTCAGATCACGTGCCTTCATGTGAAAAATCTTTCTTTGTTTGGGATGCTTCCATATTCATATATCCTTCGGTGCGTAGCAGAAACAGAAAGAATTCTCAGGGGAACGCCACGTGATCTGAAATGGGAAAACATTACGCCCAACCCGAGGAGGTCTATTTGACGCGAGATTACCAGATTTTCGCACAATATTTCGTCTGCGAAAAGGCCAGAAAAGCGGCTGGTAGATGAAAATTACTGCGAAACGACAAAAAGATGCACTGCCCTTACTTGGGATAATGAATTTGGAAAATATCAGGAACCTGCCCCTATCTAAACTATCGGGAGTGCCAGTGCTCCCCCCGCTTCTGCCGTCCGGTGGTACTTTATGTTGGACCCAAACAAGGCCTGATGGGTTACTGTATTTGGTATTATACAGGAAACAGAAAGAATACAAAGCCGGAGGGCGAGGAGAGCAGAAAGACACTCGACCAGCAGTCAGGATCCGACGAGAAAACGGGAAGTGGCGAGGGAAACACTGACGATAATTCACCTCACTTCCCACGCGCCGCTGATAAACTAAAATGGAAACTGAACAGAGCGAGGAAACAACTAAGACTTGCTAAACAGTATGTCCAACTGGCAGAGAAAGCAGAGAAGCACTTTCACAAAGAGAAAAACACAGTGGGCCAAGCTGCAGTTAGAAACATTATCAACAGAGCCGAGCTTGAGGTTATTCACGCCGGGGAGGGAATGGGACTAGATTATGTGCATTTTAAGAGATCCATCCAATAGGCGTGTTCTCGACTTGTTTTTTAGATATTTTCGTAGACGTCGTTCCTAGCATGTCCACAAGTTGACGCGGTTCCGAGCATGAGAACGAGTCAATCTCGTTCCGGCCTGGGCCTCACTCTTTTAACCGTTAATAGGCTCTGGTGATAGACGATCAACAAGCGAAACCAGAAACATATATGTAAGTTGAAGCGTGTAACAAGCATACATTGCTTTAGTGCCAAGCTGCGGAATATTCGCAGAATATAATAAACAATTGAACAAATTTTGAAAATAATGTTGTTGCAAGACTTCAAGATGTTAAATGTTAGTATATTATCAATTACCAATGTTGCTCTACTTTATTTGAGCGAAATTAAATATTATGAAAAGAAAACCTGCTTGGGTTAGGGACCGGTCATTATTTATCGCCTGGGGGGGGGGGGGGGGGGGGGGGGGGCAGAGGATTTTTTGGGGGGATCACTACATTTTGGGGCGAGCGAAAGGGGAGATCTCTCAAAACCTGAAGCCCTGAAAGGGGAGACCACAAGAAGTAGTTATTCCAGTAACTTCTCTATCATTTGCATTTTTCTTCTACCTCACTTCACTCAATACTTGATAAAATTTCGGCGCGCTTCGCATGCATAAAGAATATCATCTGATATAGTCTTTGGCAACTCGCGCAACAAAGACACTACCTTCGCACCGTTCAAAAGAACAACAGTATCTTGGCGAGGAAAAACAAACTCTACCAAAAATGCCCTGCAGTGATAGGCCTGGCGGGCAGTCACTTTGTTCGAAAGAAGAGTAAGCGTGTGTTCGACGTTACAGGCATAGAAATTCGTCATTTAGGGCCGCGCTTCACGCAATAATTTCGGCGCGCAATAGGTGAATAATAAAAACTACAGGATTTGTTTACTATACATAAAAAAAACCGGACTGTTCATCTACACTTTCTTGGTGAAAGTGCTTTTATCAATGAAATGGCTTGATGAAATGCGTTTATCAAAATTCGAGCGCGCTTCGCGCGCAACGAAAGAAAAATGTGATCCCCTCTATCTGTAAACTGTCTTTTACTAGGTCAAATAGGGGGCGGAGGTGATCACGAAAACATTTAACTGCTCTGAGGGGGGATCACGTTAATCATTGTACTTATAGAGGGAGGATCACTGCATTTTGACCTTGTATTACCAAAATCCTCTGACACCCTCCCCCTCCCCCCCAGGCGATAAATAATGACGGTCCCTTAGCAGTCGAGAGTTCATTATTGACCAAATATGGTCATAAACTGGCCACGAATAATCCACAGCTGGTTCTCCGTTACATGTTTCCACTAAGTTATATGTTTCTGGCGAAACCGATTGGCTAGTTTGAGATGGTTAATCAGGGAAACAATCATGGCCCGCGGAGCTCACTTAAAAGTGGGGGGCTTATAACAAAGAATGTATCACCAAAGTTGGGGGCTGACTAATAGAAAATATCTGAAAATGTTTTCGCCCCCCCCCCCCCCCCCCCCCATCCCTCCTCCTCCGCGGGGCATGACAATGGAAGTTCGCCTCCTCCGCGGGGCATGACAATGGAAGTTCGTGTTCTAGAACACGTTCTAGAACATCCGGACCAACGCCTAGAACATGGAGGGACGGAATAGGAAAACGATAAAAATGTAATAGAGCGAATTTTATGAGAAATGCAGTGAAACCAATCGCACAGAGATTTCAAGATTTCACCAATAGGCTTGCCCGTTTGTTTTGCCCATTTCAGATCACGTGGCATTCCCATGAGTATTCTTTCTTTCTTTTTCTGCTACGCACCGAAGGATATATGAATGTGGAAGCATTCCAAACAAAGAGAGAATACTCATGGGAATGACACGTGATCTGAAATGGGCAAAACATTACGCCCAAGCCGAGGAGGTCTATTCTGAAGAAGGCCTATAGGAGAATCGCGAACTAATCACGACAGTCATCAAAGTTCGCTCCATACTATGCCACTTGAGTAATTTGCAAACGAAAACGCCCAAATGATTATTTCGCAACAGTCACGCTTCCTTCGCAGGCGCATCGAATGGCTTCGCTTCAGCTTTGTGGCTTGGGCTTCCTGTGGCATTTACTCCCCCCAATTAAAACCACAGGAATCCACTGAGATGCCTGCGGAGAGGGCTTCTGTGGTCATTGTCTCCAGTCTTTCAGGGAAAAGAAAACTATTTCAAATTTTCTAACACTTTGTTGTTTCCGTAAAGGGCATTCTTCCCTGTAGGAGATCTTGTTTTACCAATGACACTGTACAGCGAAATTCCTCTTTTGCTGCACGAAAAAATGTTAAGTCGGAGGCCGACTCCCCAGACTAGCCCGAAAGCTGAATTACGCACCAGCGCTACAGAGCGGAAAAACCTGCTAAAATCGCTAAATTTCAAATAGTAAGGTCGGGTTAACTCAGATAAGCTTGATTTTTTGCATACTCCTCATTTGATGGAAAACATCATTGAGATATTAGGGTTTAAACTTTGGTGCCATTTATGGGAGAATTAGTACTTTTATCAGGAATTGACCAAAATTGCTCGATCATATCTAAAAGTCATATTCTACAAATTTCTGTAAACATTGGAATTCAGCTTTTGGTCAGAGAATTTGTATACGGAATCTTGAGCTTATATATTGAAATATGGCGAAGTTAGACATTTTATTTTGGTAATTTTCCCGGGGGAATATGGGGACTCCCATATTGTTTGGTCGGGGATGATCGTCGTATCTTTTAGGGGCTAAAATCACGGGGGTTTGGTCTCATTTAGGGGTGATCGTGATCTTCAATAAATTTTAGGGAGATGTTTTAGGTATCTTTTAGGGCCGAAATATGTGTCCAAATTGTTTTCTCTCATGATGGTGTGTCTAAAAACTGTGATTACTCGATGAGAAGACGGTAAATTATAAGGCATCATTTTAGTCAAACACGGAAAGTTCATGATGGGTATCTTTACCTGTTTCCTTCGCGCCTACTTGGCACATAAGGCCTCATCTTTTAGGGTAACAAATTTTTGAGCCACGTCATGTTTGCCTATCTTTTAGGGGTGAAACTGAAAATTTCTCTGCCCCGGCGCGGGAGTCGAACACGAACCACAGCGGTGAGACGCCAACGCCGTAACGCTGGGCTCGTTGGTTCCTAGACATTTTGACGACTCAGGAATACCCATATACCCACAAGCAAATGCACATTAGACTGCTTTTTTTACATACCATTTATTGCGCGAATGCTGTTGATTGTCTGGATATACAAACTAATGAAAGCCTTATAATAAGAAATTAACGAAGCACTTAAGAAATGTGATATGTTGTGCTGAGTGACCCAATTAGATTGCACGATGGCCACGCTTACAGGTCCAGTATAGAAACATTATGGCCCGTTCACCCTGCGTGACTTTCGCTGCGCGATGTACGACGCGATCCCTGTGGCGATCAGGACTCACGCGGGCGATTTAATTGTGATTTTCACCTAAATGGCACAGGGAATTTCTGCAGAAACCCATGCATGGGAAAAGCTGAATTTCCCATGGTAGAATGGGGAGTGTTCGGATTTCCCATGGCTATCCATGTGAATTCCGAACACATGCGTGTGCCTTGGGTAATTCAGCTTTTCCCATGGATGGGTTTCTGCAGAAACTACCTGTTTGGGCTTGTGGTCTTACTGAATACGTCAACCGGGCCATCCCGTAAAAGGTGTCACTATAGATTCAAACTATTTTAAGGCAAAACGTTTGGCGATGAGTAGTGTTTTCTGCTCATAATTTCCACAATTTTTAGAGAAAAGCGAATCTTTCGAAGATCTCAAGAAATTCAAGATCCTTTGTTCTGTACTTGCTTTCTTGCTAACTTCTTACAAGGTGAGACCTGGTTGAGGTATTCGTAGTAAAATTTGGTAATGTTCGAAACGCCTTGAGATTTCTGCCGTTCAAACTACATAACTGGAATCGTCATAGAAATCGCAATTGAGGCCGCAGCGTGTGATGAAATGCACAGAAAGCGTGCAGCTCGCCCTTCCCATAATGCACTACCCCACCGACATGTTTGATACGACCGAGCCTCGATCAGAAAAAAAAAGGCTCCAATACTGATATTTTGATCAGCGAGAAAGGCTCGTAAATTTTACAAATTCTTTGTATGAAGACCGAGCTTCGGATGCATTACATTAGCGTCCGGCACTTACTTTTCTCGAGAGGTGCCATCCGGGCGCCTAAATAAAACATTCTGGTCGCCAAATAGTGGTCGCCATGGAATCTGGTTTACAGACTGGAAAGGTAAGTCGACATTTGGTGACTGGGTCGCAATTCTTGTTCGTCAAATTCTAAATCTAGTCGCTATTGGCGACCATACGGTCGTAATGTCGGGCTCTGGTTTCACGAGAGTAAACAAAAGCAGAGCAAGTAGTATGGGTAGGGTGAGATGACTTTGACTTCGTAGCCGGCTTGACATCGTTCATGCGGCTAAAATGTACGCTTACGTCCCCATTTGAATCGCGTTCCCTTGTTCTTATCTAGTGTTTTCGATACAACGTCTGTTCCCCGTCTCTATATCCCTTGTCACGCAAACCGTAAGATCTAGTCCTTCAAGGACACAAAATGAAGAATAAAAACGTCATGGAAACGCACGATGATGCTTCGTTATGTCCTTAACTAAGGCTTACATTGACACTGTATGGTATAAGTCTTTTCTTAACTCATCCGACACAAACTATACTACTAGCTACTCTACTAATCAGACAGGCGTCACACGGGACAGACTTGCTCTATTTAGTTTTCTGCGCCGGTACCGGCAGCTTATCAGTGATACCAATCACCCCACAAGCCAGACGGGCACCAGCGTGGCCAGTGGTCTTGCTGTCATCAAAGCCCCCTTTGCCAAGGTCATCCTCATCTGCATGCACCTTTGACAAGAGATAGCAATTCAAGATTTTTAAAAAATAATCCAGGGAAATTGAGTACATAAAAATATTATAATCAGTCATAAAGTACGCGTCTGTTACACACGGCCGAACAGTCAGCTGCTATTTGTCAGTAAAAGTCATTTTCGGTTGCTTCGGTATTCCGTCAATAGCAATTTGGCGAATGTAGCCCGCAAAATAAGATAGCCACATTTAGAAACCCCCAGCAGGTTGTTTGTAGATCATTATTACGAGATTTCTAAATTCTGAGCTTCACTAAATTTTAAGTCAGCAATAAAATGTCCGTATTTTCCATAGTGTAGTAGCAAAATTCTCTGACAAATGCTTGATTCTTACCACCACAGAGCGTCCAATCACACTATTCGGGCCAGTTAGTTTGACCTGTTCATCAGTTATATTAATTGTAGTTACTTCATCATCTCTTGCTACAACATTGCCAAGATCTCCCACATGCCTACAAACAAACAAACAAAACACTAAACATGATACATGAAAAAAGCCTTCAGACTTAAAAGAACATTCTCGAACCCAGAGCTCCCCGGCTCGTCTCCTCGCAGGGAAGGCTCTGATGACAGCCACTGACGCATGCGCGATATTTGACACACAGCCGTTGAGAGAAACAACTTTTGTGTATGCCCCAACTTTCAAAATCAGCCAATAAGTTATAGCCTACTAGTAGCGAAAAGTGTTGGATTTGAAAGCCAGAAAATACTCAGAAAATAGCAAATGACCAGACCAGAAAATGTTTTTGGCTATACAAATTGACTCATTCTCGTACCCAGAGCTTCCCGGCTCGTCTGCTCGCAGGGGAGGCTCTGGGGACATCCATTTGAGGGGCCGTCGCTGATTGGCTGATTTTGAGCATTGGAGCATGCGCTGAAAGGTCTTTCTCTCAGCGGCTCTGTATTAAATCTCACGCATGCGTCAGTGGCTGTCACCAGAGCCTCCCCCGCGAGGTTACGAGCCGGGGAGCTTTGGGTTCGAGAATGAAATTGACTGACCTACAAGTGTGATTTGACTAAAACAATTATTCCTTCGGCCTCATGGGCTATTGGCGCAGAGAAGAATAATTGTTAAATAGCTAAAAGCTAATAAACTTGTGGCCCTCAAATATAAAATATATCACATCGAGTGTGGAAATCATAAAAAACGAATTCAATAATTGTTTTATTATACATTGATTCAGTAAAAATACTTTTTTCTGTCAAGCAATTTCTTTTACACAAGCGCCTTGTTAAATAGGGAAAACATTTCAAGTGCTCTAGTCCAATGATGATTTGCGCGCGTTGGATCAAGAATCAGCTAGCTGATTCTTCAAGAATCAGCATGCTGATTCTTGGAGACCCTCAAAGTGCGTGATTCCCAAAGTAAAGCGCGCGCTTTTAGCCAATCGGAATCGAGATAGTGAGTACAATATAAATAACGCGCGCGCTGCTGACGAAGATCACGCCACTTTCAACAGAGCGCGCGCTCAGCTCTGTTTTGCAAAAACAGTGTTGCTGAAAACTGATTGCCCTTCACTTTGATTGTCATCGGAGCTGTCCGACATTGTTGAAAAACAAATTGTGCTGAACTGATTTAAGCAAATAAACAATTAACAGGTGTAAAAAGGTCAGCAACAAAATTATAAAAACAAGGTCGCCATTTCTCTTCAAAAACGTGCAAAAAGATCGAGAACAAACTCATTCCTTGAAACTTCACTCATATTGTTCAGTGTGCTCCAAAATGAGCCGTATCAATAACGAATAAGAGGCCTGGATGCTCAGGGGGGATAAAAGTGCGTCACGATTCAAAACGAGGCTGCTATAACCGCTGTCATTGATAATTACAGGCTCGTATTTGGAACATAAAACTTTAATGGCGGAAAAAAACCCGTAATTTCGCAGACGCTTTTCCTTGTATTCTGGGCGGAATTTTTCACTAAAATCCTTCAGCAAGTATGTATTGTGGATGATTAAAGTACTAGGCCAGAAAAAAATGGTAGAAAAGTCAAATTTTGGTCATACTAGCACTTTAAAGGTTTAGAGCCCATCATCAACCGAGAGCCTTTGCGGTCTATTAGCTTATCAGAGCAGCCGAAAACAATGGATCAATTTGACAACAAAAGAAAACGGGGTGCAAACGCTCCTGGTTGGTGCCATGGATCTTTAACAAGTCCAAGCAGAAGCACAGAAATGGCTCTAAAATTTGACTTTTTTAAAATTTCAATAATATCGGACATGTTTTTTTTAGAACAAATCTAATGAACAATAAAACGTTGTCAAAGAATCCTGCATGGCCTACTTGAAAAACAGTTTTTAACCTTTTTATTAACTCAATGTAGCTACCGTGGTTAAACAATAAAGTTATTATTATATTATGTTATTATTTATATAGTTGAATCCTCATGAAAAGCATGGGAGATGGCTTGATGATCTGATACTTAACCTTTCTTCATCTTCTGGTCCACCATGGTCTTTACCAAAAGGGTTGAAATGTGATCCAGCACTTACACAACCTGGAAAAGTTTGAATAAAAATAATAATTCTGACTGCAAAAGAAACAGAGAAAACCAATGTTGTTTACAAACACAAACATTGTATCCATCAAATTCAAATTTGCCAACCAAAGATTGAATGGGGTGCTCAATAACAATGCAATGGCACAGACGTTAGATAAAATCATCCTATTGCCATTTGGACAAGTTTGTGGAGTTGCAGATAATAAAACTTTGCTCCCTTTCATAATAATCATTCCAAGTTTCACATATTCACCAGTTTAATAACTATATAATGTAAACATCTACACCATAGACATTAAAATGCTTGTTGTATACAGTCAAAAGACATGAAGCGTGCTCCCCTAGAGCTGAATACTCAATCACTATTCCATTATTGATTTCATTATTCAATCCAAAAATGCATTTATCATTCAATATTAAAATTGTTATAGCCACTGCAAATCGAAACTGCTTTTTTGTCTATGATGATTCCATGACAACGCATGTCCTCTTTAACATTATGGCACCTGTGTGTCTGTTCGCATGACATTCTGCACGCTTTTTGCTCGAAAAGGGTGTGCGTTGCCAAGGAATCATAGACGGCGAACAAGTTTTCGATTTCAAACCCTGCAAATGTACACACATTTATTATGACCTGCATACCATTAGTGTTATCACCAAACTCATGGATGTGGAATCCATGTTTACCACAGGAGAGGCCAGAAATTTTAGCTGTTATATTACATGTGTCACCCTGCGAAAACAGATGGACATTCCAACATCAAAGTTTTGTGAAAATAATGAAAGGTATTTCTCCACATAATAATATTTGTAATATGTATAATAATAATTGCAATAATAATAATAAATAAGTAGAGAATAATGCATAGGCACACAGGGATATGGAATTTATCTTCGAGTGTTCAAATTTCTTATCTCATGAGTGAGTGAGCACAATTCTGTTTTTCATACAAGCCTTTTTTGTAAATTTTTTTGATTCAATTAATTTAACAATAGTGGGCATTATATTTTTCACGTGTGAATTTCTCAGTGGCCAAAATTCTGATAAAACACTATAATGATTTATAATAAGTAGTAATAATAACATTGATGTGATTTTAATTAAATGGTAATAATGATAACTTAGTGTGCTGTTCCAGAACATATCCATCCCCATCACCCGGAAGGGTTTTGAAAGTGACCCCCACTCCTCTGGAATTTCCAAAGGAAAATATAATGGTATAAATATTGCTGCAAAGCTTTATTGACCATGAATGAATGATACCAAAGTATCCAAAAAATGAGTAAAAATAAAACCACCAGTAACGACGGTCTCTCCAAGGAATACTACACTGCCTTTTGGGGATGCTTGGGTAAGAATTTGGTCACTTGTTAAATGACTGCTTCTTTAAAGGAACAAAATCCTAACTTTTTATTTGCAACCCAACCACGCAACCATGAATCAGCCAATTTGTAAAAGTATCTTTTGTATACACCAAATTCGATAATGGCGCCCAGTTTGAAAAGCCATTGATCTGGATTGACTAGCCTTGAATGTAGGGGGGGGGGGGGGGGGGGGGGCGTAAAAAAACTAGTGCTGTCTGTTGGGGGGGGGGGGGGGGACGGATATTTCTGGAATTGCCCAATATCGGGGGGGGGGGGGGGGGGGTAGGGGGTTACAGATATTTCTGGAATTGCCCAATATCGATTTGTACTGATATATATCAATTTCTAATGGAATTTAAGACAAATGCATTGAATCGAAAGCAAGACTATAACATTGAGATCATTTATTTCACTTTTTCTTCCACTTCTCGTGGAGATGTGCCAAGGAGGCAGTGCTTTCCCTCAAAAGGCAGCTATACGCGAAGTGGGCATAGCGGCAACTGTTCATCACTGGTTGCTTCTAGATAATTTCTTTTGAAATAACTGATCTCCTGCTATTAGACTCGCTTATTCTTATCAGTTTACTGGTTGATCAATCCATCCAGTTGAAAATTAACTTTTGGCATTACTCAACCAGCTGAAAAGTAAATAGCAATAAATTGCTGTTCAAAAAGGTTGTGGTGAATGTGTATTCAAGCATTTATTTGGCGTTCTGTTGTGAGCAAGCGGGGTAAAGATAGGAGAAAACCACTGCTGGCAGGGGTATAGGTCATAGTGCCCTTATTTTACTCATTCTCGAAAACAGGATCAATTCTAGACTTTTCGTTCATGTCTGATTTCCACTGTTCCAGTGTTGTGTCAAAATAGTGCACCCAAGGTAACAACATCAGCTCCTCGCTCTCACATGAAAGAAACTGGTCTCAAAGTTAAGGAATATTTATACAACACTGTACACTGAATACGGTAAGCATCTGTTATGGCTAATTAAAAAAAAAATTCACCAACTTGTGCTTGGTGTTATCTGTTAATCGTAAGAAATCTATAAAAATCGATAACTTTTCTTAAAAGTGTGACCCATTCTAACGATTTTAAATCCAATCGATAAAAATCAATCAGACTTTAACGATTGGTAACGATTTTATCGATTGGTAACTTGGTATCGATTTTTATCGATTGACTATGCCGGATGTAATACTTAAATATTTATAAGCATTATGTATCAGTCAATTCCAGTGGTGACCTTGCCGAGCATGGCCTGTAAACACCACTCTAGCATTGAGATTGAGAGATGCTGGGGATGACAAATGAATTGAATTTGTAGCCAAATGGCTACAACCACGAATGGCCGAGAGAAATCAGTGGAGACTTTTGAAGGTGTGTCTACTATTCTAATACCTTAGTAGAAGAAGAATTTCAATTACGATTTGAGATGGATTTGTTTCACTTGTTTACTTATATTTTGTCTCACTTTCAGTGAAATGAGAACTCGTTCAGAGATGAGAAAACTAATGTACAGTTGAAAACGAATTATAAATGCTTGGACAGAGAATGAATGGAGTTGAAGTTCTGAGCGGAAAATGTTTGTTGTGAAGCTTTGTAATGCAGGTCGATGGAATCTTGTCTTTTTCTGGTCCCAAGGGAGGGGAATTTGTCTATTTTTTGTCTTCCCACGTGGGGTACACGAGGGGCCGCAGGCCCTACATCTTTCGTAAATAGACATAATAGACTTGGCCGTGCGGCGGCCACATTCTCGAGATGCCATTTTGGCAATAAAAACAGGGATTAATTTTGAGCTCTCAAAAATGCCAATCAAAAGAGATGTGTTGAGGTTCGAGCGTCAATTATAATTAGGCTCGAATGTCAATTTATTGGAAGTGCGCTACTGTGAACGTCAAGTAACGTGAGATAGAGGCAAGGAAAATAACTAAAATCTATTCTCAAAGTTACGCCACGTACGCAACGGGGCCTGCCCAAGCCAACCCGAGACAAGAAAAAATAAAACTATGATCAGGTTAACAGGTACGCAACGAGGCCTACCCAAGCTAACCCGAGACAAGGAACATAATACCAAAACTATTCTCAAGTTAACAGGTACGCAACAGGCCTACCCAAGCTAACCCGAGACAAGGAAATAATACTAAAACTATGATCAGGTTAACAGGTACACAACGAGGCCTACCCAAGATAACCCGAGACAAGGAAAATAATGCTTTTTTTAAAGGATACCAGAACTTTCCTGGATCTAACAGAGTGTTTACTACCCGCACAGCATCATACATAGCACTAGTTTTGTGAATCAAATTCGGCTCCATTAGCGGTCACTCGCAATTTCAATCCAGCTTGCGCTCTTAACCTTGCAAATTCATCCCGAGTAGACAGAGGGCTCAGGAACTTTCCTCATTTCCCCTGAATATCGCTTATTCAGGTGTACTGTTGTCTGCTTGAAACGTTCCTGTAGTTTTTTCCTAGGCAGTATCATGTAATAATATCTTGTTGTTATCTTGTGCATAGCGCAGGATGCCGACATTCTCGCCCTGCTTTTTGGCCCCTAGTACAAAATGCTGATAGGCTTGCTTGGTGGTTCTGCTTATACCATTGGTGCATGCCGGGCAATCTATTTCGAACTTATTGCTCACTTTCTATTTAATTTTCCGAGCTTAGTCTTCTCTTCAGCGTTTTGTTTTAAGGATATTCAGTATATGCGGTGTATATTTCGGAATGTGAAGACTTCAAGTATGTACTAAATTTAGCTGTTATCAGTTAATTAAACTGTAACGGGAACCCACATTGCATCTGAAGAGAAGATGTAAACTGCCAGCGGCATCATTTGTTGTTATCTATCTGTCAATAAAAGCCAGCATGACTCTTGATAACCAATTAGTATTGGAACCAAAATATCAGGCCTGCGGATCCTTGTGTTGAATCTTCTCCAGCAGCCCCCGGGGCAGGGAATTTTTACTTTTAATTCTAGAAATGACCAAAATCCTGAGGGTTTCCGGGGGGGGGGGGGGGGGGGGGCATGGTCACCACTGGAATTGACTGATACATTACTATTAGAGCTGGTCTAGTCTAACTATTTTACCGTACAAATTACGACGAAAGCAATTCTTGGTTTGCATGTGACGTCACTGCGGCCATGTTGGTGGTGCAGAAGAAAAAAAAGTTCAATTGCTCCTTTTATTCAGGGCACCAACATGGCCGCCGCGCTTTTATTATTTTATTCCCAAAGGAACGATTGCAAATCAAGAATACTAAGCTAAATAGAAAAGAAACGTTAATCGTAATTTGTGAACACAATAGCGGTATTCGTTCTACTGCAGTCGCATGAGCAAGCTTTATGTGTAGCAAACGTGGAGAAATGGCAGGCTGACAGTGACTGGTTCAAGCCGCTCCCATTAAAATAAACAGGAAAAAGCTACTTGCCTTTTGTTCGAAGCACACAGTTCCAACAACCTCAGAGTCGCCCTTCAGGACACAAACTGCTTTAACAGACATTTCTAGTTTCCGTTTGAGCTAAAGAACACAAAAAATTCCTACTTTTCTTCGCTTTTCTTTGCTTCGCCTTCAGTGGAGAGTCGTGGAGAGAGTGGACCGAGTATGTGAGCCTGCAGTCAACAACGCCAACCACGATCAATATGTATTCTGGGTAAATTAGTCCACAGGATACCCGGTGGCAAAAGAGAGAGTCAAGAGAGTGCTCTTCTAAAATTGTATCGAAAAAATAATTTTAAAGCACAACTTTCTATGACTTTATCGGCGCAATAGAGCACGCGTGATGTTATTGTTGGGAGTGACACGAGAACGTTGGGAGTCACACGTGACACGAGAACTTTGTAAATATAAAAGAAGTGGTCAAAACAGTCGACCCGATTTAAGGGGGCTGGGGTGGTGGGTGGCTGGGGTGGTGTATGTCGCCACCCTTCTTTAGGGGAAAATGTAAACTTTTTAACTGCGAATATAATATCTCGTTAAATAATAAATGAATACAAAAGCAAGAGCAGCACATACATACAATAACAACCAACATCCTTCAATTGAGCACGGTGAAAGTGGGCATAAAACACGGACGCTGTAATGTGTTTGTAAATCGACTGTAATGCATACCAACGTGCAAGGCAACGTGCAAAGCTGCAAGATTAGACTTGTTATAGCCTACTAGTAGCGAAAAGTGTCGGAATTGAAAGCCAGAAAAGGAAAATGACCAGACCAGAAAACGTTTTTGCCTATACAAATTGACCTACTAGTTTGATTTGACTAAAACAATTATTTCCTCTCGCCCTCATGGCGCCCCTGAGTCAATAGCCATTGACTCAGAGCCCATTCGGGCTCGAGGAATGATCAGTTCATGCATGTTAGTTGGATCGCGGCAAAGGTTAGGCACATACGATAAATCTGAACTTATCATAGGTGGTGACTCGATTAAACAAGTTCAATCAGTCAAATTTCTAGGTGTGAACATAGACGAAAACATAGACGATAGCCAAGAAGAACGCATCGGGCATTGGAGCAATTAAACGCTGTAGATCTTTTGTTACTCGAACTACGCTGCCGGCAGCCCGTTTTCGATGCTTGGACTTTTCGTGGAGTCACCTTAAAGGCCCATCTTCAACCAGAGGCTTTGCGCCCCGTTTTCTTTTGTTTTTCAATTGATTTATTGTTTTTCGCTGCTCTGATTGGCTAATAGACCGCAAAGGCTCTCGTTTGTTGATGGGTCTTTAATTACTGCAGCGAGGTCTTGGGGCATTGTAGCAAAACTCTTTCATATAAGCTTCAAAAATTGCGCAACCGCGCTGCCCGTATTACATTTTCGAACCCAGAGCTCGTAACCTCGCGGGGGAGGCTCTGGTGACAGCCACTGACGCATGCGCGAAATTTTATACAGAGCTACTGAGAGAAAGACCTTTCAGCGCATGCTCCAATGCTCAAAATCAACCATATCAGTGACAGCCCTCAAATGGATGTCCCCAGAGCCTGGCCCTTAAATGTGGTTGAGCACTTGATCCCTTGGATTATACACTGTGTGACGCACTCCTTTGTCAAACGCATCCTTTTGTCTACGCTGGGCCACTTACAAGTTCTCCCGAACCTCCTGGTAAGCATCCACCAAATGACCTCGTAAATCGCCAACAATTTGGTGTAAGACTGCTCTCGAAGGTCGTCCTTTAACCCTCCCCCATCATGACATCGAGCGGGATCCGCATTTCCCTTCCAAACATGAGTTCAAAGGGGGTGTGCCCCGTGGACGCATGCACACTACTACGGTAAGCCATCATGCAGTAGTCTAACTCCTAATCCCAGCGGTTATGGTGTTTCTCTAACCTCTTCAGGGTTCGGTGTACATTTTCTATTTGGCCATTACCTTGGGGATGATACGATGTTGTTCTGGACTTATTCATCTGAAGCAGCTTGCACATCTTGGCGAAAACCTTTGACTCGAAGTTGGTCCCCTTGTCGGAGTAAATACTGTCTGGCACGCCGAACCGACGACACACCCAGTTCGTTTCAAGGATCCTGGCACATGTAGGCGCTTTCTGGTTGGGAATGGGATACGCCTCCGCCCATTTTGTGAAACTACACTGTAAGGTCAAGATGTAATTATACCCTTTCTTCGTTCGTGGTAGCGGCCGACAACATCAACATGAACTCTTTGCATGGGATAAAATGAAACCATGGGCTGTAACGGTGCTACGGGCTTCTTCCGCGGCTTGCACTTAGCGCAAGTCAAGCAGTCACTGCAATACTCGTGCACTAGCTTGGTCAAACCAGGACGCCAAAATCGGGCCTTCATCCGCTTTACAGTCTAAAACGACCTAAGTGTGCACCAGCCACTCCGTCATGGCACTGCTGCAGCGCTGATGTAACAAGACCCACGGGTAATACAACTTGTGAGTTAATATCTGTAGCCTTCTTTGGATTCCGATGCAAAACACCGTCCTTACCCTCTAACAGCTCGTACTGTGCCAAAATTGCATGTGAGGTGTGACTCATGGACTGTAAAACTTGTTGTGGCGGTTTCCCCTTCTCTTGTTCCAGTATCTTCAAGACCGGACCAATATCTGCGTCTTTGTTCTGTGCATCTGCTACTGCTGCTGGAGACCACACATCTTCTATACTAGGTGTTGTAGTAGGCTTTCGTGTGACCTGTGCGTTTGGCTTCTCGGCGGCAGCACGCGCTCCAATAGTACATGATGGACATACACCGTGAGCTCGTCTTGGTTTCCTTGACATTTTATCAGCATTCGCATGTGAGTTACCCGGACGGTGTTCAACCTCGTAGTCATACTCTTGCAGCTTTTCAAGCCAGCGCGCCACTTGCCCTTCTACCTCTTTAAATGACATCAACCAGCGCAATGACTGGTGGTCAGTTCTGACAAGAAAGTTATGCCCGATCAGATAGTAACGAAATGCTCTACGCCAGCAGGCTTTTGGGTTGCCTGTGGCAGCTTGTTAGGCCCAGGCCCGCGCCGTAGCGCTTACGTGCTTGGTTACCCATGCGTGTGTTTGTACCGCCATTACTGGATCAATTCCCGTGTGCTCTCCGTTAATAAAGTCTTATTTGTCGTTTCCCTGTGCTGTTTACTGGCGTGGCGGTAGCGTCCTCGACCCACAAAAGCCTCACAGAGAAGAAAGCGGAACAGCTGCGAGGAGCCAGCCTACACTGTGCTGGTGGCTGGAGAAGACCCAGGAAAGTACATTCTGTTTTATTTACGATAAGATAAGCCGATATTCCAGTACTAATAATGAACTCTAGTCGAGCTCCAAAGCAATGGTCGCTAAACCAAAACGGAAAACGTTTGCTTCTTTGAAGCATGGCGGCAAATCTCCAGTATATTTGTCTCTTGACACCAACTTTGCCCCATTTCTCGATAAAACTTGCACCTGGACAAAGCAATCCCCGTCCAGTCCCAAGAGGGGGTTTTCAGATGATGGAGACTCAGTACCCGAAGGAAAAAGGAGAACTGCCCAGTAAAAATGCACGCATTTAGAACTCATGTTAGGGCAAATTGCCAACTTTTGCCCCGTTATTTCGCGCAATACTATCGTGAAGGCCTCAACTTCAATGCAAAGTATCTGGCAAGCCATACGAGCGCACTTTGGTTTCCACTGGAGCCCATTTTCTAGACTTTAGTAACATAAAGCTGGAATAAGGTGAGCGCCCTGAGGATCTTTACCAAAGACTTTGTCGAGGATAATCTGTTATTAGTCAAATCACACTAGTGGTCTATTATCAATGCTGCGTTCTGATTGGTTGAGCTACTAGTAGGCTATAAGTTATAGCCTACTAGTAGCGAAAAGTGTCGGATTTGAAAGCCGGAAAATGGCAAATGACCAGAACAAAAACAAATTTTTGGCAATAGAAATGACCCTTTAGTGTGATTTGACAAAAACGATTATTCCTCTCGCCCTCATGGCCTCTAAGTCAATAGCCCATTCGGCCTTCGGCCTCATGGGCTATTGACTCAGAGCCCATTCGGGCTCGAGGAATAATTGTTAAATAGCCAACAGTAATATCACCCACCATGGTAAAACTATCACTGTCGATGAGGAACTCACCCCAACCCTTGAAATCCTCATTGTGCTCACGTGGCTCCGTCTTATACACCCTGATCTGCCCGCACTAATCAAGCAGCGCTATGGAACTGAATTGCGCTCCCGCACCCTCGCTTCGCTAAAACCGGAGATATCCCATGCCCTTGACTCTCTCCTTGATGAACTGCGCTCCACTGCTGACTCGAAAGTCCTACGCGCCAGCTCCGGTAGACTACCACAAAACACTTCACGAGCAGTATCAAGGCTATCACCCAGCTATAAGCGCGCAGTATCATGCCCCTTGTGCAAACAAACTGGTCGCAAATGCCCTTTTCTCCCTCCCGAAGACTGCCAATATCCCTCAAAAGCGAGACTGACTGTTGATGAGGAGGAGCCTGACGAGGGAGAAGCATTTCTTATTCCTCCTGAGTACCATGAGGAGGAACCCCAAGCATTCACCCCTTCTGCACGCATCGTGTCGCGGCGCATCAGCTCTAAACAGTCGCCCTATTTCACTGCATTCTATAAGCAACGCCCCGTGAAAATAACATAACGCTTGACAACGGTGCAGCTAGCATGATAAAAGCCTCTCTCGCGCGCTCCCTGGGTGCTTCTATCGAAACGTCTACCAAACAAGCTCTCCAAGCGGACGGTGTAATCCCCCCTTTCTGTGATTGGTGAGACGCATATCACATTATCCCGAGCCAACAAACTTCTCAGCCTCGACGCTTTAGTTGTCAAAGACCTCGACGTAGACGTACTTACCGGTATTCCCTTCCTGGTCGCAAATGACGTCACGGTCCGTCCTGCAATGT
The DNA here is from genome assembly GCA_033964015.1 of Scolanthus callimorphus. NCBI lineage: Eukaryota > Metazoa > Cnidaria > Anthozoa > Actiniaria > Edwardsiidae > Scolanthus > Scolanthus callimorphus. The sequence continues at coordinate 1,356,153 of JAWWUD010000017.1, read as the reverse complement.
CACAAGTCACCATACAGGGGTCAGAAACATTTCAATACTACCCTGCCACTGAAAGTGGAACCCAGTCCCACTCGATCCGCCGAGCCCAGTGCCATGTTTTAGGTCATCCTCCCCTGCTACCGTTGTCTGGCCAGGGGAGTATCTAGAGATTAATGTCCCTCCCGAATTAGGGGATGACACTATTCTCGCGATCGAAGCACACGACGAACCACTTCCTGGTGAATCTACTACGTGGCCCCCGCCACAAATCGTCGAAGCAGTTGCGAGCAAGGTACACATCGTTAACGACTCGGACGAGCCTCAGCACGTCAAACGACACGCCCATGTCTGCACCGCGCGCCCCACAGAGGAGCCGCCCAAGATTCCGGCCTTCACCTACCCACAATCAAGCCAGTAAAGAAGCAACAAGATATAAACCTCTCAGATACCGTCACCATAGACCTAGATTGCTTGTTACCACAATCTACACGTCACCAGTTTAGAGAGCTCTGCCTACAGTATGACTCTGTGTTTAGCCCGGACATCACAGGCTACAATGGTGCAGCAGGCCATATCGAAGCTGTCGTCAATATGGGACCCGTACAGCCCCCACGACGCAAAGGCCGCGTCCCTAAATACTCTCGTCATCAATTACAGCTAGTGTTCAGCGGTATTTCTTTGCACTGGACATGAGTAATACCGTTGCTCAAGTCATCGATGCATGTCACACGTGCACTTCACTAGGGAAATTACCACGCGCTCTCACAACGCAGTAGCACATGGGAATGTAACACATCCTACACTGCATCCTGTATTATTTCCGATGAAAGACACGAGACACTGCGTGATGCACTAATCGACTTCTCGTGGGTTTAAAGCCTCTCGATGGCCCAAGAGCTATCATCCGCGTTGATTCCGCACCCGGATTCCTCACGCTACGCAATAACGACAGCCTCAGTCATATTAATGTCTCACTAGAACTTGGCCGTATCAAGAACGGGAACAAGAATCCCATGGCCGAACGTGGCGTACAGGAACTAGAGGAGGAACTTCTTCGACAAGAACCAACTGGCGGCCCCGTAACCGAAGTCGACCTGGCCATCACAACGGCACGACTGAATTCAGGACTACGCCACCAAGGGCTGTCCTCCTGCGAGCGTTGGACCCAGCGTAATCAGTTCGATAACACCCAGCCTCCAGTCTCCGATTACGATAATATTCTCGCAAAACACAAACAGCGCCAGGACAACCATCCCCACAGTGAAAAGTCGAAGAACCATGGTCAAACTTGCTCTGCCCCTGCAGCATTGCAAGTCGGTGACCTCGTCCACTTGGTTTCCGATAAGGACAAGACAAGAACTCGCGATCGCTACATCATCGTCAGCATTGATGGTAAATGGTGTCATGTGAAGAAGCTCACTGGATCCCAACCAACTGCGTGCAACATCGTACAAAGTTAAGTTGTCTGAGTGCTATGGCATCAAGCCTTCTCTACTCCCGCGCTCCCGACCTCAAACAGCAACTAGTGACGACGTTACTGAGTTTGTATCGCCCACCCGGACGCTCAGCCCTGTCAGCCATGCGCTTCCCCCGGAACTACCTCCGCCTGCCCCTCCTGACCTTACGCAGCCACTGACCTATACTGTCGCAGAGAAGCCATCAACTGGCGACAGTTCACAATCTTTCCAAGTGCCCACTGCCCAACCTACTTTGGAGGCAACCACAACTACTGATGACACTTCTTCAAGTGCTCTGGCTCCCGATGATGTTATCCCCGAGGAAAGCACGTCTCGCCCACAGCGCTCTTGCAGACCTCCTGGCTACCTGAAGGACTACATTTGGTAGCGCACGTTTAGTTATGTGTGAATTTTACATTAGTTGACGATTCATCACCCGTTTATGACTCAGATGCACTCGCCTATTACAACGTCTGTGACCGTATTGCTAAGGCACTTCGAACTGCGATAGACATTGATAGGAATTGATAGGTCCCTAACCGTTACACTTATTTAGTGTCATGTTATTGTTTACAAAGAAAAGAAAAGGACACCACGCCAGCAGGCTATTGGGTTGCCTGTGACAGCTTGTTAGGCCCCAGGCCCGCGCCATAGCGCTTACGTGCTTGGTTACCCATGCGTGTGTTTGTACCGCCATTACTGGATCAAGTCCCGTGTACTCTCCGTGAATAAAGTCTTATTTGTCGTTTCCCTGTGCTGTTTACTGGCGCTATGTATGTGACCATCGCCAACATTTCAAGCCTAGTTGTGCAGTAGTTCTTTTCATGCTCATTTTAAAGACCTGCTTCCGTAGGCTATAACTCGTTCAGTCCCATCTGGTTGTAGCTGAGAGAGGACTGCACCTATACCTAGCTGCTGACGGTATCCAGGATAAACCTACCGGCGTCTGCTGAGAATTTGGGGTAAGCGAGAACTGGCGCGCTCACAAGTGCTGTCTTCAGTGCGCCAAAGGCGAGTTCCTGCTCTGTTCCCCATTCGAATTGGGTTGACTCCTTGCAAAGCCTATACAGAGGTCCAGCAACTACTGAGAACCTCGCGATAAAACGCCTGTAATATCCTACCAATCCTAAGAACTGTTGCAGCTCTTTGACGCATGTAGGTCTTGGCCAATCAACTACCGCTTTGGTCTTCTCAGGGTCAGTGTGAATCCCGCAGGACGAAACAACATGACCAAGGAAGGTGACACTATGCTTGAGAAAATGACATTTGGCAGGCTTTAACTTGAGACCGGCTTGATGAATCCTCTGAAACACTAGTCGCAGGCGCTCAAGATGTTCTTCAAAGGACTGGGACCATACGATGATGTCATCAATATAAACGAGACAATGGGTCCACGTCAGACCGCCCAGCACGGCATTGATGGGGCGCTGGAAACTAGCTGGCCAATTAGTCAACCCGAAATGTATCACGGTCCACTGGAACTGGCCTCGGTGGGTCGAGAACGCTGTCTTGGGTCTGTCCTTCTCTGCAACCTTCATCTGCCAATACCCTGATGCAAGATCTACGCATGAAAACCAGTGGGCGCCGTCCATCGCTTCTAGGGTGTCATCCGTCCTCATCATCGGGTATGCATCCCTCTCTGTACAGCGGTTTAATGCACGGTAGTCCAGACACATGCGGTAAGAGCCATCAGGTTTACGAACTAGAACAATCGCGCTACTCCACGGGCTTTGGGAAGGCTCAATTCGATTTTGAGCAAGCAGGGAATCTAGTTGTCGATCAATCTCCTCCCGAAGATGAGGGGGTGCCCTTCTAGGCGGTTGTTTGATTGGTGCGAATTGCTGACATGAATGTGGTGTTCCAAATTATCGGTCCATCCCAAATCTGAATTGCTGCTAGCAAAAACATCTCTAAACTCACACAAAAGAGAATCAACTGGTCTCTCTGTTCCTCAGTTAAATTGTCATCTTCAAAAACAAAAGGTTGTTCCTCCGTTTCTTCTTTACGCCAGTACCCCCCAGTACTCGTTGCATGCCTATTTCCTCCCGAAGATTCTGATTCCTCGGTCCCAGTTCTCTCATGCTCCACGAAATTAACTGACTCAAGTCTCACTGAAAAACGATTTGGGTATAGGGGTGCTTTCATTTGGAATCAGCTTCCGCACATTAGTTACGAACCAAGTTAAAGAGGAAACTAAGTGCGCGCTTGCGCATTACGTTCAAGCACCAATTTAATTGATTCAAGGGACAAATTAGTATTCAACTTTAGACGGGAGACTAAAACGGAGCATAGCAACACGACTGAGAGCATTTGTTTTTTTCCTTTATATTTCCCTGCACTAGCGTTGCTATCTGGAAAAACTTCAAAGCGCGTGCAAACTTCTTTCGCAATTTATGACTTATTCGGCATTTTCCCAACGAAATGAAACCTCACACAATTGTTATCAATGTTTCCTTGAGATAATGTGCTATAATAAATTTTAATCCGGTTTGATACCCACTTCATCTCAAAAGTTCCACATGAATAGGCTCATTGTCATGTTATTGCTCCATAATATTGCTTGATAAATTGAAAACATTAATATGTTTGCCTCTTAAAAATTCATTTCACTTGCTGGAAATTTAATCAGAAAGTAATCTGGTTGTTTGTGCTCGCGATTTGGTGTTTCGACTGCAGATGCACTCTCGTTCAAGAATGCTACACACGAGACACAGTGACGCGTGCCCGGATTCAATTGAAAATCAAACGCAACACTCAAAATTCTTTTCTGCTTTCCCTTAGTTTAGATTGTTTTCAAGTAATTTTTCTTGATGTCTTAAGCCATCTGTTATCTGTTTTAGTTTACTCAACTTGTACAGTCAGAAACCATGCAAAGAGATAACATTTTCACCCGGTTTTCCATCTCGAAAAGAACTGCAAGTAAAAATAGATTTAGCCACTGACTAAAAGCAGAGCTCCATATGAATTTTGATGAGGCGTGACGTCAAATGTAAGGAAGAATTCTGATTGGCTAATTTTTCCCGCGCAACTGTTTCTAAAAATAGCTCAAGCTATAAAACACATGTGAGACCCACCACGCTCCTACTTATGAGCTTCTGCATTGCCACAATAAAACTCATATCTTCAAGCCCCCGTGTAATTTCTTTTTATTATATAGACAAACCAGAAAAAATTTCCAAATTGATTTCAAGGCGCGTTTGTTTGACCGATATCCTCACTAGTGAGGATATGGAAAATACTTTATGTCACTCAGGTCCCGGATGTAGCTTCGTATGAGATCTACGAGTGGCGTATTTCCCAGTAAAACACTCGTGTGTATATACCCGGCATAACTAATCGAACAAAATCGAACAAAATTTCAATCTAGCCTAATCGAACACCAATCGTTCGATTGGTTTTGATTGGGTTCGGTAATCGAACATAATCGAACAAACCTTTTCGGTGAGTATGATTACCGAACTCAATCGAACATGAATCAAAATGATTGGATTGATTAGTTCGATTTTGTTCGGAAATTTTGCGTGACTTTAGAAATTGGGTAAGACTCATCAGTGACACGCAATGGGGTAATACACAACAAATAGACGGCCATGAACAGTTAACATAACTATTAGCTTTATTCAAATTGGGCAATTCCAGAAAATAAAGGTACCCTCCCCACGGGCGGCACTAGTTTTTGACCCCCCCCCACCCCCATGCATCAGAATTTCCAAATGGTTTACCCCCCCCCCATGCATATAGAATTCCGGGCAGGTTAAAGAAATCCAGCTTCGAAAACCCCTCTTGCAATCAGAATTCCGAGCTCTTAAACCCCCCCATCCCATCGGAATTTCCAAATGCCGCCCGTGGGGGGGGGGGGGGGGGGGACACTTAACCTTCTAAAACAACAAAACCTGAAAAAACTCAGTTTTATAAAAAAATCCCAGTAAAATCACTCAATAAACCCATAGTTCAATCATGAGTGTTTATTACTTTTACAGACCTATGAGGGATATAATAAGAAAAAAGCATTCTAATGTTAATCTTGGTTAGGCCTGGTGCACACTTGCGACATAACGACATAAGAAAAATATCACGCGAATAACATTGAGTGGTTTCCAAACGTTCAAGTCGACAAAAAATAACATAACATTGCTTTGGTGAAGTAATGTAATGATGATCCATGGAAAATACTGATTATTTCAATTATTTTCGATGCTTTTTTCGTTGCAACATGATATTATTATGGCGTTATGTCGCTAGTGTGCACCGGGCTATAGTGATTGCGTATCTTGGTTAGTGATTGATTCCGATTTAGAAAAATGTCTGTGTTTCATTTGAAGTTCAATTGGGTTTGATTGAGCACACTGTTCGGTAATCGAACGGTCGATTATGTTCGATTTAAAAAAAAATTGGTGAGTTCGATTATGTTCGATTACCGAACTCAATCAAAATCAATCGAACGATTGGTGTTCGACTAAGTTCGATTACCGAACGTTCGATTAGTGCCGGGTATATAATAAATATATATTTGATTCTGGATTATTTTTCAACCACCGCAAAGACGTACAATGTACGTCTTTGACTAAAAACTTTCTCAAAATCGGCTAAAGCCTCGTGCAGTATTTAAAAAATCCTTATTGTACTGCACATGTGCGTATATTTGTAAACAAAACACTCAAAAAGCCTGAAACCCATACTAAGAGCTTCTAAGTGTACTCTTCAACTCAAGTGGAAAACACTCTTTATGTTGATGCAAGTATTAAGATTTTTTTTGATTTATGATTTATAAAAGTGTTCAGAAAACTTATTAACTTTTAAATAGACTTAAGGAATAAATTCACTATTTAAGGTAATTCCCGTGAAATAAAACTGGTCATCGAAAAATTTTCTTTTTCTAGAGCTTTTCACAAGAATGTTTTTTGCAGAACTTCCCTGCGTTATCACACAATCTCGACATTTTGACTCGAAAAATTCTCACCCACGGACTGAATGCAAGCAATAATCAATACACACACAATCTATAACACAATATCAGAGAGCTTTGTACACCCTCCCAAAAAATGATAAACACGAAGACTGCTCTACCGTGCGACCACATAGAATGGGCCACCTTGGAAGTTCACTCAGATAGCGAGTACAGAAAGAATAGAAAGATTCGATTTTCTCTGAAAATTGAGAAAGTATGACCTGAAATAGCTTGAAAACGTATATTAATTATCCAAGATGGCACAGAATATCGTCGGGTATTTAGTCGACGAGGGACGCAGTCCCCGCACGATTCACGATCATGTTTCACAATAAACTGTTATGGCATTGACGATTCACAGAAAAAAAAAAATGTAGAAAGATAACTCTTACCAGAACTCTTAGGCCTAGTACATACGCCGCTCTTATCATGAGCCGTACCAAACTGTTACCATGAAATACTCGAAACTCGCGGCGTTAAAATCCATTCTACATTCCCGGTTTGATTTAGAATAGTTTAGGCTACAAGCAGACGAGAGATGGACAAAAAGATTGTTTTATTGAGATTTTGCATTAGGATCGGCTCATGATAAGAGCGACGTATGTACTTGGCCTTAGATACACTTGAAACGCTATCGAATTCGGCACGCACTCTACGCTCCTTCGAGCGTTCGCTTCACAGGTATCCAAAATCCTTACCCGGCATTAAAACAAGGCATTTATCACGATTCACGAAGTTTATGAGCATACATTGGCTATTCACGTTGATCAAATATGAAATATCGCCGTTCACGAATCACGTCGATGGCAGCAGTAATCACGGATTATAGCTAGGCATAAATAGATTGTGCTCGGCAACTTCTTTGTGCTCGGCAACTTCTTTGGATTATAGCTAGGCATAAATAGATTGTGCTCGGCAACTTCTTTGTAGTGCTAGCAACCTAGGGCAACTTTTGACTTACTTGGCAACTTTTCAGCTACAAATTGGTATAAAACTGATCCAATCCATCATAAGGTCTTTATTTAGAAGGATTTTATCAAAACTGGTCAAAACTAAGGATTCAAAACTAAGGATTTTAATCGATAAGTGATATACAAAGAAAATAACTTGCTTTACGCGCGTCCACGAAATCTGCTGGACAGCAGCTATCTATCAGCGGTTATTCGCTAGCTGTCTGCCGCCGGCCATCTTGGTATTTGTTGCAGTACGAGTCATGGCATCGCAGTCAGATGAAATTTCTGACAAAGAAAATGAAAAAAATTTAGACATTGACCCTGAAGCAACTTTTCTAAATTTTGGTGGCAATTTTAATATTTGAACAACTTTTGGGAGTATTGGCAAGCAACTTTTCCTGAAATTACTAGCACAATCTATTTCTGGCTAATTATAGCGGAACTCCCTGTGCCGAAGGCGCGGAGTGGAGTCCCATACGTATCATTCAACGTCGCATGAAAAAGCAATCCATCCAGACCCGTGTACACAGCAATCACAGTCCGTCTTGGATCACTGAGCGCGTGCTTCGTCCTCCACATCCAGCACAGCGCCGCGGCGTTCGGCTTGGAGTCGAAACTGCAAAAACGTGTTGCATTTTGACGCCAACTCCCCAAAAATACATTTATAATCACAGAGATTGATCTGGATTCTTTAAAGAAGTAAACAATTAGAGATGCAAGGAGACAAAAGGGAACTAACAGCGAAATGAGAAACTATTTGCCAACTCTCTGTTGCTGGTGTAGCTCGCCGGAAGGGAGAAGGAATCCATTTTTTCAACTCAATCGATTAATCGGTCATTTACAAGCGTAAAATTCCAGGTTGGGTAACCATTACTTCCAGGTTGATCATTTCAATATTCACTGAAGTTCCAGGCTGGGTATCCCAAGTTGGGCTCCTCAATAAAAGGGATGTAAGAAGTGGGGTGTGTATGATTTGGAGTTCCGCTTTTAGGCATTGCCTAGATCTATTTATACAACAACACTAGTAAATCGCGCGCTCTGATTGGTCGAGAGCCATGTTGCTACAAGAGTACAGATACACGGTTGACAAAATCCCTGTTTGTTGTTGTATACAACAAATAGATCTCGTTTTTTGTGCATATGTACTGTAATAGATACACAGAAGACGTCACAGAATGTCGAGACTGCGTCTCGTTGCGTACCTTTTTTTCACGATATTCTGTGACGTCATCTGTGTATCTATGACAGTACACACGCACGCAAAACGATATCTATTTGTTGTATACAACAACAAACAGGGATTTTGTCAATCGTTTATCGTAGTCGATATTAAAGTTTTAAAACAAGTGTTTTCTAGCGTTTTTGCTTCTCTAAAACAGCAGCAAGTTTCCACAATGTGTTCAGTAGCCGAATGCTTGTAGTGAAGTCTGACGTAATGTTACGTGCGAGACAAACGTCACGCATACAGAAAGAGGCTACAAAATGTCGGCAAATGCCACATTAGTGTCGTTCGGATATTTTTTGGAGTGTTCCCGTGTAGTATATACTAAAACAATTACCCGAGAGGGATTCGAACCCACGACCTTCAGAATTGTACATCCGATGCTCTACCAGCTGAGCTATCCAGGTCAGACTGGGAGCAGGTCGGGGTAAATTAGATGTTATGTTCGCGGTAATGTAGTGAATATATGTATATGTTCAGGCAAGCCTGTGGCCGCGTAGCACTTAGTTCAACAGAGTGGAGATAAGGAATTAACCTTGTGTGAAAGCTAACGTGCTTATGATCAAATGGTCCCATGTGTGCTTCTGAGCGTTAGCCCTAGTAAGCGGAGAAAGAGAAAAAATTCTCTGACCCCGAAAATGCTAGTTTTCTATTGTTCAATGTAGGTCAGAAGAGTAACAGTGTAAAATGCAGAAAGAATCAACCAATCAGAATTAAAGCTGCTTCTAAAAATAGCCAGGTCAGTCAAAAAATAGCCAGGTGAGTCAAAAAGAATCAACAATCAGATCCGACCATAATGAAGATTTTTGTGCCCTTCAAGGAATCAGACTTTTGGAAAACAGTACAAAACTGCTCTAATATCCAGGTCAGTGCTGTCTCCATAGCCTATTTTGAGAGATGAAAGCTACTAAAAGCTCCTATTCATGGGCTCCTGTAAAACCCAAGAGGGTGTGATTAATTTTCCTGTAGCGCTGTGTGTGCAGAATTTTTCTCGTCCCATCCACCCGTTTTACTGCCGCACTTGACTTTGTCGCCCATTCGTCACTCCGGACAGCCACATTACAACTCAACGAAGTCAACAGAGCCGAAAAAACGTTGGCATAAATAGCCAAGGGTTGCCTTGATTGCCATCAGTTGGGTTGCTGAACGCCGGTTAGCCAAGAATTCACAAAGGTATGTTGGTGATACAGAATGCTTGTCTTTTTAAACGATTTTTTGCCCGAAATTTTTTTTCTCAAAAAACCTTTTGTTCAGACTTTTCTGTTTTTCAGTGCAAATTTCATAGGGACTTTTGAAAGGTTTGCACATAGCCTGTGTCGACACTTGTAACTTTTTGCATCTGCATGATTGTCATGCAGATGTACTCTCTTTAACAATAAAATAATGCTTGTCTTTTTGAACGATTTTTTGCCCGAAACTGTTTTTCTCAAAAATCTTGTTGTTCAGATTTTCTGTTTTTCAGTGCAAATTCCATAGGGACTTTTGCAGGTTTGAACATCACATAGCCACTTTTTGCATCGCATGATTGTCAAAGCCGTCATTTAAAGTTGATGTGGAAAGGTGGTGTTCATGTCAAAATAGCAGTTGTTACGTTTTTCTTTTAAAGTTAAGTATGTGCGTTATACATTCAATCACGGTTGTGATTTCCTTTAGTTATGAGTTCTACAAATCATTCATGTTTAACTGTACGAGTTGAGTGGTCACTTTTGAACCCCGAACCCCCCCCCGGGGGGGGGACTCCCATATTTTTGGGGCGGGGGTGCTCGTCGTACCTTTTAGGGTTTAAAATCATGGCCTCTGGTACCTTTTAGGGGGTAAACTTCGAAAACTTGCAATTTTTCTATATAGGTACCTGTTAGAGGTCCGTTCTAGCAAGCAAATCACACTTGTTGGTAGCCTGAACTTCAGATGTATTTTCCCTCGTAAAAAATACGAGAGAAAATTACGAGGGAAAATACGTCTTGTTGGTACCTTTTAGGGGTCAAAATCAGCTAAGCGACGCCATGTTTAGTACCTTTTAGGGGTAAAATCGAAAGTTCCCGACGGGCACCCCCGCCCCAAAAATATGGGATTCCCCCCCCCCCCCCGGGCCCCGAGCTGGAACCACTGCAACTCGTAACATAATATAGGAATTCACTGCGGGAGGAGTGTGACCACACCTAAGTGTCCGCCTAATTACCTACACCCACAGACCCGTAGACACTCAAGATAATATCATAATTATAATAATTGTACTCTTTAATTGCTATATAGGAACAAGTGTGGATGTGAATTTCATTGTTTGGTGCTGTAGATACCTTCAGGCAAAAACGGATTAAGCCCCCCTCATCTTTGAAAGTATGTCATACATTCACTAGTATTCACTCTCCGATTTTCTGTCACATTCAGTCTTATAACTCTCTTTACCCTCTGGCTCCGCACCTATTGTACACAATAAGCCTAGTTTTAAATTTCGTGTTTAGTCCGGCGCGCATGCGATGTTAGTCCGAATTTCTTGATTTGTTTTGTTTAACAAGAACAAAGAGAAGTTAAACAAAAGATTCGGACTAAAATCGCATGCGCACTGAACACGAATTTAAACTCCAACTAGGCTTATTGAACGTGTGTTTCACGGGAAGGCACTGTAGATTTTCTGAACATTTTTACATTACCATGTCGGGCCGTTAAGCAAGCGTTGACAAGTGCATTCGTCAAGACCTCAAAGTCATGTTGTCCAAAAAGGGATGTTTAGAAAATAAATAAATAGAAATAAATAAAACTATTCTAATTCAAAACCAGTTTAGTGGCAATTATTTGTATTGCTATTGCACCTTTTAAAATTGTTAAGTTGTTGCGTGTTTAAATATAGATTTTTATTATATGGATGCCAGTGTTTTACCGGAAACTAAAACACTCGTATTTTCCATATCTTCACTAGTGAAAATATGAAAAAGTTATGTACCGAATGTCCCGGATGTGCACGTTTGCAGTGTTGTTTTCCTGACTTCGTCTGCAGTGAAATCTCGCTCGCTCGGTCACACGAGTTTTAAGCCACAAAACTAAGTTTTGTTCTAGTTCTAAAGAGAAAAACCTTATTTCAACTATGGCAGAGAAGGCTACAGCAACACAAAAAGGGAAATTAGTTCTTAACAACACTGGGAATCAGAAAGATTGAGGGAGCATTTCACAAATAAACACTTTCGACTTTACCAAGTGAGTTGTTCAATTTGTAATATTTTGCCGCTATGTCAATTCTAATCCATATAATAAAAAGAACATTACACGGTGGCTTGCAGATATGGATTTCATTTTCTCGTGTCAAAAACAATATTTTACTCACTCGCTGCGCTCGTTCGTAAAATATTGTTCTTGCCACTCGAAAATAAAATCCATATCTTCGCGCCACCGTGTAATATCCTCTATGTATAGAGAATAATATGGGCGCGCGGGGATATGGAATTTATCTTCGAGTGTTCAAATTTTGATATCTCACGAGTGAGCGCAGCGAATATAAGACCCTGTCCACACTACACCGCTTTCAAACGAAAACGGATACTTTTTGCTTCGTTTTCAAAAAGATTTGCGTCCACACTTATCGTTTTCGTATTGTTTTCGCCGTTTTTGGTGATCGTTTTCGGCGTTGTAGTGTGGACGATTGTTCAGGCCACATTTGTAATAACCTGCCACATTTGTAATAACTGCCACATTTGTAATAACATTGTGCCACATTTGTAATAACAGCCACATTTGTAATAACATTGTGCCACATTTGTAATAACTGCCACATTTGTAATAACATTGTGCCACATTTGTAATAACTGCCACATTTGTAATACCACTGCCACATTTGTAATAGCGGAGCTCCAGCGGGTGCCGAAGGCGCCCGCGTAGCGGAGCCCCTACATGCAGGAGGAAAGGAAACAACACAAAAGTGCCACATGCAACGACTTCCGTTTTGTGCGTTCATTTGTTCGTTCGTCCGACATCATCAAACTAGAAAAGTATCTCAAGGAGACAGCATCGCTAGGTGTTATTTTGGAGTTATTTTGGAGGCAAGAGGGGTACATTTTGGAGGCAAGAGGAGTAATGCCACGTGACCTTGAGGGTGAACCCCCTTGCCTCAGAGATAAATTTACGTATCAATCTTTTGCTGTATTCTGCTTATTAATTTTTCACACGTGCGAATTACGATAAATTTCTCAGTGGCCGAATTCCTGATAAAACACATAGTTTATATACTAAATGTATATATATGTATGTGCCGAATTTTGACAAATTTGACCGAATCCGTACTAGTTTTATGCTGATATTTGCCTAGAATTTTAGGAGTTCTGTAGTTAATGCCATCAACCCAGCTTCATCACCATTTCTAATCAGGAGCCCTTTACTTTTTCTGGGGAAAAAAATGGGGGCTTGTGTGCTCCCCCGCCCCTTACATAAATATCAATATATAATAAATATATAAACATCAGTGAAATACCAAGGTATCTCTCGCGCGAAAAAAATGAAATCTTCACACTGTTCGCATGGACTGCTGCATTTAGCAGGAAATCTTTGCCAATGGCAATCCAATATATATTCCTGTATTATTTTAGAAAACTTTGAAATGTAGTTTCTCGGGTCTGCCTATTTATTTCATGGGAGCCTTCAAAGTAAAGGCAATAGGTATCAAACTAGTAACAATATATTTTGGCCAAGCATTGCTCGAATCTCTAAAATATTGCATTGAGTACAAAAAGCGAGAATTTATGGCACCATCATAACACCGATTGACTCGCGCGGGCTCTAATATATTAAATGCTCGCCAAAGTTATAATAATAAGGTTTTGCGTGCTTGTTTTGGCCTTCTAAACTGTTTCTCGTCCATTGAAAATGTTCCAATAAAAGTCTTGCTAAAATTGTTCTCTCGTCGTGCCAGTTTTATTATATGGATGCGAAGTTTGGGGAGGATATTTTCTAGGAAACTGAAGGATTTTGTTTTTGTATTCGGAGTCGTCGGTACGGAAAAAAGTGTTGGAACGATCGCGGTCGTTACAAGAGGTCCGGCCCGCTCAACAGCCAATCAGCGTGCGCCATTTCACTAGAAGTAGTGGTTGCTTTATCAACTACCATGCGAGCAGTGGTTCCCTCCTCTCTGGGCCGACAGCGGCCAAAGAGAGGAGGAAACCACTGCTCGCAAGGTATTTATCAACAAAATTTAAAGATGTAAAATAAAATGTTGAACTGTTTGGCCCAAGCATAACCAATTTCCATTAGGCAATGATTGAGGGCACAGAAGAACTACTTTATTTCAACTGCATTAGTCTTAAACGTTAGTGCCCAATGTCTGCGATCTGTTGGTCCGGACCTCAACAGAATACACGTGACTTCTGCGGTATTAACTAAACTGTTGTTGTGAAAGTGGTATCTGCTAATACTTGCTCACCCTTTGGGTATATTTACGCACGGCTCGCGGTTTAGACACCCTTGGCCTTACCCTATTACTGGTAAACCTTTTAATGTATTCGAAATGAAATAAAGAAATGACCTCCCTGAAATCGAAAAGGGAAAAAATAAGCAGGATGACCAAATGAAATGACGGAACCTGAGGTATTCGAGAGTTTTTCATTTCCTTGTTCTGCAAGTTTATTTTGAAGTTGTCCTCAAACTTCGGTCTCACCTGATCGCATTCTCTTTGACCTTGCCAGGACCTTGCCTTTTTCGGATATCACAAAAACATCATACAATGATTGTCTATATCAAGGAGGTGCACGGCGAATGGCTACCAAATTCGCTGATATATAGATAACCGAATCATCTATAACACATTGTTATATAAACATCACTGTGAAATACCAAGGTATCTCTCGCGCGAAAAATGATATCTTCTTCACACTGAAGATATGATTTTTATCTTCACTCTTCGCAGTGATAACACACATAACTAGTTTTCAGATTTTCGTAAAATAAATGTAGATTTTTCACTGATGTTTATATAATAAACAGAACATTACATGTCCGCTTGGAGATATTAATTTTATCTTCTCGTAAATTTTCAACATTCAAGATAAAATTCGTATCTCCGCGCGGCCATGTAATATCCTCTAAATAGGCACTTACACCCGTTCTATGACAAACTGACGTCAGTTGTATTTCGAATCGTTCGGCGAGAATTTATAAGGACTTATGTTCGTGTCTTTTTCCTCACGAGTTCGAGTTTTCTATTAGCCATTAGTAGAAACCCACTCACATACTATCACGAATCCTGCAATCTGATTGGCTCCGCTACTCACTATCTATCACGTATTAGTCAAATCACACTTATGGTCTATTGTCAATGCTGCGTTCTGATTGGTTGAGTTATTAGTAGGCTATAAGTTATAGCCTATTAATAATACGAGCGAAAAGTGTCGGATTTGAAAGCCAGAAAATGGCAAATAACAAGACCAGAAAATGTTTTTGGCTATACAAATTGATCTACTAGTATGATTTGACAAAAACAATTATTCTTCTCTCCCTCATGGCCTCTGAGTCAATAGCCCATTCGGCCTCCGTCCTCGTGGCTAATGACTATTGAATAATTGTTAAATAGATAGTGAGTAGCGAAAACGCTAGCGCAAAACATTTTAAACCCATGAAAATAAATACGTTTTAGCAACAACTCGAAGGTTAGTATGCTAGTGGGTTTCCACTAAAACAATTCAAGACTACTCGTTCTCGTTTTCTATGAGTCAAATAGTCAACTCGGCGCTACGCGCCTCGCTAGAGTGTTTTTTTATCCGGCTGTGAAATAGATACTAACAAATATGCACTGCTATACACTATGAAAGTCATTTTTATTTATTCTCCTTTTTAATTATGACTAGTAGACACTATTAACACTGACATTAGAGGCGGATGAAAACCATTCTAACTATCTATTGACTCATAGAAAACTTGAACTCGTAGTCTAATTGTTACCACTGTATGCATTGCTACGCGACCTCAAGATTCACGGTTGCGACTGGCGATTCTCAGCAAAGGAATTGTAATGTCAATTTTCTTGAGTCAAAAGTTCACAATTCTAGGACAGAAAGCCAGAGGATAGCTTACAATTATTTTAGTTGAATTTACAGTTAATGTCGACCCGCCGAAGTAGCCGAATCCAACGTTTTAGTTTTGATTGACGGCTAAAAATCGCCCATCGCAACAGTGAATTTTGAGGTCGCGTAGCAATGCATACAGTGGTAAATGGACCCATAGAAAATCGAGAACGAGCAGCCTTATCGTTTTAGTAGAAACCTACTAGCATACTACCTTTGATTTGTTGTTAAAATCTATCTATTTCAATGGTTTAGAGATTAGAGAATTTAAGTGGGTTTCTACTAAAACACAATATCAGGCACTTACAACCACCCCAAGACTAATTGACGTACTTCGAATCGTTCGTACGAATTTGGATGAGTGTTCTCGTGACTTCCTTCTCAATATCATCCGATATTTGTAAAGAAAGATTAGCTAACACTTTAATTAGTCATCAAGGGACTATAAGAAAATGTTTAGAGTTTTGTTTTAATTATTTTATTATATAAACCTCGGTGTTTTACAGGGATTTCTGCCACTGAGAAAATCCGTATATTTTCTGTCACTATGAAAATACGATATTTTTACATGTGAAAATATCAGCCAATCAGATGTCTTCTTCCATGGCCAATAAAGACGCTTCCATGGAGCATGGCGGTGTTTCTTGTTTATATAAGAAACAGAATAATATATGGTTTATCTTCTCGTGTTCACATTTGATATCTCACTCGTTCGTGCTCACTCGTTCGATACCAATGTGAACACTCGAAGATAAATTCCATATCTCCGCGCGCCCATGTATTATTCTCTATTTACATTTAACAATTTCTTCATGAACAAGCTCTCAGAACCCGACGAAACTCGGTAAATATATTTGAATGCACGTTAAGTGATGTTTAACAATGTCCAATGCATGTTTAGCGTTTTCTTAATCACTGAAATAGTTATTTCGGGAAAAGTTGAATCATTGTTCAACACCGTGTTGAATCATGTTCAATGATGTTGAACCGTTGAACATTCGTGAAAAAGATCAGTAAAAACCAAGGTTCTTGTCGTGTGCAATGATCCAAATCTTCACAAGTGCTATCTTTTAGCCATTGCTATAACTGATTTGAAAGTTTCTGAGTACCTATTGAGGGCTGAGGATCGCTGAAAATCTGGAGCTTACTAGGAGAATAAAATTATGAAAACTCGAATTGACATGTTGAACTGGTTTGGCCAAAGCATTGAAAACATTGGGAGCGTGCGGGCGAGTTTTATTATGACCTTTACTGAAACATCAGGGAAAAACAGTTTTGCATTTCTAATCTTATGAGTATTGGTGTAACTATACTAAAATAATTCAGCCCACTTATTGTACCAAAAATCGTCTTTCTTGCCTGCCTGTTCTCGCTTTTTCCCGCTTGCCTCCAACACAATTTGTAGGCTAATAACCTCGCCTCTTCTTCCTCTTCCCTTTCCCGCCCACCTCTGACAAGAGTATTCGGCTAATCTCGACTCTTCCCTCCCACGTTTGAGACAAATTTCTTTTCTCATCTTTTTGCCATTACTTGTTCCTTCTTGGTCGCCATAGGCTCCGAGAGTATCGGCGGACAGATGGATAGAGAGAGTAATAATCCTTAATAGCAGTAATTAAATTTAATTGGTAACGTTACAATACTAAGGAAATATATGCAGGGGCGTAGCCAGAGGGGGATGGGGGGGGGGGGGGGGGGGGGGGTTCCTTTCTCGGGGATTGTCCCATACATTTACTGTATTTGCCTGGAGGAAATTTGAAATTTTTCATCCCATGTTTGCACTATCTGGCCATCACCCCCCACCAAAAATGCCTGGCTAGCTACGCCCCTGATATGAAATACTATTCTTTATTAGTAGAAACCCACTCACATACTATCACGAATCCTGCAATCTGATTGGCTCCGCTACTCGCTATCTATCACGCGAAAACGCTAGCGCAAAACTTTCTAAAACCATGAAAATAAATACGTTTTAGCAACCAACTCGAAGGAAGTATGCTAGTGGGTTTCTGCTAAAACAATTAGACTACTCGTTCTCGTTTTCTATAAATCAGGGGGGGGTACGCAGCAGGGCCTGGACCCGAGTCACTATGATCGCTCCGAGCTGGTGAGCTGTCAATCAACAACTCGCATCTCATTAAAATGCAAAAATCCAATATGGCGGCCGATGCTGACGGCGGGGAAGCTTGACTACGCAATTGTTAGGACTTTTATTCCGTTTTTCGTTGAATTTTTCTCTTTCAAAAATTATCAAGATTACGTTAATAACCAAGCTTCTCTTTGGGAGATTTCAGAAGTATTCTAGGCTTCACCATTTGATTTAAAACGCCAACGGTGACTTGTGCAGGTTGTTTCATATCGCGATTTCATCGATTTTGCATCTTGTTTGGGCTGATGCTCGCGTTTGGATGCCTAAAATCGTCGACTACGGCCGTCAAGCGATTGTTTACATATTTCCAGGCCAGACTGAGATAAAATGCAGCGTAATCTGAGACTTTTGAAACGCTCAATCCCAACAACACCTTCTAAGGAATCCCTTAGTTTCAAATTTCGGGAGATCGGGTCTCTTTTGGGCTCATTTAGAGGCTTAGAAATCTCACCATTTTGAAGTGCGCGCGGCAGTGGAATTGAGAACTTTAAGCACCGGAAACGAGAACGGCAACGGCGACGTGAATTCCGCGTGTGGCCTGGGGAGAGAACACAATGGCGCGTGAAGATGTTAACCGGAAAACGATATAAAAGCAGGCGATATTTGAATCCGGATATCTCACGGCGGGCCTAAACGCGCGCCAAAGCGGGAAGTTGAATCGTGGCAGCTTTGGGGCTCGGACGTGAGGCCTTTTTGGTAGCCTGGTGACTAATTTGCGGATTCATCCGACAATCCACTTCGGCAGCTCGTTTCTCACTCGTTGTTTACCGAAGAAAAGATCGGAAGGCGGGAAGCCATGGCCGAAGGAAGAAGCTTTGTTCTGATACCAAACATGACGGGTTTCGGAAAACAGAAGGCAGATTTCTGCTCCACTTGAAAGTGGCAAAATTCGAAAAACACAGAACATAGTCGTCAGCAGCTATTTTGACCCTTGTTTTACTTTTTCCATGGAGTTATTAATCCCTTTGCATTAATGTTCAGTGCGTTCTTGAGTCTTCAAACCAAAACGCTATGTTTTTAGTTTTTTGAATTTCCGCTTTGATTTCACGCGAGACCATTTCTAGTTCTTTAGAAATCTGTGTTTTGGACGAAAATATCGCTCAGAATCAGTTGGTCAGGGTAAATTGAAATGGGAAAATCTTACGGAGCTTAGAAGAATTTGAAGGGCATGGCAGCGAGTGGTATACGTCCAGTTCAGCAAGATAATGCTGGTAGATGTGAAGCAATTAGGGCTTACTTCAGAAGGAAGAGTCTTGGCTAGAAGAGGTAAGAACTGAACAACAGAAAAATCAAAACATTTCTCCTGATTCTTCTGTCATTTTCGCGGGTTTTTCACTGCAGAGCCATGTGTTTTTATTTTCGTGTGTCGGTTGTAAACCTACATCTTTCTGTGGATAAACTGAACTTCGCTATAACAGATTAGTTGAAGATATTTCGAGTTAATAATCTTCCTTGTAGTATGCAGTACTTAAATTAATTTCCTTTTCTCCATTTACCACCTTTAAGCGATTGTAAAAATTGTTAGAAAAGTTAGCTTTTTTAATTCACATCCGAGCGGCTACCGCGCGTTTCGTTTCGTCTGTGAAACTTAAACTAACACTACACCTCCAAAATTGCATCTCCAAAATTGCTCAAACAATATTACAGCTCAAAGAAGTTGAAATCATAGTCCACTGCAGTTTGATAAATCTTTTTTCCCACACAGAATTCAGAATGTATAGTAGTAGGTGTTTTTAAGCTAAACTCAAGTTAGAAGTCTGAACAGCATCCAGAAAAGCATTTTGACAAATGAAAATCAGTGTAAATCCAATTTCCCAATCATTCAGAAAGTAAACTTATGGTCTACACTTCCACAGGAAGTTATGCTTTTGTTTATCTCAAAAGTAACTAAAAGGAGAAGCTTCCATTTAACTGAAAGGAATGATTTTCAGCACAAAAGAGGCCAATGTCTTACTTATGAGCTTGATGTGCAATTTTTTTCCCCTGCATATTTTTTCTATGCTTATAAAGTGCTTGACACTTGTGTCTATCAAAATGTTTCTGTACTTACAGAATCCTGCACTGTATACTTTAACTGAAAAAATAATAATAAGTGACACAATGATGCTTTTGTTTATCCCACTGCCATTTCATTAACTGAAAGGGATGATCTTCAGTGCAAAGGAGTCCAAAGTCTTCTACTGTGTAATTTGCCCCCTGCATATTTTTTCTGTGCTTAAATTCAGTGATACTAGTGTCTATCAAATCCTGCACTGTATATTTGAATTGTAAAAAAAAGTGACACAAAAGTATAAAAGATTAAGAATAATCAGGCATTCAAATGGGACTGGATAAGAAAATAAGGCGTGTCAGACACTTTCATATAAATTAGGTAATAAGCATTGGATAGAAAATACAACATAAATCACACAAAAACTATATTACAGTTACGACTAATATATTTCATTTGTCAGGTTGATAAATATAATTTTCATAACATTCAGACAATTCTGTCAAACAAAATGTTACTGAATTAAAAATGAGGTCCGATGTTTTGCCCCGTTTCAAGCTAATAGTTGACTGAAATAGCAGACCTACTCACTTGGTTGAGAGCAGTAAATGACACAAGATATTTTTTCTTCTTCGAGTATGATTTAGCTACTATGGATTCTTCACAAGCTTTCTACTACTGAAGGTCAGCTGTCTCAGTTTTGGAATCTGCACTGCAGATAACAAGGAATTAAGTGACTGATGTAAAAATATTGATGTTACCTTATACAAGATCTAGTAACCACCACCTTTTTAAATGGTAACATGCTTCTACTGAGTTAATTCAAAATTGAATGG
Organism: Scolanthus callimorphus; assembly: GCA_033964015.1. Lineage (NCBI taxonomy): Eukaryota > Metazoa > Cnidaria > Anthozoa > Actiniaria > Edwardsiidae > Scolanthus > Scolanthus callimorphus. Next base: position 1,335,582 of record JAWWUD010000017.1, on the reverse strand, counting down.
CAAAACTGCAATTTGTAAACTTCTCCTGGAACTAGTTTTACAGATAGAGGAGCATTGTATTAATGCTTTGGCAATTCCATAAAAGAGCAAGTGCCAGTTAAATAAATTAGTACCCTGATAACAGTGATAAGTTTAGAAGAGCACTGAAATGACAATCAACTGTCCCATAAGTGGGTTGAAAAGTTTTTATTAAAGCCTGAAGCAATCCATTTTACCAATGTTGACATTCTTTGCTTTTCATCAGTTCTATATAATATTCTCGTACAAGTATATCACAATTCTAAGAAGTGCAAAAAGCTGGTAGTCATCAGAGTTTGATCAGCTACTTTGGAAACATTTTACTGCTGGCTCATTTCCATCTGCTAACAGTCAAGGCAAAAATGAGGTATTTTTCAATAGATGTATTTGTTAAAACAGAGAATAAAATAATATTATTTCATTTTTCTAGCTTATTTTATTAGGAGTCAATATAAGCAAACAGAATTTATGTCAAAATCAAACAAACCAACTTGCTTATAATACTGTTCTGTCAGATATCCCCCTCAAAAAGAAGGCTGAGATGTTTTCCATGACAGATATAGTTGCCACAGTGAGGGTGAAATATGTAAACTGGATGGCACTGAAGTTATCCCAAGCTTCACTCATGTCACGCCAAGAAACTGTGAGCATGCACGTAAGCAAGTGAAGTTTAGAAAGTATGCCAGTTCAGACAATCATTCATTCTTGAGCTTCGAGGTGTTATAGTCCATTTTTTAATTACTCCTTGATTTATTTATACTGTAGTTTTTATTATCATTTTACCTTGAATGTTATTGGCCTATCTTCTAGTATGAATGAAAGCTTTTATAGAAGGTCTAGCTCTAAGATATAGCCTCTCACAGGTTCTGAAATCTAGGCATTATAACACAAAGGCAGTCATTACTAGCAACAATTTCCTCTGGTAATCCTGGTATTCTTTTTATCTCATTTGAGACTGACATGCTTTAGATGTGCCAGACTGAAAAGTTTCCGTAACGCAGAATGCATACAAATATCCATGTGTCCATGACCATATCCCTAGTCAAATATCAAGGCCCCATTCAACAGTGCAGTTCTTCGTGGTGTTAGTTTTTTAAATCAATTTTTGACAAACTCTTGTATCTTAGTTACACTCCATGACCGAGCAGCATACTCAAATCTTGAAATATGTCAATCGTTATCTTCTGCTGAAACATCAGGCAGTTCTTGTAAGCCATAATCATCGCTCGTCACGAAAAGTACGCTTTGAAATTTGCAAGGAATGGGAAGGAATTTACAGAGGAAGACGATAAATAGGAGACGTGGTGGCGAACTTTTACACGAGTCCAACTCATTTTGTTGAAATTCAAGAGAATCTGTACAGTAAATGTTTTGTTTCTCGACAGCAACATCCCCTGAAGCTTTTTCTTGCAAAAGTCCTCATCATGGGCAGGGTATGACGGTTAAACTCATTATAAATATTGAGAAAATATCCTTCCTTTGCACTGCTCCGTGTTCGAACGCGCCGCCATCTTGCTACTATCACAGAAATATGCAACCGCTGACCGCGACTCAAGTCTTCGTAACTTACCGCTTTGGCGCGCATTTGGGCCCGCTGTGTCTTCTGGAGATGCAGGTTACATATGGAGACCACAACTGACCACGGTATGATTTGCACTGGAAATTGATCAGTGGGTTTGGTTGGCATTTCTTGAACGGAGCTGAAAACTCAACTGAGAACATTCATACTTTAGACGACATCCACTTTCAATAGGTAAGAGTTGTGTCCATCTCCACTTTGAATATGTGGTTTAGGGACACGTTTTGGGCATGGGACGGTGACCATCTTGTTTTTAGCTTTGTGTATTTTTGTAGTTCAGTTCAGTTCAGTAGTCACTGTATTTTCTTTGATCCTTTGCCCGTTAGTTTTTATGTACGAGTACAATATAACATCATTGCCTAAAGTTTCCATAACCCTAGACTGTGAGTTCAGTAAATCTTCAATAAACATGTTTATATTCCTGGGGAAGGGACTCCCCATATCAGCTGGATGGGGGTGCTTGCTTGTTGTATCTTTTAGGGATAGAAATCGTGGCCTGGTGTATCTCTTTACACTTTAGGGGTTAAAAATAATTGTAAAAGCCAGGAAATTTAGGGATCTGGGTGGAGGTGCTCGTTGTATCTTTTAGGGTTATTGTGGCCTGGGGTATTTTTTAGGGTACCCAATCAAGCAATTTTTCCCTTCAAATTAAGACAAAAGAACTTTGAATCGCTGTAAAACCTCTGGCAGTTTTTTTAGCAATTGTTTGTTTTTCTTTTTATCTCTAAACAGGTTCACATGGATGGACTTAATCCTATATGCACTGGGCCTTCAGAAGGATGAGGAGGAGTCCCAGGGCAAGGACTCCCATAAAATAGATGCTTTAGGAAAATTTATTTACTGTGCGACTACGTCAACCGGGCCATCCCGTAAAAAGTTATTCAGAGATTCAAACCACTTTAGGGATTTTTCATACCTGAACTACGTTTGGCGATGAGTAATTAAGTGTTTTGAAGTTATTTCTGCTCATAATTTTCATTTTTTTTTTAGAGAAAAGCGAATATTTGATGCCTGATATCTCAAGAAAGTCAAGATCCTTTGTTCTGTACTTGCTTTCCGATTGGCTAACTTCTTACAAAATGGCCTGGTTGACGTAGTCGCACAGAACCCTCAAGCCTCAGGGGTAGCAGAGGGTATGCTCTACAGAAATTTTACCCCTATGAGAACATAGCAGCTTGGATGTAGTGGTAAACTGAAGATGTTTCACTTTTTTCCCAATTTTATAATTGTGAAACAAATTATTCTGTTACCCTCCTAAGGGATAGCAGACTCTTTGGACATCCCCTAAGAGATAATAGCACTCGGGTGAATTTTATACCCTAAGGGATAGGACAATGGCCCATTGTACCTCTGATGAGAACTAAGAGAATTATTGTATGTTTTGTAAGAATAAACTTTTTATTGTACACCCATTGAACTTATTGGGTTCAGCCCAAGTGCAATTGCTGTAAGTTTTAAAATGTTTTCAGTTCCATGTACCACCATCACAGAGATGCCAACAGATCTTGCTGTCAATCCTTTATTAGGGCAGCTACAAAGAAAAAACCAGAGACAGAGTTTTTCATCTTTCCCTTTACAATATTGATTTTGCCACCAGACACTTTGTGTAGGCTTTTAAAAGAGGCCACATCATATTTTGTTTCGTATAAGCTTTTTTAGATGTTACACTAGAAATGATGCTACTGATGTGTAAAATCACCTGCTAGTAGACTTGTTAGAAACACTGACAAATGTTTGTCTTGCAGAATGTGTCTGATCAGAAGACTTAAATCAGAGTGGGTATCACTGTTGTCATCATTTGAACTGATAGATTCATCTCTGATACTGGTGGCATCATCATTCGGGTCATAGTCAGGGGGAGGTCAAAATATTTTAATCCTACTAGCATAGGAGGGGCTGCAACCTATTGTTGGGCTAAATTATGGGACACGAGGTTGCCTTTGTATTTCTGCTCTTCAACAAGGGACCAAGAATGCAGCGGCAACCACTTCCTCACTGCTTCATAACCTTTCCATTTGCAATTTTATTGTCAGTCAAGACACCAGATTACAGACAACTGGTATGTGGGATCCATGTGGTTTCTATCTTTGGCTTTTGATACCAAATAAATTAGTTTAGTATAATTACTCAAGTGATTATAAGAAATTCAGCCACTGATTGATCAAGAGGTTTGTTTCTCTTGCAAAAGATTGGGAGTGCATGTACAAGTTTTGCTATGATTGTGAAAAAATCCCCCAAAACAAGCTTTTATTTGTCTAAAAACCTTGAATCACTTGAGAAATTATACTAAAACAATCAGTCGCCTCAGGCTCTGTGATTATCAGAAAATAGAACCTCAACTTTATCTTGGTGACTATTTGCCAATAATTATGTCGCCTTCGGCAGCTAATTGTTAAAATGGTAATTTTCATTTAGTATTCCATTGCTAATAAAGAAGTTCACCATTTCAGACAGTTCATAATATTATGCTTCTTGAGCTCACTGTGAAATGGTGTGCTCTGCTGTGGTTGACCTCTCAACATGCTGTAGTGGATCATATGATCTGTGGAATTTTGGTCAATTGTCACAGTTTTCAACAAGAGTGAGAAGGGGACTTGTTTTTGTTACCACAATTGGGAATGTACAGTTTCACCCCTAAAAGATACCAAATAATGGCTCACACAGATTTTTTACCTAAAAGACCCATCAAGAAATTCGAAATAAACTTTTGAATACAATAGTATAGTGTTGCATGAATTTTCTCCTTCACGATTCTCCATTTTTCTCATCACTTCTGTAGATGACATCATCACTGATTTTCCAGAATAAGTTAAAAAACGAAAATATTTTTAATGGAAACCAGCAAGCTAACGGATAGTCCAGTCCCTGAACTCTCCTTCGCGGCTCCGTTGTTGCATGTTGTCTCAGAAAGGAGAGTCCAGAAATCTTTGTATGCGCATAGGCTAGATCTGACCAAGAACTTGGTGTTTTTTGTTAGGGTGCATGATCCGAACACCGCTGTTGGAGATTGTTTGTTGAATTTTTGTGGTTACGGTCACAAGGGCATCCTATCTTGATGGACAAAATTAATGGAGCCAACAACCGATTTCCAACAACAGTATTTGGATTATGCGCACTAACGAAAAAACCCGAATTCTTAGTGCATGTGCATACAGGTTTTTTCGGCAACCACAGGCAACAATAATTATAATATTAACAATAATAATGGGTTACGCAAATGGGATTCCACTAGGTGGCTCTTCTTCCGTTGCGGATGTACACAAAGGAGAGTTCAGGGACTGGACTAGGTAATGGACCAAAGGGCACAGAAATGTGTTTGTTTAATGTGCCATTTTTATTTGAATGTGACTATTATGGCTCATGATTGGGCTGCTTCCTAGTCAGTGGCACACACATGCTCTTTTTTACTAGAATCATAAGAATCTGAACTTGGTAAGGGATATGGTTCAAGATTCTAGTCTGTCTCCGGCTTAAAAGCCAAGAGGTTGTTAGTGTTTTTTTTTTTCACCTAAAAGATCCCTAACCCAAAAATTTGGGAAGCCCTTCTCTGGTGTTTTTATAAAAAAAATTCCTTGATTTGGGGTGCCACTGTGAACTGTGCGCTTTTCTCTATCAAATAAGTTAAATGCATTTCTCCTGCGACTCGCATAAATCAAAAACGCCGAACAAAACCGCAGTGGCAACTGAAATAACTGCTCGCAAACTTTACCCCGTGATACAGTGTTGCAAGGATGTAGCACACGAAAATAAAATCTCCAACAACACACCAGCACTTTCAATCTTTGAAATGAGTGACTGCAATTTTTCTTTTTTATTTGAGATTTCCTTGTTTTCTCGCTTTAGAAGTTTCATAAAGTCACGAAGGGTAGGGCAGGGCCCTCACAAGTGCAAATGTCAAATCATATGAGGAGAGATCTTTGCCGGTACCTGTGCAACGAGTCCCGTACAAATACCGTGGCGTAGAGTTGTTCTGACATTCCATATTTTACTTCATTACAAGGCAAACGCCCTCCGACTCCGTCGTATCTCCTTTCAGTTCCAGAACCATCCCGAAAAAACGAGCGAAATTCAACAGAGTAATTCTCTTCTCCATCTTTTACATCATCTTGTACGAGGAGAACGTAATAACCTAAAGACTCGATTACTAAAAATCAAATATAACACAAGTTTTCGTTCAAAATAGCCTTTAAAATCCTCCCTTTCTTCACTTTCCAATATGGCGGCCGTTGGCGTTCTAGAATCATGCACTTGCGCATGCGCAGTATCCAATTTATTTTGATTGACAGTTTTTCAGCTCGGAGGTATCATCGTGACGGAAAAAGCGGCAAGATCAAAGGCAGCTGCGTACCCCCCTATAGTCAACTCGGCGCTAGGCGCCTCGTTAACTATCTATTGACTCATAGAAAACTCGAACTTGTAGTCTAATTGTTAATAACTAGAGTGGTTTCCATAATCCCATGACACAAAGTGTAGTGTAGTCAAAGAGTAATAGCCCATGCAATACAAAAGAGAACAATGGAATTAGAGCGTAATAAAAGTCTGATATGCTAAAGAGGTGTTTACAGGATTTTGAGATCCACACTAGAAATTGTTGCGCATCTATGAAAGTAAAAGGGCCACCAGTAATTGGCGTGAAGCTGCCTGGCTCCCTGCCAGCCGTGCAATGTTCTCTTTCTTTGTGTATTGTTTTCGTTTATGTTAATTATTTTGTCTGAAAAGCCAAGTAAATAAATAAATAAATAAATAGATAAAATAAAAGCGTCTCTTGCTGTATTGATTTTACATAATTCAAAAGGCCTTTTATTGCGAAGGTTAACATTGCGAGGGTTTATTACGAAGGTTAGATTGTCATTTCTGTCATTACCGGTAAATGGTATAAAATGGTAGAGACTATGTGATGGGTTATCTACATCTTTAGAAGAAGAGCCTCTTACACAACAGTTCCCTCCGTTGTTCTAGTGAAGTCATACCTGAAGGCGTAAGGGTGTGGTCATACTGGACGTGAGCGTTGATGTCATAACCAAAAATAATAGCCATCTGGACTTCGCCTCGGTGCTTTCTCGGTCATTATTCATTGGTATTACTTAATTGTTCAATAGAGTGGTTTTCATAAACCCGTGGAATACACTTTAGCATATTTAGTAGTAATACACTCTAATTTCTTTGTTCTCTTCTGTGCTGGCTTGACTACTGCACTTTGACTATTACACTTTGTTCCACGGGTTTATAAAAACCACTCTACAAACTGCGACTCATATCTAAAAAAAAACTTCAATGTGCTTGAAAATAATTTGGACAAATTGGTTGTCACAAGTGTCTTGCATTGAGTTGCTTTGAGTCACTAAAAGCTTGCGTAACGATCAGAACAGGAAAATATCTAATTGGTCGTTTTTCCGGCCACTTCCCGCCGCCGGTGAATGTATTTTCGTATAATTTCGTTACAATATCATGTTCTACAGGGGCTTCCATGATCTCCGGGGATCCAGCTGAAATACAGTAAATGTATGAGAAAGTCAATGGAAAGAGGGCTCTCATGGTCTCTTGCTTATTTATTGTGACCAACAAAACAGATGATCGAAACAAATCATGTTTTCCTTGTAGTGACTTTTTGTCTTCTCCGCGCAACGGCTCCGTTTTACAATTAATTTCCAGATCTTTGGCCATTCAAAAAGACGAATAAAATGTTTTTAACTTTAGTTAAAATACGCGATGCCCTAGAAGAGGCATTTTGGGGACCTACTCGAATTAATAGGAAAGGTTAAAGTTGGAGAATTGAAGCAAATTTTGCTCGATCCATCTGTAAACTGCAACAGGTGATAATAGCTGTATTCACACTAGAGACGAGTTTCCCGTCTGAGACGAGTTTCTCGCCTTGAATATGGTTCCCTGTTCTTCTGTGATCACGTGAAAACAATTTGTTTGAAGGAGAAAGTTTAGACAGATAACAAGCAAGTGTTTCTGATCAGAATTGACATAAAGCAGGAACTTTTTCTGACGAGAAACTCGTCTCAGACGAGTTTTCCGTCTCTAGTGTGAATAGGCTATTGTCAGTGTTATTGATGAAACTCCTTAGCACTTATCCAAAACATTGCATTTTATTTATTGTGTATCTATGAAAGATGAATCGATAATTCTTAAGTAAGTCTGTGACAACACGCAAATTTACAGATATTTCACATCAAAATATAAAATATAAAACCATATGTACCCAGTGGATTCTATAGATAAATTCATCGAGTAACAAGTAGCACGAGCCAAACTCGAGCCCGAGTCAACTACGAGTCACGAGCCAACTTCGAGTCACTTTTAAAAATCAGTCAAGGCAAAAGGCAGCATTCAAGGCAGCAGATTGAGATATCGTCCACTGTGTCATCTTGGTAACGCAATTTTTTTGTTAATTAAAGAATGTATGTTTTATATGTAAGTTAAAAGAAAGTGCAGCTCTCAAAAATTCAAAGGTAGACTAGGAGCCCTCTAAAAAGTAATTCCAATGACATCACATCTGTACATAACAAGTCTAAAGGCCTGATTCAGCTGCGACGTGCAACGTAAAATCACGCGGCTGAAATGACCGGTGACTGCAACGGACATGGGACGTTTGTCAAAGATTTCGATCGACATCGTGCGCGAATCGCGAAGGAATTTGAACATGCTCAAAACACCTGCGCCGGTGGCGCGACATCGTTCGGCCGTTGCAAGTGAAATCGCTGGCCGTTCACATGCTGCGATGCAGAGACTCGCAGCACAAATCAAAGGTCCAATCGCAGTGCCAGTGCTTCACCACGTGTTCCAGGCTAAGAATTATTTTTAAAGTTCTCAGGACGTCGCATCCCACGACCACTATCTTGATCAAATTTTTCGATTTTAATTTAAATATAACAGTGACTCAAGGATGGCTTGTGACTCGTATTTGACTCGAGCTCGAAATGCTTCATGATTGAGAAATAGATTTCCTTGCGATTTTGACAAAAATAACGGTGACTTGAGGTTGGCTCGTGACTCGTATTTGACTCGGGCTCGAGTTTGGCTCGTGAAATTAACATACTCAAATTCATCGCATGACGAGTGAATTCAACGGTAAATTTCACGCGAGAAACGATATAGTTTTGCAAGTGAAATTTAACATGGAGTTCACGAGTCGGGCGAATTTATCTTGAATTTTTCTTGAATTCCATAGCAAAGATATTATTTTAGTGTATTGACTCGAGCTGTGAACTTTCTTTGTGCGCGGGTAGCCTGTTGTTTTATCGAATTCAGCTTTCAACCACGTTAAATTTCACTCGTCTTTTTAGTCAATGAACGCGCGCGTAAGAATGAGCTATGGGATTCTTCGCAACAACAGATTACCTTGGACGGCCTCATGCTGCAAATACAATATCCCAGTAACGTATGAACCCGTTGTTTCAACGTGTTTCAGCGTCTGGCTCCTTTAAATGTTAAGTGGATAAACTTTATTTTTATTTATTTCATGCGCAATTGAAAATCACTGTATATATAATTGCGCAATATAAGTTTAATAAATTATTATTATTATTATTATTATATAGGTTACACACTTGCAATTGACCTACTGCCAGCGAAATATCAAATTGCTAGCTAGGTAGGCAGGGTGCGAAAGTGAGATACATTTATTTGCGTTTTTATTTTTGTTCATGTTGCTGTTGTACACTAATCTACAGTGTTTTTATGAAACTTTCATCGATTTGATAGATTATAGAGGTTAGATGAGCATAGCTGTATTGGTTCGGTTAAATTTGTTTACCCGATCATTTAATAACCTTAATTGGAATCTTCCAGTGGAAGGTTTAATCAGTACTATCTGAGTTTCAGCGCGTTTAAAAATAGGTCCCTTTCATATATTGATCGATGTTTTCTTTATCTGCCCACAATCGCAAGAAGCCAAGTTCTCTGAATTCCAATTTACTGACACAAACAACAAACAAGATACGTTTGTGATAAGTACATTTATAAAGCCATGGAGCTCACAATCAATCTTGTATTCACGCAGTGCAAGGATGTACAAACCTATAAGTTCAACGTATAGTACTATCGAGAATTTTGCCCTTGGCGTTTCACGGCATCATCAAGAACCTCAAAAGGGCGGAAAAAATTCCCTTGCTCAATTCTGCGTAGGGTTTCCGCGTGCTATCCAACTCGTGTTTAGTCCATGCTTGACTCACCCACTCTTTCCTCATTCCCGGACAACCACAGCTACCCAGCCAAAACCAGCAGAGCTGAAAATAGTCTGGCATAAATAGCCAAGGCTTGGTTGCCGAACTTCAGATGAAGCTCTCACATTGAAGCTGTCATAAGTTCTGCGATAGCCAAGCTTTTCCAAGGTATGTCAATTTTCATTTTCTTGTGTCCAATTAGTTATTTTCTTGGTTCTGCACGATTCCACACTAAATCAACGTGTCTCAGTCAACTTTTCAATGAAATTTCACCGAAGGAAGTTCTTTTTGAGAATACGTATCGCCCAAATGTTTTACTCGAGTCTACTTTTCAGTGAATTCGCGAAAACTATGTTTTGAGAAAGTCCTGCACTCTTACAAGAACCACTTTTATGAGACGTCGAGGGTGAGATTTGGTAAAAATTTGAAAACCTGTGAAACATAGTTCAGAATGAAGATGATTCCAAAAGTTCTTATATGTCAATTGCACTCTTTTCATGAAGTTTTCAGTTTCAAGAAATACACATAAATCCAACCAATCGTCTATGGAATTTTAAGTTTCACGAATGAAATGAAGTGATATGAACTTTTTCTTGGTCGCTTCACTCCATCATTCGAGGTAAACTCATTTCATCGTGGGAAGCCATTCACTAACTTAGTCAGTGCAGCTGAAATGACTGGAAATTTAAGGACATTCGGCTTTTGGCCCCCTGCCTGAAACAAAAATGAGCGTTCTGATACCAAAAAGAAAGTATACATCGCATGGCATGACGAGGGTTGACTTTCAAGATTAAGTTTTATTTTCTGTTACCTCTTCAGTTGTTTCAAAACATTATTTCATGTTAAATGCGCAGCGAATAGACTACTTTAAACACACCTAAGCTTGAAAAAAACAACTCCAAGTAGCGCGTCCACTTTAATAGAACTTACTAGTCTAGATGCTTACCAAAGCAGAGTTCATTGCGGGAGAAAAGTATTGGCTACAAGTACCCTAATTAACATATTCATCGCGTTCGCCATTTTATTCCGTAAAGTTTAAACTTCCTGTTCCTGGTTCAGAATTTCCTGTTCAAAAAATTAATTCCTTTTTGGCCAATTATTACATTCTTTGTTGTTGACACTCTGCCACATACGCCGTTCACAATAATGAACCGTCTTTTTTGCGTGAAAATTCAGTCTTCAAGGAGATTTTAAATTGCAATATGAACGCCCCTCGGAGGCCAATTGAAGGCAAATTGTCGGGTATATATACATTTTATTGACTAATTGATACGTTCCCAACCTTCTGGTTAGGACCTTTTACTAGTTACTCGCATTTTCGTCACCCCTGCGGGGCTCGAAAAAAAAATACGTCCGCAATGCAACTCATAAAATATGCGCCAGTATTACATGAAAAAACATCTAATAAAGGTTACACCGTCACAGCTGCCTGTTGTAACTTAACCCGCGGTGCGTAAATTAAGATGAACGACATTCTGGTGCAAAATAATTTGCGAGCAATGTACACCTTTTTTTTAATAAGAACGTCTAATTTTCAGTTGAGGCTGGGCCGTTCTTATTTTTGGAGCAGTTTGAGGCTGGAAATGTTCTTACGGATGTTCTTCATTTCAGTGACGTCGGAACCTGAAATATCATGATAGATCTTATAGAAGGATACATACCAATGAAGTATTTAAGAGAGTTTATAAATTACAATATTGAAAGTCACATTTGATTCTGGATTTTAGAACGCATCACTGAAAAAAAATCTATTTTGCTCCTGTCTGAGGCTCAGGCATGTTCTTAGCATGTTTTAAAATTTGGGTAAATTTCAGGCTGAACGTTCTTATAAAAAGGTTCTTATAAAAAAAGAGTGCATTGTAGAATCATTTGACCTAAGTAGGGTGATAAACATAGTCATTTATCCTAAAAACCAGTGTCCATGATTCTGTTTTGTTACCTATTTCCGTCCATGACACATCGCGGGCTGCAAGAGAAAGTTGTGACGGTGTGCAACCCTTTCCGAAATAGGTGTATATATTCCACGCGTCACTTGTATTTTCTGGTATACACACGAGTTTTAGGCGAGAGCCAGGAAAATACAAGTGTCACTTAATTCTGGAAACGACAAGCATGTAGTGAAACGACCACTAGGGGAACAGGTTCAAATTTACAATATTTCGTATCATTTATTCACAAGAGCGGCAGCCTGTACTGGATGTGTTAATTTTCTTTATGAAATCTCCAGACAAGTTCCTCTAGAAAATGGTCTTGCGGTTGAAACTTTAGACCAACGGGTTGCTTGCTGTATAAAATGCGGAGCTCGAAATATGTTCACGCAATTCACAAAACGTACTGAATGAGAAGAAGGAGGCTTAATTCGACTAAAAACCAAGAGCACGAATCTTATCAAGAGTGGATTAATCCACTCTTGTCTTATATAAATGTTTCCCATGAACGTCAAAAATGCTATTATGAATATTGTTTTCTGTGTTTTAGTTGAAATGACTTCAAGGATCCGTCCCACCCTACCCATAATACACTGCTTTGTTTTTGTTCACGTCTGATATTGAAAATGGCGGCGAAGCAGTGCATTGTGGGAAGGGTGAGACCGATCCTTTAAGTAATGGTCCGTATAAGAACTACCCAAGCCAACGGCAGAGCATGCTGGAATGCAATTATTTTTATGGAAAATGTCGGCGATTTCATTGGCTTAGACACAAAAATTGTCAAATTACCATGAAAGAAAGACTTTTCTCAGGATTTATGGTAATATATAAGCACATGTGGTACTCATATACAGGATATACGATTTTTAAAGACTTCGTATATGGGTAACCTAGCGTAAAATAGTGATTCTCTTTCCTTTGTTTTTCTTTAATCTGATTGGTCTGGAGAGTTATTATCGCCATATTTTCTCAAGCGAGTCGAAATCCATAATTGTTTCACTTGTATTATGATACTAGTCATGACAACTTTCTGTGGTAAAAGAATGGAACACATCCTATGTTGGGAACCCTGAATGCCGTAGAACAATGGAGTTCCTTCTTGCATGGATGATTACTTAACTTGCTAGTTGAAATCCACTCGTAAGGCTTGCCGCTTGTACCGCAGGGACATACAAGCTGGTTTTAACTGCAAGTCTCTGTTCAATTTTATGTGAAATGTGTTTCTTAAAATAAAAAATTATAACGCTGACAGTGCACAGGTGTCTGATATGGGAGCTTCTCACTCTTAGTATTGGCCTTGCTGATGTAAGAAATGCTTTATAACGACACTGAGTTCGTCAGTAAAGCGAATGCGCCGAAATTACGCAACAGTAAAAACCCGTGAGCAAGAACCTACATTTGTCAAAGTTTGGCAATTTTGTCATAAAAACTATAATTTTCAAGCTATGGACTCGATGAAACAGTGCTTTTCAAGTGAATATCTTTTGCAAATAAATTACAATGTTAGATCATTTGTGGTCTTACGGCATTTGGTAATTTGGCCGCCATGTTGGAGTCCTTCGAGGGACTCCAACATGGCGGTGCCATGCATAAACAGTTTGCACTCATTCGCTCATATCTCACTTGCAATAGAAGATATCGGTCTAAGACTTGGCAAAACTATTTATAATATAGTTCTCCTTCATGACATTGGCTTCGAGGGACTCTAACATGGCGGTGCCATGCATTTTACTATGATACTGTAAACAGTTTGCACTCATTCGTTTGCACAGTTTGCACTCACTTGCAATAGAAGATACCGGTCTAAAACTTGGCAAAACTATTTAAAATATAGTTCTCCTTCATGATATTGTTTTTTTGTCGAAATAACACGCTAAAAATAAAATGTCTCCCGAGTGGAACACCAAGAACTGGCCTCTGAAACTAATGGCACTTTTGTTATGTTCACAGTTTCCGGTACAATAGCTTCTCAGCCCAGTGTCTAACAGCAGTATAGTGCTAAGATGTTTAGGCTGTGCGTGCTCGCGGGGTTCCTGTGTATGTTGCTCACGCAAACACAAGGTGAGAATATATAGGGTTTTATCACGCAATATTGATTAGTAATATATCATAGTTATTAGAAAATGGAAGTTTTGAAAATTCATAGCTCTGTCAGTATTCAAGCAATCTTCACCAAACTTTGCAAAGTTGCTAATACGGATGCGTAGAATTGAATACTGGATTTCATTTTCTGATTTACTATTATATATTATTAATCAATATTGCAGGGCCTATACCTTTCCCTAAGGAAGTACTTTACCGACTCCCGGCTAGAAGCACAGTTAGTAGAGCGCCGTAATTAAGGTGACTCAATATGCGAAAGTCAGAGCGCATTTCGCGAAAATATGATTTTCGTCTACAACTTTACGAATATACTCGCAATGAACTTCACTCTTGCAGAATGTAAGCAGGTATCTTTTGGCAGTATGTACGCATTATCAGATCTCCATTAGCGTTAATACTTTTAATAATATCTGTGCTTAAATGGACCCCTTCCTTGAGAGATCAACTCCGCGCAAAAAAAAATGCTGGTATTTTTGAACGAAACTCCGTTAATCATATTGAAGTCATTTGGACTAAGTTTAACGAAGTTTCAGGAAATTGGTTGGGAGCAAAGTGCCTATTTTAGAGTTTTAGTCGTGTTTTTGGCCTATTTTTCTAAAATAGGCACTTTGCTTCTAACGAATTTCCCGAAACTTCGCTAACACTTAGTCCAACTGACTTCAATATGATTAACGGAGTTTCCAAGTTTCGTTCAAAAATACCAGCATTTTTTTTTGTGCGGGGTTGATCTCTCAAGGAAGGGGTCCATTTAAGCACAGATATTATTAAAAGTATTAACGCTAATGGAGATCTGATAATGCGTACATATTGCCAAAAAATACCTGCTTATATTCTCCAAGATTGAAGTTCATAGCGAGTATATTTTCAAAGTTGTAGACGAAAATAGATTTTCGCGAAATGCGCTCTGATTTTCGCATGAGTCACCTTAAGCGCCTGTCCGACGTGCGGGGGTTCGTGGTTTCGAACCTCGGCCGGACCAACACTCGAGGTCCTTTTTTCTTTCTTATTTTCTTTGATATCTGCAAACCGTTTTAAACCCGGCACACTGGGTTAATGGATAAAACTTATCCTGTTTATTTTACACATAAGGCTGGAAGTACGACCCTTGTAGAACCACTGCGTTGGGTATGAAGACAGGAGCGATCAAGGACAAACAGATCACAGCTTCCTCCTTCTTCAACAATAACCACCGTCCCTCCCGTGCTCGCCTAACGCATAAAGGCGCATGGGCAGCGAAACGGCTAGACCGGAAGCAATATCTCCAGATAAACCTTGGGGAAATTTCCTATGTTACCGGAATCAAAACGCAGGGGAGGTCGGACGCTAGTCAGTGGGTGACTAGTTATCAAGTCTGGTCCAGTATTGGAGGCGCCCTGTACTCTCCTTTCAGGGTCGGACCAAAACGTCTGGTTGCTGTGTTCAAAGGAAATTCTGATAGTAACACAATCGTCTCACATTCATTCCAAAATCCAAACTACCTTATCGGACAATACATTCGTATACTGCCCGTCTCCTGGCATGGATGGATATCAATGAGAGTGGAAATTATGGGATGTCCACAATGTAAGTTATGCCAGTTTACTCCTAAAACAAATTTAGGCATGTTTCTCCATTGGTACATACATCGTTTCCAGAGCAAATGGTTTAACAAAAGCTTGAATCTCTTTGAATGTTTGAAGCATTTTGTCAATGATCAACGTTATTTGTTTTATTGTTAATGCTAGCATATAAACGCAGCAACATTCCGATAAACGCTATTATTATTCAGCCATGCCACTATCTCGGTTCTGATTGGCTAAGAGAACGCAGCGAAACCTTGTTGGCGCGCAGTGCCTGACGTCATACTACAGACATTAGGATTGATGCACTCTAATTACGTCATAACGCAAGCCAATAGGTTGGCCGCCATCTTGGTTTTCATTTCCGAATTGAAAGCCGGTTTTGCGAATATTCTCGTTCAATCTGTTATGAGTTTTGCCAAGAGATCATTGCTCAGGATATCTAAACATCAACTATGGCTATTTGAATTGAATACAAAAGGAAAATACCAATGGACGTAAGATTAAGTTGAAAAACCGTGTCGCCGTGCACGGCCTCATCGCTGACTTCGTTTAAGCTAGGTAAGAATTCTTTGTTGCTGAATAATAAAACAATTATTGAATTCGGTTTTCGCCTGATAGTGAGATTTGTCAACGCCTCGAGTTAGTGTTATCCGCCTCAGCTTCGCTTCGGCAGATAACACAAACCTCGGCGTTGACAAATCTCACTATCATGCTCAACCTCATCCAATAAGTGTTAATTGTGGGCGTTCAGTCTGCGCACGAGCTCCACGGAATCATTTGAGATTGACAAAGTTTCCTTTCTTATCTACAGCGGCCCGTGTCAGACTTAAGTGTTATAGCGACCGCATGGTGTTCAGTATTCCTCAGAATATGCTCATACCTCTCAAACCAACCCAGATGCAACTCAGTGACCCTAAATGTCGCCCAAAAATGGTTATCATTGGCGGAATCAAGTATTACCAGTTTATGACCGGTTTAAACAAGTGCGGCACCGTCTGCTACACAACGGCAAATTATATTCACTATGTGAACATAGTGTCGCAGGTAGGATATAATCGATATGTTTTCAAAACTAAGTCTTTATTTTGCTAAGCAGTCATGATGTCTATTGTAGAATGAAAAATAGATAAATTCATGACGCATTTTATATTTATTGCTAAAGCTATGCTTTCCCGTAATATATCAAGCACGAGGCAGAGTGTTTCATAATCAGGATTTCTAAATCCGTTTTTAATCGACTTCGTGGTATGCTTTCGTCATATAGCTTCGAAGTGTTGATTAGCTTAATTCTCAAACAAATTATCTAATGTTAATATCTTGCAATGAACTACATAGCTTTGAAAAAAGAACCCTTGCAGCTTGACCTAAGCAAATAACCCCCCTTTTGTTTTGCAGGTTCTCGCCATGTCCGGGAGTATCTATCGGTACAGGCGCGTGCGTATCCCATTCTCGTGCTCCTATAGCAGTGTCAAGGTCATGACAACAGTGGGGTTTCACCCAAACGTAGGCGTGCTCGAATTCTCTGAGCACCAGCTCGGTCTATTCCCGTGCTACTTGTTTTTCTACAAGTCTATTAAATACATTACAAAATTGCGGCCTGTCGGTCCGCCCTTGCCGATTGGGCTCGGATATCGCGTGTTTGTAGAGCTCACATTCATCTGCGGTGATCCCCACTTGGTAATAAAGGCACAAGACTGCTGGGCCACCCCCAGCAAGAACCCTGCAGCGCTGCCAGGATACGCCTTAATCAAGAATGGGTAAGTTTATTTTAATGGCTTGGGTTACCTGTGGTGGGCAAGTTCTTTCCACGTGTGCAAAGTTCGTCGGTCGGGTTTCTTGTGGTGAGATTTTCATGCAAGGCAAATTTTGTTTCAACGTGCGTAGTGGGCCAGGTGGTCGGGTTGCCTGAAGCGAGTTGTAAATACAGTCGACTTCAATTATTGCTGACTCCCTAGAGGGAGGCCTAGTACTGTCCGTAATAGCGAGAGTCCGTTGAAACCTGTACAGAAATGACTGAAACTCGCTCCGACTGGCCTCCGTATGAACGTGGTGTCCGCAATAGACTACCTCAGCTTGGGCGTAATGCTGTCCCATTTCAGATCACGTGGCATTCCCTTGAGTATTCTTTCTTTGTTTTTCTGCTACGCACCGAAGGAGATATGAACATGGAAGCTTTCCAAACAAAGAGAGAATACTCATGGGAATGACATGTGGTCTGAAATGGGCACAACATAACGCCCAAGCGAAAGAGGCCTATAACGACCGGGAGGCGAGAGTCGACTTCACAGGGCAGTTAAGGCACACACGTGTTTTCCCTTGCCGATAGATATCACGTTTCAGTGCTCAGTGCTGAGAGGTGCGCATATAGCGGCTGAGGTCTGCATTTTCCGTGCCGAGAATGCGAATAGCACACTACGTACCATGTTGTTTTATATCACTAAACATTAAACATGCGCTAAGTAATCTTCAGTAATTTTAAATATATTTTTATTAAAAAAGTTCATTGTACTTCCAGCGGGTGTGTGTGTAAACAAAACACTCTAACTATAAATATCACTCATTTATCCCACTTGTTTATCCCAGAATTGCGGTAGATCCGACAGTTCTCTTCCACCCAACCAAACCCAAGTCCCGTCAAAAACAGCGCTGGAGTTTCAAGGCGTTTGTCCTAATGAAGCATCACAAATACATCTTCGTGCATTGCCGTATTCGAATCTGCAAGGACTATGTTGGATTCTGTCGGGTACGACCTGGCAAGCGCTCCTTGGCCATTTCAGACGACGCCCGCGCAGATAGGTAAGATCGATATGAAACATTTGGGAGCTAAAAACATTCTCATTTGACCCAGTGGTTCTGTGAGGCCCTGACTACCCTGACATGCTACATATTCGAGAAAAAAGAAACATAGACGCAGCTCATATCATCAGTGTCAGGGTTGTCAGGGCCTGACCGAATACTACCATTTTCGTTCAACCCTGAAGTTTGCAAATTTTTTCGCGTAGTTTTGCGTTTAAACGTGACGTTTTGTCGAGAAGTTGTCGTGTTTCTCGCTCGCTGATTGGCTGAAAAATAACGGTCAAAGCTGCTGTTTTTACCGTTATTTTTCTGCCAATCAGCGAGCGAGAAACAACTTCTCGACAAAACGTCACGTTTGAAACGTAAAACTACGCGAAAAAATTTGCAAGCTTCAGGGTTGAGCGAAAATGGTAGTAAATGGGCATGTTTTTAGCTCCCAAATCTTGACCATATGCGAACAACATTCGTTTTATTTTTGTTTGGCGACTGGCAGATTTCTTAAGGTGTTCTAAATGCAGTACGCTACATGCGTAGAATGCATTTTTGCCAAAATGCAAATCTGCATAAAATACTCTAGATATTTTACCCTCAAACCTTAAACAGACGTTCAAATTATATGTTATTTCTGTTTCTGTCTGAGCTATGTTCTTATCATGCTGTTATATTGTTATTATGTTCTTATCATGTTGTTATTATGTTGTTATCATGCTGTTATTGTTGTTATTATGTTGTTATCCTGCTGTTATTGTTGTTATTATGTTGTTATCATGCTGTTATTATGTTGTTATTATGTTCTTATCATGCTGTTGTTATGTTGTTATTTTGTTCTTATCATGCTGTTATTATGTTCTTACCATGCTGTAATTATGTTGATATTTTCTGCTAAATCTCAACTTTGACGTTCTTACCAACGTGTTTGCAGGTACACCCATATGGTGACACAGGGCCCTATACTCGTGCAGGACACGCCCAGTCAGTCGGACACCCCAAAACACGACAAGCCTGCATCCTCAGAGGAAAACCCTGCACACTCAGAGGAAAACCCTGCACCCTTAGAGGGAAAGGTCACTGAAAAGAAAAATGAAGCAGAGGTGCAAGATGAACACAGGCGGACCGAGAATAGTGACGAGATGGATGAGCCACTGGAACCACGTGACACGAACGAAAAACCAGGCAAAGACGAGAACGGATTGGAAGGTAAATTCAACGTTACGTTTCTCAAACGAGCTCGTGAGGCACTGCATCAAGAGTCTACTCCTGGGGCCCGGACTGCATGTTACGCCGATAGGGGTTTCCAAACGTTGACTTAGGGGTTTCCAATTTTGCCAGTTAACCTCGCAATGGGTCCCGTGGGCCCCCAACACAGTCGATGCGTCCCCTTGATTCGTCGCTACCTCTCTTCTCTATTGTTGTGCCCGTTTCCATGACTACACTATTCCGTGCTTGGTTCCTTAACGTCAGTGACACTCTTCTCTTCTCTTGCTCATTTACTGAGTCTTTATTTGGCTTGCAGATGACGTGGGCTCCGATCCCACCAAGTTCCAGCTCTGGGAACACTGAAGAAATAACACGAGCATCTGGACAAGAACCAAGACATAAGTCCAAAAAAAAGAAATACAAGAAGTTTACAGAATGCATGCTGTTAAAAAACGGTTGCTGGACAACCAATTGCATTGTGTGGATTCAAAAAACATCTATTTCCCCTCACCTTATCCTCGAATGATGTTACGGCGTTTGGACTCCAGTATTATGCCCAAATTCCCAGTATAAAACCTCAGAATCTGAACTGCATGAAGATTGTAGGGGGAGGGTTACAATGTATGAGATGTTGAGTGAAACGAACCAACCTCTCGCGCGCCCATATGTGTCATATATGTAGCTGGAGCCTCTGGTGCCCAAGGAAGGGATGGATGTTATTTGTAACTACACATATTCTATAGAAAATAAATAGAAGAGCATTACTTAGGTACTTTTGTTATTTGACTCGATTTTTTCAGCTGCCAAGCGCTTAAAAAGTTATTACATCGTAATTTGACAAGGGATAGCTGAAAAGAAAGGTACTTTAAAAGCTAAGAACAATGATAGAAGCTAGCTTCCTATTCAGGCAACTCTGGTGGCAAAAAAGTTGAAAGTGTTGAGGGGGTTGGCCTGCTCTGTATTTCAGGTTCAATGGCCGTGAAGGATAGGTGACGGTCGGGGAAAATTTGTTAAAACACAGGAAGCTCGAAACAGTGGTCTCGCGTGTTCTTTCGTTCCTCTTGAGAGATGCCTGTGGAGGGGACTAGGCAGACGATTTTCACAAATGCTAATATATCGCACGAAACTGCCCAACGGCGTAAAACAAGATATTATACACGCCTTAGAGCGGTTTTCATATGACTGTCGTGAAACCTATCGCAAAGTAATTACACCAATTCTGAATAAAACCTATAGGAGTAATTACAAAGTAATTGCGAATTACTCACGACAGTCAGCTCATGTGGAATCCGCTTTATCAGCAGATTTTATATTTTAATTTGTGATTTTTGTTGTAGTGGCCAGCGTGCCTTCATAAAATTGTATGTGTGTACTATTTACTTAATTTGTCCTTTTTTATTAAAGCAAATACATATGCAAAGGTTTCTCGCCTATTTTTTGGAACTCATGAAGAGTAACATATAATAACATTATCAACTTTGAGTCTAAATAAACAATACGCCGAAGGGGATCGATGAGATCTCGGACTCCCTGTGCCGTTTTCCGTGTAGAGGTCTGGGTATTACCGTGTTTGCTTTGACACGCGAAAAATAGAGGAAAATAGCAAGTTATGAGAACATTTAGGCAGATAATCCTGATTTCAACTTTTTTTACTGACACGCTTGGCGCGTCTCGACTTAAATAACAAACATTTTGTGGGCATTGTCTATCACCCGCCTCACTTGGGCGCCGCTGAAAACCACGTACTTACAGATCATCTATCGAAAAATGTTGACCAGTTTCTCGGCATGCATCCAGAAGGCGTAATTACTATCTGTGGAGACTACAACCCTTCAAGTGCAGGTCTTTCTTTTTTGTTATTTTTTTATTAAATACTTTTATTAAATATTAGGTTGAATAATTACATTTTTTTTTACATTTTTTGTCACAATAACTTTTTAACTAACCAGACAAACTAGGAAAAAAAAAAAAAGAAAAACGTAGACGAGAGTTAATACAAATACTTAATCATAAAACTAATAAGATAGGACAGAAGGAAGCTGTGGGGTCCATTTACCATAATCGAAACAGCAGTTTGCCTTTCTCAGTTGGTATACATTTTTCAATTTTGAAGATTGCTTTGACTCTTTTTAAAAATACGTTTTGTGAGGCAACAGGTTCTTCCTCTTACACTGAAATATGTGCTATTTTGCGATGAGAATCAAATGGTTCATCAAAATAATTTCCTCCACGGGATCGTAAAAACCCAAAATGACATCTACCTCTCTAAGGTTCTGTCCACACTAACGCGTTTTCAAAAGTATTCGTTTTCAAACTGATACGGATTCGCAGCGTGTTAGTGTGGACAGGAGATTTAGCTCGAAGCAAGCGATCTATTTTTATTTGATTGGCGTGTGCAAGGACACCTCAAATTAATGGTACAGTTGACGTTATCGTTTTCATTTTTATCCGGATTCGACCGTCCACACTAAAACGATATGTATACGGATTCGTTTTGATACACTTTCTAGAGCGTTTCCAAAGTTATACGGATTCGATGAAAACGATCAGCGCGTTAGTGTGGACGGAAGGCTTAACCGTATTAAAAAGTATACGGATTCAAACGAAACCGCGTTAGTGTGGACGGGGTCTAAGAGGATCAAGCTCTATTCCCTGCTCCTTTAACCAACAACAAAACTGGTCCCAGAAACATTAAACTTTGCCACACGAGAACAACAGGTGCTCTAATGTTTCGTTCTCCGTTTTGCAGAAGGCACGGAGAGGTGAGTACAGGCCTTTCGCCTCATGTTTTGAAACGGTATACGGGTCTATAGCAAATTGTTACGGTCTTGACAAGAGACCCTGGTACGCTTGACTGGGTCGTCACTAGTAAATCTGCACTATTCCGACCGTCCTTACATCTCTCAAAGATCGGGCGGAGTGACTATTATGCCGTCCCAGTCAAACCAGACGTCAGTCCCCCTTGACCCGTAAAAGTGAGAAAAAATCCATCAAAGACGTGACCTTCGTGAGAGCAGTCTATGCCCCCTGGGGAAGCGGCTAACCACCTTTAATTGTGATGCTGTACTGCACTTATCATCTGTCAAGGAAAACGTTTCTACGATATCTAAAGCGATCGATACCCCTGCTAGGAAAGGTGAGGATTTGCTCGTCAGACAAGCCCTAGGTGTCGAGCAGAATAAAGGCGTTGGTCTCCAGAATAAAGGCGTTGGAGATAATGGGCGTTTCAGACACATGGCAAAGTTTAAAATCAGCAGTGTTTAAAATGTATCGCAACAAGGTTCAAAAAGAAGTCAGAAACTGTAAAAGATCTTACTACAACTCCAAGGTCTCCTCCTAGAGGACACTGATGTATCTAAATGGTGGTCCGAGGTGAAGGCCTCTCTTTTAGATCCAAGTGGTGGCATCAGCTTAACGACAGTGCCACTCCCACCATAGAAGTCAGGAAGTGGGAAAAGAAGCCCCAACTCCCGAGCAAAATAAGCAGGTTACTTTCTGATTATATTTCCAGCTAGATACATGTTTTTAGAAGAAAACATAATAATGATTTTAAATTTATCAAGCATTATAATGGAGCAAGAACATGGCAATGAGCCTATTCATGTGGACCTTTTGAGACAAAGTGGGTATCAATTAAACTTGTGGAAATATATGTTAAAACCGTACCGGATTAAAATTCGTTATAGCACATTATCTCAAGGAAACATTGTTACAAATTGTGTGAGGCTTCGTTTCGTTGGGAAAATGCCGAGTTAGTAATAAATTGCAGGAGAAGTTTGCACGCGCGTTGAAGGTTTTCAAGATAGATTTGCATAGCAACGCTTTGAGCAAAATTATTCATTCCTACAAATACTCTATCCTTAAACCGTCCACTGCATGGGGTATTCTCAACTTTGATCATAATGTCTTACTTAACGTCCATGACGACAAGCACGTGACAATGAGGCAGAGTGGCGCCCCTGCGGCGTGTTCTCGCGTCTTCGGCTCTCGCTCGTGCAAGCCATCGGCGCTCGTTTTTTTCACGCGCTCGCTTTTACGGATGTTCGCCAAAGAAGGGACTGCAAGCAGCCTAGCAATATCTGGTCATAACAGCGCCTGGTAACCTAGAACACAAGGCGCTTAGCTTGCCTGGTTTCCTGCGTGAATATCTCTTTATGCTACGAGCAATGGATTCATGGTTCCTCGGTAGTATAGTGGTGAGTATCCCCGCCTGTCACGCGGGAGACCGGGGTTCGATTCCCCGCCGGGGAGAATATCATTTTTGCGCATTACGACGCTACGAAATGAACTAGAAAAAAACAAAAATTAATTTAATTTTTTATTAAAAACAGGGGATCACATTCTTTGATCAAAACCTATACGATAACTAGACTGTTTGCAGTCCCATCTTTGGCGAACGTCCATGACGACAAGCACGTGACAATGAGGCAGAGTGGCGCCCCTGCGGCGTGTTCTCGCGTCTTCGGCTCTCGCTCGTGCAAGCCATCGGCGCTCGTTTTTTTCACGCGCTCGTTTTTACGGATAATCGCAAAGGAAGGGACTGCAATCAGCCTAGTGCGCGGTACTGGTCAGAACAACGCCTGGCAACCTAGAACACAAGGCGCTAAGCTTGCTTGGTTTCCCGCGTGAATACATCTTCTTGCCACAAACACCAGAATTCATGGTTCCTCGGTAGTATAGTGGTGAGTATCCCCGCCTGTCACGCGGGAGACCGGGGTTCTATTCCCCGCCGGGGAGAATATCATTTGTGCGCATTACGGCGCTGAAATGTACTGAAAAAAAGAAAAAGAAGTTGATTTTTTAATAAATATAGGGAGTCACATTCTTTGTTAAAAACATATGCGATAACTAGTTGTTTGCAGTCCCTTCTTTGGCGAACGTCCGTGAAGACAAGCGCGTGACAATGAGGTAGAGTGGCTCCCCTGGGGCGCGTTCTCGCGTCTTCGGCTCTCGCTCGTGCAAGCCATCGGCGCTCGTTTTTTTCACGCGCTCGCTTTTACGGATGTACGCCAAGAAGGGACAGCAAGCAGCCTAGCGCGCGATACTGGTTAGAACAGCGCCTTGTAACCTAGAACACAAAGCGCTTAGCTTGCTTGGTTACCCGCGTGAATATCTCTTTATGCTACAAGCAATGAATTCATGGTTCCTCGGTAGTATAGTGGTGAGTATCCCCGCCTGTCACGCGGGAGACCGGGGTTCGATTCCCCGCCGGGGAGAGTAACATTTTTGCGCATTACGACGCTACGAAATGTACTGAAAAAACAAAAAGAAGTTATTTTTTTAATAAACATAGGGAGTCACATTCTTTGTTCAAAATGTATGCGATAACTAGACAGCTTGCAGTCCCTTGTTTAGCGAGCGTCCGTGAAAACGCGCGTGACAATGAGGCAAAGTGGCTCCCCTGCGGCGCGTTCTCGCGTCTTCGGCTCTCGCTCGTACAAGCCATTCGCCTTTGTCACGCGCCGCCATTTTGTATAAAGAATGACCCGGCAAAGCAGAAAAAACAGTGAGCCAGTCAACTATTTGGTTCTTAAACAAATAAGGAGTACTTTTTGGTAGCTTTGTCACCTTTTGTACCCCAAATCCCAGCATCAGGCTTCGCTTTCCAACATGAGCAAAACCCGCGCCCTGCTTGGCCGCTGAATAAATCAGCTGTAAAATCCAAGATGGCGCTTTTGTGACAAAGGCGAATCGGCGCTCGTTTTCGCTCGCTTTTACGGATGTACGCCAAGGAAGGGACAGCAAGCAGCCTAGCGCGCGATACTGATTAGAACAGCGCCTGGTAACCTAGAACACAAGGCGCTTAGCTTGCTTGGTTACCCGCGTGAATATCTCTTTTTATTTTTTTCCTCGAGGGCACGGTAACGAATTCTGCATTCTGATTGGTTCTTAGAGCGCGCGCGCGGGGGCAATATTTTCCTTTCTCTGACCTAGGTCACGGTAACCATTTGCGCGCGCTTGTTTCCATCGAAAAAATCAAATTTTAGAGTTGGAAAAAAATAAATAAGTTATTTACTGGCTTTAGGTCGGTCCGTATAGGCAAAAACTGTGACCTCGGCCTGGAAAATGTTGACCTCGGCCTCTGGCCTCGGTCAACATTTTCAAGCCCTCGGTCACAGTTTTTCCCTATACGGACCTCCCAGCCGGTAAATAACATATATATGCTACAAGTTATGGATTCATGATTCCTCGGTAGTATAGTGGTGAGTATCCCCGCCTGTCACGCGGGAGACCGGGGTTCGATTCCCCGCCGGGGAGAATATCATTTTTGCGCATTACGACGCTACGAAATGTACTGAAAAAACAAAAAGAAGTTATTTTTTTAATAAACATAGGGAGTCACATTCTTTGTTCAAAATGTATGCGATAACTAGATTGTTTGCAGTCCCTTCTTTGGCGAACGTCCGTGAAGACAAGCGCGTGACAATGAGGTAGAGTGGCTCCGCTGCGGCGCGTTCTCGCGTCTTCGGCTCTCGCTCTTGCAAGCCATCGGCGCTCGTTTTTTTCACGCGCTCGTTTTT
This sequence comes from Scolanthus callimorphus, assembly GCA_033964015.1. Lineage (NCBI taxonomy): Eukaryota > Metazoa > Cnidaria > Anthozoa > Actiniaria > Edwardsiidae > Scolanthus > Scolanthus callimorphus. Next base: position 1,309,707 of record JAWWUD010000017.1, on the reverse strand, counting down.
ACGGATGTTGGCCAAAGAAGGGACTGCAAGCAGCCTAGCAATATCTGGTCATAACAGCGCCTGGTAACCTAGAACACAAGACGCTTAGCTTGCCTGGTTTCCTGCGTGAATATCTCTTTATGCTACGAGCAATGGATTCATGGTTCCTCGGTAGTATAGTGGTGAGTATCCCCGCCTGTCACGCGGGAGACCGGGGTTCTATTCCCCGCCGGGGAGAACATCATTTTTGCGCATTACGACGCTGAAATGTACTGAAAAAAACAAAAATAAGTTAATGTTTTAATAAACATAGGGAGTCACATTCTTTGTTCAAAACGTATACGATAACTAGACTGTTTGCAGTCCCCTCTTTGGTGAACGTCCGTGAAAAACGCGCGTGTCAATGAGGCAGAGTGGCTCCCCTGCGGCGCGTTCTCGCGTCTTTGGCTCTCGCTCGGGCAAGCAATGGGCGCTAGTTTTTTTTTTTCACGTGCTCGTTTTTACGGATGTTCGACAACAGCGCCTGGTAACCTAGAACACAAGGCGCTAAGCTTGCTTGGTTTCCTGCGTGAATATCTCTTCTTTCTAGAAGCAGTGGAATTCATGGTTCCTCGGTAGTATAGTGGTGAGTATCCCCGCCTGTCACGCGGGAATACGGGGTTCGATTCCCCGCCGGGGAGAATATCATTTTTGCGCATTACGACGCTGAAATGTACTGAAAAAAAGAAAAAGAAGTTGATTTTTTAATAAACATAGGGAGTCACATTCTTTGTTCAAAACGTATGCGATAACTAGACTATTGGCACTGGGTCCCAGTAGTACGTATATAAGAGATCAACTCATTAGCATATGTCTGAGTCTCAGTTGGTTTGAGAACGCCGCGCCGTCGACGTCTCTCTGGTCCGACTAAAAGTTCTATACTCTGCACAAGACTTCACAGCCATTCTACAATTAAAGTCTACAGGTTTTCATCGTCTTCACTTATTTCCTCTTCCTGCCAGCAGTCTACTATTCGCTCGGTGGCGTCTACAATTTCGGTTTGAATTCAAATGTTGTGCTTTATAATATCCTGTCATTTGCCGCCATGCCGTTTCACTCAAGGGCGAACTGTTTCATTTATATTTACAGGTCCACAGTCGTACCGGGTTCCGCGGGAGCTCTTCTACCGGCGTTTTCCTTTGTAAATAAATACGCGAACCCCGAAGCCGACTTGGCCGCGTGTTGGAGCATACTTGTCATACTTCTATCGGCCATTCTTCTCTAACGCCATCTCGTCACGCTCCCTCTGTAGTAGGCTGGCTTTCAGTATTCCTAGCTTGTCTGTCACTTAGTTGTTGCCATTACAATTTTTTGCTTATGTGTTCGCTGATTACAGCACAATTTGTAGCTATTATCTTCCCGCTCCCTGTTAGTCTGACAGAGTTGGTTCGCTTACCACGGATTTATATGGTAATTGCCTCGCCATTTGTCTTGTTTCCGTCATTGCCTTATGTACATGGGCGACTGGGTGAACCTCGCCGTAAATTTTTTCACTCCATTTTCTGTGCATGTGGGCGACTGGGTGAACCTCGCCATATAATTTTTCTCTCAATTTTTATGCACATGGGCGACTGGGTGAACCTCGCCATACAATTTTTCACTCAATTTTTTATGCACATGGGCGACTGGGTGAACCTCGCCGTAAAATTTTTTTTCACTCCATTTTCTGTGCATGCGGGCGGCTGGGTGAGCCTCGCCGTAAATTGTTTCACTCCATTTTCTGTGCATGTGGGCGACTGGGTGAGCCTCGCCATATAATTTTTCTCTCTATTTTTATGCACATGGGCGACTGGGTGAGCCTCGCCGTAAATTTTTTCACTCCATTGTCTTCTGCGCATGTGGGCGACTGGGTGAACCTCGCCGTAAATTTTTTCACTCCATTTTCGGTGCATGTGGGCGACTGGGTGAACCTCGCCATATAATTTTTTCTCTCAATTTTTATGCACATGGGCGACTGGGTGAACCTCGCCATACAATTTTTCACTCAATTTTTTTTATGCACATGGGCGACTGGGTGAACCTTGTCGTAATATATATATATATATATTTTTTTTTTCACTCCATTTTCTGTGCATGTGGGCGACTGGGTGAGCCTCGCCGTACATTTTTTCACTCCATTTTCTGTGCATGTGGGCGACTGGGTGAGCCTCGCCATATAATTTTTCTCTCTATTTTTATGCACATGGGCGACTGGGTGAGCCTCGCCGTAAATTTTTTCACTCCATTTTCTTCTGCGCATGTGGGCGACTGGGTGAACCTCGCCGTAAAATTTTCTCTCCATTTTCTGTGCATGTGAGCGACTGGGTGAACCTCGCCGTAAAATGTTTCCCTCTATTTTTATGCCCATAGGCGACCGGGTGAACCTCGCCATATAATTTTTCACTCCATTTTCTCGCCATATACTTCGGTGTATTTTCATGGGTCGCATCCCCCTTCTCAGCACTCCTGGAGAGGCTATCTAATGTCCTCTGGGCAATGTCGGTTCCTTTTGTCCCTTGGGACATCTGGAATCCGTTCAGTGCCCTGTCCTCGGACGGGGCATTCTGGGTTTGCTGGGTTTGGGGCTGTTCCCCTTTGCCTCGTAGTGTATAGCCATTTCAGTACATAGACGTATATTTATGGGCAGGGGTGCAGCCCCAAACCCAGTAAACCCCTTGTACTTAGCCTCGTGGTGCAGTTATATACACAATGTTAGTTGCATGCGATATTCCCTACATAACGAGCTTGAGGGTTGAGTTTTGGGGAGGCTATTGGCTGTTCTGGGTTTTATATGTCATGTTTTGCTTGTGCCCCTTTTGTTTAGCCACATATGGCGAGTTTTATGTTGGTACGCCTTAACCTATAACTCCTCAATCTGTCTATCGTCTATTTTGCCTTAGTACTGCGCTCGACCTCGGTTCGACCCAGCCCTATAAAGTGTGTTACTGTGATTGCAATTGTTTTCCCTGAGTTATGGGGTAGTTCTAGTTACGGTATAATTCTGAGTTTCGGGTAGTTTTGTGTGGGCCTAGAGGATAGTCATGAATTATGCCAGGATATGTCTTAGTTGTGGGATAGTTCTGAGTTGTGGGCTAGTTCTGAGGTATGGGTATAATTCAGAATTATGGAGAGGACTAGTAGAAAGTAGTTTTGTGTAAGCCTAGAGGAAAGACATGAATTTTGCCAGGATATGTCTGAGTTGCAGGATAGTTCTGAGTTGCAGGATAGTTCTGAGTTGTGGGCTAGTTCTGAGTTATGGGTTATTCAGAATTATGGAAAGAACTAGTAGGTAGTATAGTTTTGTGTAAGCCTAGAGGATAGTCATCAATTATGCCAGGATATGTCTGAGTTGCCGGATAGTTCTGAGTTATGGGCTAGTTCTGAGTTATGGGTAATTCAGAATTATGGATAGGTCTAGTAGGTAGTAAGTGGTGCTTAAACCTGCTTGCAGAGTGTCAGATCAGCGTAGCCAGGCCTACTTTCCCATAACTTATATAGTACAATGGGATCCAGTGCGAATATAGTACTATTCGCACTGGGTCCCAGTAGTACGTATATAAGAGATCAACTCATTAGCATATGTCTCAGTCTCAGTTGGTTTGAGAACAAGCGCCGGAATGGCGTCCATGGGGGACGCCACGTGTCGGTGGCGGCTGTGGGTCCCATTGTGCTCACCCTTAGGCTTGGTGGCGCCTTCACTTTTATTCACCCACCCTCCCTCCCTTTGCCTTTGCCATTTTGTGCTCCGCCAGGCCTACTTTCCCATAACTTATATAGTACAATGGGATCCAGTACGAATATAGTACTGTTTGCAGTCCCTTCTTTGGCGAACGTCCGTGAAAACGCGCGTGACAATGAGGCAGAGTGGCTCCCCTGCGGTGCGTTCTCGCGACTTCGGCTCTCGCTCGTGCAAGCCATCGGCGCTCGTTTTTACGGATGTACGACAAAGAAGGGACTGCAAGCAGCCTAGCGATATCTGGTCAAAACAACGCCTGGTAACCTAGAACACAAGGCGCTTAGCTTGGTTGGTTTCCCGCGTGAATAACTCTTCTTGCCACAACACTAGAATTGTTGGTTCCTCTGTAGTATAGTGGTGAGTATCCCCGCCTGTCACGCCGGAGACCGGGGGTCGATTCCCCGCCGGGGAGAATATCATTTTTGCGCATTACGACGCCTACGAAATGTACTCGAAAACAAAACAAAAAGAAACAAAAAGAAACAACGCCTGGCAACCTAGAACACAAGGCGCTTAGCTTGGTTGGTTTCCCGCGTGAATAACTCTTCTTGCCACAACACTAGAATTGTTGGTTCCTCTGTAGTATAGTGTAACAAAGCGGGATCTTGTTCAATTTCTTGTTTTATTGTAAAATCACTGTGTTTGGGGACTTGGTACAGCTTGGCAGTATCGAGAGGTAAACAGGTCAGACAAATGCGGCCCAGGACGGCTAGCAAGCTTCTCCTAGAAGGCACGGGTATTCGAGTAGGAGTTCCTTAACACTCTGCCGAGTATCCTTGCTAGAATCGACCCACTAGAACGTCCTCAGTCACAATTCTCTGTCCTGTTCGCTTCGTTACTTGGGTTAATCTGATGTGTTGTACAGTAAAATTCGTGTTGTATTTATGCGTCAGGACCAGTCAGCAATGCATGGGGTAAGAGAAATGCAAGATAGCTTTTAAGTGGAAACGGTCCAAGTTGTTACTGTTCAGCCAATCAACCCAAATTGTTATGACTGGAATTGATGCCTGTTCTGACGCATTCAGGAAATTACAGAAGTTGATGTGAACTTACTTAGCTTGCAAAATTAACTGCGCATGGCCTAGAAATTGCATGACTCTAAATTAAGCCAGTGCGCATGTTACAAAAGAGTGTGCGACAGTAACGTTTTCACCAGCTATGGAATTGAGTACCGAAAAGGTTATCAAAAACTTGGAGGTATAATTTGTGAAAAGCTTCCAACCAATAAAACTAATTTTCATCAAACACTAGAGTCTCAGGAGCGTAAAGAAGTGGTCGTTATCAGCAGTGTGGCCAAAACTGCTGACTCTTCCAAATGTGCTATACATAAGGTTAACCAAGTGGTGGGTCTTGGACAAACAATCTCAAGGTCAATTCTCATGAAATTTCATCCAACGATTCAGTTATGTTGACTAAATGTCGAGTACTCAATTCCACGCATTTACAAATGGTCGGATATAGCTATAAATAGTGAATTATTACTAAAGTCTATTTATAAGTAAATGTGTTCCGTAACATACCCCCCTCCTTAAATTAACGTATCTCCCGATACGTCAGCATATAATTAACCGTATTCATTAATAAGACAAATCCGTGAAATCTTTGTTGTGGTTTTACGCAAATCTCTGAAATGTTTGGTAATTGTGGCCGGTCCGGCCAGTTCTTTTCCGTGCTTTCAACCTCTCCAGTTGTCGAGTCAGATGTCCAATCTTGGTTTCAGCTCTGTGAATCCTGTTCCATGCATATTCCAAATTTGCGTCACTTTGCCTGGATAACTCTTCAGAAATTTCCTGGCTTTCATCGAGTTTCTCTGCGAGTTCTGTATTCCAACGGACGGCGTTTTCTAACTCATTTTGAAACTCTTCTGTCGTTTCGTCAAATTTTCGCTTCATAGTTGATATTGTGACAACGCTTTCTAAAAGTTCCTGCTGAAGACTGTTATTTAGCTCAACTAGCTTCTCGATAAGATAATCCACCTCGTCAATATCCTCGCATCTTTGTTGACTCCTCCCAGGCAAGTATTCAGCTTCTTGGCTCTCACAAAGCTTTTCATTCGCTCTGCATTGCGTCTTTGAACCGATGGCGATCTGGTTTTCTTCGATGTTTTCGGCAAAGCAGTACGTTCTTCGGGAAATATGACATCGGTATATCGTATAATTTTCATTGTGGCATACCAAAGTCACAGTTCTCTTCCAGTTAACAATCGTTCTTAGTATCTGTTTGATCTGTTGATTGTGGGTTCTTTAAAACACGGGTCTCCTACCACTGTAACAATGATGGACTTTGCAGATGATAAAAACCACGGGTCTCCACCAAATGTAACAAGTCCAAAGCCTCGGCGTTCTCCACCAAATGTATCAAGTCCAAAGCCTCGGCGTTCTCCACCAAATGTAACAAGTCCAAAGCCTCGGCGTTCTCCACCAAATGTAACAAAGCGGGATCTTGTTCAATTTCTTGTTTATTGTAAAATCACTGTGTTTGGGGACTTGGTACAGCTTGGCAGTATCGAGAGGTAAACAGGTCAGACAAATGCGGCCCAGGACGGCTAGCAAGCTTCTCCTAGAAGGCACGGGTATTCGAGTAGGAGTTCCTTAACACTCTGCCGAGTATCCTTGCTAGAATCGACCCACTAGAACGCCCTCAGTCACAATTCTCTGTCCTGTTCGCTTCGTTACTTGGGTTAATCTGATGTGTTGTACAGTAAAATTCGTGTTGTATTTATGCGTCAGGACCAGTCAGCAATGCATGGGGTAAGAGAAATGCAAGATAGCTTTTAAGTGGAAACGGTCCAAGTTGTTACTGTTCAGCCAATCAACCCAAATTGTTATGACTGGAATTGATGCCTGTTCTGACGCATTCAGGAAATTACAGAAGTTGATGTGAACTTACTTAGCTTGCAAAATTAACTGCGCATGACCTAGAAATTGCATGACTCTAAATTAAGCCAGTGCGCATGTTACAAAACAGTGTGCGACAGTAACGTTTTCACCAGCTATGGAATTGAGTACCGAAAAGGTTATCAAAAACTTGGAGGTATAATTTGTGAAAAGCTTCCAACCAATAAAACTAATTTTCATCAAACACTAGAGTCTCAGGAGCGTAAAGAAGTGGTCGTTATCAGCAGTGTGGCCAAAACTGCTGACTCTTCCAAATGTGCTATACATAAGGTTAACCAAGTGGTGGGTCTTGGACAAACAATCTCAAGGTCAATTCTCATGAAATTTCATCCAACGATTCAGTTATGTTGACTAAATGTCGAGTACTCAATTCCACGCATTTACAAATGGTCGGATATAGCTATAAATAGTGAATTATTACTAAAGTCTATTTATAAGTAAATGTGTTCCGTAACATACCCCCCTCCTTAAATTAACGTATCTCCCGATACGTCAGCATATAATTAACCGTATTCATTAATAAGACAAATCCGTGAAATCTTTGTTGTGGTTTTACGCAAATCTCTGAAATGTTTGGTAATTGTGGCCGGTCCGGCCAGTTCTTTTCCGTGCTTTCAACCTCTCCAGTTGTCGAGTCAGATGTCCAATCTTGGTTTCAGCTCTGTGAATCCTGTTCCATGCATATTCCAAATTTGCGTCACTTTGCCTGGATAACTCTTCAGAAATTTCCTGGCTTTCATCGAGTTTCTCTGCGAGTTCTGTATTCCAACGGACGGCGTTTTCTAACTCATTTTGAAACTCTTCTGTCGTTTCGTCAAATTTTCGCTTCATAGTTGATATTGTGACAACGCTTTCTAAAAGTTCCTGCTGAAGACTGTTATTTAGCTCAACTAGCTTCTCGATAAGATAATCCACCTCGTCAATATCCTCGCATCTTTTGTTGACTCCTCCCAGGCAAGTATTCAGCTTCTTGGCTCTCACAAAGCTTTTCATTCGCTCTGCATTGCGTCTTTGAACCGATGGCGATCTGGTTTTCTTCGATGTTTTCGGCAAAGCAGTACGTTCTTCGGGAAATATGACATCGGTATATCGTATAATTTTCATTGTGGCATACCAAAGTCACAGTTCTCTTCCAGTTAACAATCGTTCTTAGTATCTGTTTGATCTGTTGATTGTGGGTTCTTTAAAACACGGGTCTCCTACCACTGTAACAATGATGGACTTTGCAGATGATAAAAACCACGGGTCTCCACCAAATGTAACAAGTCCAAAGCCTCGGCGTTCTCCACCAAATGTATCAAGTCCAAAGCCTCGGCGTTCTCCACCAAATGTAACAAGTCCAAAGCCTCGGCGTTCTCCACCAAATGTAACAAAGCGGGATCTTGTTCAATTTCTTGTTTTATTGTAAAATCACTGTGTTTGGGGACTTGGTACAGCTTGGCAGTATCGAGAGGTAAACAGGTCAGACAAATGCGGCCCAGGACGGCTAGCAAGCTTCTCCTAGAAGGCACGGGTATTCGAGTAGGAGTTCCTTAACACTCTGCCGAGTATCCTTGCTAGAATCGACCCACTAGAACGCCCTCAGTCACAATTCTCTGTCCTGTTCGCTTCGTTACTTGGGTTAATCTGATGTGTTGTACAGTAAAATTCGTGTTGTATTTATGCGTCAGGACCAGTCAGCAATGCATGGGGTAAGAGAAATGCAAGATAGCTTTTAAGTGGAAACGGTCCAAGTTGTTACTGTTCAGCCAATCAACCCAAATTGTTATGACTGGAATTGATGCCTGTTCTGACGCATTCAGGAAATTACAGAAGTTGATGTGAACTTACTTAGCTTGCAAAATTAACTGCGCATGACCTAGAAATTGCATGACTCTAAATTAAGCCAGTGCGCATGTTACAAAACAGTGTGCGACAGTAACGTTTTCACCAGCTATGGAATTGAGTACCGAAAAGGTTATCAAAAACTTGGAGGTATAATTTGTGAAAAGCTTCCAACCAATAAAACTAATTTTCATCAAACACTAGAGTCTCAGGAGCGTAAAGAAGTGGTCGTTATCAGCAGTGTGGCCAAAACTGCTGACTCTTCCAAATGTGCTATACATAAGGTTAACCAAGTGGTGGGTCTTGGACAAACAATCTCAAGGTCAATTCTCATGAAATTTCATCCAACGATTCAGTTATGTTGACTAAATGTCGAGTACTCAATTCCACGCATTTACAAATGGTCGGATATAGCTATAAATAGTGAATTATTACTAAAGTCTATTTATAAGTAAATGTGTTCCGTAACATACCCCCTCCTTAAATTAACGTATCTCCCGATACGTCAGCATATAATTAACCGTATTCATTAATAAGACAAATCCGTGAAATCTTTGTTGTGGTTTTACGCAAATCTCTGAAATGTTTGGTAATTGTGGCCGGTCCGGCCAGTTCTTTTCCGTGCTTTCAACCTCTCCAGTTGTCGAGTCAGATGTCCAATCTTGGTTTCAGCTCTGTGAATCCTGTTCCATGCATATTCCAAATTTGCGTCACTTTGCCTGGATAACTCTTCAGAAATTTCCTGGCTTTCATCGAGTTTCTCTGCGAGTTCTGTATTCCAACGGACGGCGTTTTCTAACTCATTTTGAAACTCTTCTGTCGTTTCGTCAAATTTTCGCTTCATAGTTGATATTGTGACAACGCTTTCTAAAAGTTCCTGCTGAAGACTGTTATTTAGCTCAACTAGCTTCTCGATAAGATAATCCACCTCGTCAATATCCTCGCATCTTTTGTTGACTCCTCCCAGGCAAGTATTCAGCTTCTTGGCTCTCACAAAGCTTTTCATTCGCTCTGCATTGCGTCTTTGAACCGATGGCGATCTGGTTTTCTTCGATGTTTTCGGCAAAGCAGTACGTTCTTCGGGAAATATGACATCGGTATATCGTATAATTTTCATTGTGGCATACCAAAGTCACAGTTCTCTTCCAGTTAACAATCGTTCTTAGTATCTGTTTGATCTGTTGATTGTGGGTTCTTTAAAACACGGGTCTCCTACCACTGTAACAATGATGGACTTTGCAGATGATAAAAACCACGGGTCTCCACCAAATGTAACAAGTCCAAAGCCTCGGCGTTCTCCACCAAATGTATCAAGTCCAAAGCCTCGGCGTTCTCCACCAAATGTAACAAGTCCAAAGCCTCGGCGTTCTCCACCAAATGTAACAAAGCGGGATCTTGTTCAATTTCTTGTTTTATTGTAAAATCACTGTGTTTGGGGACTTGGTACAGCTTGGCAGTATCGAGAGGTAAACAGGTCAGACAAATGCGGCCCAGGACGGCTAGCAAGCTTCTCCTAGAAGGCACGGGTATTCGAGTAGGAGTTCCTTAACACTCTGCCGAGTATCCTTGCTAGAATCGACCCACTAGAACGCCCTCAGTCACAATTCTCTGTCCTGTTCGCTTCGTTACTTGGGTTAATCTGATGTGTTGTACAGTAAAATTCGTGTTGTATTTATGCGTCAGGACCAGTCAGCAATGCATGGGGTAAGAGAAATGCAAGATAGCTTTTAAGTGGAAACGGTCCAAGTTGTTACTGTTCAGCCAATCAACCCAAATTGTTATGACTGGAATTGATGCCTGTTCTGACGCATTCAGGAAATTACAGAAGTTGATGTGAACTTACTTAGCTTGCAAAATTAACTGCGCATGACCTAGAAATTGCATGACTCTAAATTAAGCCAGTGCGCATGTTACAAAACAGTGTGCGACAGTAACGTTTTCACCAGCTATGGAATTGAGTACCGAAAAGGTTATCAAAAACTTGGAGGTATAATTTGTGAAAAGCTTCCAACCAATAAAACTAATTTTCATCAAACACTAGAGTCTCAGGAGCGTAAAGAAGTGGTCGTTATCAGCAGTGTGGCCAAAACTGCTGACTCTTCCAAATGTGCTATACATAAGGTTAACCAAGTGGTGGGTCTTGGACAAACAATCTCAAGGTCAATTCTCATGAAATTTCATCCAACGATTCAGTTATGTTGACTAAATGTCGAGTACTCAATTCCACGCATTTACAAATGGTCGGATATAGCTATAAATAGTGAATTATTACTAAAGTCTATTTATAAGTAAATGTGTTCCGTAACATACCCCCCTCCTTAAATTAACGTATCTCCCGATACGTCAGCATATAATTAACCGTATTCATTAATAAGACAAATCCGTGAAATCTTTGTTGTGGTTTTACGCAAATCTCTGAAATGTTTGGTAATTGTGGCCGGTCCGGCCAGTTCTTTTCCGTGCTTTCAACCTCTCCAGTTGTCGAGTCAGATGTCCAATCTTGGTTTCAGCTCTGTGAATCCTGTTCCATGCATATTCCAAATTTGCGTCACTTTGCCTGGATAACTCTTCAGAAATTCCCTGGCTTTCATCGAGTTTCTCTGCGAGTTCTGTATTCCAACGGACGGCGTTTTCTAACTCATTTTGAAACTCTTCTGTCGTTTCGTCAAATTTTCGCTTCATAGTTGATATTGTGACAACGCTTTCTAAAAGTTCCTGCTGAAGACTGTTATTTAGCTCAACTAGCTTCTCGATAAGATAATCCACCTCGTCAATATCCTCGCATCTTTTGTTGACTCCTCCCAGGCAAGTATTCAGCTTCTTGGCTCTCACAAAGCTTTTCATTCGCTCTGCATTGCGTCTTTGAACCGATGGCGATCTGGTTTTCTTCGATGTTTTCGGCAAAGCAGTACGTTCTTCGGGAAATATGACATCGGTATATCGTATAATTTTCATTGTGGCATACCAAAGTCACAGTTCTCTTCCAGTTAACAATCGTTCTTAGTATCTGTTTGATCTGTTGATTGTGGGTTCTTTAAAACACGGGTCTCCTACCACTGTAACAATGATGGACTTTGCAGATGATAAAAACCACGGGTCTCCACCAAATGTAACAAGTCCAAAGCCTCGGCGTTCTCCACCAAATGTATCAAGTCCAAAGCCTCGGCGTTCTCCACCAAATGTAACAAGTCCAAAGCCTCGGCGTTCTCCACAAATGTAACAAAGCGGGATCTTGTTCAATTTCTTGTTTTATTGTAAAATCACTGTGTTTGGGGACTTGGTACAGCTTGGCAGTATCGAGAGGTAAACAGGTCAGACAAATGCGGCCCAGGACGGCTAGCAAGCTTCTCCTAGAAGGCACGGGTATTCGAGTAGGAGTTCCTTAACACTCTGCCGAGTATCCTTGCTAGAATCGACCCACTAGAACGCCCTCAGTCACAATTCTCTGTCCTGTTCGCTTCGTTACTTGGGTTAATCTGATGTGTTGTACAGTAAAATTCGTGTTGTATTTATGCGTCAGGACCAGTCAGCAATGCATGGGGTAAGAGAAATGCAAGATAGCTTTTAAGTGGAAACGGTCCAAGTTGTTACTGTTCAGCCAATCAACCCAAATTGTTATGACTGGAATTGATGCCTGTTCTGACGCATTCAGGAAATTACAGAAGTTGATGTGAACTTACTTAGCTTGCAAAATTAACTGCGCATGACCTAGAAATTGCATGACTCTAAATTAAGCCAGTGCGCATGTTACAAAACAGTGTGCGACAGTAACGTTTTCACCAGCTATGGAATTGAGTACCGAAAAGGTTATCAAAACTTGGAGGTATAATTTGTGAAAAGCTTCCAACCAATAAAACTAATTTTCAAACACTAGAGTCTCAGGAGCGTAAAGAAGTGGTCGTTATCAGCAGTGTGGCCAAAACTGCTGACTCTTCCAAATGTGCTATACATAAGGTTAACCAAGTGGTGGGTCTTGGACAAACAATCTCAAGGTCAATTCTCATGAAATTTCATCCAACGATTCAGTTATGTTGACTAAATGTCGAGTACTCAATTCCACGCATTTACAAATGGTCGGATATAGCTATAAATAGTGAATTATTACTAAAGTCTATTTATAAGTAAATGTGTTCCGTAACAATAGTGGTGAGTATCCCCGCGTGTCACGCCGGAGACCGGGGTTCGATTGCCCGCCGGGGAGAATATCATTATGAGAATATCATCAAGCATGTACGAAATGTACTGAAAAACAAAACAAAAACAAGTTAACTTTTTTTTATTAAAAATAGGGGATCGCATTCTTTTTTCAAAACTTGTGCGATAACTAGACTGTTTGCAGTCCCTTCTTTGGTGAACGTCCGTGAAAAACGCGCGTGTCAATGAGGCAGAGTGGCTCCACTGCGGCGCAATCTCGCGTCTTCGGCTGTCGCTCGTACAAGCCATCGGCGCTCGTTTTCGCTCGCTTTTACGGATGTACATCAAGGAAGGGACAGCAAGCAGCCTAGCGCGCGATACTGGTTAGAACAGCGCCTGGTAACCCAGAACACAAGGCGCTTAGCTTGCTTGGTTTCCTGCGTGAATATCTCTTTATGCTACAAGTAATGGATTCATGGTTCCTCGGTAGTATAGTGGTGAGTATCCCCGCCTGTCACGCGGGAGACCGGGGCTCGATTCCGCGCCGGGGAGAATATCATTTTTACCCATTACGACGCTACGAAATGCACTGAAAAAACAAAAAGAAGTTAATGTTTTTAAAAAAACATCACATTCTTTGTTCAAAACATATGCGATAACTAGATTGTTTGCAGTCCCTTCTTGGCGAACGTCCGTGAAAACGCGCGTGACAATGAGGCAGAGTGGCTCCCCTGCGGTGCGTTCTCGCGACTTCGGCTCTCGCTCGTGCAAGCCATTGGCGCTCGTTTTACGGATGTTCGACAAAGAAGGGACTGCAAGCAGCCTAGCGATATCTGGTCATAACAACGCCTGGTAACCTAGAACACAAGGCGCTTAGCTTGGTTGGTTTCCCGCGTGAATAACTCTTCTTGCCACAACACTAGAATTGTTGGTTCCTCTGTAGTATAGTGGTGAGTATCCCGCGTGTCACGCCGGAGACCGGGGTTCGATTGCCCGCCGGGGAGAATATCATTTTTGCGCATCAAGCATGTACGAAATGTACTGAAAAACAAAACAAAAACAAGTTAACTTTTTTTTTTAAAAAATAGGGGATCGCATTCTTTTTTCAAAACTTATGCGATAACTAGACTGTTTGCAGTCCCTTCTTTGGTGAACGTCCGTGAAAAACGCGCGTGTCAATGAGGCAGAGTGGCTCCCCTGCGGCGCAATCTCGCGTCTTCGGCTCTCACTCGTACAAGCCATCGGCGCTCGTTTTCGCTCGCTTTTACGGATGTACATCAAGGAAGGGACAGCAAGCAGCCTAGCGCGCGATACTGGTTAGAACAGCGCCTGGTAACCTAGAACACAAGGCGCTTAGCTTGCTTGGTTTCCTGCGTGAATATCTCTTTATGCTACAAGTTATGGATTCATGGTTCCTCGGTAGTATAGTGGTGAGTATCCCCGCCTGTCACGCCGGAGGCCGGGGTTCGATTCCCCGCCGGGGAGAATATCATTTTTGCGCATTACGACGCTACGAAATGTACTGAAAAAACAAAAAGAAGTTATTTTTTTAATGAACATAGGGAGTCACATTCTTTGTTCAAAATGTATGCGATAACTAGACAGCTTGCAGTCCCTTGTTTAGCGAGCGTCCGTGAAAACGCGCGTGACAATGAGGCAAAGTGGCTCCCCTGCGGCGCGTTCTCGCGTCTTCCGCTCTCGCTCGTACAAGCCATTCGCCTTTGTCACGCGCCGCCATTTTGTATAAAGAATGACCCGGCAAAGCAGAAAAAAACAGTGAGCCAGTCAACTATTTGGTTCTTAAACAAATAAGGAGTACTTTTTGGTAGCTTTGTCACCTTTTGTACCCCAAATCCCAGCATCAGGCTTCGCTTTCCAACATGAGCAAAACCCGCGCCCTGCTTGGCCTCGCTTCCATGCTGAATAATCAGCTGTAAAATCCAAGATGGCGCTTGTGTGACAAAGGCGAATCGGCGCTCGTTTTCCCTCGCTTTTACGGATGTACACCAAGGAAGGGACAGCAAGCAGCCTAGCGCGCGATACTGGTTAGAACAGCGCCTTGTAACCTAGAACACAAGGCGCTTAGCTTGCTTGGTTTCCTGCGTGAATATCTCTTTTTATTTTTTCCTCGAGGGCACGGTAACGAATTCTGCATTCTGATTGGTTCTTAGAATGCGCGCGCGGGGGCAATATTTCCTTTCTCTGACCTAGGTCACGGTAACCATTTGCGCGCGCTTGTTTCCATCGAAAAAATCAAATTTTAGAGTTGGAAAAAAATAAATAAGTTATTTACTGGCTTTAGGTCGGTCCGTATAGGCAACAACTGTGACCTCGGCCTGGAAAATGTTGACCTCGGCCTCTGGCCTCGGTCAACATTTTCCAGCCCTCGGTCACAGTTTTTCCCTATACGGACCTCCCAGCCGGTAAATAACATATATATGCTACAAGTTATGGATTCATGGTTCCTCGGTAGTATAGTGGTGAGTATCCCCGCCTGTCACGCGGGAGACCGGGGTTTGATTCCCCGCCGGGGAGAATATCATTTTTGCGCATTACGACGCTACGAAATGTACTGAAAAAACAAAAAGAAGTTATTTTTTTAATAAACATAGGGAGTCACATTCTTTGTTCAAAATGTATGCGATAACTAGATTGTTTGCAAACCCTTCTTTGGCGAACGTCCGTGAAGACAAGCGCGTGACAATGAGGTAGAGTGGCTCCGCTGCGGCGCGTTGTCGCATCTTCGAGTCTCGCTCTTGCAAGCCATCGGCGCTCGTTTTTTTTCACGCGCTCGTTTTTACGGATGTTCGCCAAAGAAGGGACTGCAAGCAGCCTAGCAATATCTGGTCATAACAGCGCCTGGTAACCTAGAACACAAGGCGCTTAGCTTGCCTGGTTTCCTGCGTGAATATGTCTTTATGCTACAAGCAATGGATTCATGGTTCCTCGGTAGTATAGTGGTGAGTATCCCCGCCGGTCACGCGGGAGACCGGGGTTCCATTCCCCGCCGGGGAGAATACCATTTCTGCGCATTACGACGCTGAAATGTCCTGAAAAAAACAAAAATAAGTTAATTTTTTAATAAGCATAGGGAGTCACATTCTTTGTTCAAAACGTATACGATAACTAGACTGTTCCGTTTGCAGTCCCCTCTTTGGTGAACGTCCGTGAAAAACGCGCGTGTCAATGAGGCAGAGTGGCTCCCCTGCGGCGCGTTCTCGCGTCTTCGGCTCTCGCATGGGCAAGCAATGGGCGCTAGTGTTTTTTTTCACGCGCTCGTTTTACGGATGTTCGACAACAGCGCCTGGTAACCTAGAACACAAGGCGCTAAGCTTGCTTGGTTTCCTGCGTGAATATCTCTTCTTTCTAGAAGCAGTGGAATTCATGGTTCCTCTGTAGTATAGTGGTGAGTATCCCCGCCTGTCACGCGGGAGAACGGGGTTCGATTCCCCGCCGGAGAGAATATCATTTTTGCGCATTACGACGCTGAAATGTACTGAAAAAAAGAAAAAGAAGTTGATTTTTAAATAATCATAGGGAGTCACATTCTTTGTTCAAAACGTATGCGATAACTAGACTGTTTGCAGTCCCTTCTTTGGCGAACGTCCGTGAAAACGCGCGTGACAATGAGGCAGAAAGGCACCCCTGCGCCGTGTTCTCGCGACTTCGGCTCTCGCTCGTGCAAGCCATCGGCGCTCGTTTTTACGGATGTTCGACAAAGAAGGGAGTGCAAGCAGCCTAGCGATATCTGGTCAAAACAACGCCTGGCAACCTAGAACACAAGGCGCTTAGCTTTGTTGGTTTCCCGCGTGAATAACCCTTCTTGCCACAACACTAGAATTCTTGGTTCCTCTGTAATATAGTGGTGAGTATCCCCGCCTGTCACGCCGGAGACCGGGATCGATTCCCCGCCGGGGAGAATATCATTTTGCGCATTACGACGCCTACGAAATGTACTCGAAAACAATACAAAAAGAAGTTAATTTTTTTATTAAAAATAGGGGATCGCATTCTTTTTTCAAATCTTTTGCGATAACTAGACTGTTTGCAGTCCCTTCTTTGGTGAACGTCCGTGAAAAACGCGGGTGACAATGAGGCAGAGTGGCTCCTCTGCGGCGAGTTCCCGCGTCTTCGGCTCTCGCTCGTACAAGCCATCGGCGCTCGTTTTCGCTCGCTTTTACGGATGTACACCAAGGAAGGGACAGCAAGCAGCCTAGCGCGCGATACTGGTTAGAACAGCGCCTGGTAACCTAGAACACAAGGCGCTTAGCTTGCTTGGTTTCCTGCGTGAATATCTCTTTATGCTACAAGTAATGGATTCATGGTTCCTCGGTAGTATAGTGGTGAGCATCCCCGCCTGTCACGCGGGAGACCGGGGTTCGATTCCCCGCCGGGGAGAACATCATTTTTACCCATTACGACGCTGCGAAATGCACTGAAAAACAAAAAAGAAGTTAATTTTTTAAAAAAACATCACATTCTTTGTTCAAAACATATGCGATAACTAGATTGTTTACAGTCCCTTCTTTGGCGAACGTCCGTGAAGACAAGCGCGTGACAATGAGGTAGAGTGGCTCCTCTGCGGCGCGTTCTCGCGTCTTCGACTCTCGCTCTTGCAAGCCATCGGCGCTCGTTTTTTTCACGCCCTCGTTTTTGCGGATGTTCGCAAAGGAAGGGACAGCAATGAGCCTAGCATGCGGTACTGGTTAGAACAGCGCCTGGTAGCTTAGAACAGAAGGCGCTTAGCTTGCTTGGTTTCCCGCGTGAATACTCTTCTTGCCACAAGCACTAGAATTCATGGTTCCTCGGTAGTATAGTGGTGAGTATCCCCGCCTGTCACGCGGGAGACCGGGGTTCGATTCCCCGCCGGGGAGAATATCATTTCTGCGCATTACGACGCTACGAAATGTACTGAAACAAACAAAAAGAAGTTAATTTTTTTATTAAAAATAGGGGATCGCATTCTTTTTTCAAGACTTATGCGATAACTAGACTGTTTGCAGTCCTTCTTTGGTGAACGTCCGTGAAAAACGCGCGTGACAATGAGGCAGAGTGGCGCCCCTGCGGCGCGTTCTCGCGTCTTTGGCTCTCGCTCGGGCAAGCAATGGGCGCTAGTTTTTTTTTTTCACGCGCTCGTTTTTACGGATGTTTGACAACAGCGCCTGGTAGCCAAGGCGCTAAGCTTGCTTGGTTTCCTGCGTGAATATCTCTTCTTTCTAGAAGCAGTGGTATTCATGGTTCCTCGGTAGTATAGTGTTGAGTATCCCCGCCTGTCACGCGGGAGTACGGGGTTCGATTCCCCGCCGGGGAGAATATCATTTTTGCGCATTACGACGCTGAAATGTACTGAAAAAAAGAAAAAGAAGTTGATTTTTTAATAAACATAGGGGGTCACATTCTTTGTTCAAAACGTATGCGACAACTAGACTGTTTGCAGTCCCTTCTTTGGCGAACGTGAGTGAAAACGCGCGTGACAATGAGGCAGAGTGGCTCCCCTGCGGTGCGTTCTCGCGACTTCGGCTCTCGCTCGTGCAAGCCATCGGCGCTCGTTTTTACGGATGTTCGACAAAGAAGGGACTGCAAGCAACCTAGCGATATCTGGTCAGAACAACGCCTGGCAACCCAGAACACAAGGCGCTTAGCTTGGTTGGTTTCCCGCGTGAATAACTCTTCTTGCCACAACACTAGAATTCTTGGTTCTTCTGTAGTATAGTGGTGAGTATCCCCGCCTCTCACGCCCGAGACCGGGGGTCGATTCCCCGCCTGGGAGAATATCATTTTTGCGCATTACGACGCCTACGAAATGTACTCGAAAACAAAACAAAAAGAAGTTAATTTTTTTTTTAAAAATAGGGGATCGCATTCTTTTTTCAAATCTTTGCGATAACTAGACTGTTCGCAGTCCCTTCTTTGGTGAACGTCCGTGAAAAACGCGGGTGACAATGAGGCAGAGTGGCTCCTCTGTGGCGAGTTCCCGCGTCTTCGGCTCTCGCTCGTACAAGCCATCGGCGCTCGTTTTCGCTCGCTTTTACGGATGTACACCAAGGAAGGGACAGCAAGCAGCCTAGCGCGCGATACTGGTTAGAACAGCGCCTTGTAACCTAGAACACAAGGCGCTTAGCTTGCTTGGTTTCCTGCGTGAATATCTCTTTATGCTACAAGTAATGGATTCATGGTTCCTCGGTAGTATAGTGGTGAGTATCCCCGCCTGTCACGCGGGAGACCGGGGTTCGATTCCCCGCCGGGGAGAACATCATTTTTACCCATTACGACGCTGCGAAATGCACTGAAAAAACAAAAAAGAAGTTAATTTTTTAAAAAAACATCACATTCTTTGTTCAAAACATATGCGATAACTAGATTGTTTGCAGTCCCTTCTTTGGCGAACGTCTGTGAAGACAAGCGCGTGACAATGAGGTAGAGTGGCTCCTCTGCGGCGCGTTCTCGCGTTTTCGACGCTCGCTCTTGCAAGCCATCGGCGCTCGTTTTTTTCACGCGCTCGTTTTTGCGGATGTTCGCAAAGGAAGGGACAGCAATCAGCCTAGCACGCGGTACTGGTTAGAACAGCGCCTGGTAGCTTAGAACAGAAGGCGCTTAGCTTGCTTGGTTTCCCGCGTGAATAACTCTTCTTGCCACAAGCACTAGAATTCATGGTTCCTCGGTAGTATAGTGGTGAGTATCCACGCCTGTCACGCGGGAGAACGGGGTTCGATTCCCCGCCGGGAGAATATCATTTTTGCGCATTACGACGGTACGACATGCACTGAAAAAACAAAAAAGAAGTTAATTTTTTATTAAAAATAGGGGATCGCATTCGTTTTCAAGACTTATGCGATAACTAGACTGTTTGCAGTCCCTTCTTTGGTGAACGTCCGTAAAAAACGCGCCTGACAATGAGGCAGAGTGGCTCCCGTGCGGCGCGTTCTCGCGTCTTTGGCTCTCGCTCGGGCAAGCAATGGGCGCTAGTTTTTTTTTTACGCGCTCGTTTTTACGGATGTTCGACAACAGCGCCTGGTAACCTAGAACACAAGGCGCTAAGCTTGCTGGTTTCCTGCGTGAATATCTCTTCTTTCTAGAAGCAGTGGTATTCATGGTTCCTCGGTAGTATAGTGTTGAGTATCCCCGCCTGTCACGCGGGAGTACGGGGTTCGATTCCCCGCCGGGGAGAATATCATTTTTGCGCATTACGACGCTGAAATGTACTGAAAAAAAGAAAAAGAAGTTGATTTTTTAATAAACATAGGGAGTCACATTCTTTGTTCAAAACGTATGCGACAACTAGACTGTTTGCAGTCCCTTCTTTGGCGAACGTGAGTGAAAACGCGCGTGACAATGAGGCAGAGTGGCTCCCCTGCGGTGCGTTCTCGCGACTTCGGCTCTCGCTCGTGCAAGCCATCGGCGCTCGTTTTTACGGATGTTCGACAAAGAAGGGACTGCAAGCAACCTAGCGATATCTGGTCAGAACAACGCCTGGCAACCCAGAACACAAGGCGCTTAGCTTGGTTGGTTTCCCGCGTGAATAACTCTTCTTGCCACAACACTAGAATTCTTGGTTCTTCTGTAGTATAGTGGTGAGTATCCCCGCCTCTCACGCCCGAGACCGGGGGTCGATTCCCCGCCTGGGAGAATATCATTTTTGCGCATTACGACGCCTACGAAATGTACTCGAAAACAAAACAAAAAGAAGTTAATTTTTTTTATTAAAAATAGGGGATCGCATTCTTTTTTCAAATCTTTTGCGATAACTAGTCTGTTCGCAGTCCCTTCTTTGGTGAACGTCCGTGAAAAACGCGGGTGACAATGAGGCAGAGTGGCTCCTCTGTGGCGAGTTCCCGCGTCTTCGGCTCTCGCTCGTACAAGCCATCGGCGCTCGTTTTCGCTCGCTTTTACGGATGTACACCAAGGAAGGGACAGCAAGCAGCCTAGCGCGCGATACTGGTTAGAACAGCGCCTTGTAACCTAGAACACAAGGCGCTTAGCTTGCTTGGTTTCCTGCGTGAATATCTCTTTATGCTACAAGTAATGGATTCATGGTTCCTCGGTAGTATAGTGGTGAGTATCCCCGCCTGTCACGCGGGAGACCGGGGTTCGATTCCCCGCCGGGGAGAAACATCATTTTTACCCATTACGACGTTGCGAAATGCACTGAAAAAACAAAAAAGAAGTTAATTTTTTAAAAAAAACATCACATTCTTTGTTCAAAACATATGCGATAACTAGATTGTTTGCAGTCCCTTCTTTGGCGAACGTCTGTGAAGACAAGCGCGTGACAATGAGGTAGAGTGGCTCCTCTGCGGCGCGTTCTCGCGTCTTCGACGCTCGCTCTTGCAAGCCATCGGCGCTCGTTTTTTTCACGCGCTCGTTTTTGCGGATGTTCGCAAAGGAAGGGACAGCAATCAGCCTAGCACGCGGTACTGGTTAGAACAGCGCCTGGTAGCTTAGAACAGAAGGCGCTTAGCTTGCTTGGTTTCCCGCGTGAATAACTCTTCTTGCCACAAGCACTAGAATTCATGGTTCCTCGGTAGTATAGTGGTGAGTATCCCCGCCTGTCACGCGGGAGACCGGGGTTCGATTCCCCGCCGGGGAGAATATCATTTCTGCGCATTACGACGCTACGAAATGTACTGAAATAAACAAAAAGAAGTTAATTTTTTTATTAAAAATAGGGGATCGCATTCGTTTTTCAAGACTTATGCGATAACTAGACTGTTTGCAGTCCCTTCTTTGGTGAACGTCCGTAAAAAACGCGCCTGACAATGAGGCAGAGTGGCTCCCGTGCGGCGCGTTCTCGCGTCTTTGGCTCTCGCTCGGGCAAGCAATGGGCGCTAGTTTTTTTTTTACGCGCTCGTTTTTACGGATGTTCGACAACAGCGCCTGGTAACCTAGAACACAAGGCGCTAAGCTTGCTTGGTTTCCTGCGTGAATATCTCTTCTTTCTAGAAGCAGTGGAATTCATGGTTCCTCGGTAGTATAGTGGTGAGTATCCACGCCTGTCACGCGGGAGAACGGGGTTCGATTCCCCGCCGGGGAGAATATCATTTTTGCGCATTACGACGGTACGACATGCACTGAAAAAACAAAAAAGAAGTTAATTTTTTTTTAAAAACATCACATTCTTTGTTCAAAACATATGCGATAACTAGATTGTTTGCAGTCCCTTCTTTGGCGAACGTCCGTGAAGACAAGCGCGTGACAATGAGGTAGAGTGGCTCCTCTGCGGCGCGTTCTCGCGTCTTCGACGCTCGCTCTTGCAAGCCATCGGCGCTCGTTTTTTTCACGCGCTCGTTTTTGCGGATGTTCACAAAGGAAGGGACAGCAATCAGCCTAGCACGCGGTACTGGTTAGAACAGCGCCTGGTAGCTTAGAACAGAAGGCGCTTAGCTTGCTTGGTTTCCCGCGTGAATAACTCTTCTTGCCACAAGCACTAGAATTCATGGTTCCTCGGTAGTATAGTGGTGAGTATCCCCGCCTGTCACGCGGGAGACCGGGGTTCGATTCCCCGCCGGGGAGAATATCATTTCTGCGCATTACGACGCTACGAAATGTACTGAAATAAACAAAAAGAAGTTAATTTTTTTATTAAAAATAGGGGATCGCATTCGTTTTTCAAGACTTATGCGATAACTAGACTGTTTGCAGTCCCTTCTTTGGTGAACGTCCGTAAAAAACGCGCCTGACAATGAGGCAGAGTGGCTCCCGTGCGGCGCGTTCTCGCGTCTTTGGCTCTCGCTCGGGCAAGCAATGGGCGCTAGTTTTTTTTTTACGCGCTCGTTTTTACGGATGTTCGACAACAGCGCCTGGTAACCTAGAACACAAGGCGCTAAGCTTGCTTGGTTTCCTGCGTGAATATCTCTTCTTTCTAGAAGCAGTGGTATTCATGGTTCCTCGGTAGTATAGTGTTGAGTATCCCCGCCTGTCACGCGGGAGTACGGGGTTCGATTCCCCGCCGGGGAGAATATCATTTTTGCGCATTACGACGCTGAAATGTACTGAAAAAAAGAAAAAGAAGTTGATTTTTTAATAAACATAGGGAGTCACATTCTTTGTTCAAAACGTATGCGACAACTAGACTGTTTGCAGTCCCTTCTTTGGCGAACGTGAGTGAAAACGCGCGTGACAATGAGGCAGAGTGGCTCCCCTGCGGTGCGTTCTCGCGACTTCGGCTCTCGCTCGTGCAAGCCATCGGCGCTCGTTTTTACGGATGTTCGACAAAGAAGGGACTGCAAGCAACCTAGCGATATCTGGTCAGAACAACGCCTGGCAACCCAGAACACAAGGCGCTTAGCTTGGTTGGTTTCCCGCGTGAATAACTCTTCTTGCCACAACACTAGAATTCTTGGTTCTTCTGTAGTATAGTGGTGAGTATCCCCGCCTCTCACGCCCGAGACCGGGGGTCGATTCCCCGCCTGGGAGAATATCATTTTTGCGCATTACGACGCCTACGAAATGTACTCGAAAACAAAACAAAAAGAAGTTAATTTTTTTATTAAAAATAGGGGATCGCATTCTTTTTTCAAATCTTTTGCGATAACTAGACTGTTTGCAGTCCCTTCTTTGGTGAACGTCCGTGAAAAACGCGGGTGACAATGAGGCAGAGTGGCTCCTCTGTGGCGAGTTCCCGCGTCTTCGGCTCTCGCTCGTACAAGCCATCGGCGCTCGTTTTCGCTCGCTTTTACGGATGTACACCAAGGAAGGGACAGCAAGCAGCCTAGCGCGCGATACTGGTTAGAACAGCGCCTTGTAACCTAGAACACAAGGCGCTTAGCTTGCTTGGTTTCCTGCGTGAATATCTCTTTATGCTACAAGTAATGGATTCATGGTTCCTCGGTAGTATAGTGGTGAGTATCCCCGCCTGTCACGCGGGAGACCGGGGTTCGATTCCCCGCCGGGGAGAACATCATTTTTACCCATTACGACGTTGCGAAATGCACTGAAAAAAACAAAAAAGAAGTTAATTTTTTAAAAAAAACATCACATTCTTTGTTCAAAACATATGCGATAACTAGATTGTTTGCAGTCCCTTCTTTGGCGAACGTCTGTGAAGACAAGCGCGTGACAATGAGGTAGAGTGGCTCCTCTGCGGCGCGTTCTCGCGTCTTCGACGCTCGCTCTTGCAAGCCATCGGCGCTCGTTTTTTTCACGCGCTCGTTTTTGCGGATGTTCGCAAAGGAAGGGACAGCAATCAGCCTAGCACGCGGTACTGGTTAGAACAGCGCCTGGTAGCTTAGAACAGAAGGCGCTTAGCTTGCTTGGTTTCCCGCGTGAATAACTCTTCTTGCCACAAGCACTAGAATTCATGGTTCCTCGGTAGTATAGTGGTGAGTATCCCCGCCTGTCACGCGGGAGACCGGGGTTCGATTCCCCGCCGGGGAGAATATCATTTCTGCGCATTACGACGCTACGAAATGTACTGAAATAAACAAAAAGAAGTTAATTTTTTTATTAAAAATAGGGGATCGCATTCGTTTTTCAAGACTTATGCGATAACTAGACTGTTTGCAGTCCCTTCTTTGGTGAACGTCCGTAAAAAACGCGCCTGACAATGAGGCAGAGTGGCTCCCGTGCGGCGCGTTCTCGCGTCTTTGGCTCTCGCTCGGGCAAGCAATGGGCGCTAGTTTTTTTTTACGCGCTCGTTTTTACGGATGTTCGACAACAGCGCCTGGTAACCTAGAACACAAGGCGCTAAGCTTGCTTGGTTTCCTGCGTGAATATCTCTTCTTTCTAGAAGCAGTGGAATTCATGGTTCCTCGGTAGTATAGTGGTGAGTATCCACGCCTGTCACGCGGGAGAACGGGGTTCGATTCCCCGCCGGGGAGAATATCATTTTTGCGCATTACGACGGTACGACATGCACTGAAAAAACAAAAAAGAAGTTAATTTTTTTTTAAAAACATCACATTCTTTGTTCAAAACATATGCGATAACTAGATTGTTTGCAGTCCCTTCTTTGGCGAACGTCCGTGAAGACAAGCGCGTGACAATGAGGTAGAGTGGCTCCTCTGCGGCGCGTTCTCGCGTCTTCGACGCTCGCTCTTGCAAGCCATCGGCGCTCGTTTTTTTCACGCGCTCGTTTTTGCGGATGTTCGCAAAGGAAGGGACAGCAATCAGCCTAGCACGCGGTACTGGTTAGAACAGCGCCTGGTAGCTTAGAACAGAAGGCGCTTAGCTTGCTTGGTTTCCCGCGTGAATAACTCTTCTTGCCACAAGCACTAGAATTCATGGTTCCTCGGTAGTATAGTGGTGAGTATCCCTGCCTGTCACGCGGGAGACCGGGGTTCGATTCCCCGCCGGGGAGAATATCATTTCTGCGCATTACGACGCTACGAAATGTACTGAAATAAACAAAAAGAAGTTATTTTTTTATTAAAAATCTTGGATCGCATTCTTTTTTCAAGACTTATGCGATAACTAGACTGTTTGCAGTCCCTTCTTTGGTGAACGTCCGTAAAAAACGCGCCTGACAATGAGGCAGAGTGGCGCCCCGGCGGCGCGTTCTCGCGTCTTTGGCTCTCGCTCGGGCAAGCAATGGGCGCTAGTTTTTTTTTTCACGCGCTCGTTTTTACGGATGTTTGACAACAGCGCCTGGTAACCTAGAACACAAGGCGCTAAGCTTGCTTGGTTTCCTGCGTGAATATCTCTTCTTTCTACAAGCAGTGGTATTCATGGTTCCTCGGTAGTATAGTGTTGAGTATCCCCGCCTGTCACGCGGGAGTACGGGGTTCGATTCCCCGCCGGGGAGAATATCATTTTTGCGCATTACGACGCTGAAATGTACTGAAAAAAAGAGAAAGAAGTTGATTTTTTAATAAACATAGGGAGTCACATTCTTTTTTCAAAACGTATGCGACAACTAGACTGTTTGCAGTCCGTTCTTTGGCGAACGTGAGTGAAAACGCGCGTGACAATGAGGCACAGTGGCTCCCCTGCGGTGCATTCTCGCGACTTCGGCTCTCGCTCGTGCAAGCCATCGGCGCTCGTTTTTACGGATGTTCGACAAAGAAGGGACTGCAAGCAACCTAGCGATATCTGGTCAGAACAACGCCTGGCAACCCAGAACAGAAGGCGCTTAGCTTGGTTGGTTTCCCGCGTGAATAACTCTTCTTGCCACAACACTAGAATTCTTGGTTCCTCTGTAGTATAGTGGTGAGTATCCCCGCCTCTCACGCCGGAGACCGGGGGTCGATTCCCCGCCTGGGAGAATATCATTTTTGCGCATTACGACGCCTACGAAATGTACTCGAAAACAAAACAAAAAGAAGTTAATTTTTTTTATTAAAAATAGGGGATCGCATTCTTTTTTCAAATCTTTTGCGATAACTAGACTGTTTGCAGTCCCTTCTTTGGTGAACGTCCGTGAAAAACGCGCGTGACAATGAGGCAGAGTGGCTCCTCTGCGGCGAGTTCCCGCGTCTTCGGCTCTCGCTCGTACAAGCCATCGGCGCTCGTTTTCCCTCGCTTTTACGGATGTACACCAAGGAAGGGACAGCAAGCAGCCTAGCGCGCGATACTGGTTAGAACAGCGCCTTGTAACCTAGAACACAAGGCGCTTAGCTTGCTTGGTTTCCTGCGTGAATATCTCTTTATGCTACAAGTAATGGATTCATGGTTCCTCGGTAGTATAGTGGTGAGTATCCCCGCCTGTCACGCGGGAGACCGGGGTTCGATTCCCCGCCGGGGAGAATGTCATTTTTACCCATTACGACGCTACGAAATGCACTGAAAAAAACAAAAAAGAAGTTAATTTTTTTAAAAAACATCACATTCTTTGTTCAAAACATATGCGATAACTAGATTGTTTGCAGTCCCTTCTTTGTCGAACGTCCGTGAAGACAAGCGCGTGACAATGAGGTAGAGTGGCTCCTCTGCGGCGCGTTCTCGCGTCTTCGACTCTCGCTCTTGCAAGCCATCGGCGCTCGTTTTTTTCACGCGCTCGTTTTTGCGGATGTTCGCAGAGGAAGGGACAGCAATCAGCCTAGCACGCGGTACTGGTTAGTACAGCGCCTGGTAGCTTAGAACAGAAGGCGCTTAGCTTGCTTGGTTTCCCGCGTGAATAACTCTTCTTGCCACAAGCACTAGAATTCATGGTTCCTCGGTAGTATAGTGGTGAGTATCCCCGCCTGTCACGCGGGAGACCGGGTTCGATTCCCCGCCGGGGTGAATATCATTTCTGCGCATTACGACGCTACGAAATGTACTGAAATAAACAAAAAGAAGTTAAATTTTTTATTAAAAATAGGGGATCGCATTCTTTTTTCAAGACTTATGCGATAACTAGACTGTTTGCAGTCCCTTCTTTGGTGAACGTCCGTAAAAAACGCGCCTGACAATGAGGCAGAGTGGCTCCCCTGCGGCGCGTTCTCGCGTCTTTGGCTCTCGCTCGGGCAAGCAATGGGCGCTGGTTTTTTTTTTCACGCGCTCGTTTTTACGGATGTTCGACAACAGCGCCTGGTAACCTAGAACACAAGGCGCTAAGCTTGCTTGGTTTCCTGCGTGAATATCTCTTCTTTCTAGAAGCTGTGGAATTCATGGTTCCTCGGTAGTATAGTGGTGAGTATCCACGCCTGTCACGCGGGAGAACGGTGGCGAACGTCCGTGAAAACGCGCGTGACAATGACGCAGAGTGGCTCCCCTGCGGTGCGTTCTCGCGACTTCGTCTCTCGCTCGTGCAAGCCATCGGCGCTCGTTTTTACGGATGTTCGACAAAGAAGGGACTGCAAGCAGCCTAGCGATATCTGGTCAAAACAACGCCTGGCAACCCAGAACATAAGGCGCTTAGCTTGGTTGATTTCCCGCGTGAATATTTCTTCTTGCCACAACACTAGAATTCTTGGTTCCTCTGTAGTATAGTGGTGAGTATCCCCGCGTGTCACGCCGGAGACCCGGGGTCGATTCCCCGCCTAGGAGAATATCATTTTGCGCATTACGACGCCTACGAAATGTACTCGAAAACAAAACAAAAAGAAGTTAATTTTTTTTATTAAAAATAGGGGATCGCATTCTTTTTTCAAAACTTGTGCGATAACTAGACTGTTTGCAGTCCCTTCTTTGGTGAACGTCCGTGAAAAACGCGCGTGTCAATGAGGCAGAGTGGCTCCCCTGCGGCGCAATCTCGCGTCTTCGGCTCTCACTCGTACAAGCCATCGGCGCTCGTTTTCGCTCGCTTTTACGGATGTACGCCAAGGAAGGGACAGCAAGCAGCCTAGCGCGCGATACTGATTAGAACAGCGCCTGGTAACCTAGAACACAAGGCGCTTAGCTTGCTTGGTTTCCTGCGTGAATATCTCTTTATGCTACAAGTTATGGATTCATGTTTCCTCGGTAGTATAGTGGTGAGTATCCCCGCCTGTCACGCGGGATACCGGGGTTCGATTCCCGCCGGGGAGAATATCATTTTTGCGCATTACGACGCTACGAAATGTACTGAAAAAACAAAAAGAAGTTATTTTTTTAATGAACATAGGGAGTCACATTCTTTGTTCAAAATGTATGCGATAACTAGACAGCTTGCAGTCCCTTGTTTAGCGAGCGTCCGTGAAAATGCGCGTGACAATGAGGCAAAGTGGCTCCCCTGCGGCGCGTTCTCGCGTCTTGGGCTCTCGCTCGTACAAGCCATTCGCCTTTGTCACGCGCCGCCATTTTGTATAAAGAATGACCCGGCAAAGCAGAAAAAACAGTGAGCCAGTCAACTATTTGGTTCTTAAACAAATAAGGAGTACTTTTTGGTAGCTTTGTCACCTTTTGTACCCCAAATCCCAGCATCAGGCTTCGCTTTCCAACATGAGCAAAACCCGCGCCCTGCTTGGCCTCGTTTCCATGCTGAATAAATCAGCTGTAAAATCCAAGATGGCGCTTGTGTGACAAAGGCGAATCGGCGCTCGTTTTCGCTCGTTTTTACGGATGTACGCCAAGGAAGGGACAGCAAGCAGCCTAGCGCGCGATACTGGTCATAACAGCGCCTGGTAACCTAGAACACAAGGCGCTTAGCTTGCTTGGTTTCCTGCGTGAATATCTCTTTTTATTTTTTTCCTCGAGGGCACGGTAACGAATTCTGCATTCTGATTGGTTCTTAGAGCGCGCGCGCGGGGCAATATTTTCCTTTCTCTGACCTAGGTCACGGTAACCATTTGCGCGCTTGTTTCCATCGAAAAAATCAGATTTTAGAGTTGGAAAAAAATAAATAAGTTATTTACTGGCTTTAGGTCGGTCCGTATAGGCAAAAACTGTGACCTCGGCCTGGAAAATGTTGACCTCGGCCTCTGGCCTCGGTCAACATTTTCCAGCCCTCGGTCACAGTTTTTCCCTATACGGACCTCCCAGCCGGTAAATAACATATATATGCTACAAGTTATGGATTCATGGTTCTAGTATAGTGTTGAGTATCCCCGCCTGTCACGCGGGAGACCGGGGTTCGATTCCCCGCCGGGGAGAATATCATTTTTGCGCATTACGACGCTACGAAGTGTACTGAAAAAGCAAAAAGAAGTTATTTTTTTAATAAACATAGGGAGTCACATTCTTTGTTCAAAATGTATGCGATAACTAGATTGTTTGCAGTCCCTTCTTTGGCGAACGTCCGTGAAGACAAGCGCGTGGCAATGAGGTAGAGTGGCTCCGCTGCAGCGCGTTGTCGCGTCTTCGACTCTCGCTCTTGCAAGCCATCGGCGCTCGTTTTTTTCACGCGCTCGTTTTTACGGATGTTCGCCAAAGAAGGGACTGCAAGCAGCCTAACAATATCTGGTCATAACAGCGCCTGGTAACCTAGAACACAAGGCGCTTAGCTTGCCTGGTTTCCTGCGTGAATATCTCTTCTTTCTAGAAGCAGTGGAATTCATGGTTCCTCGGTAGTATAGTGGTGAGTATCCCCGCCTGTCACGCGGGAGAACGGGGTTCGATTCTCCGCCGGGGAGAATATAATTTTTGCGCATTACGACGCTGAAATGTACTGAAAAAAAGAAAAAGAAGTTGATTTTTTAATAAACATAGGGAGTCACATTCTTTGTTCAAAACGTATGCGATAACTAGACTGTTTGCAGTCCCTTCTTTGGCGAACGTCCGTGAAAACGCGCGTGACAATGAGGCAGAGTGGCACCCCTGCGGTGCGTTCTCGCGATTCCGGCTCTCGCTCGTGCAAGCCATCGGCGCTCGTTTTTACGGATGTTCGACAAAGAAGGGACTGCAAGCAACCTAGCGATATTGGTCATAACAGCGCCTGGCAACCTAGAACACAAGGCGCTTCGCTTTGTTGGTTTCCCGCGTGAATAACCCTTCTTGCCACAACACTAGAATTCTTGGTTCCTCTGTAGTATAGTGGTGAGTATCCCCGCCTGTCACGCCGGAGACCGTGATCGATTCCCCGCCGGGGAGAATATCATTTTTGCGCATTACGACGCCTACGAAATGTACTCGAAAACAATACAAAAAGAAGTTAATTTTTTATTTAAAATAGGGGATCGCATTCTTTTTCAAATCTTTTGCGATAACTAGACTGTTTGCAGTCAGTAGTATATAGTCGGGATATGGAGCATCAATTTATGAGTCTATTTTATGAGTCTATTTTATGAGTCTATTTTATGAGTCTATTTTATGAGTCTATTTTATGAGTCTATTTTTATGAGTCTATTTTATGAGTCTATTTTATGAGTCTATTTTATGAGTCTATTTTATGAGTCTATTTTATGAGTCTATTTTATGAGTCTATTTTATGAGTCTATTTTGAGTCTATTTTATGAGTCTATTTTATGAGTCTATTTTATGAGTCTATTTTTATGAGTATATTTTATGAGTCTATTTTATGAGTCTATTTTTATGAGTCTATTTTATGAGTCTATTTTATGAGTCTATTTTTTATGAGTCTCACATCGTCTCGCATCTATAAAAGCTGGTGTGTGAGCGATGTGTGGTATTCGCAAAGATGCGCGGAACTCAGTTTGAGCAAGAATGGAAGTTACAATGGGAGATGGAGCATTTTACTCGAAGTTTGATGCACTATTGTGTACATTATAATGGTCGTATTGGATGTCCATTCTTGTTGACGAGCCATTTGAAGCCAAAAGATTATGCGATTTTGCTTGGCGAATTGTTTCTTGCCGATTTTGTATCGGTAGGATGTCTTCATGGTTTATCTTGTCATCGATGCATCAAGAACGTTGTGTCAAAGCTTGAGGTCCTGCGTATGGAGAGAGTGAACGTGGAAGAAGAGAAAACATTGTTCATGGGTCAAGCAAAGAAATGGCATGCTCAAGAGATGTATTATGGGGATCGTACGTTGTACCTGTTCCGTTTAGCGGATTACGTGGCGCGATGGGTCCTACGTCAAGGTGAAGCAGCTGAGACAGAGTACTGTAAGGGACTTGTCATTATTTAGCGGGGGGGGAGGGCTCCTATTTTTGTGGGGAGGGTCCTAATTTTTTTCGCGTGTCTAAAGGGAGGGTCCAAATTTTTTTACTCCTGTTTGGGGGAGGGTCACAATTTTTTTCAGCAACATTTGGACGATGAAGAGTGTAAAACAAATGGCGATAGTGGTTATTTCAGCAACTTCTCCATAAAAATTTCGGCGCGCTTCGCGCGCATAAACAATGACAATGACATCTTATATACTCTTTCAGCAATGAGGACACTACCGTTGACAAGAACAAGTTATCTTGACGAGGAAAAACAAACTCTCCCTAAATTTCCCTGCAAATGATAGGCCTGGAGGGCAAGTCACTATATGTTTGAAAGAAGACCTCTTAGGCAAGCGTGAGTTTTCGACGTTACAAGCATAGAAATTCGTCCGTTGGGCCATGCTTCGCGCACATGAATATTAATAACTTCGTCATTTGCGGAGCGCAGTTGTGCGCATGAATAACATAACCTAACCTATATAGTTGAGGTACTGTACTTCCTGATCTCCTGACAGGCTTTTGTTTACTATGCCGTACACAAAACATGTTCATCTACCCTTTCTCTATAGCTTGATGAAATGCGATGAACAAACAAAAAAACGATGAACAAACAAACAAACGTTTATCAAAATTTGGCGCGCAACGAAAGATATGCGAGCCCGTTTTTCTAAAAAATGTTTACAGTACTAGGTCAAACAGGGGACGGGAGATGTGGGATTACGTTAATCATTGTACTTAGAGGGAGGATCACTGTATTTTACCCGTGTATTACCAAACATCCTCGACGTAAATAATCGAGGCGATGAATAATAACCGCGGTTCCTTATGCACCACTCAATTGACACCCCGGCCCCCGGCCCCCACCCCCGGGACAGGGCGGGAAAGTATCGCGGCCAGGCCGGGGATTTAACACTAATCTACGGAAGGGCAGGGAATTTAAGACGGACCTTCTATAGCGGGGATATTCAGCGGGGCATTACAGGGAATTAACGCTGAACCAGAAGTTCGATTATCGTGCGAAAATATATTGGTTTAAGGACCGAGGTCGGAGGATTTTGGGAGGGATCACTTCATTTTTGGGCGAGTGAAAGGGGAGGAATTCTCGAAACCTGAAGTCTTGAAAGAGTGATTCCAGCAACGAGTTCTATATCATTCTCTAGTTTATTTCACTCATTATGTTGAAAATTTCGGCGCGCTTCGCGCGCATAAGGAATGACATCTAATCTAGTTTTAGAGAACTCGCTTGTGGCGCTTAAATGGGATGCGTACGAATGTCGTTACAAGCATGTGTATCTTGGCAAGGATAATGAAAACCCCCAAAAAGCCCTCCAGTGATACGAAATAGAAATTCGTTTTGGGGCTGCGCTTCACGCATATGAATAATAATAATTTGTAGCGCGTGAAGAATCAAACCAACAGACTTTTTTACTACACGCAGAAAATAAAACGTTTATCTTTTCTCTGGAGGCTTGATGAAATGCGTTTATCAAAATAAAGGCGCGTTTCGCCATGTTGCGAAAGTGTCCCGGGGCCTGGACATTTAACAACGATCATGCCCCTGGTGACCGGGAAAATAGTAACATTTAACACTTAGTGAATGTTAAATCGGGGGGCTGTGATGTCAATTGACTGGTGCATGACAGAAGTAAGAAAAAAGTAGTTCTGTTATTAAGAAGAATGAAAGAGACATTACATCACTTGGACAATAGTCTATCTAACAGGTTTTTCAGAAATAAATTGCATGGGGGAGGGTCCCAATTTTTTTTACCTACGACTGGGGGAGGGTCACATTTTTTTTGTTATGTTCAAGGAGAGGGTCCTAATTTTTTTTAGCCTTGTTTGAAAAAAAATGGGAGCCCTCCCCCCCCCGGTAAATAATGACACGTCCCTAAGAGAGTGAGAAAAGTGGAAGAAGGAGGAGGTGAAGAAGAGATTAAGGACATTCCTTTTGTGGCAGCGGATTTGTGGAAAGAAGTGGTGAAGTTAGCCAAGACAGCGGTGTGTTACGTCGAGGATGAATTTGGCGGTATGACTGTGGAACACGTTGATGGTGATAGAAATGAGAAGACGTACGAGATCCTTGAAGTTGGAGAACAGTTTCAAAGCATGCTTGGAAGTGCATCCGAAGCGATGGCGATATGGGAGCGTCTTAAACTGAAAGAGTCACATCAAAACCAGATGCGTAAATACAATCAGAGTTGGACGAAGAGTGGCGAGACTGTGATGAGTCAGTTGGTAACAGGGATCTTTTACGAGGTGTGTGATAATTTGGCGCAGCCCTTATGGAGAGAAGCGTACCAGAAACGTCACGGCACTAATCCAGACTTGAGCTCATGGCTCACCTACTTTAAGGGAGATGACAAACATGTGTATTTGTGGGATGACTTCTCACCGGAGCTCCTACAGCAACTGCAAAAGGCTATAGCTCCACGCATGATTGTACCAGGCCTGCTGAAAGAGTTACATCGATTGGGTTGTCGTGTTATACGTCATACCAGCTCAATTCGTCGAGCCGGTATGGACACGTTAACAGCGTTGATGACCCAAGGGCATAACATGCTTCGTGTCAAGATGGAGGAATGGTACAAGATGGCATGTATAAGGCAGGAGAAGAAGGAGGATGAAAAGGTGAAAATACCGCTGACCAACCCTGAGAAAGAGGACGTCGAGGGAATGGATGATCGTGGTGTGTATCTTGCTACGTTATCACGTGCGATCTTCGCCAAAGCACATTTTTCCTTCGTGGGTGGGTTTACAACGTCATCACCTCCATCCTTGGGTGGATTTGCAACACAACAATCGCCACCCCACAAAAAGAAAGTGGAATGGAGTAAAGTGACCAAGGAGAACTGGGGACGATACTTGCGCGAAGCTATGAAGGAAGTGGTCTACGTGTACGATGATGTAGCAGGGGGATGGGGCCAGGGGTATACCATTCAATCGGTGCTTATAACCCTGTTTTCAGCCACACCCCAGTACCAGCATCTGATTGTGGATACGCGCAAGGTGTTTGACAGTCAGTATACAGATCCACGCAAGGCGTATCTCATGCGCAGGGATGATACCTTCTGGAAGAACTTGTACACTCACGATGGACACCTCGTGGACAAAGAGTGGGGTAAATACATCTATCCTGTCGGGATGGACTTTCGAAGACGTCCTATTGATGGACTCTTTTGAGGGGATACCCACCCATCTCCCCCACATATTTTTATAGCGGGTTTACCACCGAGGAAACAGAGGAGACCCTTTAAACATGGATCCACCAATCAGAGTACAGTATTTTGATGACGTCATTCAGAAAGTGTATATAAAAGAGTGCGCTGAAGCCGATCATCTTCACTTTCGCAAAAGCTCTCGACACGTTACAAGAAGAAGAAGAAGAAGAAGAGATATTTTATGGATAATTTCGTAACGTCACTGGCAAATGCATTTGGCACTGCACTTGGGACTACACTTGGTGTTGGCCTAGGGTGTACAATTCTATTCTCGCAAGCAGCGCCTGCTGCACAGCCAATTCAAGATGAAGAATTTTCCAGTCTATTTTCGCAAGCAGCGGAATTAATTAATAATGATGACCACAGCCTACCCAACAACATGGAAGAACAGAGAGAAGAATCAGAATGAGTGCGCGGAGAGTACATTAGAGGATATCCAGGCAATACTTGACTTTGATGGTTACTTCGTCAAGAAAGAAATTTGGTGCAAGGAGGCAGGAATTATCTTTGATGACGAGAATGTCAAGGGACAGCACTTTACGTTTCCGATCAAATTTAAAGAACTAAAAGATGCAAAGGACGTTGCAGGTGCCAAGAAGGCCTACATGATGCACCGTCTACGATTTGACTTTGCATGGAAGCACTCTCGTCCACACACAGATCTTGAGGAAGTTGTCCAGGAATGGTATACACATGACTTAAAGTCCAATGGAACAATCGCCTACAAAGGAGGGTGTCACGAGAAACGACTGTTGGATAAACTCAGCATTCCCAATGTCAATTTGGAGGATTATGGATGCCCCAAGTTCGAAGATCTGTTCAAGACCTATGCTCAAGAGGATGATATGAACTTTTATATGTCATCTACAAGTTGTGGTTTTCACGTATTTCTACCCTTTGCAAGCGCTGTCCATTGCCCACGTGTAGAAGTGGCCGTATTCTGGAAGTGGCTGAAACAAATACGATACATGGTGTAAGAACTCTTTTTTATTTTTTATTAATAATACAAGGACATTACTGTTATAAACTTCTTGTAAAAAATAAAAGTTATTGAGAGCATAACACTGTCTCTTTTTTCTTAAAACGGTTGCCATTCTCGGAGGGGTCGAGGCTTTCTTCTTGGTAAAGTAGTTGAGCGTCTTCGCGGTGTCCCAGATGGTGGTGTTGGTAAACGCTTTGTTTTTGGAGTAGCAGGTGTCTTGGAAGGAGGAGAAGGTAGAACCAAATCCTCTTCTTCAATGTCATCATCATCTTCTTCTTGTTGTTGCTGTTTCATCCTTTTTAGTAAAGATAATGGGCTTTTGTCTTTTACTTGTCTTGTTAGCCGGTTGTAACGTTGTAGAATTTGATCGTAACGTTGTACTTTGACATCAGGAGGAAGTGAAGTGTCATTCAAGATGGCTTGCACTTCTCCATCCAGTCGTGCCAGTACACGGTATTGGGGTGCCGTTTCCACTTTTTGCTTGGTACGCAGCATGTTTACTAAATAATCAGGAACCATAGCCATACGATGAGCTCCACCTTTTGCTGATGTTGACATGATGACGTCTTGAAAGCAACTGACGTAAATGTCTTGTTTAACAACACTTTATATTTTAGAGATGAGCTTGTTGGCAATTTTCGGTAGAAATATCGATGCCAATCCACCAAGAAGAGCAGGTAATAAAAATCCTCCTCGTTGACGCACCAGCATGGCTTTCCGGCTTTTGCTGGAGTTTCCGATCGGCCAACTTGCGTAACTGATGCTTGTGTTTCTTCAGTTGTTGAATCCGGGCTAATGACATCGGTACGTTGCCACGCAACAGATTCATAGCCACTTCACTCAGCGAGTTGATTTGATCAGGAGTAGCATTGACAATGAGTCGTTGGCGTGTCTTCCCTCTGGTACGATGCAAGAGCCGGAGAAAATCTGCGTTCCTTCTCAGTCGCTGTGACATGACGAACTGATGATGATCCACTTAGACACTTAGATGCACTACGAACAAGGCGTTGATCTCACGAGGCTCTCTCAGCTCTTGCCATGGTGAATGGTTGTACCCAAATGACGTGATTCTGGATCGTCTCCTTCTTTTTATAGATCTTTTCCTTCAGTGTAGACGTACATGGGAAATTCTTTAGGAAGAATATGAGATCGTAAACGACATTGTTCTGGTGTCATTGGATGAAAATCCAACATGAGGTAACCATGAGGTTCTTCGGTGGCTTGATGAAAGGCATCCATCACGTAAGGAACACGTCCAGGAAACTCTTGTTGAGCTAACATCTGTACGCCTAAACGATCTCTTGGATTCTTGAACAACACGATGTAATGCGTGTTGAGTGAAATGGTACATGCGTGCTTATTGGGTGGAAACAAGTTCTGTGTTAAAAACAACGTGGTGATGTTGTGATGATGGGATTCCTGTGTAAACACGCGTACCACACGATCCATTTGATCCATTAAATCGTCCATCACCAAGAGGCCTGGAGTATCGTGAGGACCAAACAAGTCGGTGACGTTGTCTGGGAGTCCTTGATGGAAGGTCACGCCCAGGTTCCGTTGAATAGACGTAAACAACGGTTGCCATTCGCCGTAACAATACACAATTTTTCGAAATTGTTTGTTGAACGCAAGAGCGACTTGTTGAAGCAATTGGTGTGTAAACGTGGTTTTACCCGATTGACTTGGACCCACCACCAAAATGCTACATGGGCAACGAAAACGACGATCGTCCATGCTGACGTCTAGATACCATATGAACCGTTGCCTACATCTACACCCTACTATATACCCAATAACAACATTTGGTGATGAAACATCATTTATTATAACTTTAACATGTGTAACAAAGAGCGCTGAACAAGAGCGCATTGACGACTACGCTTAGGATTACAAGGTACTTGTCGTCGTCGTTGTAAAAATCGATCACGCACAAAGGTGCGAACATTCTGATCGTTCCATTGTAAATTTGGTGTAAACATAGCAGCTACTGTTCCATGACGTTTGCCACGTACACGGTTCCACAAGAAGAACAAACAATGTTGTCCACATACGTCAGAGTCCATGGCTTGAATCCTACGAGTGTTGTGCACGAGTTGTGGACGTAACTTGCAAAAGTTCGTAATGGCTTGACCATACACTTGTGGAGGAAATCCAAAACTGTCCCAGAATTCACACGTCTCGGGTGTAAAGTACACGGCTAACCAATGAGATCCTGGACGATCGCTTGGATCCACGTTCATGATGTAGGCTTGATTGGGAAATGGTACTTTGGTCGGTAGCAAATCTGATGGAAACACGCCACCAAACACTGGGTTTAACTTGGGATCGTTGTGTACGAGCAGTTCTAACTGATCCGTGTTCATCCTTGAATGTCGTAAATCACTTGACCTAATTGGTCCACTTCAATGGTGTTGTTGAATTCGCCGTAGACGACAATGGTGTTCACCTGATCGGTGGCACTCCCAAATGTCAGGTACAGGTCAACGCTGCCTTTATATTGAGGTTGGAAGTACCCTGACGAGGCATTGCCTGCTGGTGTAAAGTCGTAGGCAAACAATGCATAACCAGCCTTGAACTCGTCGAACGTAAGGTTGAGTCCTTGTCCACGGTAGGTACCACACACGTTATCGAACAACATGTGGTACAAATCTATATCCTTGTCGTCAGCGGTAGACAGTGTTCCATAGGGGGTCTCTTGTCCATCCACGGTTACTTTGATTGTCGACAAATCAAACTTTTGGAAATTGAATGGATTCTTCCCTTTGTCGCCATTGTAGGCAGCATTTTCAACCATTTTCAATCATACGCTTAGGAACGAGTCCTTGGAACAAGTCTCCTTCATAATGGGTCAAGGACCCATTACCAATTTGCCGGGTCTTCACAATGGCTGACGTCACAGGGTACTTGGCTGTACGTGCATTCGATCCTGTCATGAGTTCACGTTGGTTTAACTTGACGCTAGGGGCTGGAGTCACGTGATACATGCGTAGGATAAAGTCCTCGATGACGATCTTTTCGGTACCTAACTCCGACATCAGACAGAAGGCTGTATCATGCATATCAAACTTGATTTTCATCTCGGTGTTGTCCAGAAGGTAGCGTCCTGAGTGAAAGAGATAACAAAACAAGGGGCCTTCCATGCAGAACTTTTGTCCAGTTTTAGTACGAGCTGCACGTTCCTTGAGTCCAGGATTCTTATTTCCGGCTGTAGCGGCATGATCAACTTGGTCCATGGATCCACTGTCTTTTTTCCACATGGCACATTCCAGATACGATTCTTGAGCTTCTTTAGGATAATTCAACAACGTCTCGATGAAGGCACGATACGCATACGTGTCGGTTTACAAGGTGACGGCTTGATCGTTCAGTTTCACAGTCACTTGTTGGATCATCGAATGAAGAAAGTTGTTGACAGGTCCCACTTTAACGCTTGCGGCAATTGCTGTATCATCAACTTTGGTGAGCTTGGCCACGACACGGAAATGAGTCTTTTTCAATTTAATCATTGTAGGACCCCTACGAATGATGAACTGATAATACTTGGCTCCTTTGTCCGTGGGTGAATACTCAACGCATCGGCCTGATGTCACAGCCACATCTGTTGGTGGTACCGTAAACAAGTCCATGCCTGGATTGGCAGCAGCAAGTGAAGCAGAATGAACACTCATGTTGACGATGAGGAGCTCTTGACAGTAGTTGAGGTAATGTCCAACTGATTAGAAGGCATGAATGTCCAAGTCTTTTATAACTGTTTTCAATCGATAATGTCCTTGGTATGACGACGACGTTTAGCCATGGTCTTAGGTTGACGACGACGACGTTTTAGACAGGCACCACCCATTTGTGGTATACCTCGTGTA
This sequence comes from Scolanthus callimorphus, assembly GCA_033964015.1. Taxonomy (NCBI): domain Eukaryota; kingdom Metazoa; phylum Cnidaria; class Anthozoa; order Actiniaria; family Edwardsiidae; genus Scolanthus; species Scolanthus callimorphus. The sequence continues at coordinate 1,270,676 of JAWWUD010000017.1, read as the reverse complement.
GCGAGTTCCGCTTGTTTCCGTATACCTTTTGTAGCGAGTTCCCAAGAAGGCAAGTGAGGAACAAAGTCTCTTCCCAGGGAACTTAATACACCGCCGACACCACCTATACCAAATCCCATTTGTACTGGCACAGGGTACCCATGGAAAACTCCATTTCCTTCTTGTAGATGACGTGGGAAATAGGTAAAGGGTCCTTTTCCTGTTTGTGATTTAGGCGGTAGAGCAGCAAGTGCACCACGAGCCATATTCAGCATATCGTTGTACCACACCATTCTTCTAGGCAAATCGCACACGACGCAAATGTAGTGTTACCTGTACGGCGCCTGCTTGAAATGACACGGTTTCGCCTGTGTCGTCGGTTATATGGATACGGATCTTGTTGATGATTTGAGTACGTAGTGGCAAGTAGTAGGGATTGAGAAAGTTTCGTTCCACAGGGAATCCAGGTTCTCCTTTAGGAACAAAGGTACGTAGTAAATTGTTGGCATCACTTCCCATCACAATATGCGAGTCCACAACATTAGTGTACACGTAAAAGCTTTGGAACGGATGTACATCTGCTCGTTCACGTACGCTGGAGGTGAAGGTCTGTAGTCCGCTAGCATTCTTTTTGTCGGCTACAAATATATACCATTTTCCTACAGTTTCATCAGTTACCCCAAAGAGACGAGCAATACCATGGGACTTCCCGAGTTCAAGTTCAGTGATTGAACCAACTGTATCAAATCCCAAAGCCATTGCTAATCGTGGCCGTAGTAGTAGCATCATGTCATTGGTTAACTTGATCGTGGTCATGTTCTCTTTATAATTGTATTTGAACTCAAACCTATTGTGATTGGTTTCGTCTGGCCGTAATCTACGTTGTTGCTCATGCTTGTTAAATTTGTTAGTAACTCTCTTCATGCCTTTCACAATATCTTCCAGCTTGGTGTACTTTCCTGTGGGTAACGTGTATTTTGTCCATAGTTCGTTAGGGTTTACCACGTGAGTGGAAAGAACCCATAGGTCAAGATCTTCTTTTTGCAACAAACTCCACGAATGGGGATAGATGATGTTGGTAAGGGCCATTTCCCATGATCCTTCGCGCAAATCGATAGGATATTTGGTTCGTAGGGTGAAATCCCCAATGGTGTTGTCGGGAAGGGCATCTTCAATAGCATTGCTTGCCAGCGTAATCACTTGGTCCGCTCGGTCAGACATCCTGAGGCAACTGATGCCTTTGATGGTAAATCACACGATTTTATGCACTTGACTTGCTAGGATCCAACTGTCGTACTTGTCAGGCCAACCACGCCAATGGACCAAATACTCTTCTTGACGTCCTTTCCCACGGCTCTTGACAATTTTGTCGATACGAAAGACATCTTTTTGTTCATCCATGCTGACTTTTTGCAATTTTTGTTCGTAAAATTGTCCTTCCAACAACGAACCGTCGTATTCGCGTATTCGATACGCATAGGGATCCCGTGCCGTCATCCGATAGGCAATCGTAAACACTTCTTCCGTCCAGTTGGGTAAATACCCTTTTGCAAACACGTGTTTGACTTTACTTATACGTACTAAATCTCCCACTTGAAATTTAGGTTTTAGCTTCTTCTTCTTCTGAGCCTTCTTCTGGTACAAGGTATGCCATACGTCTTGAGCATTGGCTAACGTGACGTCAGCAGGGGCACGACGAATGCTTCGATGATATGAATGATTGTAATTGTTCATCAGTTGCGGAAGCACGTCAATGTAACGTACTGTCTCTTTGTAGGTGAACCATCGCCACATCCATGTTTTTAACGTACGATTAAATCGTTCGACGACAGAGGCTTTGGTTTCGCTCTTGGTAGTAAAGTGATGGATGTTTTTCGATTTGAGAAACGCTTGAAAGTTTCGATTTAAGAACTCCGATCCATCATCCGTTTGCAATTTCTCAGGCACACGACCTTCCTTGAATATTTTCTGAAACGCCTTGATCAAACTGAGCCCCGTCTTGTTCTTCAAGGGTACTGCCCATGCGTACTTGCTTAACACGTCAATGACGGTTAACATGTAGTTGTAGCCATTATTTTTGGTTCTGTACGCTTGCATGTCACATAAATCCGCTTGCCATTGTTCGTCGATACCTTGGACGACCACACGATTGCGTGGAAAACGACGACGGTACGGTTTATGGAGTGTATATGACGGTTGAGACCGTATCCAAGCTAAGACTGTGCTCTTTTTTATACCTTTTGAGCGCATAGCCCTTGCAAGTTTGGCAACACCTCCCAAAGCAGCAACATTGTTTGGGTCGTAATAGGCTTGCTGGAGTAGACGTTCGATATTCTTCTTCTTCTTCTGTGCTACGGTCTGCTTGGGTTTCCTGGGTGCCATCGACTACCACAATACGACCACCACAACACGCTAGCATACAACGTATACGTTTCAATCAGTTACGGCACGTTAGTATGGGACGGTCTTTAAAACATACCATCCTTAGCGGTGTTCAACACCAAATGATTAGTCCAATGCTGGGTCATTCCCTTTTATAGACAAAAATCACACTATTTGGGTTTTATAGGTTCTTTATTACATAACTTTATACACTGCTTATCAAAAGTGTTAAAAAGTCCATACCCATAAGGGTACACGTTTGTTGTACACGAAGCTTAACAAAAGTTCAAAGTGCATAATACCCATAAGGGTAAGTGTACATGCCACGTCGTACACGTTTGTTGTACACAACCTTGAAGGACTTGGTTTCTGATACGGTATGCAACGTACGGGTCGTCACATTGCGTCGAATGGTGTGGGGATTGGTCACTTGACGCACAGGGTTCCCATGTCCTTCCAACAGTTCCACCATGCTATCCAAATTCACTGTTTCTGTGGTACGTAGATTCATGCGTAGTCCTTTGACTTTGCACACGGTCTTGCCATGGTTGGTCTTGTACCCATAACTCTTGGGTCCTGTGGCCACATAGTGCACGATGTGTTCTTCTGGATCGAGTTCGCTGGTCAGTTCTCCCAAGTAATCGCCAAGTGGTGGTTTCCATTGACCAGGACGCCACGTAAAGATGACACTGTCTGTGTCGTGGTACAAACATCGGTCCCCCAAACCATCCATAACGTCATACAACTTGAGACGTGCATACGCTGTGGTGTAAGCAGCAAAGACAACGTTGGTGTGTGCTTTCGTCTTCAGAAACTTCTCTGCCGTCTTGTAGTGAATCTGCACCGTATCGTCGTTCACGATCAACACATCACTCACTTCGATGCTTTTGTCCGTCATCAGATCGAAGTACTTTTCTGGACTTTCCACGTACTCGGTACGTCTCCGATTCGATTGCTCGCCAAATTTCCCCCACATGCAATTCAGGAACATTTTGGCGACAGAGCGAAGACCTGGATTCTTCTCGATACGCTCACGATCCAATCGAATGCCTTGATGTTCTTCGTACTGTTCCACGTACCGGACCTTGTCTTCTTCCGTCTCGCACCAACTTGGCCATCCTGAAGCTTCTTGCTTGTACTTGAGAAACGTCTTGATGTACTCTTCGAACAAGCCTTCCCATTGAGCCCAGTGCCACACCTCATACACTTTCATCACTTTATACCCTTTCTCCAGAGCTTTGAACAGTTCCACGTGCGGCCACGTCCCGGTAAAAGCGCGTTCTTCCTCAGTGTGCGTGCATGGATGATCTTGGTTCTCTTCTTGAGCACAGGTGTAACACAAGGGAAACAACAGCTTGCCGTTGATGCGTACGGGTAGCACTGGGAAGTAAACATCCTTGGGTGGAAGGACACGTACTTTCATCAATCCGCGATACATGTGCAGGTCTTGTTGGATCTCGTCGTTCACCAGAACTTCTGGATGTCCCACAGGGTACTCACACGTGACATTCACGTACGGGTACAACGACGTGAAATCGTAATAGTGGAGTTGCTCGTCATCCTTGGCTTCGCATCGTAAACGGATTGCATTGGTACGTCCACCAAAGAAACTGAATCAAAGAAACAGAATCGTACTACGCAAATTTCGGAGCAACAAGTGTATGTAGAAGTCAAAAGAGCTCTTCTCGTTGACAACAAGAAAAGCCGAGAGGCGAGATTCGGCGAGCAGCCAACTTATGACAAACGGGTGACAAACATGAAACACTACAGTCGTGGTCTAGCGGACACGAGGCGTTTATAATAGAACAGTGGCTTTTTTGGGGACTAAAATTACATGGAGGAACCGTAAAAGGTGGGTTTTTATTCACTTTGTAATATTGTTGTCGACTGTCGCCGTATTTGTTGTTCTAGAGCGAAGCTAGCCTGGACCACATGAAAGTCATGAACTACCCAAATACTGCTTTGCTAGATTACTTACTTGGTTAATTGAATAAAACTTTGTTTTGATTTCCACATAACGGTAGTTAAGTGTTAGTCGATACGGTTTGATAAGTAGGAGAAATAAAAGTGTGAGGGGAGACGAGTCTAAATCTTAAGTTTAATGGCGGCCATTGCGAGTTGTTTAAACTCACTTTGTAATTTCTTTATAGGGAGATGGGAGTTCAGGCAGGATACACTAAAGTTGTTTCTACACACAGGAATAAAGGTAAACGTCGCTGTTCATTATGTATATCGAACATTGCATTTTGATATAGTTTGAATCCGAGACGACTCGCGAATCGGCAGGATCGGAAAGGAGTAACTTAGGATTTGACTTAACTTAGAACAGAACAGAAACCTTTATTTAATTAATAGTCCAAGACCGAACGACCGAGTCGTGACATGTTTTGGAAAGCGAAGGAATGTCACAAAAATGAAAACTAGAAGAGAAAAACAAGACTTCAAGGCAAGCTAGTATTTTTGACACCTGCCAACTTCCTCTCACAACTGCGGGTTATGCGTGTTTTCCTCGCCTAAAATTCGACATTCTGGATTTCCCCTTCTAGAAAACACGGTAAGGATGGGAAAATTATGTCATTTGTTTTTGTTTTCCTGCTACCACAGGCCTCTCTTCTCTGCATTTCACAAGTTGACATGTCTAAGAAATAGAAAACTGAAATTGATCTATAACTCAAGAAAACAAAAACTTAATTACAAAACTACGGTAATCCTATTGTTATTTGCACCCATGTTGGATTGTAGACTGTCAGAGTGGCAGTGTACTTATTGATGAACTAATCCCTTTTCTCTGAACTTCCTTCCTGCAATAAAGGGGTGGGTCACCACTGTATTCACCTTGCTTTTGGCAAAACACTTTATTCTGTTCCATATTAATGTTTCTATGCCCAAAAACAAAGGTTTCCCTAATTGAGTTTTATTATTGAACACTTATTTTTTGTGCATCATAATAACACTGGTACAGTACATCTGTAACATAAAACTAGTACCCAGGTAATATAAACACTAAACTGTAATCCTAAATAGCTGTGGACCCGGGGGCAGTGCGGGCTGAGCTTTTTGAAAGTATATATTTTTTGTATTTACACATAAAAAAGAAAAGGAACAGAAGAACCTTTTTGTTTGTTGTTTTTGTTTCTGTTGTGACATTAGGCTCAGTAGGGGTTAAGATTACATTGTGATATATTTTCATCAAAATATATGTGAGGTGAAAAATGGAAAATAGAAATTACATCCACACTTCATTTTTTGCCTGTTCGGCACCCCCACTTTTTAGGGTGCTCTTCCTCCCCTGTGTTATCCCAACTGTTTGGGAGGTAGTATGACCCTGAAGGGAAGATAATACCAGACTGGACTATTTAAGATATCCAAGGTGTTTATATCTGACCTAAATGAAAACTCAGGTTGGATCGAAGCTTAAATCTGAGATCCAAGTGGGAATGTGTGAATTTCCCAACTGGGATAAAAAAAAAATCATTTTGGCATAGGTAGCATGTTAATTTAGTGAATGCAGAAACAACAACATTGTATTTGCATCCATTCAGGACTTTAAGGAGGCTGCCTACAATTTTTTCTGCCCTCAACGCCCAATCTTTGTATGCCTGCTGTTCACGCTCAAAAACCTGTACCAGTCTGAACTTTCACATGGTTACCCTGGAGGGCTTGAACTTTATTGTAGTGTGCATTTTGTTGTGATCGGAGTTGCTATAGCAACGTTATAACCACACCCTTGTTTATAATTAGCAGCCATCGGACGCGTTGCGCGACCTAAACTTTTCAAATGACACCCCTCGCACTAATCCCTGAGTAGCTAACATTAATCACAGCAAGTTTGGAGAGCATTCATTGGGCCGATTTTATGTTATTTGAACGGACTTTTTCAGGCTCCAAAATGTCAAAGTTATTTATGCCGCAAAGATTTCCTTGAAAAAGAATGGCTAATATCTGCGGAATTAAAAGATCCTTGCCGCCCGAATAATCTACAAACCCAAGGCAATGTACCAGCCAAATTTCACTTCTTGGAATGCTTCCGATTTTGTTTGGCATGTGTTCAAGCAAACTGCAAAATTTGAGAAATTATATTATAAATCTTACGTTTGTTATAAAATTTACACTTTTCGCCTCTGACACAGGGCATCTGGGGAAGTGCGGTAAAAAACGGAAAAAAAGTGCGGGATTTTTTAGGAAAAAGTGCGGAAAAAAGTGCGGTAAAACGGTGAAAAGTGCGGAAAAGTGCGGTAAATTATTTTCTTTAATTTAAAGGTTTGCGCTTTTGGGGGATCATAACAAGTCGTTTCTGTTGATTTTCTATTTGTTTTGTCATTTTAAAACGTAATTTCGTAGAAACTGATGTAACAGCTAACTTATTAAACTTTGCATGATCAATATTTAGGTCAAGAACAATGAAAAAAAAAAAGAAGGGCTCACCATGCTTGCTTGCGCGGCATCAGTCATTTAAAACTTGAACCCCTAAAATCCCTAAGTCTAAGAGCGCCTGTTTCTCCATACAATCAACTCCCGCATGTGTTGTTCATAACAATAGAGCAGATTTTGTATGACTGTGAAAAGTACCGCCACAAAGCTGTTCCGCGCCGCGACCGTGACCGTACCGCGACTACGCGATTCATTCCATCTACAGCAGGCCAGGTTCCGTACCGCCACCGCGACAGTACCGCCCGCGGCACTTTTCACAGTCATACGAAATCTGCTCTATCTTGCAATAAAGTTCTCCAAAATGTAAACTTTGTGCTTTGTCATCACCATCTTAATCTAGGGTAAATGGCTCCGGCAGTTTCATAGAATATTTACGGCGTTTAAGTACAAATAATCGAACTTTTAACATCCAACATTTTTCGTTCTCCTACTATTTTGTTTCGCCTAAATACTTGACCTTTTTAGCAAATACAAATCGGGGTCACCGAAAAACGTGCGCCATTTGTATTTTACCCATTTCTTACAAGATCAGCTATTGGCTTATTTCCATCTAAACTTCCATCCAATTACAGATCTCCTAATTGATTGTTTCTCGTACTTATTCTCAAACGGTCTGCTGTGGAACGCCTGGTATTTTTTTGCATTCGGTGGCGATCGTATCGGAAGAAAATGGTGGAGTTTTCAAGGTTTTTGCGCTTCATACTTCAGCATCAGCATAATAAACTAGGTATTGACCTGCAAATCTTTGAAATTACCGTGTTTAGAGGGATTTTTCCACACAATTTTTAGTAATTTTCTTAAAAAGTGCGGAAAAGTGCGAAGAAAGTGTGAAAGTGCGGAAAAGTGCGATTTTTGGGCAAAAGTGCGGAATCGCACTGCCGCACTTCCCCAGATGCCCTGCTGACAAAAATCTCATATGATTTTTTTTTATACTTCCGTAAATTAATCTTGAATATATACCAAAAATAACCCTCTAAGTCTCGAGTTCATTGAAGTATTTTAAGGCACCGAGAAAAAATGCTAAACTTCACCACTCTTTCGGTTTGCTCGAGCCGGTTTTTGTCATTGTACCTTGTTTTCACCTGTTGTAGCTTTCACGTGGTTTTCCCTGTAATCAGTGAAGCGAACTACATTCCAGCGTGTTGTAGTTTTCATGGGCCATTGACTCAACATTCATCTGACTCGCAAAGCGTAGCAAACAATGTCACGCAATAACAAGCCAACAACATTTATTATGAACGTTAACTTGATAATGTTGAGCTTTCTAACTCTTTGCATTCTGTTGATTAGAAAAATACTGAATTGTTGTTCGCGTCTTTTCTTGTTTACCTAGTGGTTTTTATCATTTGAGATGTCTGAGAAAAGTCAGTTATCTGTCAAGTTAAACATTTATATGGCCAGCCTGAACGCTTGCAAATCCAAGCTGTAAATGTTTTCTATTATCTATTTGTTGGATCTTATCTCGCGATATTCATTGTCACTAAATGGCTTTTCAGGTAAGTCACAAGCCAACACGCGAAAAGAGAAGGCATTTAGCAACACTAGCAATCAAGGCAACTCAAATTATTTTGTCTTCATTCGGCCAAAACAAAAAAAAGAAAATGGAAGGAGTGCCTGGTATTTTTTGAGAGCCCTAGCTGCCATTTTCGTCTGCTTAACCGGCTTGCAGGAATCTATTTTTCCAGCTCAGAAGCTTACGGGTTATTTTTGGAGGCATTTCGACTGCAACAACCCATGTAATGGTCTGTACCTAAAATGTAATAGAATATGCATTATCTTTTGTTGTTGTAGTTAGTTAGTTTGATTCCCATGATGGAATGTAGTCCGCTTCACTGATTACAGGGAAAACCACGTGAAAGCTACAACAAGTGAAAACAAAGTACAATGGCAAAAACCGGCTCGAGCAAACCGAAAGAGTAGTGAAGTTTAGCATTTTTTCTCGGTGCCTTAAAATACTTCAATGAACTCGAGACTTAGAGGGTTATTTTTGGTATATATTCAAGATTAATTTACGGAAGTATCAAAAAAAAAATCATATGAGATTTTTGTCAGAGGCGAAAAGTGTAAATTTTATAACAAACGTAAGATTTATAATATAATTTCTCAAATTTTGCAGTTTGCTTGAACACATGCCAAACAAAATCGGAAGCATTCCAAGAAGTGAAATTTGGCTGGTACATTGCCTTGGGTTTGTAGATTATTCGGGCGGCAAGGATCTTTTAATTCCGCAGATATTAGCCATTCTTTTTCAAGGAAATATTTGCGGCATAAATAACTTTGACATTTTGGAGCCTGAAAAGTCTGTTCGAATAACATAAAATCGGCCCAATGAATGCTCTCCAAACTTGCTGTGATTAATGTTAGCTACTCAGGGATTAGTGCGAGGGGTGTCATTTGAAAAGTTTAGGTCGCGCAACGCGTCTGATGGCTGCGTATTATAAACAAGGGTGTGGTTATAACGTTGCTATAGCAACTCCGATCACAACACAATGCACACTACAACAAAGTTCAAACCCTCCAGGGTAACCATGTGAAAGTTCAGACCGGTACAGGTTTTTGAGCCTGAACAGCAGGCAAACAAAGTTTGGTGGTGGAGAGCAGAAAAAATTGTAGGCAGCCTCCTTAACTCCCTCATACAGCCATATTTTCATTACTGTAGTGCTGTATGGGGGACATGTGGCAAAGGGATGGCAAACACCCTCCAGATACTCCAAAACAGGGCAGCCAGGGTTTTGACCTTCTCAAATTATGATAAACGGTCAAGAGATTTACTTAATGAGCTGGAGTGGGACAATCTTGAGACCAGGAGGGACAAACAGCTAGCATTGATGATGTACAAAACCCAAAATGGAGGAATCCCAGATTACCTCTCAAATATTTTCTTGTATTCCTATCAAACTCATAAGTATAATTTTAAGTAGAGTTTTTCAGCTCCTGCTTAAAAATGAAGCCCTAGAACATCTTAAAGAAAACAATTTTGAGCTATCAGAATTGTCAATATATTAAATATAACTTTTTAATAATTTATGTATTTTATATTATTCATTATCTTTGTATCTACCATTATCCCTATATTTTATTGTATATATATTTTAAATTGTACATAATATGTGAGTTAGATTATATTAATAGTTAGATACCGTGTAATGCGCTTTTGATCATTATATGTTAAAAAGCACACTATAAATCAATAAATTATTATTTATTATTATATAACTCAATCTATACTGAGCATACATTACTGCCAAGATTTTTGTGATTGCATCTAGAATGTAGGTTCTGGTCATGTAAATATTTTGTGGCAAAAAGATGTCAAACAAATAACCTTTGGAAAAATGTAAAACAACCAAATCATCAAGTACTGTTTTACCCTTGAAATGACAGATTGAAATGCTTCAAATCTTTTTTCAATGTGTGCTTCCAGAAAATACCCCCCCCCCCCCCCCCCCCCCCCCCACACACACACACACAGAGCAGGTGTTGAAAAAGTGATCTCCCTACCCATCTGATATTTCCAAAGGAAAATACAGTACTTGTATGGAAGAAATCAGGTAATTGACCTGCCCCCACCCCTCTGGAATTTCCTGTCTCTTCAGTGGTGATGCAATTTGCATCCTTTACCATGTCAAGCATCCCGGTTCTTCTTCTCCATGGACACCTCTTGGCCTCCACTCTTTAACATTCCTTAATATTAATATCTGATGTGCCAAATACAGTAAACTGGTTTTGATAAATCCGTGAAATAGCATACTTAGCACTAATGCACTCTAATTTCTTTGTTCTCTAATGTGCTGTCTTGACAAATACACTTTGAATATTATATGTCTTCACGGGTCTAGGAAAACCACTCTCGAAACTGAACGAGATGGAATTAGTCAATCATAGACTAAACAATTAGAAATCATTTCATTCATTCTTGATTTCATGAATTCATCACTAAAATGTACATGTATAGTATCCAATTAGCCATGCATGGTATATTTAAGACTGGAAAATAGAAGATTTGTCTTTAAGCTTCATCATACTTATTGCTTTTCTCTTTCAATTTCAGCGACAAAGCAGCAGCCAGAAATGGCTCTTGGACAGGCCAAAAATTATATAAATAGTTTTACATGGACTGCAGAACACACTTTGAAGTTCATAAGAGACTATGTATGGCAATGAGAGATAGATGGAAAACTTTACAGAAAACAGTGGAAGGGCAAGGGCTACCCCCCCCCCCCCCCTCCTCCCCCCTGCCATTCATGAATTAGAATACAATTATGTAATGGCATCGCCTTGTCTCCTCTTTCTTTTCCAAGTTTACATTTATTACACTTTTTTAATACTTTATTGTAATAATGGCACATGCATCCCATGGTGTACTGTCACAATAATGACTATCTATGTCTATGTATTATGATTTCTAAATACTTGTCAAGAATCAGTTTAATGCATTTGCAGTGCTTTATTTAAGGGGATGTAAATGCATCAACCAACTTTGTCTACAATTAGCCTATGCCAGCTAGTGAGAATGCAATGCTGCTGCAATTCAATTATAGCTGAGGTACTAAGATGATATTATACATAAAAATTAGTATAGCCTGCTCATGACTCTGTCTTGTGTTTTTGAAAAGAAAATGTATCCATGATTGTTATATCATCTGGTTTGTGAACATTAAAACAATAGATTACTTGCTCTAGATTTCCATGAACTGAAGACTCCTCATTTGCACCATATAAATCCCCAGCTTGTTAAAATCTTTTGTTACATCATTGTGTTAACTAAATTAACCATACATCATACATGATGGGTTTTGAACATAGGGTAGGTACTTTTTTTTCTTTGGGAATTTCAGCAAAGTGTGGTTCCACAATATATCCATACCCCTCCCCCATGGAAATTCTGGAGGGATGGGGATCAATTTACCTGATCTTTTCCATACAAGTACTGTATTTTTACCAACCTTTCGAGAGGGAGGGGTATGGATATTTTCTGGGACCACACAATTAAAAAAAATGCCCTCTCATGCGTCTTTTAGGGAAACATCCATGTAATGTGCATGGGATCGACTAGGAAAGGTACAACTCTTCACTCACCTTTGTGTAATGTTATGTTCCAAGCCCTCCGAGAACAATTCCGTAACTCATAAAGTGGTAGCTCTTAAAAGGACCATTAATGTAATGGAAATGGTCCCTCCCCTGAAAAGCTCACGAATTGGGATGGCCCTTCCCTTACCATTCCTTCCCTTACTATTGGAATTTCCAATACATACAAAGCAGGATAAATACAAATACCAAAATTGACAACCAACTTTTCTGAATTTCTCTGCTCATTCCATGATGGGTATTTTCTTGAATCTTTTATGAATATATTGACAAATAAAAGCTTTTCTCTTTATGGTATGTTTGTGCTTTGTTAGAATCATTCCATTGGGTAGGTTATAGTCTTCCACACAGCCAGTCCACAGTGACAAACAATGTACCCATGACAACCATGTTTTATTCTCACGGAAACATGTAACCGGGAGCTCCGCTTTTAGCCAGTGGCTAAATCTATATATTAGTTCTAGAGGTAGATCTTGCCAAAGTTCAGAAGCTAATGAAGAGACAGTTTGTTTTCCTATGTTAGTTCTAGTGCGTACTTTGTAGAGATTATCTTTGGAGGCATACCTAGTATTATATGGATGAATATCTTTGGTATATATGAAAGAGTCATTAAAAATGGTAGGAACTTTTTTTGAGATGCCAATTGTGAATAAATTTCAATGCCTGGAGTTTAAAGACATTTTCTAGAGTCAATATATTGAGAAGGTTTAGGAGGGGCAATGCACTCTCGGTATCTTGTCCATACAAAGGTAGCAAAAAAGATGATTCTGGCTACGTGATTTTGTTTAGTTTGGATTTTCTTCAGGCTAGTCTTATAGGCACTGCCACAAGCAGTAATCGCGTACGACAAGTAAAGATATATTAGGTTGTAACAAATTTGACGCAATGTGAAAGGTAGTGTCGTAGCTTGAAAAAAATAATCAAACGATATGCAAAATATGTTACTCAAATACACCTTTTCCTTTAATTGTGAAAACAGGAAACAATAGATAAACTGCCCTTTTATACTTAAACTGACTCTGACTTCCTTAGAGAGACTGGCGCATGGGTGTACCAGTGTACCTCATCACTGAGTTCTAAAGATCTTTTCGCTGATATTACAGCAGATCCTATACAGATCCTACAGATGCTAAGGGGCCGACCATTTGACTTTTGAGGGGGGGGGGGGGGGTGGATGATTTTTTTGCAAGATTTTTTTTTACGTCTCTAAGAGATTGTAGGATATTTATTTCGTAAAATTAGTTGAGGATTATGACAAAAATGCTGTGCAGGAAATTTTTTTTCGGGCCGTGCAGGATATTTTTTTGCAAATCTTCCCCCCCCCCCCTCAGAAGTCAAATGGTCGGCCCCTAACGCTTTGCGGATTATGATATATAAATAAATAAGTGAACAGCGGATGATCAGGTGTGTATTGTCTGTGCTCTAGGCAATATTTCACAATTTTCACACCATTTCTGAAAGAGTTGTGTCCTAGGATTCTAGCGTGGCTAGAATGTTGACTTTAGACATGTCAATCAAACCTGTCAATCAACTTTACCTCCTTTAAATGCCTTCTTATAAAGAAAAAGAAACTAATAAAGTGTCCCTGTAAATTTCAAAACCATACTTTCAATTGTTAATATTTGGCAAATTTTTCATATGTTTGGATATCAAGATAAATGTGTCGCTTTTGTCAATTCCAACCCGTGCGTGACGCGGGCTTCCTGTGTAGGTATTTCCGTGCTACTGGGGACCAAAATAAAAAAAAGATGGCGGCCTACAGGAACACCGTTTCTCTCCAAAATCTGCAAGTTTCGACGAACTTTTTGACACTCCCTAAAACCGAAAACATGAAAAAGAGCTACGACGGAGCAAAACTTTGGAATTCCCTACCTGAAGACTGCCGAAACAAGGAAAATATTATATCCTTTTCGGACAAAATGAACTCGGGCTCCCACCCTTAACAAGGCACAACATCTACGAAATTATTGTACATATGTATATACATTTTTCTTTGTTAGAATTAATTTTAATTACATTTTTGAATATTGTAAATTTTAGATATATTGTATTTTTTAGTCCACATGCCCCTTGTGGAAGTCAGCTGAGGTTGTCGGGGCAAGCGTGTTGAAATAAAGTGTTTACTACTACTACTACTACAATTTAGGGTAAGAAATACGCTAGGAAAACTTCTGAAACCCCAAATATGGTAAGTAGAAACTTCCATATAAGGAAATTTTAGAAAACGACACATTTCAACGAGAACTATCTTGATATGAGTAATATTAGTAATTTTGCTTTTTTGTCAGGTTAGGTTAAAAATTTCACAGCCATATCTAGACAGTTTCGCGATTGCCTGGTTAACAGATAATATAAAAACGGTTGAAAAGTTGTAAAATTGAAGGCAAAACAAATTATTTAATTTCTTGGACGTACGCGCGAAAAATAAATACTGCACAATTGCTTGCTCCATTAAGTTCTTGGTAGGGTAGGCTATTTAGTTTATCTCCGAATCGGTCCTAGTTTTAGAATGACATACCAAAAGTTGAGGCGCTGTTCGACTTTCAGAAACCCAGCAGAAATATGTTCTGGGTTTATCTATCGCCTTCCTGTCGTTTTTCCACGCGAGTGAATTTGAAGTAATTTGCATAGTTGTCACCGAGAAGCAGCCAGGCGAAGTCGAGGTCGCTATACTGTACTATTACTATTATTCGTCGTTGTTCACGGAGTCTATGGCGACTAATTGAGGCGTGTTAGAGTGGTTTTCACCCGACTGTGAAATATATATTAACAAAATTAACACACTGCTATACAATACACTATGAAGGTCATTTTTATTGTTTTCTAGAAGACACTATTAAAGGAGGCTGTCATGACACGCGCATGCTCAAGGAGCGATCACTGAATTATCAGCAAAACTAATAAGACCATCCTATCAGGAAACTATTTAAGAATGTGTAAAGCTAAAAAGCATGGTCGGATGGATGGAGAAGTTAGCGGGATTATATACGATTTATTTTCGAGGGTTTTTTAGCCTTCGCTGACCATCGTTACGGGACGATACTTCTTTGATTTGAGAGATGCACGGAACAGCTGCCAGGTTTTGTTTCACAGTGCGATAAAAAGCACTCTATTGGAACAAAACTCGCCTGTTCTCGCTGCAAGAATTGGCAAGAAGGCAAATTATAAATTTCAATTCATGGGGGGAAATGATGACAAAAAAGGATGGGGAATGGAAAAATAGACGAGAAGAGCCGAAACTTTTGACAAACAAAACGGTCAGAAAAGGTACAAATAGGTAAAGAATAAAATAACTTTTACTGGTTATCTCAGTAAAAACAAAGAATGGATACTAAACACTTTGCAGAAAATCCCGAGATCAGCGAGTTACCTTACATTGAGCTAACGTAGTGCCGAACTAAATAAAGGACCTTATAAAGGTGCGACGATACCGCGACAAAATTGGATCGAAGCTACAATTGTAGGTCGTGGTGGCTCAACATGATCTGCCGTGCCTATCGTCGAAACAAATACTATTTCGATAGTATATATTGATGATATTTGGTTCGAGAGCACTTGTCGCGCTAACGTCCAGTCAAATTGTAGTTGGTCCGTCATGACGCTGGCTCAGCGTTTAGACCGTCTAAAACTGGCAGTTTTAAAGGTAATTTTTAACATTTGTTTACCTTTCAGTGATTAACGTCAAATAAAAGTTCTGGACAGTTTTGATTACGCGTTTGGAGATTTAAAAATAGGTCGCTTTAATATATTGATCGATGTTTTCTATTTCAGCAATATTCACTCACATTCTTTGAATATCATCAAGTGAAGTTTGGGTCTCGTCCAATTGTGAAGAAAACAAATCAATGGAATTTTAGCATCAAAATGTTGTGAACAGGGAATAAAAACAACACCCAAAATCTGCACTTCGAGGAAAGGCTTCGAGGGAATTGTACAATTTACGAAAACCTTATTTGCACACAAAGGGCTTCCATTTCCTCTTCACTTTTTGCTTACGCATGCGTCAGCTTTATGTTCGTCGCGACGTGAACAGACTGAACCGCATTTTATATGCGAAATGTCTTCCTGGTGAATTTTATATTAGGTATTCTCGATGATCTACTATTTCTAGAAGATTTTCAGCAAATACATTATATTTCCACTGGGACCTATTTTTACGCCCTGAAGCTGGGTATAATCTGCGATCTTGCAATCATGCAATTGATAAGCTGTGAGTTTAATTGCTATCAATCACTAGTTTCCTGGTAAGCAAGCTGATACACTCCACAGGACTCTTTCTATGTGTTATTGTGTGAAAATGAACATTCACTGAAAGATTTCGACATGACTTTAAATCAACTGTAAACAGATCTATTTACAGTCAAACCACGAAAACCGCGAACACACCAAAGTCTGGAAATTGTGTTTGACCAATCACATCATGCGAGAGCTCTTCCCACTAAAACCACAAACGGAATAGAACCATGTGATCAAGGGCATGCCGAGTGCTTGTATATCGTACAGGGGCACCTTAAAGCCTTGGGGTCACCATTATATGAACATAGTATTCTAAGTTTGATCAGCGAAATATCTTTTTCACGAGACTGGACTTTCATCTTGCGAAGCCGTGTCAACACTTAAAAATTTCCCGATTTTAATGTGCCCTAAGTCGACCATGGCTCTGGACAATTCCAGAAAAGACCAATCATGTTCATTTCTGCAAAAACCTTTTTAGGGAATTTAATCGGTGAGTTAGTCCAGACATTCTATGAAACAATAGGGTCTGTCCAAGCGTCTGGCGCAAACGGACTAAACATTTCTCAACTTTGTTCGTCCAGCAATAATGTTGTTCGTATGTTGTTGAATGTTGCGCGTCGCCGCAAACGAACAACACGTCTCAACATTGTTTTCGCCTTGTTGGTGATGCTATGCATTCTGGGACAAAAACCTATTTGTTTACACTCTATTTCCATGGATACAATATACAATGCGCGTGCGCGAGTCAAACTTTGTTGTGAGGTCCGCGCAAACGAGCTTTGTTGTGTTATGCTTCGCTGGTCACAGGACAAAAGAAAAGTTGAAGCTTGCTGCGCCAAAAGTTTGACAGGTTTCAAACATCGTTCAACATCATGCAACAAGACAACAACTGTCAACACACGCCGCAAACGGATGCAACATGTTCAATGTGTTCAACAATGTGTTCTGCCGTTTGCGCCGGGCTTCTCAATAGCTCTACGAAGTCCTATCTACGAAGTCCTATTTACGAAGTCCTAGACTGCAAACAGTCTAGTTATCGCATAAGTCTTGAAAAAAGAATGCGATCCCCTATTTTTAATAAAAAACATTAACTTCTTTTTGTTTGTTTCAGTACATTTCGTAGCGTCGTAATGCGCAGAAATGATATTCTCCCCGGCGGGGAATCGCACCCCGGTCTCCCGCGTGACAGGCGGGGATACTCACCACTATACTTCCGAGGAACCATGAATTCTAGTGCTTGTGGCAAGAAGAGTTATTCACGCGAGAAACCAAGCAAGCTAAGCGCCTTCTGTTCTAAGCTACCAGGCGCTGTTCTAACCAGTACCGCGTGCTAGGCTGATTGCTGTCCCTTCCTTTGCGAACATCCGTAAAAACGAGCGCGTGAAAAAAACGAGCGCCGATGGCTTGCAAGAGCAAGAGTCGAAGACGCGCGAACGCGCCGCAGAGGAGCCACTCTACCTCATTGTCACGCGCTTGTCTTCACGGACGTTCGCCAAAGAAGGGACTGCAAACAATCTAGTTATCGCATATGTTTTGAACAAAGAATGTGATGTTTTTTTAAAAACATTAACTTCTTTTTGTTTTTTCAGTGCATTTCGTAGCGTCGTAATGGGTAAAAATGATATTCTCCCCGGCGGGGAATCGAACCCCGGTCTCCCGCGTGACAGGCGGGGATACTCACCACTATACTACCGAGGAACCATGAATCCTTTGCTTGTAGCATAAAGAGATATTCACGCGGGAAACCAAGCAAGCTAAGCGCCTTGTGTTCTAGGTTACCAGGCGCTGTTCTAACCAGTATCGCGCGCTAGGCTGCTTGCTGTCCCTTCCTTGGTGTACATCCGTAAAAGCGAGCGAAAACGAGCGCCGATGGCTTGTACGAGCGAGAGCCGAAGACGCGGGAACTCGCCGCAGAGAAGCCACTCTGCATGCCTCATTGTCACGCGCGTTTTTCACGGACGTTCACCAAAGAAGGGACTGCAAACAGTCTAGTTATCGCAAAAGATTTGAAAAAAGAATGCGATCCCCTATTTTTAATAAAAAAAATTAACTTCTTTTTGTTTTGTTTTCGAGTACATTTCGTAGGCGTCGTAATGCGCAAAAATGATATTCTCCTAGGCGGGGAATCGGCCCCCGGTCTCCGGCGTGACACGCGGGGATACTCACCACTATACTACAGAGAACCAAGAATTCTAGTGTTGTGGCAAGAAGAGTTATTCACGCGGGAAACCAACCAAGCTAAGCGCCTTATGTTCTGGGTTGCCAGGCGTTGTTTTGACCAGATATCGCTAGGTTGCTTGCAGCCCCTTCTTTGTCGAACATCCGTAAAAACGAGCGCCGATGGCTTGCACGAGCGAGAGACGAAGTCGCGAGAACGCACCACAGGGGAGCCACTCTGCCTCATTGTCACGCGCGTTTTCACGGACGTTCGCCAAAGAAGGGACTGCAAACAGTTTAGTTATCGCATACGTTTTGAACAAAGAATGTGACTCCCTATGTTTATTAAAAAATCAACTTCTTTTTCTTTTTTCAATACATTTCAGCGTCGTAATGCGCAAAAATGATATTCTCCCCGGCGGGGAATCGAACCCCGTTCTCCCGCGTGACAGGCGTGGATACTCACCACTATACTACCGAGGAACCATGAATTCCACTGCTTCTAGAAAGAATAGATATTCACGCAAAAAACCAAGCAAGCTTAGCGCCTTGTGTTGTAGGTTACCAGGCGCTGTTGTCGAACATCCGTAAAAACGAGCGCGTGAAAAAAAAAAAAACTAGCGCCCATTGCTTGCCCGAGCGAGAGCCAAAGACGCGAGAACGCGCCGCAGGGGAGCCACTCTGCCTCATTGTCAGGCGCGTTTTGTACGGACGTTCACCAAAGAAGGGACTGCAAACAGTCTAGTTATCGCATAAGTCTTGAAAAAAGAATGCGATCCCCTATTTTTAATAAAAACAATTAACTTCTTTTGTTTATTTCAGTACATTTCGTAGCGTCGTAATGCGCAGAAATGATATTCTCCCCGGCGGGGAATCGAACCCCGGTCTCCCGCGTGACAGGCGGGGATACTCACCACTATACTACCGAGGAACCATGAATCCATTACTTGTAGCATAAAGAGATATTCACGCGGGTAACCAAGCAAGCTAAGCGCCTTCTGTTCTAAGCTACCAGGCGCTGTTCTAACCAGTACCGCGTGCTAGGCTGATTGCTGTCCCTTCCTTTGCGAACATCCGCAAAACCGAGCGCGTGAAGAATACGAGCGCCGATGGCTTGCAAGAGCGAGAGTCGAAGACGCGAGAACGCGCCGCAGAGGAGCCACTCTACCTCATTATCACGCGCTTGTCTTCACGGACGTTCGCCAAAGAAGGGACTGCAAACAATCTAGTTATCGCATATGTTTTGAACAAAGAATGTGATGTTTTTTTTTTTTAATTAACTTCTTTTTGTTTTTTCAGTGCATTTCGTAGCGTCGTAATGGGTAAAAATGACATTCTCCCCGGCCGGGAATCGAGCCCCGGTCTCCCGCGTGACAGGCGGGGATACTCACCACTATACTACCGAGGAACCATGAATCCATTACTTGTAGCATAAAGAGATATTCACGCGGGTAACCAAGCAAGCTAAGCGCCTTGTGTTCTAGGTTACCACGTGCTGTTCTAACCAGTATCGCGCGCTAGGCTGCTTGCTGTCCCTTCCTTGGCGAACATCCGTAAAAGCGAGCGAAAACGAGCGCCGATGGCTTGTACGAGCGACAGCCGAAGACGCGGGAACTCGCAGCAGAGGAGCCACTCTGCCTCATTGTCACGCGCGTTTTTCACGGACGTTCACCAAAGAAGGGACTGCAAACAGTCTAGTTATCGCATAAGTTTTGAAAAAAGAATGCGATCCCCTATTTTTAATAAAAAAAATTGACTTGTTTTCGTTTTGTTTTCCAGTACATTTCGTACGCGTCTTAGTGCGCAAAAATGATATTCTCCCGGCGGGGAATCGAACCCCGGTCTCCGGCGTGACACGCGGGGATACTCACCACTATACTACAGAGGAACCAAGAATACTAGTGTTGTGGCAAGAAGACTTATTCACGCAGGAAACCAGGCAAGTTAAGCGCCTTGTGTTCTAGGTTACCAGGCGCTGTAATGACCAGATATTGCTAGGCTGCTTGCAGTTCTTTCTTTGGCGAACATCCGTAAAAACGAGCGCGTGAAAAAAAAAACGAGCGCCAATGGCTTGCACGAGGCGAGAGCTGAAGTTGCGGGTACGCGCCGCAGGGGAGCCACTCTGCCTCTTGTCACGCGCGTTTTTACGGACGTTCGCCAAAGAAGGGACTGCAAGCAGTCTAGTTATCGTATACATTTTGATCAAAGAATGTGACTCCCTATGTTTATTAAAAAATCAACTTCTTTTTTTTTAGTACATTTCGTAGCGTCGTAATGCGCAAAAATGATATTCTCCCCGGCGGGGAATCGAACCCCGGTCTCCCGCGTGACAGGCGGGGATTCAACTGCTTCTAGAAAGAAGAGATATTCACGCAGGAAACCAAGCAAGCTTAGCGCCTTGTGTTCTAGGTTACCAGGCGCTGTTGTCGAACATCCGTAAAAACGAGCGCGTGAAAAAAAAAACATTGCGCCCATTGCTTGCCCGAGCGAGAGCCAAAGACGCGAGAACGCGCCGCAGGGGAGCCACTCTGCCCCATTGTCAGGCGCGTTTTTCACGGACGTTCACTAAAGAAGGGACTGCAAACAGTCTAGTTATCGCATAAGTCTTGAAAAAAGAATGCGATCCCCTATTTTTAATAAAAAAATTAACTTCTTTTTGTTTGTTTCAGTACATTTCGTAGGGTCGTAATGCGCAGAAATGATATTCTCCCCGGCGGGGAATCGAACCCCGGTCTCCCGCGTGACAGGCGGGGATACTCACCACTATACTACCGAGGAACCGAGCGCGTGAAAAAAACGAGCGCCGATGGCTTGCAAGAGCGAGAGTCGAAGACGCGAGAACGCACCGCAGAGGGCGAATTTATTTTTTACGCCCACTTCAAGATGGCGGCTAGCTAGTATAAATATTCATTATGATTCACATATTCTCGTTCTATGAGTGAATCAAAAGGAGGATGTTGACCTGCGAACTCTCTCGTAGCTCATGTGTAAGATGTTGGGTTATGAATAGGTAATTTGCACGGGGTTGAGGGTTCGCACCACCATGAATACTTTTTCCTTTTTTTCTCAATAACTTGCCTTAAAAATTTCTAAGTGCCATGAAGTGGGCGTAAATAAAAAAATCGCCCGCAGAGGAGCCACTCTACCTCATTGTCACTCGCTTGTCTTCACGGACGTTCGCGAAAGAAGGGACTGCAAACAATCTAGTTATCGCATATGTTTTGAACAAAGAATGTGATGTTTTTTTTAAAAAATTAGCTTTTTTTTTTCAGTGCATTTCGTAGCGTCGTAATGATTAAAAATGATATTCTCCCCGGCGGGGAATCGAACCCCGGTCTCCCGCGTGACAGGCGGGGATACTCACCACTATACTACCGAGGAACCATGAATCCATTACTTGTAGCATAAAGAGATATTCACGCAGGAAACCAAGCAAGCTAAGCGCCTTGTGTTCTAGGTTACCAGGCGCTGTTATGACCAGTATCGCGCGCTAGGCTGCTTGCTGTCCCTTCCTTGGTGTACATCCGTAAAAGCGAGCGAAAACGAGCGCCGATGGCTTGTACGAGCGAGAGCCGAAGACGCGGGAACTCGCCGCAGAGGAGCCACTCTGCCTCATTGTCACGCGCGTTTTTCACGGACGTTCGCCAAAGAAGGGACTGCAAACAATCTAGTTATCGCATATGTTTTGAACAAAGAGTGTGATGTTTTTTTTTAAAAATTAACTTTTTTTTTTCAGTGCATTTCGTAGCATCGTAATGAGTAAAAATGATATTCTCCCCGGCGGGGAATCGAACCCCGGTCTCCCGCGTGACAGGCGGGGATACTCACCACTATACTACCGAGGAACCATGAATTTGAGTGTTGCGGCAAGAAGAGTTATTTACGCGGGAAACCAACCAAGCTAAGCGCCTTGTGTTCTAGGTTGCCAGGCGTTGTTCTGAACAGATATCGCTAGGCTGCTTGCAGTCCCTTCTTTTTCGAACATCCGTAAAAACGAGCGCGTGAAAAAAACGAACGCCGATGGCTTGCACGAGCGAGAGCCGAAGACGCGAGAACACGCCGCAGGGGAGCTACTCTGCCTCATTGTCAGGCGCGTTGTTACGGACGTTTGCAAATAAAGGGACTGCAAGCAGTCTAGTTATCGCATACATTTTGAACAAGAATATGACTCCCTATGTTTATTAAAAAATCAACTTCTTTTTTTTTTAGTACATTTCGTAGCGTCGTAATGCGCAAAAATGATATTCTCCCCGGCGGGGAATCGAACCCCGGTCTCCCGCGTGACAGGCGGGGATACTCACCACTATACTACCGAGGAATCATGAATTTAAGTGTTGCGGCAAGAAGAGTTATTTACGCGGCAAACCAAGCAGGCTTAGCGCCTTGTGTTCTAGGTTACCAGCCGTTGTTCTGACCAGATATCGCTAGGCTGCTTGCGTGCAGTCCCTTCTTTTTCGAACATCCGTAAAAACGAGCGCGTGAAGAAAACGAGCGCCGATGGCTTGCAAGAGCGAGAGTCGAAGACGCGGGAACACGCCGCAGGGGAGTCACTCTGCCTCATTGTCACGCACGTTTTCACGGACGTTTGCCAAAGAAGGGACTGCAAACAGTCTAGTAAGGGGTGGACCATTAGAAATTGGGGGAGGGGGGGTGGCAATATTTTTGCGTATGAATTTTTTTTCCGGTGATCAAGTTGTGCAAGAATTTTTTTTCGAACTCGAAGGCCATGTACGATTTTTTTTTTCGGCAGACACACACACACAACATATCTTGCAGTCATAACACTTTATATACATATATACAGAAACTTGTCAGAGTGAGAAGCATAGACAGCTAGACAGTGGATATATACCGTGGCGTTCCGTTCCCACAGGCCACCCAAATCCTATTGCTGTATGTATATGCATCAACCCAATTTTCTTATACCATATTCATATTGGTTCAGAAATGGAGTAAGAAAATCCTGTTCCTCTATGTATATGTACAACAAATTTTCTTGTGCTATATTTATATAGTGTATCGCAGTTTTCTATCGTTGCGCGCTAAGCGCGCCCGATTTTTGATAAACGCATTTTATCAAGCCTCAGAGAAAAGATAGATCAACATTCCGTTTTTATGTATATAGTAAACAAAGCCTGTAGGTTTTATTATATGCGCGCAACTGCGCGCCGCAAATGACGAAATTATTATTATTCATTTGCGTGAAGCAGTCCAAATGACGAATTGCTATACTTGTAACGTCGAAGTCACGCTTACCTAAGTGTTCTTTCTTTGAACATAGTGACTGCCTGCCACCTCTATCACTGCAGGGCATTTTTGGGAGAGTTTGTTTTCCTTGGCAAGACACTTGTTCTTGTAAGGCAATGTCTTTGTTGCGCGAGTTCTAAAAAAATATACTAGTTCTATTTCTTCTGCGCGCAAAGCGCGCCGAAATTTTTGGTCTCTCCTTTCAGGACTTCAGGTTTCGCTACTTCATCCAGACTGCTTTCGTTTTTAAATAAATATGGAGCCTCAGACATCTTTTTAACGAGAGCCCAAGCCATGTCTTTGTAGGATTTTTATTTTCTGGCATGAATCTCTGCAAGATTATTTTTTCAAAAGGATTGGCCTTGCGCGAATTTGTTTTTGGGAATTGCCACCCCCCCTCCCCCACTTTCTAATGGTCCACCCCTTATCGCATACCTTTTGAACAAAGAATGTGACTCCCTTTGTTTATTAAAAAATCAACTTCTTTTTGTTTTTTTTTAGTACATTTCGTAGCGTCGTAATGCGCAAAAATAATATTCTCCCCGGCGGGGAATCGAACCCCGGTCTCCCGCGTGACAGGCGGGGATACTCACCACTATACTACCGAGGAACCATGAATCCATTACTTGTAGCATAAAGAGATATTCACGCGGGAAACCAAGCAAGCTAAGCGCTTTGTGTTCTAGGTTACCAGGCGCTGTTCTAACCAGTATCGCGCGCTAGGCTGCTTGCTGTCCCTTCCTTGGTGTACATCCGTAAAAGCGAGCGAAAACGAGCGCCGATGGCTTGTACGAGCGAGAGCCGAAGACGCGAGAACGCGCCGCAGGGGAGCCACTCTGGCCTCATTGTCACGCGCGTTTTTCACGGACGTTCACCAAAGAAGGGACTGCAAACAGTCTAGTTATCGCATAAGTTTTGAAAAAAGAATGCGATCCCCTATTTTTAATAAAAAAAATTGACTTCTTTTTGTTTTTTTTTCCAGTACATTTCGTACGCGTCTTAGTGCGCAAAAATGATATTCTCCCCGGCGGGGAATCGAACCCCGGTCTCCGGCGTGACACGCGGGGATACTCACCACTATACTACAGAGGAACCAAGAATACTAGTGTTGTGGCAAGAAGACTTATTCACGCAGGAAACCAGGCAAGTTAAGCGCCTTGTGTTCTAGGTTACCAGGCGCTGTAATGACCAGATATATATATTTTTTTTTTTGGTACTTTTTATTTTATTTTCCAATATTAATAGTAATACATTGTTTACAAAACACAAACAAACAAACAAAAAATTACACAAAAAGCAAAAATAAATAGTGTAGTTACCTAGTTACATAGTGAAGTTTCATTTTGGCTTTTTTAAGTTACATATGATGCATTGTCAAAGTATTATGTTAATAGCGGAATAAGCTTGTTCCATTTATTTAAATGAAATATTGTGGAATTCTTATCTCTTGCAATAATGTATTCAATTCTTTCTATTTGTATCAATTTCTTCTTAAAATTAAAGAAATTAGGAATTTGCGACTTTAGCTTACACGAAAAGAGGAAGTATTTTGCCACCAAGATAATATGATTAAGCAAGATCTGTTTGTTACTTGCTTTGAAAACTCCCAGAATAATATCCATCTCATTCAAATTTTTGTCTAGAATATCTCCCTCCCTCAAGAAATGCTGTATATCGGCCCATAATAATTCCACAAAGGGGCAGGTGAAAAACAAATGGGTGGTTGTCTCCTCTATGCCATTACAGAAAGAACAGAGAGGTGATTGCACTATTTTAAACTTATAAAGCTTATCATTAGTAAAAATGATGCGGTGGAGGAGCTTGTACTGAAAAACGCGTAATTTAGTTTCAATAGAGCAATAAAATGGAATAGAGTACACCTTTTTCCACTCTATAATTAAAGGAGAAAAATATCGGTCATAATGCTCTCTTGCCGTGGGAATCACTGCAATATCCCTCAGAAACAATTTGTAAACAACACGCGAAGAAGCTTTACCTAACTCAATGCGACTGTCTCCCTTAGTGAGATAAATAACATTATCAACAACTAGAGGGGTGGTTACATTTTGACTATCGTTCTTGAGTCTAGTTTTCCAATTTCTAGGAATTGCGTCATAGATGCCTATTAACAATAGCAAGTCGAGCATGGTTAGGGCAGATCTATCGATATCATTTAAAACGCACTGTCCGCTCTCATCAAAAAAGTCCCCAATTTTATTGAAGCCATGTACTGAAAGCTTTCTGTTAAAAACAGAATATTTATCAATGCAAATAAATTCATTATTCCAAATTATTTGGTTGGCTATATCAACTGACGTATCCAAAGAGACCGGATTAATCTCTGACCAAGCTCGTAGACATTCTCGATAGAACCTAGGTAAAGAATTGTTAGCTTTAAGTTTTGGGATAGCATAAGCGCAAGAGAATAATAAAGGCCCTCCATAACCTTTAATATAATAATTAAACATAATTTTCCAAAAAGACTGCTCCTCTCCCAAAAAATTTTTAACACACATTATTCTTTGAGTTTTAATCATGGAGACGATGTCTGGCATCTTAAGTCCTCCCTCTTCATAGTCATTTATAAGGGCTAATCGTTTTATTTTATCTTTACCATTCCATATAAAACTATACAACAACTTATTTATTTCGTTTAAGAGATCTTTATCAATACTTATGATTGATGAAATAAAGATTATTTTTGGAATGATAAAGGATTTAATAATTTGAATCTTCCCAATCAATGTTAAGCCCCTCCATTTCCATCCAATTAACTTATTTTGAATGAAATCTAAAAGAATCTCACAGTTAAGTGCCTTAGAGAGGCGGGTATTGAGGGTAAAATAAACTCCCAATATTTTGACAGACTGATTTACCTTCAAGCCAGAAAAGGCCCTGAATTTATCTAGCATTGAGAAAAGCCTAAAAAACGATTCTTTACCCCTTACCACCGCAGTTATATCGTCAGCAAATGTGACCACTTTAATCTCCTTCCAATCAACAGTAATTCCCTTGATTTTACCGTCATCCCGAACTTGTATTAAAAGTAATTCCAACACCATTATAAACAGAAACGGCGAAATCGGATCTCCCCGCCTTACGCCAGAGGAAACAGGGAAGAAATTCGTGCTAAAACCATTATTTATAACACAACTAGAGGTGTTTTTATAAAACATTCTGACCCATGAAATGAAAGATTCTCCAAAGTTATATCTATCAAGCGCTTTGAAAAGGAAATTACGATTTAGAGAATCGAAAGCCTTTTCAAAGTCTATTGTCGTAAGAAGGCTATCAATTTTTTCGGTTTTTGTATAGTGCAACAGATCATCGATTGTCCTCGCAGCATCGAAAATTGTTCGGCCTTTAACATATGCATTTTGATTATAATGGATAATTTCAGGCAAAATTGTCTCTATCCTTTTTGCAATGCATTTTGACCCAATTTTTGTGTCAACATTTATGAGGGAAATAGGCCTCCAATTTTTTAGGTGCCGTCGGTCTTTTCCTTTTTTCTCGATAAGAATAATTATAGCGCGCTTCTGAGAGGTGCTTAACTCTCCGTGGCTATGGCAGTAATTTAAACATTCCACAAGCAGATCCCCCATGAGAGACCAGAAAGCTTTATAAAACTCTATAGATAAACCATCACAGCCTGGCGATTTATTGTTCTGAAAAGTGGATAGGATATTAAAGCATTCAGCTACTGAAAGCTTTTTGTCGCAAATGTTTTTAGATGCTTCGGAGATTCGAGGAATACTCGGTGAGGTCAAAAAAGGACAACAAGTCTCTTCAAATTCATCGACATTGTTTTCACAGTATAAATCCGCGTAAAATGCATATAACTCATCTGTTATGGATTTGGGATTGACAGTAATTTTTCCATCCCTCTTGTAAATTTTTCGTATGGCACTCTTTTTTTTCCTTGAATTTTCTAAATTCAAAAATATTTGTTGCTTTTTTCTCCACACTCATACCACGTTGTTTTTTAGCGTATAATTGCCCCTTCAGCTATGTACTCATATTCTAAATCATAGTTTTCTTTTAGAGAGTTCAGATTTTCAAGAGTCTCGGGCGAGGGGTTTTCCGAGCATGCTTCCTCTGCCTTTCTTATACTTTCTTCTAAAGTTTTAACTTTATTCCTCTTCGCTTTAGCTTTCCCTTTGCAGTAACTAATAGTCTCCAGTCTCACTTTATATTTAATCCAGTCCCATTTAACTCTTATATCAACCTGGTCTGGAAGCTCCCGAACCCAGTTTGGGAATTCCCTATTAATTAGATCAACATATTCTTTATCATTTACAAGCGAGTTATTAAACTTCCAGTAGGAAGGACCGCGAACTCCTTCCTCTAAGCTATTTAAATTTAATGTTATTGCGGAGTGATCGGTTTTAATTGCGGTTTTAATCTCAGCATCTTCTATGTCTTGCTGCAAAGAATCACTTACTAACCAAAAATCAAGTCTACGTTGTATCAGAGGCTTATTTTGCCTCCAGGTAAACCGCTTCCTATCTGGATTGAAGACCCTCCAAATATCAATGAGATCGAAATCAAGCATAATTTTCTCTACGCATTTGACCGATTCCTTTATATTTTTTGCCGGCGGACTACTATCCAAAAGTGGGTCAAAAATGACATTCCAGTCGCCCCCCAACAAGAAAGAGCATTCTTCATGATCCGTTTTGCTTATATTTTGAGCTAACGACTGGAAGAAGGTGCACTGATCTTTTATAATATTTGGGGCATAAATGTTGACTAAAATAAACATAGAGTCTTGTAAAAGTGCTTTCATAATAATAAACCTACCGGAGTCATCCACGCTGATTGATTTTACCTCGATATCCAAATCTTCTCTGATCAGTACAAGCACTCCCCTGCTCTGATTAGTACCATGCGAAAAATACAAATTACCCCCCCCATTCTTTCATCCATTGACTTTCCACCTCCTTTGTCGAATGTGTTTCCTGGAGGAAACAAATGGGTGCTTTTTGCTTAGCTAACCAACTGAAAACTGCTTTCCGTTTATGCTTGTCGCGAATTCCTTTGACATTAAGAGATAAGATGTTGAGTTGAATATTATGCTGTTGTTGCGTCATCTCTCAAAAGAAAAATAAGGACTTGTTAATACCTTTGACACTGCATGCATATTTTAAAGACATAACGCCTAAAGAAACTTCATTGGTAATAGACTCGTTACTCCTTTTCACTAGATCTAACAAAAAGAACAAAAGATAAAACAAACAAGACAAAAACATTCCGATGAATGGTTTGAGAAAGCAACTGCCTAATTGAGACGATCTAATTTGGTTGCTTTCACTGGACAAAGCCTAATTGGGGTCATCTCATTGTTCGAAATATGTTTTAGATTAATACTACCATTAGCTTATTAACTTATTCATAATGTGGCAAGAAAAAATAAATATGTAATCGCGAAAGAGAGACCTTTATACTAGCTGTATTAACTTGTTTTGTACATAGAGTTTGTCAGGCATCGCTCTGCTAAAGTAGGCAACTTTTTTTTTCTTTTTTCGCCTTCTTGAAGATAGGAAGGAGCTTTTTCCTACTTAACACTATTTCCCGTGGGAGATCCGGTGAAACACCATAGCCAGAACCCTTTTCGAGATTGACTGCATGATTAAACACTTCTTCACGGTCCGGGTATCTTAAAAACCTGGCAATCAATTGCCTTGGTTTATCAGCTTTAGCATCAAATTTCCCAATTCGATGTACCCTTTGGAGCTCGATCTGGTATGCGTTTTCCCCCATTCCCAACTTCTCACTCATAAAGTCGCGCAAGACCTCCTCGGAATTTTCAATGCCATTTTCCGCTTCAGGAATCCCAAAGAACCGTAGGTTCTCCCTACGTATATACACCTCCAAATACAATTTCTGCTGTCGCAACTCATTGAGATCTTCTTTGTGAACTGCCCACTCCTGAACCTTTTCACCTTTTCCCGTGTCCCTTCGACCACATGGTTTAAACCTGTTATTCCTTCCTCCAGCTCCCGTACTTTGTCGTTTGTCTTTTCTAGCCCTTTCTTTAGCATAATGAACTCTTCTTTTAACTTTTCCTCGATACCGGTGCATTTGCTTTCAATTTTTTCGTCCAGAGAGTCCAGTCGAGTGAGAACTAAATTAAGTTTCTCCAGGAGCTCGTCCGCCATATCCAATTCGTCTAGTGATTCGTCTTCGTTATTGCTGAAAACGCGTAGCTTTTTCTTCCCTTCTTCTGCAGATTCACTTTCTGCACTACTTTTTCGTGATATTCGTTTGCCCTGCGAAGTAGTATCCATTAACAAGAAAAAAAATTGTCGAGAGCCCAAAGCAACGTGTCTTTAGTCGGCCATGGCTCGGCCATGGCTCTCCTATTGCTAGGCTGCTTGCAGTCCCTTCTTTGGCGAACATCCGTAAAAACGAGCGCGTGAAAAAAAAAACGAGCGCCAATGGCTTGCACGAGGCGAGAGCTGAAGTTGCGGGTACGCGCCGCAGGGGAGCCACTCTGCCTCTTGTCACGCGCGTTTTCACGGACGTTCGCCAAAGAAGGGACTGCAAGCAGTCTAGTTATCGTATACATTTTGATCAAAGAATGTGACTCCCTATGTTTATTAAAAAATCAACTTCTTTTTTTTTTAGTACATTTCGTAGCGTCGTAATGCGCAAAAATGATATTCTCCCCGTGGGGGAATCGAACTCCGGTCTTCCGCGTGACAGGCGGGGATACTCACCACTATACTACCGAGGAATCATGAATTTAAGTGTTGCGGCAAGAAGAGTTATTCACGCAGGAAACCAGGCAAGCTAAGCGCCTTGTGTTCTAGGTTACCAGGCGCTGTTATGACCAGATATTGCTAGGCTGCTTGCAGTCCCTTCTTTGGCGAACATCCGTAAAAACGAGCGCGTGAAAAAAACGAGCGCCGATGGCTTGCACGAGGGAAAGGCGAAGACGCGAGAACATGGCGCAGGGGTGCCACTTTACCTTATTGTCACGCGCTTGTTTACACGGACGTTCACCAAAGAAGGGACTGCAAGCTGTCTAGTTATCGCATACATTTTGAACAAAGAATGTGACTCCCTATGTTTATTAAAAAATCAACTTCTTGTTTTTTTAGTACATTTCGTAGCGTCGTAATGCGCAAAAATGATATTCTCCCCGGCGGGGAATCGAACCCCGGTCTCCCGCGTGACAGGCGGGGATACTCACCACTATACTACCGAGGAACCATGAATCCATAACTTGTAGCATAAAGAGATATTCACGCAGGAAACCAAGCAAGCTAAGCGCTTTGTGTTCTAGGTTACCAGGCGCTGTTCTAACCAGTATCGCGCGCTAGGCTGCTTGCTGTCCCTTCCTTGGCGAACATCCGTAAAAGCGAGCGAAAACGAGCGCCGATGGCTTGTAGGAGCGAGAGCCGAAGACACGAGAACTCGCTGCAGAGGAGCCACTCTGCCTCATTGTAACGCGCGTTTTTCACGGACGTTCACCAAAGAAGGGACTGCAAACAGTCTAGTTATCGCATAAGTTTTGAAAAAAGAATGCGATCCCCTATTTTTGATAAAAAAAAATTAACTTCTTTTTGTTTTGTTTTCCAGTACATTTCGTAGGCGTCGTAATGCGCAAAAATGATATTCTCCCCGGCGGGGAATCGAACCCCGGTCTCCCGCGTGACAGGCGGGGATACTCACCACTATACTACCGAGGAACCATGAATCCATTGCTTGTAGCATAAAGAGATATTCACGCAGGAAACCAGGCAAGCTAAGCGCCTTGTGTTCTGGGTTACCAGGCGCTGTTATGACCAGATATTGCTAGGCTGCTTGCAGTCCCTTCTTTGGCGAACATCCGTAAAAACGAGCGCGTGAAAAAAACGAGCGCCGATGGCTTGCAAGAGCGAGAGTCGAAGACGCGAGAACGCGCCGCAGGGGTGCCACTCTACCTCATTGTCACGCGCGTATTCACAGACGTTCGCCAAAGAACGGACTGCAAACAACTAGTTATCGCATATGTTTTGAACAAAGAATGTGACTCCCTATGTTTTTTTAAAAAATTGACTTCTTTTTGTTTTTTCAGTAAATTTCGTAGCGTCGTAATGCGTAAAAATGATATTCTCCCCGGCGGGGAATCGAACCCCGGTCTCCCGCGTGACAGGCGGGGATACTCACCACTATACTACCGAGGAACCATGAATCCAATGCTTGTAGCATAAAGAGATATTCACGCAGGAAACCAAGCAAGCTAAGCGCCTTGTGTTCTAGGTTACCAGGCGCTGTTCTAACCAGTATCGCGCGCTAGGCTGCTTGCTGTCCCTTCCTTGGCGTACATCCGTAAAAGCGAGCGAAAACGAGCGCCGATGGCTTGTACGAGCGAGAGCCGAAGACGCGGGAACTCGCCGCAGAGGAGCCACTCTGCCTCATTGTCACGCGCGTTTTTCACGGACGTTCACCAAAGAAGGGACTGCAGTAGTATATGGAGGGGATCTACGCCACAAACCACGTGGTCGGGGATTGACACACACGTGGTCGGCGATTGACGCCTCAAACCACATGGTCGGGGCTGTGAGTTGCTGATATGAATCACTAATTATGAATGACTAATTATGAATCACTACTTTATGAGTCACTAATTATGAGTCACTACTTTAATTGGTTCTACGCCTATTGGTTCTACGCCTATTGGTTCTACGCCACAACTTTATACGCCACAACTTTATACGCCACAACTTTATACGCCACAACTTTATACGCCACAACTTTATACGCCACAATTTATACGCCACAACTTTATACGCCACTACTTTATACGCCACAACTTTATACGCCACAACTTTATACGCCACAACTTTATACGCCACAACTTTATAGCGCAGCACTTTTGAGAACAGCACTTTGAGAACAGCACTTTTGAGAACATCACTTTTGAGTACATCACTTTTGAGTACATCGCTTTTGAGTACATCACTTTTGAGTACATCACTTTTGAGTACATCACTTTTGAGTACATCACTTTTGAGTACATCACTTTTGAGTACATCACTTTTGAGTACATCACTTTTGAGTACATCACTTTTGAGTACATCACTTTTGAGTACATCACTTTTGAGTACATCACTTTTGAGTACATCACTTTTGAGTACATCACTTTTGAGAACATCACTTTTGAGAACATCACTTTTGAGAACATCACTTTTGAGAACATCACTTTTGAGAACAGCACTTTTGAGAACAGCACTTTATCTATAAAAGCTGGTGTGTGAGCGATGTGAGGTATTCACAAAGATGCGTGGAACTCAGTTTGAGCAAGAATGGAAGTTGCAATGGGAGATGGAGCATTTATACACTAGCACTTTCTACACTAGCATTTCTACACTAGCACTTTCTACACTAGCACTTTCTACACTAGCACTTTCTACACTAGCATTTCTACACTAGCACTTTCTACACTAGCACTTTCTACACTAGCACTTTCTACACTAGCATTTCTACACTAGCACTTTCTACACTAGCACTTTCTACACTAGCATTTCTACACTAGCATTTCTACATTAGCAATTTGACACTAGCACTTTCTACACTAGCACTTTCTACACTAGCAATTTGACACTAGCATTTCTACACTAGCATTTCTACACTAGCATTTCTACACTAGCACTTTATCTATAAAAGCTGGTGTGTGAGCGATGTGAGGTATTCACAAAGATGCGCGGAACTCAATTTGAGCAAAGAGTGGAAGCTTCGTAGTCAGGTTGGTAGACTAATTATAAATTCATAAATAATAGAGCGGATTTCATATGACTGCCGCGAGTAATTCGCAATTACTTTGTAATTGCTCCTATAGCTTTTATTCAGAATTGGTGTAATTACTTTGCGATTGGTTTCACTATAGTCATATGAAAACCGCTCTATGTAACCTAAAGTAAGATATCGATCGGAAGATCTTCGGGAAGTGTTCGGAAGGTCTTCGGTAAGTGTTGGGAAAGTATTCGGAAATATTCGGAAGATCATCGGAAGTGTTCGGAAGGTCTTCGGAAGTGCTCGGGAGATCTTCGGAAAATATTCGGAAGTGCTCGGAAGGCCTTCGGAAGTGTTCGGAAGTACTCGGAAGGTCTTCGGGAAGTATTCGGAAGTGCTCGGGAGGACTTCGGAAGTGTTCGGAAGGTCTTCGGGAAGTATTCGGAAGTGCTCGGAAGGACTTCGGAAGTGTTCGGAAGATCTTCGGAAAGTATTCGGAATTGTTCGGAAGTGCTCGGAAAGTATTCGGAAGTCTTCGGAAGATCATCGGAAGTGTTCGGAAGGTCTTCGGAAGTGCTCGGAAGATCTTCGGAAAATCTTCGGAAGTGCTCGGAAGGCCTTCGGAAGTGTTCGGAAGTACTCGGAAGGTCTTCGGGAAGTATTCGGAAGTGCTCGGAAGGACTTCGGAAGTGTTCGGAAGGTCTTCGGGAAGTATTCGGAAGGACTTCGGAAGTTTCGGAAGATCTTCGGAAAGTATTCGGAATTGATCGGAAGTGCTCGGAAAGTATTCGGAAGTCTTCGGAAAGTATTCGGGTGATCTTCGGAAGTGCTCGGAAAGTATTCGGAAGTGCTCGGAAGGTCTTCGGAAATTGCTCGGAAGATCTTTGGGTGTTCGGGAAATATTTGGCAAAATGATCGGAACATGTTCGGAAGGTCTTCGGAAGTTGTTTGGAAATTATCCTATGTATCCTACCTGTCCTAACGCCCTAGTGATGTCCTATCTGTCCTAGTAGTGTCCTACTTGTCCTAGTAGTGTCCTTTTTGTCCTAGTAGTGTCCTAGTAGTGTCCTAGTGTCCCACTTGTCTTAGTAGTGTCCTAGTGTCCTATGAGGAGGATAAGGCTAGACATTAGGGTACAAAGGTCAATTTACCAGCGGATCGAAATCCACCAATCAGAAGGCTAGAATCACGCAACCAATCAAATTACAGGGATTTCGATGACGTCATCCCACTAGTATATAAAGGCGAGAACTCAGTTTGAGATCACACTTTTCCTCTGCTCATCGTTGTAGGAGGAGGAAGAAGAAAGATGTCGGGAATAAGTGAGCAAGATGAAATAGAAGAGGCACTCCGAATATTGAAGAAAATTATGGAAGAAGAAGAAGAAGAAGAAGAAGTAATGGCGGCGAGAGAACAAGAAACATCTCTTGGAGATATGTTGATTTGATCGAGGAACAACAACCTACTTAGATAGATCAGTTTGAGTTGGGAGAACTACTACCACCATCACCACAGGTGGAAGTAGAAGAGGAAAGACATGATTGGATGCAGCAAGATGATGCTACTAACCTCCCACAAAGTGTGGAAGAGCAGTATTTGAATGCTCAAGACCATCAACCTTCGTCACCACAGGTGAAAGTAGAAGAAGAAGGACATGCTATCGATGTTATCGATTGGATCATGCAAGATGATGGTAACGTTATTATGGCACAAAGTGTTGAAGAGCTCTTTGAACGGTATTTGAATGACCAACCGTCGCCGCCACCACAACCACCACCACAGGTGGAAGTAGAAGAGGACGGATATGCTAATGATGTTATCGATTGTGTGATGCAAGATGATGATGATATGGCACAAAGTTTTGTACATCAACAGCATTTGACTACCGATAGACCACAAACACCACCGCCATCACCACTACCGTCGCCACCCCAAGATGTTGACAATCAACCATCACCACTGCCATCACTGCCGTCACCGTCACCACCACTACCATCACAGCCAATACCACCACCACCACCACCATCACCACAAGATGTTGACAATCAAATTGGAAGAGGTGTCAAGCGTACCCATGATGAGCAAGAGGAGGAGGAGGAGGAGGAGGAAGAGGATGATGATATTTCGTACCAATTGAATGAAGTCCACAGTCGTCATTCGCGTAAGATGAAAACCGATTGTTCTGATTATGATTTAAACATCAATCTTCCTTTACGGCCAACTGTCCAAGAGGCCATGCAAGATGTAGAGCGTGTTCTTGACAGTGTGTTAGAAGAAACGCTCAAAGGTGTACCTAACAAGGACTTTGCACGCGTGACCTTGAATGCTCCAGCTCTGAAGAATCCCATATCGTTACCGTTTATCCTACGGGAACAGTTGACACCGCAAAGGATTATGGGACAGATTGAAACCATTGTGCAATCTAACGAGGAATTTGTTCTTAATGGACAGTTTCAGTTGCACGTGATACGAGCACGTACACCCCGTGGTGGTCATGGTGGATATGATGATGATGATGATTACTATACTACTGATGACGATGATGACGACGATGATGATGACCATCCGGCTGGTGAGAAGAAGAAGAAAAAGCACTCTAACAAGAATAGGAAAACCTTGGATTGTGCGGATCCGGAAGTATGGACGAAGATGAAGACGAGCATAGTTCGAGTACGTAATCGGGATAATCTTTGTGCTGCACGTGCGATCGCGATTGGAATCGCCTTCCATACCGGAACAACACAGGAGTATAAGAACATGTATAAACAGTGGTCAGGAAACAGAGATAATGGTACACAACGTAAAAGAGCGAAAGAGTTGCACCAGCAAGCTGACGTCCCTGAAGGAGAGTGCGGTATTCCAGAACTGAAAAAGTTCCAAACGTATTTGGCTCCACAAGGGTTTAAGCTCTACCTGTTCTACCAATAGCGGCTTATCATCTTTGATTTTGAGGCACAACCCATGGGTACGCAACATCGGGTCAATTTTGTGGGTGTCCAGAAACTGTGTGAGGACTGTCGTGATCTTCCCTTAGACTCACATCCTACTTGTGACACGTGCGGATTGCGTAAACGTGGTTTCCAAGGGAACAAGCTCTGGACGAGTTTTGTCAATGGTTGTTTGGTAGAAGCAATGCAGGATACACGTGTTTGGCACACAACTTTAAAGGGTACGATTCCTATCCTATCTTGGAGTACTTGTTCAAGAATGTATTCAGGCCTACTGTTATTTTTAATGGAGGAAAGATCATGATGCTTGGACTCCCAGATCTCAAGATCAGTATGAAGTGCACGTTGAATTATCTCCAGATGGCATTGCGTCAACTTGCCAAAGCTATGGGATTTGATCAAGAGGTACGCAAAGGTGACTTTCCACATTTCTTCAACACCCCAGAGAACCAAACGTACGTGGGACCTATGCCTGATCTCAAGTATTATGGCATTGAAAACATGACGAAGAAAGATGCTGGTGCGTTACGCACGTGGTACGAGAACGAAGTCGCACGTGTTGCCGTGTTTAATTTCCAAGAAGAACTGGCGTCTTATTGTCATCAAGACGTTGAAGTGCTGAAGAAAGCTGGGTTGGCCTTTGACAAGCTTACCATGGCAACGGGTGACGTCCATCCGTTTCACACGTCGGTCACCATTGCATCGTTGTGCAGTCGTATTTTGCGCACCAAATTTATCAAGGCCAACACCATTGCTGTGATTCCTGCTCAAGGATACCGTGGACGCGACGTGCACTCGCTCAAAGCATTGCAGTGGC
Organism: Scolanthus callimorphus; assembly: GCA_033964015.1. Lineage (NCBI taxonomy): Eukaryota > Metazoa > Cnidaria > Anthozoa > Actiniaria > Edwardsiidae > Scolanthus > Scolanthus callimorphus. The sequence continues at coordinate 1,233,668 of JAWWUD010000017.1, read as the reverse complement.
TCGAGTACAGGCACATCATTGATGGAGTGCACAGTCACGTTGGCACGAGCGAAGGGGAATTCAAGGTTGGACGGTACAAGGTCGACGGGTATGCAGAGAGTACTCATACCGTGTACCAATACCATGGATGTCTCTATCACGGTTGTCCCAAGTGCTACACGAAGGACACGAGGAATCCTTTCTCTGGCACTACTATGGGTGATCTCTACCATGACACGTGCAACGTGCGCACCTTTATTACTCGGGCTGGTTACCACCTCGTGGAAGTGTGGGAATGTGAGTTTGATCGTGAACTGACAGCAATTCCTAGAATACAAGCGATGGTCGGTGACGTGGAGAAGTGCAAGCCCTCACAGCCGCTCCCAAGTGTAGTTTCGTCTTCTGCATTGGCCACGAATCGAAGTAACTCAATATTATAAATCTTTCTCGGTTTCTTTCTTGGTTTCCTGTAGTGTGACATCAGTATCGAGCGAGCAGCGCCCCCCTGACTACCTACCCCTCCCCCTGTCGCGTCGCTCGGCTCCATGTTGTGACGTCACCGGCGAGTGATCGACCACCCACCCCTCCCCAGTCATTCGGGTGTCACTCACTTGGCGGCGCCATGTTGTGACGTCATACCAATCTGTGACGTCAGTCCTCACGACACGCACGGGAAAATGGCGGGAAATCTCGACGTCGAAAATTCACTCGCATCCCTTTGCGACCTGTGATGCTTTGGGTACCCTGTGGGAATTCATACATGCGCTATATTTGCGACCGTTTGGACGCTTTTTCCTTAGGTATGGTGCTCCGCTCTGCGGCCTTCGGCCGCAAAGGAGCTCCGCTAAAAAGTCTGAACACAGTCACTTTTAGCACAAACGTTAGACAGTATTTATTACTTAGGCCTGTTTCAAACGTCGATCTTTTGCCGCGTCGAATCCAATTCAGCCGACTGGTTTTCTCAATTTCACAACCAAAGAAAGAACAATCAAGAAAAAACAAACTTTACATTACTTTTTGTTTTGCCATGGTTCATTTTTTTGCACTGGACAAAGTGGGAGTCTTTGCGCCACGTTTTCTTTTGTTTTCAATTTGATCCGCCGTTGTTTTTCGGGTGCTCTGATTGGCTAAGAGTCCGCAAAGGCTCTCGGTTGGTGATGGGCCTTTAAGCTGTAAATTATATTTTTCTAATAATTGGATTTGACGCGGCAAAAGTTCGAAGTCTGAAACTGGCCTTAGACAAATTGGTTCCTGACTCTACTTTATCTACAGGATTTTACTCTTCTTCTTCTTCTCTCTCTCTTTAATGCTTGCATTGCTTGCTTTGTGTGTTCTTTATTATTAAATCCATTTCGATCTATGTGATTTTGCTGTGCTCCTCGCTTTTAGCATTTGTATGTAGTGAGTGTAAGCTACGGAAAAAATAAAACTTGACATGCCTAGTGCTAAACTAGAAAACCTAATATAAGGGTTCATTTTGGCTCTAGGCATTTCCTTACAATTATCTCTTTATTTGAAAATTAAATAAAATATAAAAAAATCACGATAAAAAAAGGGAAAGATATAGATAATTTAAATGGAATGTAAAAAAATATATATTAATTAAGGAAATAAAGTATTCTATAGGATTATTCAAAGCTTCAGGAGGCTAGATTCCGCTAAGAAAATAGCACGAAAAAAGCGATATCGCACGAGTCGCGCAGCGAGTGCTATTTTCGGCGGAATCTACCGACTGAACTTTGAATAGACTTCATGAATCCTATGATATCTCGTCCTCAATTTACACAAAAAAGAGATAGTATTCTAAAGTATATATAGTCAGAGCTATTTAGTATTCAACTCATAATATTCCACTTATCTCTCTATCCTCGTTGTCAAACAATGTCACATCACGCAATACCAACTTGCATGCTCTCCAGCGTTTTTTTTTCGGATATTTGATTTTTTTGGAGCGCGGGATTCCTGTGTCGCGGGTGACAAAGGAATCCCGCGCGCCAAAAAGTCAAATATCCGAAAAAACCCACTGGAGAACCCATGTGATTACTTGTTTATGATATAAAATGCCAAAATTCAGCGCGCGTGTACTGACTGCTCCTATTCAGACGTGTGCAAAGTAATTTTGCCCTCAATTAAGAAAAAATTCCCTCGCTCTTAGCAAATCAGCATTGAGTAATTTTGCCCTGTATATTATAAACATCAATAGTCACCTCCATCATTCGGTTTTCGAAAAAAAAACCCATCAATTAATTGATTTTTTCTGGAATTGTACATTGAAAATTTAAGAACCCTGGTAGCCTAAATTTAAGTACCATCAAGAGTGGATTACCAAGAGTTTCCATATTTACTATGTACGCCCGAATCACAGTCAGAAAAGTGTCTATTTTTAGAACAAGGATGCCGCGAAAATTCGTCATCCACAGGGTTCCCACTTTCTCGCCACGCAAACAGTTGTGAGATCCAGCCTAAAATTAAATCGTAGATCAATGGAAAAACCGTTAAAATCGCAAAGATGTAGGATATTCTCTATTTTGTTGTGTATTGGGTATACGAGCATTCGAACCTGAGCATTCGAATACTTTTGCGCGCGAAATTCAAATCTAAAAATAGACACTTTTCTGACTGTGATGTGGACAAATACAGTAGGGAAAGATTCTAACTCTTGTTAATCCACTCTTGGTACCATTTATATAAGAACCTGTTTAGGCTAAATGAAAAAATCCAGGTTCTTATACGTGGGTTTTTACTGTATCGTAGCTGAAGGTTATGGGATGCGAAAATTTTAGGGATCGAAACTCAAGTCTTCCTAAAATGGCAGGGGGAAAAACTCTATCCAAAAGTCCTAGGTGAGCTTTTTAACGGCAAATATACCCCCAAAACTAGTAAAATTAAACCTTTTGTGCAATTCAAAACATCCAGGTCATCTTATAATCTACATACGCAAATTAAAGCTTCAAATTCTGATGTTTTACCGAAAATGATCGTTGGGTGCCCCTGTGTAAACAGCGTAGGCGAAGAAAAATAGAATGTCGAAATGGTTGTTGTAAAGGACGAGGGGGCCTGGCCTGACCAAATAACAGAGAGCCCGCGATATATCGGCCATCCGGTCCCTATAAATGAGATTTAAATTTGGCAGACTTATAAGAGCACTTTGATATTGTTCAATTTTCGTGGTCACTTTTTGGCTCCAGCCCAGAAAACATATTCCAAACAGTTTGACGTGATTGCGGTTTTCGTGGTGACTGAAAATAGATCTGTTTACAGTTGATTGGAGAAGACTATTCCCGACATTCACTAATTGTTCAATCCAATCTGCGAATTTTACCACAAAAATTGCGAAGCCGATATTCTAACAGTTGTGTTTTGATAAACGATTGCTGCCGTTCATTGCGCAATTTTTCTGGAAACTGAAGATTTTGGGTCGATTTTGTCATTCAAGTTTGAAGATGAGCGACAATAGGCCATGTTCGAATTACGCTCCAATGCCTACAAACAATAACCTCAAGTCGAGGCTTTCTTCTGAAATTACTGTAAATGTATTAGAACTTGGAGAAAGCCTCGATTTGAAGCTTTTGTCTTGTGAGCATTGGAGCGTAATTCGAACCTGGGCAATTGCCAATTGCAAAGCGCGATAGAGCCAAAAAATGACTGAAAATGTGAAAGTGCTCTTGTATGACTTCCCAAATTAATGCATTTGTGTGATTTAAGAACTCAGTAATTTTTCCTGCGGTTAAGCTCACGAATTCATAGCCGTAGTTCTAAAGCTAGATTTGCGATTGTTACCATGAGCGGATAATAAGTTAAAAAGTTGAAAACCAAACAAATTTGTTCATTTCTTGAGTGCGCACGAGAAATAAAACAAATTGCTTGCACCATTGAGTTTGGCCCGTTCTTGTGACAAAGTAGGCTACTTAGTTTAAGCCTAGTTTCCATATAGTCTTATCTGTCGTATTTGTCTCATCAGTCGACCTTGAAACAAAAGAATAATTTCAATGTCCATTGTTTCACGGTCGACTGATGAGACAGATACAACAGATAAGACTATATGGGAACCAGGCCTTAGAGCGGTTTTCACATGTCTGTCGTGAGTAATTACAAATTACTCGTTAATTGCGAATGCTTCGGGCTGTGATTGGTCGAGGGCATGATCTTTGGACCTTCAGCGCCTAGCCAATCAGATCGCGTAGAGAAAACAATTACTTGCGATTACTTCTCTCGCAGAAAGGAGAGATTGTGAATCACCTCTCTCTCTCTCTCTCTCTCTGATTGGTTAGTTGATGAATAACTATCGCATTTGATTGGATATTGAATTACTCATGAATTGCTTTCACGACACTCATTGTGAAAACCGCTCTATCTTGAAAAACGGTTCTTGTTTTGAATTGACAGCACAAATATTACAGCGCTTTTCGTAGTTATCACACTATAATAAGCTCTGTCGGATTTTGCTTGGTTGTCTTTTGTTAAGGAATCGTTTGGCTCCAAAACAATGAATTTGCACGTGAGAATCGTGCCAGCTCTTTGAAAACTTAGCTTTACCACTGCACGCATGTCACGCGCCTGCTAAATTCAATGTTGCGATTGGCGATTTTTAGTTGTCAATCAAACCAAAACGCTGAATTCGGCTATTTCAGTGGGTCCACATTGGTTTCAAAATCAACCAAATTGATTTTAAGCTATCCTTTTGGCTTTCTGGCTTAGAATGATTAACTTTCTGGCTCAAAACTGACAATACAATTCCCTTGCTGAGAATCGTTAATCGTAACGGGTGTCTAGAAAACTAAGATCTAGAAAACAAAGATGAAAGACGCAAGACCTAGAAAACTAAGATCTAGAAAACTAAGATCTAGAAAACTAAGATCTAGAAAACTAAGATCTAGAAAACTAAGACCTAGAAAACTAAGATCTAGAAAACTAAGACTGACAAATTTTCTCTTACCATTTCGCTTGAGTTTCTAGGACAGTCGACCCCTCGCCATAAATCAAGGAAACAAAGAACCTCGAACTTTTCTGCTATTAAACACACTTTATTCCAAGCAAGATCTACTCCAACTTCAAGAATACATCCTTATAGCTTGGTCCGCTAGGCTTTTCAAACTCACGATGTACAAATCAGTCAACAAACAGCGCAAGCATTCGAAAACAAACTTATTTGTCCGCCATATTGGATTTAGATGCTGGCTTGTGGGTTGCCTGTGGTGACAAAACTCCGCATTGTTTTTCACAAAAATAGAAGCAAACGAAGTGGAAACCACTCCAGCAGTAAGAATAAACTACCATTAACTTGATTCTTTGAGTTTTACCTTGTCACCAATTATAGTTTCTGAGTTTTTTTACAGGATCTTAGTTTTCTAGATTGCCCATACAAAAATGGGTGCAAATCTAGAAAACCAAGATCCTCAATTTTTCTCAAAAAAATAGAAGCAATCAAAACAGAAACAGCTCTAGTAATATGAATAAACTACCATTACCTTGATTCTTTGAGTTTTGCCTTGTCAACAATCATATTTTCTGAGTTTTCACAGGATCTTAGTTTTCTAGATTGCCCATACAAAAATGGGTGCAAATCTAGAAAACCAAGATTCTCAATTTTTCTCACAAAAATAGAAGCAATAAAAACAGAAACAGCTCTAATAGTACAAATAAACTACCATTAATCTGACTCTTTGAGGTTTACCTTGTCACCAATTACATTGTCTGAGTTTTCGTGCAAATCTAGCAAACCGAGATCCTCAATTTTTCTCACAAAAAAAGAAGCAATCAAAACAGAAACAACTCTAGCAGCAGGTTTTACAGTCAACCCCGGGACTTAAAAATCTGGAGACTGTCTTTAAATGACGAATTTTCGGAAAAATACAGTACCATGTATGGCAGTCCTTGACTTGAATTTTTCCTGGTAGATGAAGCAAAAAATCTTGAGACCCCAGGGGGATTCTCGGATATAAAAATGATGGGGAGGGGGGTCCGACGGAGCTACAAATTTAATACCCAAAAAATACCTGAGCCATAAATTTGATACCCCAAAAAATACCTGCTCCAAAAAATTGACTTTTTTAGCTTCTCGTGTTACAAAGAGTAGCTGCCTTTTTTCTTTGCCTGTCATCAACTATCCCATTATGTTTCCTGGAAATAGCTTCAGCTTATGGCAGTATTTTGATAACCTGCCAGAAGTTTCAATCCCCAAAAAATACCCGCAGATGTTTCAACCCCCCAAAATACCTGGTAGAATTTTCAACCCCCAAAAATACTTTTACTACAAATTTCATACCCAAAATGCCCAGGGGGGGGGGGGGGGGGGACTCCCCATAAAAATAGAAGGGGGTGCTCGTCGGGAAAATTGATTTTAACCCTAAGGGATATCAAATTGGGTGTGGTCAACCGTGAATTTTACCCCTAAGAGATAGCAAATTGGATGCGGAAAATCCTAATGTTATTGCGGTCATTAAGAAATTGGCCATCAAGTTGAAATATGTGTTTTGTTTTCATTGAATTTCTTCCGTTTTCACTGAATTTCGAGGTCACCTTTGTCGTGAGACCCCTAAGAGATAGCAGTTGGGTGAATTATATACCCTAAGGGATAGGACGAGCACCCCCGTCTATGTTTATGGGGAGTCCCCTCCCCGGGCCAAAACGATATGTCCGACCCCCCGTCATTTTTATATCAGAGTACCCCCCTGGGGGTGGCATGCTTCCTGATTGGAATGGACAAAAATGGTTATAAACATTTTTGCGAAAAAGGCCAAAAACGATTGCAGATTGTGTGTCAATTTTGTGGAACATGCAGAAACTGCTCTATAATGCAAAAACTCATTACCGCATCTTGCCAAATACCCTGTAATATTATCTGCTTCCATTTTTTTGCAGGCTATTTTTTGTACTAGTGCCCACATAGCTAGCAAATTTGAGCAGATTTTGAAAATTCATTTTGAGCCACAGGGCACGCCTGCCCCCAAAAATAGGGGAGTCTCCCTAGGGGTAAAAAAACTCAAAGAATCAAGGTAATGGCAGTTAATACATACTACTAGAGCTGTTTCTGTTTTGATGTTCTATTTTTGTGAGAAAAATGAGAATCTTATGGTTTTCTAGATTTGCACCTATTTTTGTATGGGCAATCTAGAAAACTAAGATCCTCTGAAAACTCGGAAAATACTGATTTGTGACAAGGTAAAACTCAAAGAATCAAGTTACTGGTAGTTTATTCATACAACTAGAGCTGTTTCTGTTTTGATTGCTTCTATTTTTGTGAGAAAAATTGAGGATCTTGGTTTTCTAGATTTGCACCTATTTTTGTATGGAAAATTGCCCATATCTAGAAAACTAAGATCCTGTGAAAACTCAGAAAATATGATTGGTGACAAGGTAAAACTCAAAGAATAGAGTTGATGGTAGTTTATCTGTACTGTTAGAGTTGTTTCTGCTTTGATTGCTTTTTGTGAGAAAAATTGAGGATCTTAGTTTTCTAGATTTGCACCCATTTTTGTATGGGCAATCTAGAAAACTAAGATCCTGTGAAAACTCAGAAAATATGATTGGTGACAAGGTAAAACTCAAAGAATCAAGGTAATGGTAGTTAATTCATATTACTAGAGCTATTTCTGTTTTGATTGCTTCTATTTTTGTGAGAAAAATTGAGGATCTTGGTTTTCTAGATTTGCACCCATTTTTGTATGGGCAATCTAGAAAACTAAATCCTGTAAAAAAACTCAGAAACTATGATTGGTGACAAGGTAAAACTCAAAGAATCAAGTTAATGGTAGTTTATTCTTACTGCTGGAGTGGTTTCCATTTCGTTTGCTTCTATTTTTGTGAAAAACATTGCGGATTTTTGTCACCACAGGCAACCCACAAGCCAGCATCTAAATCCAATATGGCGGACAAATAAGTTTGTTTTCGAATGCTTGCGCTGTTTGTTGACTGATTTGTACATCGTGAGTTTGAAAAGCCTAGCGGACCAAGCTATAAGGATGTATTCTTGAAGTTGGAGTAGATCTTGCTTGGAATAAAGTGTGTTTAATAGCAGAAAAGTTCGAGGTTCTTTGTTTCCTTGATTTATGGCGAGGGATCGACTGTCCTAGAAACTCAAGCGAAATGGTAAGAGAAAATTTGTCAGTCTTAGTTTTCTAGATCTTAGTTTTCTAGGTCTTAGTTTTCTAGATCTTAGTTTTCTAGATCTTAGTTTTCTAGATCTTAGTTTTCTAGATCTTAGTTTTCTAGATCTTAGTTTTCTAGGTCTTGCGTCTTTCATCTTTGTTTTCTAGATCTTAGTTTTCTAGACACCCAATCGTAACAGTGAATTTTGAGGTCGCGTAGCAATGCATATGGTGGTAGTAGCGCGAAAAAACGACAGGAACTAAACTGAAAGAAAACCGGGAGAGAACTCATTTTTGCGGGATTTCTGCAGGTTGATTAGCGCTTCTGCATTTTGGTCTGTCATTTTGAATCTAGAACTAAAAAGCCTACCTTATCAAGAAGGGGCCAAACGCGTCTAAAGTCAATGGAACTTTAGAACTTTACTACTTCTTTTTTTACATAAATAAGAATAACAACAACTTTTTACAGGGTTCCTACAAAAAAAGTACAACACGAAATTCAAGGAGTTCAAGGAGTTTCAAGGCCCAGAGAATGGGTTTAAATGTCAATTCAGTCTAGAGCGTTTGGTATTCATGTCCCAGTTCATGTCTTCCTTTCCCATGGACTGTCAAGGCCATGTTAGAGAAAATTCAATGACTATAACTGTGTGATAACACCTCCTCGATGGACTGGATTTGAAAATTTCAGATGTGTGTGTGTTTGGGAGGGAGTTGAGGGGTGGCGGGAGATTGTATGGAAAATAATGCTTTTATTTTCCATACAATCACTGTATGTTCAGTGGAAATTTCCAGAGGGGTGTGTGTCTGGCCCACCGTCTTGCACCACCCCTACAACAGGCAGTCTAACAGGCAGATAAAAATTAAGCTCTTTCAAGGACTAATTCCCAAAATCAATTTTTGTTTTCAACTTCAAGTATTTTCTAGCACTGTGTGAACCCTGTTTTACCAAAATAACGTCTTTAATGCGCCTTCTATGAAAATATCGGTTTAATTTGTTTACCCGATCATTAATTGACTTTTAGAAACTTCCAGTGGGAGGTTTACTCAGTACTTTCTGAGGTCCAGCGTTTAAAAATAGGCCTCATTCATATATATATTGATCCATGGTACTATTTCTTCCCACAATCAGAAGAATGCCACATTCTTTGAATTCCAATATACCAATACAAATAACAAACAATATAAGTTGAAGGTAAGTTAAATGTCGCAAAGCCATGGAGAGTTTAAAAACACTCTTTGCATTCAAGCAGTGCAAGGATTTGAAAACCTCTAAGTTAAACGTGTAGTCGTATAGAGAAATTTGGCCTTGGTGTTTCAAGGCGTAATCGTAAATCCCAAAAGGTGGGAAAAATTATCTTCGGAATATTGCTCATTCTTGCGTAGAGACTGCATGTGCTAGCCAATTCGTGTTTATTTCCACGCTTGGCTCACCCACTTTTTCCTCATTCCCGGACAACCACAGCAACCACAGCTGAGAATATGCTGGCATAAGTAGCCGGCGTACCTGCCAAACTTCAGATGAAGCTCTCACATTGAAGCTGTCATCAGGTCTGCGATAGCCAAGCTTTTCCAAGGTATGTCAATTTTCATTTTCTTGCGTCCAATTTGTCATTTTGCTTCTGCACGATTCCACACTCAATGAATGAATCTCAGTCAAATTTTCAAGAAAAAAATTCAACGAACGAAGTTTTTTTGAGATATCGCCCAAATGTTTCTTCTCGCGAGTCTACTTTTTATTGAATTCGAGAAAACGTTCTTAAAAATTTCAAGAAAACTCACTACCTACTACTTTTAGTCTCTTTCAAGAAAAGACCCCATTCTCTAGTGGCATAGTCTGTAGTCTCTTATATGATATGTTTGAATTGTAATTTTAGTTATTTAAGTAAGTGTAATTAATATGCTCGGAAATATTAGCTATTCAGCTATCAAAAAATTATAGGGTAAAGAAAGTTATGGATGTATATAACATATTCCTCTCTTGAAACCTGGCCACGTCTATAAGAACTTGAGTTTGAGTGTGAGTTTGGTACAAGTTTAAGAACATCTGAAGAACATATAAATCAGGCTGAATAACATTTGAATTTCAACTATTCACGATCCTCAGTTTCAAGACATTAACATAAATCCAAAGAATTATCTTTGAAATTTCAAGCTTCATCAAAAGGAAATGAAAATATAATACTTTTAAATTGAAATTTTCTCTTGGCTGCCTCACTCAGGTGAATTATATTTTCGTCCTGGTAAGCCATTCACTAACAAGACATTTGAGGGAGTGTCCTTGTACTAGACGTTCTTGAGTTCCAACCAAATATGCCAAGAACTATTTGCAGCTCACTAAACTTACTGAAAATTAAAGAAGTTGGCGGTTTTAGCCCAACCTCAAGCAAAAATGACCGTTCTGATACTAAAAAAAGAGTGTCAAATCATCAGTAATACGGCATACAAAAATAAATTTTGGTCACAGACATGGTTTTCCATGACTTGCCGTGTGTGAGCGTGGTTTATTGGGAAATACTTATTATAGCTACGTTTAAAAATGGGTGATAGAGTCAGCATTTTGATTGGAAGACTGTTCCATATATCTTAGCCCCACAATAACTAAAACTATGTTTCCCATAGTTTATTTTAGGTAATGGGAGTGCTAACTTGTTTTCATTGTTTCCCAAACTGTACTTAGAATAACAGGAAACGATTAATATGTCATCAATATTAGGTACAATCTGTTACCTCTTCGGTTGTCTTATAAACTTCCATTCCGCGGCCAATGCGCGGCAAGTAGTTTATTTTAAATACAACTGAGCTTTAGGGAAACAATTCGTGAGTAGCGCGCCTACAAGCTTAGCACGCAAGCTGAGTTCATTGCGGGTGAAAAGAATTGGCTAATATAAAGAATGGCTACAAGTACCTTAATTGCCTTATTGATCGCGTTCGCCTATTTAATTAATTCCATAGATACCCGGGGTAGAAACTCTTAATAAGTTTAAAATTCCTGTTCCTGGTTCAGAATTTCCTGTTCGCAAACCAATTCTTGATCTCAAATTTGTCAATCAGAACGATTTTGTTGCATCGCCAAGCGTTCAAAACAGATTCTGATTATTGCATTTCCATCTCATTGGAAAATCTTGCCATATGTCAAATGTCTGGGCTTGACTTGTACGATGATTAAATCTAGTTTTCCCCAAACTGCGAACATTCTCTTCGTTTTGACAAAAAGTCCTTTGCGCACCGTGAAATGAGATCAGCTGCCAATCGCACACTGAGCGCTACATATGTCGTTTATGAACCGTTCGTTATATTTCCATTGTTTCACGGTCGACTGATACGACAGATAAGACAGATAATACTATATGGAAACCAGGTTTTTAAAGACCATGCTCCATTAGATTTTTTAAAATCCCAAGGAACGCCCCTGAAGGCAAACTGTGGGCAAATTGTCGGGTGTAAATACATTTTAAATTGATGCGTTCTCAACTTTCTGAGCAGCCGTAAGGCTGAAGCCAATCCAGTTCAACAACCATTCAGCATTTATTTTAGTCAGCGAGGCTCATAAGATGAATTTACAAATCAGTGCATGAAAGCACTTGCGAAGATTTTACGCGACGTACACCCTTGATTTCTCTGTTTTTTTTGTCACGAATGTTGAACGGTTCAAGAGAATATGATCATATTCTCTTGGTTCAAAATCATTGAAGATTCTTGAGCATGATTGACATGATTGTTGACCCGGGGGGGGGGGGGGGGGGGGGGAGACACCATATTTTTTGACCGGGATGATCGTCGTATCTTTTAGGGGTTAAAATCACGTTGGTTTGGTCTCTTTTAGGGGTGATCTTGATTTTCAATAAATTTTAGGCAGATTGGTATCTTTTAGGGCCGAAACTGTGTCCAAATTGCTTTTTCTCATGATGGTGCTTCTAAAAACCGTGTAAGAAAGAGAGATTATTCGATGAGAAGACGATGAACTAGAAACAAACACGGAAATGTCTTCATGGGCATTTTCCCCTGTTACCTGTGTCCATCGCGCCTACTTGGCACATAAGACCTCATCTTTTAGGGCATCTTTTAGGGTAATAACTTTTTTGAGCCACGCTATGGCCCGCCATGTTTGGTATCTTTTAGGGGTGAAACTGAAATTTTCCGACGATCATCCCCGGTCAAAAAATATGGGAGTCCCCCCCCCCCCCCGGGATTGTTGAGTTCCTACACGACAGCGTTCATCTTTTCCCGAAATAAGTTTCTGTTATTTAGAGAACGGTATTTGCTAAAACTCATACATCATTACGAGCCAAGCGGACGGCCGCTTTATACCTCGCTTTTTACATACCACTTGCTTGATACCTTCGACTTCGTGCAGGCCTGCATCAATTATCCCTATTGCGTTCTACTCGAAAAAAATATATTTCATATTGAGTGATTCAAGTGAACTTTATTCTGACTTTTAAGAAGTATCCCATCGGGGATATAAAAACTTATTTCCTTTCAGTCTCCGTTGAATCGCCCACAATCGCAGTAGAAAATCCAACTCTCAATGTCACCCGACGATATTCATCTCTCAAATAATCGCAAAAAATCCGGTTCTGTATTAACTGTACTAGAAAACTAACCTGTTTCTGATATTTTAGATATTCCAGAAAATCAGGGAAAATCCGAACTGTCATTACAGTAGAAAATGCGCCAGTGAGGTTTTCTGGAATTTCCAGAACCTCCCTACTTGACAATTTCACGCCTTTATCGTGCATTTGGATTTATTGCGATTTTGTGGAGTATTCAAAGAAATCTTAGAATATCCCAAATAATCTCAATTGCATGGAATTTCAGTTCACATGGGTAGGGCCCCTTATACTTGAACAACAATTAACATCGCAGAGCATGCATTATATTTATAATAATAATAATAATGATAATAACAACAACAACAACAACAACAACAACAACAACAACAACAGCAACAGCAACAACAACAACAACAACAACAACAACAACAACAACAGCAACAACAACAACAACAACAACAACAACAAACAACACAATAACAATAACAATAACAATAACAATAACAATAACAATAACAATAACAATAACAATAACAATAACAATAACAATAACAATAACAATAACAATAACAATAACAATAACAATAACAATAACAATAACAATAACAATAACAATAACAATAACAATAACAATAACAATAACAATAACAATAACAATAACAATAACAATAACAATAACAATAACAATAACAATAACAATAACAATAACAATAACAATAACAATAACAATAACAATAACAATAACAATAACAATAACAATAACAATAACAATAACAATAACAATAACAATAACAATAACAATAACAATAACAATCATATCAAGATAGTTCCCTTGAAAAAGTGTCGACTTTCTCCAACTTCCTTATAAGGAAATATCTGCATACCATATTTGGAATCCCAGTAAGTTTTTCACTATTTCTATTGGCCTAGAAAGCTTAAAACTCAACCAAAATTCAAATATACTCTAGGAAAGATGCTTTGTGCATTTTCCACTGTGTTTTCACGGTCAAGAGCCTGGCAACAAGGTAGACAAGATACCACAGGAAGCCCGGTCAATCTCTAGAATGGCGACACTGCTATCTTGATATGAACAATAACAATAACAATAACAATAACAATAACAATAACAATAACAATAACAATAACAATAACAATAACAATAACAATAACAATAACAATAACAATAACAATAACAACAACAACAACAACAATAATAATAATAACAATAACAATCACCAAGCCCGTAGAAATCCCGTCGATTCAATTTTAACGAAAAATTTCCTACTTCTCGGATCTCTAGGTCGGACTTGTTTTAAGATATTGACCTCAAATTACGGACACGATAGACACATCTAGTGCCCTGTGCTGAATTTTGATTTTCTTTTCCGAATTGATTTTATAGTAATTTTTTCAGTAAAAAAAAAAACGTAAAAAATCCGAAGTTTAGCAGGTCAAAAATCCCGCACGCGGTTTTTTAGAACGTTTTTCTGTTATCATAATGCAATTTAGAGCGGTCGTGTTTATTTAATCCCAAACATCCTGGAACTGCTCTTGTTTGCGGCCACAAATCTTGAATTTCACTAAATAGTACAATTGCCGACAAAACTAGAAGGCATACTCCCCATTTTCATGCAGTATATTAGCATAATACCTAGATTTTTCATTTTATTTAGCTCACCTACATTTAATCGACCGTCCCTTGTGTGCTCAAATTTTTCTCACAAGCTGTTTCAAAATGTGTGCCCGAGTCAAATTTGTACAGATGAATTAATTTAATTTTGTTATATTCACAGTTTCCGTTACAATAGTTCCTCAGCCCAGTGTCTTACAGCAGTTAAGTGCCAAGATGCTTAGGCTGTGCGTGCTCGCGGGTTTCCTGTGTCTACTGGTCACACAAACACAAGGTGAGCGTCAATACTATTTCTTACCAGTTGTCGTAGGGGCTGATGAAGAAATCTCTTATTTTAAGCCTCATGCCCCAAAAGCCATTTCAGATTCCATGTCTGAATTTCAAAGTTTCCTTTTTGTCCTGTTAGACAGAGCGGAAATGACCTGTTTAGATCACTAAATTTCAAATAATAAGGTCAGGTTAACTCAGAAAAGCTTGATTTTTTGCATACAGACTCCTTGTCTTATTAGAAACAAAATATCAAAAATGACTTTTTCTAATGGATCCGTCTTTGAGATATTAGGCTTTTAACTTTGGTTTCTGTGCCATTTTATGGGAGAATTGGTACTTTGATCAGGAATTCTGCAAACTTTGTTCAATCATATCTAAAATTCATATTCTTCAAATTTCTTGAAAATTTAGAATTATGCTTTGGTCATAGAAACTCTTTGTATACGGAATCTTGAGCTTATATATTTAAATATGGCGAAGTTAGACATTTCATTTTTGGTCATTTCCGCTCTGTCGTCCTGTTATTGTTTACATTTATGGTGTACTATGGTATTTAGTACCGCCGACCGGTTACCGCCGGGCTGTTGTGCGGGAGGTTGGGAGTTGAAACCCCGGCCGGACAGGAGAAGGTGCTGCCTTTGTTCTAAGATCTGGAATTGGCTAGACCTTCGCGTCTTCTCGGATAAGGACGTAAAACCGTAGGTCCCGTCTCTCACATGCACTACACTAACCTGCCCACTGCCAGAGGGACGTTAAAGAACCACGGGGACGCGGGAGTGACCATCCCAGTGTAGGGCTCACACTCATACTAACATGGTCGAGCGTTTCATAATGAGCTCTTAGCTCGGGAGATTGGGTGACCACTCCCCACGTTATCGACTTAAAAGAAATCATTTTACATTTTTAAATTTTTCCAGAGCCCCATTTAAACCAGCTTGCCGGGGGGGGGGGGGGGGGGGGGGGACTCCATATTTTTTGACCGGGGATGATCGTCGTATCTTTTAGGGGTTAAAATGACGTTGGTTTGGTCTCTTTTAGGGGTGATCTTGATCTTCAATAAATTTTAGGCAGATTGGTATATTTTAGGGCCGAAACTGTGTCCAAATTGCTTTTTCTCATGATCGTGCTTCTAAAAACCGTGTAAGAAAGAAAGATTATTCGATGAGAAGACGATGAATTAGAAACAAACACGGAAATGTCTTCATGGGTATTTTTTCCCCTGTTACCTGTGTCCTTCGCGCCTACTAGGCAAATAAAACCTCATCTTTAGGGTAGTAATTTTTTTGAGCCACGCTATGGCCCGCCATGTTTGATATCTATTAGGGGTGAAACTGAAAATTCCGACGATCATCCCCGGTCAAAAAATATGGGAGTATCCCCGGGCTGAATCACTACAAATTTATATATTAGGTCTAAATACACGGGCACGTGATCTTATTTGATCAAGCCTGATGATCTGTGACGAAAATTCATCAATGGCTTTCCCTCACACTTTTGAATGAGCGCACGGAAATCTGTAAACGATGAGGGGAATCCTGTGTCAAATTGTTTAAACCAAACCGGTTGTAATAAAAATGAATCTGCAGCAACTAAAAAGGTAAAAGTTAGTTTGGAAAGTAAATAACTAATATTTATTTCTTTGAAACACGCGTTTTGAATACAATTTTTAATTTCACGTCATTGAGATGTTGACCCTACGACAGCTGAGTGACAACTGACGTCATAAATGTGGGGGGGCTTTTATACTGGAACATTCAGAAATACCGAAAGTAATACCCGCTCGAAGCCATTTAACAATGCCTGATTCTACACCATAGCCCGGCACACTAGGCTAATGGATAAAACTTTTATCCTTTTTACTTTGCATGTTAGGCTGGAAGTACGACCCTTGTAGAACTGTTGCGTTGGGTATGAAGTCCGGAGATATCAAGGATGATCAGCTCAAAGCTTCCTCCTCCTTGCCAAATAACGGTCCTGCCAAAGGTCGCCTAACGCTCAAAGGCGCATGGGTAGCGGCAGTGCTAGACCAGAAGCAATATCTCCAAATCAGCTTCCCAGAAATTACCTATGTCACCGGCATCAAAACACAGGGGAATTCGGAGGATGACCACTGGGTGACAAAGTACCAAATCTGGTCCAGTATTTCAGGTGCCATGTACACTCCTTACAGGGTCGGACCAAAACGTGCGGTGATAATGGAGTTCAAAGGAAATTCTGATAGGAACACCATCGTCTCACATTCTTTCCTACGTCCAAACTTCGTTATCGGACGACACTTCCGAATAAAGCCCGTCACTGGAATGTACGGATAGCAATGAGAGTGGAAATTATGGGATGTAAACAATGTAAGTTATGCTAGTTTGCTTCTAAAAGAAGCCTACAATAAATCGTTTTGCAGCGCAAATAGTTATAGCAAAAGCTTGAATATCTTAATTGTTTGAAGCATTTTGTCAATATCCAATTCTTTTTATTCACTCTTAATGCTATGATATAACCGCAATCGTGGGTACTATTCAGTCCGCGCACGAGCTCCACTTATCATGTTCGTGCAACACAAATGGGAGATTGACAAAGTTTCTTTTCCTATCCGCAGCGGCCCGTGTCAAACTTCAATGCTTTCTAGACCGCATGGTGTTCAGTATTCCTGTGAATATGCTCATACCTCTCCTACCAACCGAGATGCAGCTCAATGACCCAAAATGCCAGCCCAAACGGGTTCTCATTGCCGGAACCGCGTTTTACCAGTTTACGACCGGTTTAAACAGTTGCGGCACCGTCTGCTACACAACGGCAAATTATATTCACTATGTGAACATAGTGTCGCAGGTTCGTAGGATATAATCGAGCTGTTTTCAAAACTATAAGTCTCTATTTTGTTATAAAAGTCGTGATTTTTTTTTGTCAGTTGAGATGAATAGTAGACAAAGTCGTAACGCATACATATTTGTTGCTAAATTGATGCTTTTCCGTAATATCAAACACGAGGCAGATAGTTTCATAACGATTTCGGGGAACGGCGAGAAGTCGATTGAAAGAACAAGGCAAAAGTATTTTAGCCGACTTCGAGGTATAATTTGATATTGCTTGGAAAGTGTTTCAACTTTCTAAAAAAACAAATAAATAAATGTGAATGTTTTGCAATGAAATGTGAACTTCATCGCCTGAAAATAGCGCGTATTGAGCTGAGCGAAGGAAAAATGCGAACAATAAATAGAAACCTTATACGCTAACTAAACAAGGAATACTATTTTTGTTTCGCAGTTACTAGCCATGTCTGGGGCCATCTATCGGTTCAGGCGCGTGCGTATACCATACTCGTGCTCTTATAGCAGTGTCAAGGTCATGACAGCGATTGGATGGCACCCAAGCATAAACGTGCTCGAATTCTCTGAGCACCAGCTTGGTCGATTCGTGTGCTATATTTATTTCTACAGAACTATTAGATACATTACAAGGTTACCGCCTTCCAGTCCGAGCCCCTATCCGATCAGGCTCGGCGATCCCGTGTATGTAGAGCTCAGCTTTGTCACCGGTGATCCTAAATTGGTATTAAAGGCACAAGACTGCTGGGCCACACCCAGCACCAAACCCGGGCGCAACCAAGCTTCTTCTTAATCAAGAGTGGGTAAGTTTTTGCCATTACTTATGGTGGAATGGGTAAGTTTTTGCCATTACTTATGGTGGACAAGTGTTTTCCAAGGGTAACAAGTTACTCTCGGTCGGTGTTCCGGTGGTGAGATTTTCTATGCAATTTTTTTCATCATGTGAAGTGGGTGAGCTTCGTGATAGGGCTATCTGTGGCGATGGTATATGGTATTTATCTGCTGAGAGGTTTGCATAAGTGACCGAGGCCGGGAAATTGATAAATAGGGCGAAGGCCGAGGTCTTCATTTTCCACGCCGAGGTTGGAATAACACTAGCATGGTATTTTCTATCACTACAGTATAATTATATGCTGCTCAAATGCAAGTAATCTACAGCCATGCAAGTAAACTTATCTTGTCTATAATGCTCCGACTCTATATGTTAATATAAAACTCTTCGTTCGCGCCATCAAAGTGAGCCTACTCCGAGTCCAAAGATCGCCCACGATCGGCTAAGATCGCCCAACGATCGACTAATATCGCCCAGCGATCGACTAAGATCGCCCAACGATCGACTATTATCGCCCAACGATCGACTAATATCGCCCAACGATCGACTAATATCGCCCAAAGATCGACTAATATCGCCCAACGATCGACTAATATCGCCCAACGATCGACTAAGATCGCCCAACGATCGACTAATATCGCCCAACGATCGACTAAGATCGCCCAACGATCGACTAATATCGCCCAACGATCGACTAAGATCGCCCAACGATCGACTAATATCGCCCAACGATCGACTAATATCGCCCAAAGATCGACTAATATCGCCCAACGATCGACTAATATCGCCCAACGATCGACTAATATCGCCCAACGATCGACTAATATCGCCCAGCGATCGACTAAGATCGCCCAACGATCGACTAATATCGCCCAACGATCGACTAAGATCGCCCAAGATTGCCCAAGTTGGCAACATGAAATAGAAAAACTTCACAAGATCGCCAAAGAATGCCCAAGATTACGGCGATCTTAGGACCCGGAGTAGGTCTAAAGTGGGTGAGTGCGTGTTTGGCAATAACGTATAGAAACTGTATAGTGGACAACATGGCTTCCAGCACATCGAAGATTTTAAGAAGCTGAAGACCACGAGATTAGTTCAATTATATTACTGAAAATGAAACTATACGAAAAGGAAAACTAAGTGAGTGTTATTATTTTCAAACTCAGCCGAAAAAAAGTTCTAAGCTCGACTGGGAAACCATTTCTATACTATTGCACGGAATGAACTCAGATTTATATAAAAAAAGTGTTGATGACTTGTTTTTGTATTTTGTTTATCAACAAAACAAGCACAATCGAGGAATATTTTTAAAAACTGCACGAGAAAGGTTTTGATCATTCTCGAACCCAGAGCTCCTCGGCTCGTCTCCTCGCAGGGGAGGCTCTGGGGACATCCATTTGAGGGCCGTCGCTGATTGGCTGATTTTAAGCGTTGGGGCATGCACTGAAAGGTCTTTCTCTCAGCATTCACGAACCCAGAGCTGCCCGGCTCGTCTGCTCGCTGGGGAGGCTCTGGGGACATCCATTTGAGGACCTTCGCAGATTGGTTGGGACATGCACAGAAAGGTGTTGTATTAAATCTCGCGCATGAGTCAATGGCTGTCACCAGAGCCTCCCCGCGAGGTTACGAGCCGGGGAGCTCTGGGTTCGAGAATGGTTTTTAATATAATAGACCTTTTCCAAAATGGCCGCCGCAAATTCGCATGTCTTAAAATTAAACTTACTAAAAATCAAATACTGGCACCAGAAAGAGTATCATCACATTAGTAATCCTTTAAATTTTCGTTATACCAAATGCCATGTCGGCTGAGAAATCAGAGTCTGAAAACTGAAAATTTTACAGAGGTTTGTATGACTGGGGGTATGACGCATACCCCAGTCATACAAACGTCTGTAAATTTTCAAATTTTCAACTTTCGTTTTCTCGGAAGATATTGGATATAATGCAGCGAAATTTTGTAGTTTTACTAAAGTGATAATGTGTGTTCTAGTGCTGGTGTTCATTTTTAACAAAATCGATTTGAATTTTCGGCGGCCATTTTGGAAAAAGGTCTATTAAATTGAGTTCATTGTACTGACAGCGCGTGCGTGTATTTATAAACAAAGTACTAAAAACGTCGCTAATCCATAAATATCTCTCATATTTTTATCTCAGACTCGCGGTAGATCGGTCAGTTGTCTTCTACCCCATGGCATCCCGTACGAAACAGCGCTGGAGTTTCATTGCATTTGTCTTGTTGAAACATTATAAATACATCTACATCCATTGCCGTGTTAGAATCTGCAAGGGCTATACTGGTTTCTGTGCTTCGCGTTCGGCCGGAAAGCGGTCAATGGCCATTTCAGAGGACGCTCGGGCAGATAGGTAATATATATTTAGACTTATTCCGCCAGAAATTCGAGAAATAGCGGATAACATATCTGGTGCCAGAAAAATATGGAGCGTAAGTCCTAAATCTTGGCACTTTTTGAAAAGCCTGTTGTAAGTAATTCCCAAGGGAAATAAGTATTTAGGCCATGTTCGAATTACGCTCCAATGCCTACAAATAATAACCTCAAGTCGAGGCTTTCTTCTGAAATTACTGTAAATGTATTAGAACTTGGAGAAAGCCTCGATTTGAAGCTTTTGTCTTGTGAGCATCGGAGCGTAATTCGAACCTGGGCTATTCAGATGGAAACCTGATAAATATTTTTTCAAGTTCTAAGAAGAAGTGCATTTTAGGGATGCTAAAATAATGTCAATTTCAGTCCTATAGACATTGTTCAAAATCGTAATTAGTTATAGAATCCTATAATATATCTCTTTTTTGTGTAAATTGAGGACGAGAAATCATAGGATTCAAGTCTATTCAAAGCGTTCAGTCGGTAGATTCCGCCGAAAATAGCACTCAAAGAGTCGATATCGCCCTCGTCGCTGCGCGACTCGTGCGATATCGCTTTTTTCGTGCTATTTTCTTAGCGGAATCTGGCCTCCTGAAGCTTTGATTAGTCCTATAGAATCCATAGCTCAATTCTTACGCGTGCGTTGATTGGCTAAAAACGAGTGAGATTTAACGTGGAATTTGGCTAAAAGCTAATTTCGACAAAAACACAGGTACCCGTGCGCAAAGAAAGCTTAAGCTTAAATCATTTCACTAAATATCTTGAATCTTTGCTATGGGATTCAAGAAAACATCATCACTCGACTCGTGAATTCCACGTTAATTTTTGCTTGAAAAACGAAATGAAATTCGCTCGTCATGCGATATAATATTTAAAGCCACATTACAACGCAACAACCAAGAATGTCGTCTTATGCAAAAGTAATAAAACTAACCCGAAGAGTGTGGCCCCGCCAAACCTCACGAAACAGGCTTTGACGGAATAATGAGAACTACCATTTTCCTTAAGACTCCTTAAAACAAAATTGAAAATGTTTTTATGTTGGATTCAACCTGAGATATGTTCACAGATTCAACGTACTTATCAATGTTGTTCAATTCTATTGTTGTTTGCAGGTACACCCATCTGGTGACGCAGGGCCCTATACACTTTAAGGACACGCCCAGTCAGTCGGACACCCCAAAACACGACAAGCCTGATGACAAACCTGCACGCCCAGAGGAAAACCCTGCACCGTCAGAGGAAAAGGTGACTGAAGAGAAAAATGAAGCAGAGGTTCAAGATGAACACAGGCAGACCGAGAATAGTGATGAGCCACTGGAAGCACGTGGACCGAACGAAACAAGCAAAGATGAGAGCGGATTGGAAGGTAAATTCAAAGTTTCTCAAACGAGTTCGTGAGGCACTGATTGGACCTCTTGGACCACCCTTCGAGGTCCAGACACCCCTGGGAGGACAGTCTCATTTTAAAGACGTCGGAGGATGCTCGACCTGCCTTTAAACGGTTCAGAAAGCTTCAAAGACCTGGTGGTGATTGTAGTCTCTACGCAGTCCGTGTTTGTGTCGGTCACGCAACGCTTCTCTCCCCACACAGGGAAGCGTTGCGTGACCAACACAAAACACGGACTGCGTAGGAGACTATGGTGACTACTGTCTGACGCTGTTCTCGTATAAAGAACATATTGTTTAACGCGAGCTTAAAGTGCTTATGGTACTTACAAACCACTGCTCATCATTTAGCCTCGTCCTTGAGGCTCAGCATGAGGCGTCTTACCTCAGCTTCTATGTCACGCAAGCTCACTGTTTTTGCCGTGCAGCCAAAAGGAGCCAGGAAAGAGACTACTCGGCATCTGTCGTGACAAATCTGCTGCAGTGCAGATTTTGGCATCTCGTAGGGGTACAATTTATGAGAGTAGCGCTAATAGAGTTTGAATTTCATATTTCCTCTCGAACACCCCGCCCTGAACCAATCCCCTGAAGTCCAGACAGCATTTTACGCCGATGACGAAACTCTAACCCAGACATTTTGGTTAGTTTTGGTCAGTTAACTTCGCATTGGGTGCAGTGGATCGCCAATACAGTTGATGCGTCCCTGGATTCGCCGCTACTCGCGCCTACTCTATTGATGTGCCTGTTTCCATGACTACTATTCCCTGCTTGCCTCCCTAACGTCTCTTCCCTTTGTCCTTTTATACTGAGTCTCTGTTTGACTTGCAGATGACGTGGGCTCCGATCCCACCAAGTTCCAGCTCTGGGAAACACCACTGTCAAAAACAAACTAGCATTTAGGCAGGATGCAGGCATAACCAGTCCAAAAATAGAAATTCAAGATAGGCTAAAATGCACGCTGTTAAGAAAAAAGGAAGGATGCTTGACATCCGATTGCATTGTGATTGATTAAAAAAACAACCATTCCACCTCTGCTTATCCTCGAATGAAAGGCGAAGGAAGTTTGGACTCCAATTTCATGCTCCAAGTTCCCAGTATAAAACCTTGATATCCGAACTGCATAAAGATTACAAGGGGAGGGTTTCGCTAAACCTCGTTCGCGTTCAAAGATGGAGCTCTGAAGGGATGGATGTTACTTGGAACTACACATATAGAGCGGTTTTCACATGACTGTCGTGAAAACAATTGCAATTAAGCAATTACTAGCCAATCAGAATCGAGAGAAATCGCGACTTGCTCAAAAATGGCTTTTTCTTAGCCAATTGCAAGCCGAACCAATTACTAAGTAATTACACAATTTTATTTACTAAAGAATTTGATTGGGTGCGAAAAACGAACAAGTTTTGACAGTCATGTGAAATCCGCTCCAATAGAAGGGCATTTACTTAGATACTTTTAAGAACAATGGTAGAAACTGGCCTCGATCCTTTGCAGGCAACTCTGTGGACAAAAAGGAGTCGGAGGGGGGGGGGGGGGGTGGTTGAGGAGTTTAGGATTCCTGTGTTTCGGGTTTAGTGGACGTGAACGAGTTGATTACGAAGTCTAAGTCTCTCATGGGTAACCCGAAACGGTGCTTTCGCGGTTCTTTTCGTTCTTCTTGAGAGATGGCTGTAGAGGGGACTAGGCAGAAGGACACCGCGTCAACACAACGTTCACATGCGCTAAAGATTCACTGGCTTGTGAAATGAAGACAATTGAAAAAAGCCAGTGCGAGGTCACAATGGTTATAACGTAGCTATTTTCCTCCAGTTGGACAGCTTTCATACGAATTACGCTCATAACGTTTTAACACGTAGCGCAAATGAGCTATAACTTGGCAGGTGAGCAGCCCAGGGAATGCCAATCAAAAATATGATGACACGGTTTGATTGATTGACAATGTGACGTCATAATCACCGTGGGAACATAGCCCAAAAAATTTTAGTTAGGAAATCGGCTATGCAATCAGTTTCTATTTAATCGTCGCATTAAATGAACGACTGTATCGAAAACCGGACTGAATTCTGATAAAACCGAGAGAAGTTATGATTAATTAAAAAAGTTCAAATTTCCCGCTTTGATGGTCAATTTGACCATATATGGTAAAAATTCGGCGATTTAGAGAGGGCGCTGCTTAAATCTGTTGGAGACATACGTTTCAGATATAGGAATGTCTCAAAATTTGTAGTTACTTTGACTTAGTCATCTGATACTTTAGACGTCATATTACGTCAGTATGACGTCTTCTAACATGCAATTTTTACGTCAAAGTGACGTAAACAAGGTATCGAGTTTCATGTCAAAGTCAAAGTAACTACAAATTTTAAAATATTGCTAGAACTGCTTGAAACAACATCATAGGAGTTAACGCGTTGACGTTTAAAATCGCCGAAATTTTACCTTATATGGTCAAGGAACAATTAAATTCCAGAGATTCCGGCGGGAGCTTCAAAATCACGATTTCTTAATAACTTTTGATCTATATGTTCGATTTTAATGAAGTTTTCGGTTTTGGAGTCGGCTTAGTGGTTAGAACATTTACCAACGTTTAAAATGGTTGATATACAAATTCCTAACTTTGGCGCCATTTTCAACGGCCTGTAGTGACGTCACGTTGTCAGTCATCATCTTCAGATTTCCATCAATCGAAACATCTTTCCAGATACTAATACCTTGCCAAATTTGACATAAATCGGATAAATTCCCAGGTCTCTGCATAGCGAGATGGAGGAAAATGATCTAGTTTAGGCCATCGTGGGTGCAAAAGTCTAGAGAAAGATATGATCATATTCTAGCTGCTCTGTAAATTTCGCCTTACGTTTTCAAAATTTCCAAGACAGCACGAGAGATATTTTGTTACGTAGATTATTTCTTTTGTTTTCATTTTCACACTGTTCACAGGAAGTGAACCTTTATCGCGTAGCAAATGTATTGTGCCCCGGTGTTAGGCAGAAGCATTCCACAAATGCTGATATATCGCATGAAACTGCTAAACGGTGTAAACGTAATATTAAACAATTAGACCCCGAAGCCGAATGTACTATGATGAATAGACCTTAGAGGCCGAAGGCCGAATGGTCTATTGATATCATAGCACAAGGACGAGAGGTCTAATTGTTTTAGTATAAACCAACTAGTTGGTCGGTTTAGGCAGTGAATACCATTATTTCATGTTGAAAAAAATAATGTTTTCTTGCAAATAAAGGTGGTGGTTTTGCCAGGTACGGTCTATCACTAATAGACCATTAGTAGCTCGGCCTATCATAATGCAGGATTTGTAATAGACCATTAGTTGGTTTATACTAATATGCATGATCCGCATAATGTTATATTTGTCTTATCTTGTTGTTGTGGCCAGCGTGCCTTAGTAAAATTGTATGTGTGCAAGTGATTGCGTATATATTTATTTTTCCTTCTTTGTTAAATCAAATACATATGCACAGTTTCCACTAGCCAATTATATTGGAACTCATGAATGGAAGAGCTCCATATAATAACATTATGAACTTTCATTGTTAGATTACATTGAGTCTATAAACAAACAATCCGCCGAAGGAGATCGACCAGGTCTCGGACTCCCCGCGTCGTTCTCTGTGTAGAGTTCTGAGTAACCGTGTTTGTTTTGACAGCACGCGAATCGAGGAATTTAGAATTAGAAGACATTAACTCGTTATTATGCACAAAAATGCTGATTTGAACTCTTTAGATATACCATATATGCAAGTTTTGAACCGACTGGAATCGGTCCTTGCTTCCATCTAAGGTTTTGCTGCTCAGAGTTTTTGGTCACGTGGGAAATACGTGCCATAACAATAAAAAGTGAACGCACTTTTCTTTGCCAGTTATGAAGTAAGCACGTACTCAAGTACCTTAAAATGTTTTATGGTGCGAAGGTAAATGTCAAATCCTTGTGAGTCGATTCTAGTACCAATAAGTTAGGTAAGGAAACAGCGGCTCAAACACAGCAACAAACTGTACTCTGTAAAATCATTACCGAGCCTCTACATGCTCGAGCGCACACGACCATGCGCTTGACTATCGCTATGACAATGCCAATCAAATGGACAATACATTACACTTCCTCCATCTTTAGTCTCTAACTGATCCAAACTTTAGTCGACACAAATCGTTCAGGGGGTCTCACTACACGTCCGTAGCGAGTAGTTATGGTTATTGGCTGTGGTGATCGCAGAACAGGGAGCTTGCATCATACCTCACTAGACTGAGGTATTTCTGGTTCGGAAGTAGACGTCTGCAGGGAATTTAACTCCGTTGTCGTACCTGTCGCCGGAAGGTGATCTGTAGAAGTGCTGTCCAAGACAGGGCCTGTCACTAAGGGATGTCCCAGCTGTGGATCCAACACTTTCGGAGCTTGCATTTCCCGTGCATCATCTCTCCAGTAATCGCGGGACGCAGCTGTTCTACATGCCTCCTACAGATGTAATAACTGACCTGAACCCGTACAGACCAGAACAGTACAGACCCTCATGCTCGAGTACCTCGCCAGATCACCCAGAAGGACGTCGTCTCTCCTCGAAGGACGTCAAAGGGCGGCTTTCGTTTTGCAACAGCTTGGCGCTTAATGTCGGGTATCATCAGATCCAGCCTAGATCGGAGCTTCCTCCGAATCCATAACTGTTCCGGGCGGTAACCAGTATCGTCGCATAAGCTGGACAGGTGCCGGTCCAGCTGATAATGGAGCGAACGGTAGGCTTTTAAGTCTGCCTTGATTCCCGACTTGAAACTCTACACAATAAGTTCTGCTGCATGGACCTTGATTATTCCGTATTCTTTGACATTTTTCTTCAATTATTCATTATTCCTTTTCATTATTTAGGCGATTATTAATTATTCACACAACCATTATTCATTACTCATTTAATGTAGGAACTTCTTATTCATTATTCCTCGACTTTTCGACGCAATTATTCATTTGTTCGTAATACCCGTCATTCATAATTCATTATTCAGCTTCCACGCCCGAATATGCGTCTCCCGTTCATCTTGTTGGACCGCTCGAATTCAACCGAAGTAACAATGCCCCACATCAGGACACTATGGAGGATCGTGAATTGGTCTCCCTGGGGTACTCCCTATATTGGACTATACGGGGATGCTCGGCCCGAAAGAGGTAGGGTTTTCAAGCTGGGCTGGGTATAAAGAAGGGTAGGGAAAATTGCAATTTGGTATAAAAAAGTGTCTGTATGTTTTTTTTCAGGCTTGGTATAAGAAAGAGGTACCTTTTTCGACTTTGGTAGAAGAAAGGGGTACCTTTTCTGCTCTAAAATTGGTATAAAGAAGGATACAAATGTTTTGGGGTTGATTCTCACGACAACTGTAAGGAGCAATGTCCGGTTTAAGTTTCACGCCTTCTCAACTCGACTCACGAGACGCACAACTCGCAAATTGCAATTTGTTTCGCGCTGTAGTTCCTTCTCGGGGACCGGCAAAGCATCAGCTACGATAGAATGCAAAACATTTCTACTTCATTCGCATTGTCCTCGTGAGTAGGCGAGAGGGGAAGGCGGGACAAACCGTCACAATTAGCAGGCTCTTGTCCCACGGCACTCGATCTCCTATGAGAATGCACCACCAAAAGTGATGACAGCTAAATTTTGGACCTAAATGACCTTTAATTTTAGTCATTCGTTGAATAAAAGTCCAGATTGGACCTCTTTTGGGATTCAGAGTTTAAAAAGAGGTTTGTAGCTGATGCGACACGAAAGCCGACCTTGTTTTTGAAACACGAATGTTCCGCGCATTTTTGTTTTTGGTCCCTTTAGCTGCAAAGAGACCTCAAAGACGTTGCATAGAAAGGAACTGTTCAGGTGTGAAAGTGAACTAATTGGTCAGCAATAGGAACACTGGGTTCCTATTAGAGTAATCAGGAACTAACTGTTCCTTTTCAATACGTTCCTTTTAACTCGATTGTTCCTTTTAAAAGTGAAATGGAACAAAAGTTCCGTACTGATTTCTGCGAAAAGGGAATTCGGACCAAGTGTTCCTAATTTCTTGCGATAAAAAGGAACACCTGTTCCGATATCTGTTCTTTTTGTTCCCCTATTGCCACAATTAGTTCCGAACAGTCCTACAAAGGAACTATCATTCTTGCCATTGTTCCTTTTCATTGACAGTTCCTTTTCTATTAAATGTGAACTTTTGTTTCTATGTGAAAAAGTATAGCATAACTGAGGGTGGAGTGATTGCAGAATTTTAAGTGTAATGCATACATCACAGGCTGATAATGTTAGGGTGCTCGGACAGCGGATGTTACAAGCAAAACAAGGTACGTTTGCTTTAACTATTTATAAACAACCAGCACGCCCAGGCTTGTTTGTCTGCTGATGAGAGCACGCGCAAGCCTGTCGTCTTTCCCTTTTGTTAAAAGTAGACTTGCTTGAACTTGTTCGGTTGTTTAAAGCTCAAACAATAGGACAAGTTTGGGCAAAGCTTAAGCCCAGACAGTTCTGATTGGCTAGTAAAATGTGTTACTCTCTAGGGAGCAAATGTGGATATAAGGTAAGCCCGTTCGAGTTTTCACGCATTTCCAGTCTTGGTCTCGGCAAAGGATGAGCAAGAACGAAGAAGTGGTCAACTGGTCAAAATTCCCAAATGCTTCGCCTAAGCCAAAGAGGCTTCACTTAGAAGAAGATGAAACAGACGGCCATTTTACTGTCCAGTTCAAGATTGTAAACACGATGGATTTTCCACCCAGCGAGGATGCAGAAAACACGTTAAGAAAAAGCATCGGTGGTTTTATTATTTTGATGAAAAGCCCAACTGCAAAGCTGTCCAGGAAATCACGCCAACCGTTAAACAAGAACCTCCTGAAAACACTGTGCGCAATTCGAAAACCATTCCTTCGTTTGATATTTCCAGTGACATTGCCAAGCAACTTAACTCGTGGTTGACTGGCACTGGAAGAGGGTGCAAAAGCAAGCGCCAAACCAAGCAAATAGTTAGCAGGTGTTTAAAGTTTCTTAAGTTTTGCTGCGAAGACGAAGAGGAATTGACATTTGAAATAATAGACTTTGGATTGTGTTCTCCTAATCTTCTTTTCAAATTTGTTGATATGCTACAGGACGAATGGAAGCTTGGCCATGCAGGACGACTGAGTTACATCGACGCAATTGGAGAAATGGCGGACTTTCGAAAAGTAAATGGCGCGTCAAAATCAGTGATAAGCAGCATTTATACGACAGAGGTCTACTTGAAAAAGGTGCGCAGAACAGTTTCTAAAATGATGCGCATTCGGTGGAATGGTGACCTCGACATAGAGTCGTTAGAGGCTAAAGGGCATTGGGCGACATTAGAAGAGCTCTTGGAAGCGGTTGGGCGTTACTTGCCGCGCTACGAAAGCGTGCTTAAAATGTGCAAAGAAAAGCCACGCGCAGCATAACCTCTGGATTTATCATTCGCTACTAAATTCCTCGCGTTGTATTTGTTTATCAAGGTGAAAGGTTCTCGGCCAATGACCTATCAGTACTTGACGGTTGAAATGGTGAAAAGCGCAAAGACCAACGGTGGATATATCGACCAGAAAATGTTCAAAACTGCTGGGAAATACGGCTTTGACTCGCTGTTTCTGACAGACACAAGCATGCAAGTGCTAGATGGTTTTATCGCTCACATTCGTCCTTTGCTAAAGCCCAGTTGCGATTATGTTTTGGTAACAAGAAATGGTGGTCAGCACAGCAAACTTGGAGAGTCAATGAGCAAATTGGTCTTTGACGCAACCGGCAAATACGTCCATCCTACGCGCTATCGGCAAATAGTCGAGACTGCAAGTTCGTTAAAACTAAGCAGTTCTGCGCAAAGCACCATCTCAGAAGACCAGAAACACACTTCTGTGGTTGCCAGGGTACACTACCAGAAGCAAAGATCGCGTGACGTCGCAACGAAGGCGCACGCGTTTTTGAAGGAATTGCAAGGTGACAAGGGATCAGAACTCGAACAAGATGTTCGCGCGCGGCTGTCAGACAAGTCCACATCCTCTCAAGGGCGCGAAGACGAGAAAACGAGCAGTTCTTCTAGTGACGAAGTCGAAACAGTTAAGGAAGTCCCGCCCCCCGAACGCCCTGCCGATATTCCAAAACTCAAGCGGGATCATGCTCCAAAGGTGAAAGGGCTTAGTTCGATAAGAAGAAAAAGTTCGCCGTTTAGTGCCGAAGAGGACAAGTACCTGAAAGCTGGCCTTAAAAGGTACGGATTTGGACAATGGATGCCCATCCTCAGGGATCCCGATTTTCATTTTCAAGAGGGTAGAACAGCCAACTCCCTGCTTTGTCGGGCAGCACGCAGATTTCCATCCTATTCCAAAAAGTAGTATAATAGCTTTCTATGTACGGCCTGTGGTGCCACGCTGTTAAAAACGAATTTTCGCGCTTGGCATGCTGGGAATAGAAAGCCCCAAACAAATCGCGATTACATAGAGCTTTCGACCTCTATTGCAACTGAACGTCAACGTGTCAACATGGAAATTCTTGTGGATAAACACCCTGAGCTCGCTTTAAAAGATATCAAGTTTGCGGGCGAGTTTCTTCAAGGGATTTGTGCCCTCGATTTCCCCCAAAGCACGTCTATGTTGGCAGAAAGTCTACTCTGGCGTCATTTAAACAAGACTAAGGACAGAAAAAAGTCTACTCTGAGAGAGCTTATATTGGCCTGTTTGTTCATTGCAGTCAAATTAGAGGACAGCGATTTAGCCAGAAATAAAGTATTCATGGACATTATCTCTTCGCCCGTGAAAAGGGAAGATATCATCGAGGAAGAACTTCGAGTGTTGGAATCTGTTAACTGGAGACCTTTGGAACATATGGACATGATAGGCCTTTGAGTTTAATTGTAAATACGAAAAGACAATGTTTACACTGTATGTTGATTGAGCAATAAACAATGTAAATGATAAGAATGTCTAAGTCAAGCAGTTGCCATGGCAACGAGCTGAGCCAGCGAGCCCGGTACATGCTGGATGCACTGTTAACACGAAATTATTGATTAACACAAAACGTTTATTCTTCGACTCCGATATATTTCTAGCTTGTTATATAACCTTTTGAGGACTCCTTTTCACTAAAACGACACCATTTTTGTGAAATGCCTTGCTCTTTGTCGTGGTCTAAATTTAAGCTCGTCATGTTTACAAAAAATCGTCGACACTCGAGGTTTCAATGAACTGCATTTATTAGTAAGCCATTATTTTTCACAAGCAAATGTAAGTAGGAAAAATAAACAATGTTTACACTCAACGTTTTGTCAAAGTAGTAATAGCAATGTAAACGGTTGCCATGGTAACAACAAAATATTAACGTAATTGTTTTTTTTTTTCGGGCATTAATGAAATCTAGACTACTAACTCTAAGTGTGGCTGAAGTAACTAGTCAAGGTTCTCTGTCCACTTTGCAACTGCTGACTTTGACTTTTCCAGAATAGCTTTTTGGACTTAGGTTGTACTGGAACAGACCCCTTCCTTTTCCGGGCACGGTGGATTAAGAACTCTTCCTCATCATCTTCTGTGTCTCTCTCTATTAGGAAGGGGTACGCCTCAATGGTGCGAATCTGCGGAGTCTTCGGTGTACGAAGTAACAGTGGGGGCGATTTGAGAGGACTGAATTGGATTGTCGGAGTGGAATGAAGCACATTGCCCGTCGGTGTGGGTGGGCACGGTGGTGTGGGTGGGCATGGTGGCGTGGGTGGACACAATTGGGACGACATGCTGGCCACTCCGCTATTGTCTCCGTCAGGCAAGGGTAGTGGGTCCGATAGCGAGTCCACTAGGTGCTGGTCATTTGGCCTAGTAATGACAATAATAACTTGTTTTTGTACAACGCCTGATCTATAATAATCGCTCTCAACGCTTTACAAATTTAACAATAATAAACTTTTAGAATACCTTAGAAGACCGAGGCGTATACAAATCCTTCGACGCTCTTTGATAGCAGACTCTCTGATTTTACTTGTCCCAATATTGCGATGATGTGTCATCAGCTTGTTGCTCAAGAGCTCTACCATTACCGTCGATCAAAACAGAGTAAACATT
The DNA here is from genome assembly GCA_033964015.1 of Scolanthus callimorphus. Taxonomy (NCBI): domain Eukaryota; kingdom Metazoa; phylum Cnidaria; class Anthozoa; order Actiniaria; family Edwardsiidae; genus Scolanthus; species Scolanthus callimorphus. The sequence goes on along the minus strand of JAWWUD010000017.1, from coordinate 1,201,644 downwards.
AGTACCGTGTTATATCGGTCTGAAGATGGAATCCTATGATGGACTCGCCTTTGGCTGCCCTGCGCGTAAAGGCATCCCTTAATTCGTCCATTGATTTCATCTGTTCTTCTTGCATTTGGACTTCTGTACGTCGGAGCCACTCGTTTTCAAACTCTCTGCAAACCTTAGCTTCGTCGTCTTTCTTCTTCCTTATCTTTTCAGCTTCGACCTCAGCCGTTCTCGTTTTTTCTAGCTCTCTTTCAATGTCGCCAGGCAACGGATCGTGGGGGGAAGTGACTCGCTGGATATCTGCTTCACTTATACCTCGTTCCCTAAGTCTCCTTCGCCTTACCTTCCACTAGCCCTTGAATAAATTCTTCCTCTCGACACTCTTCGTTCTGCACGATCTCGTTCGCCATCTCATGTATTTCATCTTTGAAAGCGCTACTCAGGTCAGGAGCCTCATCGTCTTCGTCGTTATCGCTACAGCCATCTACAGCGGCGGACAAAAGTATCGTAAACACCCCGTTCCCCCTTCCAATGTTGGAGTATGCCAATTTGAATTGAACGCTGCGCGCACCAAACAACATTGAACAGGGAGCGGGGAACAGCCTGGATAGCAAGTGTTTACTTATTTTTGGCCCCATTGTCTGAGCTGAAATCGATACCTGGCATTCGTCAAAATGACAGTTTAGTCAAGGATAACGTGACCTAATAGTGTCGCGCAAGAGCCGGGTTTTTCGTCATTACGCGATACATTTTTGCTCAAAATTTCGCTAACATAGGCAAAAGTTACGGATTTGAGTCTCATAATGAAAGCACAATAAATTTAGGCAACTTATAGAGGAGAAAAATAAAACAGATTATCTGAAGAACGAGCTCTGTACTATAATTCACGATAGAAGGATCAAGCAAAGTTAACGGTACTTCACAAAGGAGCGCAATAGGCTGAGCATCGGTGTGTGTTTTGAAGATTTGGCCGATTTAATTCTTTAAGAGAATGTAGTAATATTCGAAACTGAAATCTATAAAGTATTGTTAAAGTCTTAGGACAAATTGTACAAATAATAGGACGAAAGGAAAGCCAATCAGACTCAAAATTACTAGCGAGTTACCAGCGAAGTTTTCTGGAAGTTCACCCTTACGAAAAAAAAGCAGTTGCCGCAAGCAGTTGCAGCAAGCTTTCTGCTACTGGTTGCATCAATTAGTTGCTGTAAGGTTGCTGCAAATGTATTGCAGCAAAGTGATTTTTGGAACTCACAGCAACGTTGCTGCAAGCAAACAGAATAACTGGTTGCAGCAAGATAGTGATTGCTGCAATCTTGCTGCAACTTCACATTATATGGATTACAATGCTGTGCCAACAAAAGACGATCGAGTTCCTTCGAATCTTTACATAACATATTTTGACTTTTATTTATGGGCATGGTTTTACAAACGAATAACGCTAATTATCTACCCATTGACCCGTTGTTGTAATGCACACTCAGCTCAAAAACGTATTTGAGAAACATCATCAATATTTGTTTACGTTTATTTTACAATATCTCATTTCAGATAATAATGCTGTTCATTGTTCATGTTAATACTTTTTAGTAGGTATAAAGGGGAATCACCAACGTCATATCATAGGTTGTGTGTAAAATCATAGAAATGAACATTTCG